>OY821520.1:245226886-245921560 GCA_963682025.1 Cordilura impudica | reverse complement strand
CAACTTGATATACCTCAAACTTTATAAAATTACGCCCTTTTTTAATTCTGCCCTCAAAACTCATTTCTATTAATCGGCGCAAAAACCCTATGTAAAATCTTCAAAAAGTTAAAAATTCGAAAAATTTTGGTTTCACTTGTAAACCACCATGCAACTTTTCACCCAGCAGCGATATCAAAATTTTTTTTCGTGGATATATCCTCCAAGTCTAGTGACTATATTTTGTATAGGTTTGGATCTGAAAGCTAAAAACTGTTACAAAGAAAACGGAATGAATGAAAAAACTCTTGCAAGTTTCAAGTCGTTTTTTTAATTTTTCGAATTTTAGATGACCACCAATTCTTAAGGTGAAGACTTTTCAACGTAAATTTTGCACGTCAGATCCATCAAGTATTGTCATCCAACCCCTGTACAACGTTTTTTTCAATTCATAAAACTTAACGAAATAAGAGCCATAGTATGTCGGTTTCAGCAGGTGCTCAAAATAAAGGAAAACATTAAAAAATCTGTAAATCTGGTGAACAGCTAAAAAGAAATACCTTTCAAAAAAATATACGTTTGGTCAAAATCGGTATAAAACGGTAGAATAAAACATCGGTAACAAAAAATCGCCTAGCCTGTTAATATTATAGATTTATTATTTCAACCAATTAATTTTTAATTTTTCGTTTTTTATTTAAAATTTTTCATTTTTCGTTTTTCATTTTTTATTAATTTTTTATTGTTAATTTTTCATTTTTCGTTTTTGTTTTTCAATTTTTATTTTGCAATTTTTATTTTTCATTTTTTATTTTTCTTTTTTAATTTTATATTTATAATTTTTTATTTGTCATTATACATTTTTTATTTTTCGTTTTTATTTAAAATTTTTCATATTTCATTTTTCATTTTTATTTTTTATTTTTAGTTTTTCTTTCTTAATTTTTTATTATAAATTTTTCATTTTTTATTTCTCATTTTTCATTTTTTGTTTTTAATTTTTAATTTTTTATTTTTTATTTTTAATTTTTCATTTTTTATTTCTCATTTTTAATTTTTTATTTTAAATTTTTTATTTTTAATTTTTTTTTTTAATTTTTCGTTTTTTATTTTTAATTTTTTATTTTTAATTTTTCATTTTTAATTTTTTATCTCTCATTTTTCATTTTTAATTTTTAATTATTATTTTCATCTCTAATTTTTTATTTTTCATTTTTATTTTTAAAATTTTTTTATTTTTCATTTTTCATTTTTTATTTTTAATTTTTTTAATTTTTCATTTTCAAACAGGTTTATTTATTTATTTATTAAAGTCTATGGAATTAATCCTTTCAGACTATTTAAAAGTACAAATGGTAAAAAATAAAAATACAATATTGAAAACTAGATACTAATAACAATAACATATAATTCATTCAAAACTGAGAATTTAAGTATAGTATGATATTCCGTTTGATAACATCTATATTCAAAGAATAATCAATAAATTGATATAGGTCGTTGAAGTTGTTGCATATTCTCCTGAACGGATCAGCGTTAGCATAGTTTGTACGAAAATATGGGATACATAGTGTCTGGTAGTGACGAGTTAATCGTTGAGGAACATTTAAAGCAATATTATTTATAAGGAATTCAGAACAAACTGTTCCATGGATAACATTTAAAACAAGAAATAAGTTCAACATAGTTCGGCGGCTTTTAAGATATGACGGAAGGTCGACAGGATTCCATTGCATACCACGTAAGCAAAAGAAGGAACTGTTTTCGAACGGATTCTATTCGATCAATGCGTATATTGTAATGCGCGTCCCAAATACTAGACCCATATTCAAGAATAGGTCTGACAAGAGAAGTATATAACTGCTTGGTTATATAAGAATCAGTAAACTCATTAGCCCATCGTTTAATAAAAGCAGGAACACCCCTTGCCTTATTTACCGTAATGTTTATATGTTGAACAAAACTTAGTTTTGCACCAAGTAAAATACCCAAATCCTGGAAAACGTTTACTGGTTCCAGCCGGTTTTCACCAAACGAATTATATACATCTATTAAGTTCTTTCGAGTAAATCGCATAACTTTGCATTTATCGAGGTTGAGATCGATTAAATTAATTCTGCACCACACAAAGAAATTATCAAGATCATTTTGTAAATATAAGTGATCAGACTTTTTATTGTAACTGGAAAATATTTTTACGTCGTCAGCATACATCCGATTTTGGATGTATGCTGATCGTTTATGAACAATGGCTACCTCGGGGAACTTCAGAAAGAACATCAATGCTTTTTGAATTCGAGTTTTTATAGCGTACTTTCTGTTTTCTGTGACAAAGATATGATTTAATCCAACTTAACCTTTTTGGAGTAAAACCTAATTTATTCAATTTATTTAAAAGAAGGTTATGATTGACTTTATCGAAAGCCTTGCTGAAATCGGTGTATACAGTATCAGTTTGTTTATCGTTGCCAATTTGTATTTATTTTATTTATTTATTTATTTTTTTGAAAACCATGTTGAATAGGTGTAATAATAGATGACAGCTGATGCCATATCACGCACATTTTTAATAAAATAATTACGGTGAGTGATTTTCCCCAACGATGGAAACAAGCTAAGATCTTACCTGTACCAAAGTCGGCAACTGAATATCGGCCCATAGCTATATTACCATATCTGTCGAAGGCATTTGAACGGCTCCTTCATTGTCAAATAACGTCCTTCATAAATGATAATAACCTGCTTACCGACCGTCAATCTGGGTTTCGTGCCAAACACAGCTGTATTACAGCTTTAGCTGATGTAACAGAAGATATAAGGAGAGATATTGATGATGGCCGCGTGGTAATATTAGTGCTGTTAGACCATTCAAAAGCTTTCGATACGGTGGATCACACAGTTTTGCTACAAAAGCTTAAGAACATGATGCACTTTTCACCAACTTCTATTGCACTTATGAAGTCTTACCTAGTAAATCGTTCGCAATGCATAGAAACTAATAAAATTGCATCGACGTTCCTTCCTGTGGTAAGAGGTGTACCACAGGGTTCTATTCTTGGTCCCCTCCTTTTCTCAATTTATGCTTCTGATCTACCTAAACAGTTAATTCACTGCAATATAAGAATGTATGCTGATGACGTACAGCTATATATTAGCAGCAAGAAAGAAAAAATTGAAGATTGCAGTAGAAATTTGAATGATGACTTAGAACGTGTTTCTCGTTGGGCAGCTGCAAATGGACTGAGTCTCAATCCACAAAAAACAAAGTGTATTTTGGTGCGTAACAGATTGACAAGAATCTCAGACAATCTAAACATATATATAAATGATCAACACATCGAAATCGTTGAACGAGCAAAAAATTTGGGTGTTATCTTTAATAAAACATTGACTTGGTCAGACCATGTCGCTGCTGCCTGTGGTAAAACGTATTCGATGTTACGAACACTTTGGCCTACCCAATATTGTACACCAATTAATATACGCTTGCTACTTGTAAAGACATACTTAATACCAACACTACTATATGCATGTGAAATATTTGCAAGTTGCGATACTAAAAGTAAGTCCAGGCTAAATATAACGTTTAACAATATCGCAAGATACGTTTACGGGCTCAGAAGGTTCGATCAAATTTCATCTTATTCAAAGCAAATTTTCGGTGTCAATTTTGATGACTTATTAAAAATAAGATGTCTTACTTTTTTACACAAAATAATTAGTAACCAGAGCCCAGAATATCTTTATAACCGATTGCGTTTTAGTAGGCTTCGGAGAAATAACAATTTAATTCAATTTCGGCACCATACGTTGGTATCTGAATGGCAGTTTTTCATACATGCAGCACGTCTTTGGAATGGTTTACCTTCTACAATTAAAGGAATCAGCAACGGCTCAATTTTCAAAAAGAAAATTTTACAACATTACATTTAGAAAATTTTTATTTTTTTTTTACAATGCACATATACTAACTTGTGTTAACAAATATATATTGAAAATTTTTACTGTATACTTTTTATTTGTTTTTTAAATTATATATGTCACTTATAAATATCTATTATTTGTATATAAATCAATATTTTATTTTTTGTTATTAATATTTAATATTGTCACACTAATGTTAAGTTGTATTGTAAATCAAACTCCAACTAACATATTTAAACCTGTTCTGTTTTGAAGATTTCATGTCTTGTTGAACAGGATACCAAATTTAAATAAATAAAATAAATAAATAAATAAATCCGTTATAAGTTTTTCGAAAAGTTTAGGAATTGAATTGAGCTTACTGATTCCTCTGTAGTTTTTTACGTCTGATTTACTTCCGGATTTGAATAATTGAATGGTGAAAGATTCTCTCCAAAGAGTTGAAAAATAACCATACTTTATGGATGTGTTAAACAAAGTTAACGGGATGGACAGACTTTCAGCACACGAAATGGAAAGCTGGGAACTTCATCAAGACCATGATTAAATGATGATTTTAGGTTCTTTAAGCCCTGAACTACTTCTGATTGTTCAAAAAATGGAAACGATATTATTTGACTTGAAGCGAGATAAATGGATAAATATCCGCTACGTCATATTTAACATCAGAATAAGTTGCTGCGAAGAAATCAGCAAACATATTACTAATAACCTTATCAGATTCACACCCTCGATATTTCAAAACAGTCGGAAACTCACGGGTTCTTCTTTTAGAGTTTACAAAGTCATAAAACGATTTTGAATTGTTCTTGAAGTTATTTTTCATTGTGTGAATGTACTCGTTATATAATGATGTGTTGAGGGAATTGTATTCAGCGCGGCATATAGAATAACTACCGTAATCAATAAGAAGCCCAGTTTTTTTTTGTAATTTTTAAATAGTTTGTTCTTTTTGTTTTTGAGTTTAGAAAGTTGTCTGGAATTCCATGGAGGACCAAGTTGTTTGAAGATAGGTATTTTAGGAATACAAATGTCCATAAAATAATTAAAAATACTATAAAAGGTATTAACCATTGAATCAACTGCAGTTGGGCTTTCATTTTGGATGTTCAATAATTGATGCCAGTTTGTATTGCTGATTAGATTATTCAACATCGAATGGTTGGATCGTTCAAAACATAATACTCTCCTTGTCGCGGGCACTATTTTTGGTTCAGGCAATAACGGAAAAGAAAAGATAATCCCAATTGTAGGATGGTGGCGATCTTCAGGTTCTGTAATAGGGCAACATCGTGTTATCGTGCAATCCTCAGGTTCATTAACAAACACCAAGTCTAGTAATTTACGGTTATAATTATACACTCCATTAATTTGAAAACGACACAAGTCAGATATGTTGTTCAAAAACTCGTCCGATTTTATTGGAATCATATAAGGAGTATCGGGGGAACTATTCCATAAAATCGATTTCAAATTAAAGTCACCGAAAACAAAAATAGCGTCAACAGAATTAGCAGCTTATACAACATTCTGCATGGCCTGAACATGATCGTTTAAATATAGTAATAATAGAGTAATAAGTAGAGTAATAAATGGAGTAATATAGGAGCAAGTTAAAAAGATTTGTTTCTGATTAAGTTGAATTCTGACACTCAAAATTCAATATCGGTAATGTTTGGCAGTAATTCTGATGAGAAACAGCTTGAGACTGCAATAAGTAAGCCACCTCCATTACGATCACCCGCTCTATCTCATCTGTAAATCTGGTATTTATCGCAAAGTAGTTCATTATTAAAAAAAAATTTATTTTTAAGCCAGGTTTCGGTAAACATAACGATATGATGATTTAATTCATAGCTTTGGATAAATAAATTTTTTAGCTTGGAATTAAGACCATGGACATTTTGGTACACAATATTTAGTTGATTATCAGGAGACAGAATTAGTTTTTTGAGTTATTAGATTCCCTGGATGGAATTCGGGCAATGTTATTTTGTCGACGCACAGTGGCGCCATTTGAGTTTTTTCGTTGCAAAAATCATATCTTTTGAACCGAATAACATAATTGAACAGTTTAAACAGCATATGATAGATAACTGTTCAGATAGATAACGGTTGTTGAGCGTTTGGAAAGGGTGCTACGGTTTGTAGGGGCCTACTTATGGGTTATCAAAGTTAAAATTTGTAGAAAAATCAATTTTATGGTAACTAAAAAAAATAATTTTTACATTTTTAGATTGTTTTTATTTTTTTTCTTTAGGGTTTTATGTTTTAAATTATTACCCAACAAATTAAAAAAAAATTACTTCTTTTTTAAATTTATTTTTTCAATTTTCTGTAAAATATTCATCACAATTCGTAAGAGAAGGTATATCTAAAAGACTAATCATTTCTAAACTATAATTATTTTCTAACTCTATTCGTGACTTCACATGCCGCAGGGAAGAAATAAGTGGATCGGAAGATGCTGCCAACATGTTGAAGAGGTCCTCATTTTGCCTTACCCTTGATGCTTTGAATGTGTTCTGCAATCTATATTTTTTAATAAATTTGTTAAGAGACTCCTGTGCTTCTTCAGAAAGCTCTCCAATTGGCAAAGACTGGTACTCAATTATATCTTTGCCATGCGCAAATATTTAATGGACGGTCGGGGTCAACTTCTTCTGTGGATACATTTCTCCTAAAAGAGATGCAGTTTTCGATGCATATTCTCCATATTTTGTAGAATTGACATTTTCTTTGCAGTTTAAAACATTCAAGATCGTTCCCAATCTTTTCACGATTTGATTTCAATTCCAGTGATTCTAGTTACTGCCTCATCATTTTTAAAAAATCTCCTAGAAGTGTTTCCATCGTTTGAGTTACCGTATCCGTGCTTGGGACAGTCTAATTTTAGTCCAACTTGTTTAAAAAAAGCATCCTGTATTTGCTTCTTTCTGATCTTTTCCTTATCCTTTATTGATGTATTTTCATCGAAGTTTTCCTCCTCTTGTTGTAGGGTATAAGCCAGTTTTAGCAAGAACTCCATACACATTATCCATGCGTGCAATGGTGACATTCCATATTCGTAATTCTCCTCGTTTGTAGAATCGTTTAAATTACCAAAGTTCTTCTGACTCTTTTTGCAAATCGGGCATGACAATGTTGAGGTTGTTCCTGTCAGTTCGTTTACGACTTTTCCGTCAACCATGGTCAGGTGGAACTCGTAATTGCATTCAATATATTTTCCTTCTCCAATTTGCAGCTTTGTAGGCTTAATCTTGCTTATTTGTTCTTCAATGTCCTTCACCGTGGTCCTTATGAGTTCTGCCGATTCCCTTGCAAACTGAAACATTATTGGTCGGCAATAATGCACTGACGACGGACGTGGATTTTTCCAGTGTAGGGAAACATCAGATTTTAGCCGCAAAGGAACGACAGATGCCATAAACATATTTCCGTCCGATATTGTAGCGTCATCGGAAGATATCCTTTGCTTATAAACGCTTTGTCCGGATGATCCATCGCAGCCCCATTAGCTGATCAATGTCAGTTTCTCGAAGAATTTTCACCTCATTTTCAGGAAGACTCTCCAACAACCGTTTTGCTGTATGGCCCATGAGATTCTGCAGATTGGCTTTCACAGAGACTTCCGTAAACTCCGTATGCAGTGGTCGTGAATTTATTTTGGCTTGCGTAATATGCTTGTATCCTGGTAAAACGTCAGCCCCGTGTCGCATCAAGGATGCCCGTAGTATCTCATATTTTTCTTTGGAAAGTTGTAAGTCCATAAACAAGGCCAAGGCTTCTTCGGAACCATACTTTTTAATGTGTGCGTTTGTGGGCGTGGGAATGCTTTCCTTAATCCTTTTTAGTCAGCAACAGATTTTTTAATTTGCGACCTAACTCTTTCACTATCCTTTGTATATTTAATAGACAGCGCGTCCGATAAATGTTCGTGGTCAAGTCATTGGTGGCATCGGCAAGTTTCCTCTTTCTTGTGAAAATTGAACACTCCTTAATACTTTTTTTGGCCTTCCTTTTGCTCCTCTGGTTGATGTGGTGGGTTTATCTACTGCCAATATATGCAGGATGGTGTCTTCATTAAGCCAGTCCTCGTATTTGGAGTTGAAGTTCTGAATGGTTCGATTAGATTTCACCCATTTTGCCTTAATATTTGCACATATCAGATAAAAATTATTTTTTATAATTTCGCTTCTCTCAATATTTCCGTATAAGCTATCAAGTTCTTCTAAAGCAGCTTCCGTGAAAAACTTTGGTGTGGTTGACCTTCTAAACAGTTCAAATAATTTTAAATTGTTTAACGCCATGGATTCAGTACTTGTTGCGCCAACTTTCAGTCGTAGACTAATCCAGGCATTATGCTTATTTTGCAATATATAGGCTTATGCTACCATGCCTAAAAATTTACCTGTTCCCTGCATACATAAACATACATTTAGGCTGAATTATGCAATTTTGATATTATGCTCGTGTCTAAATAAGATTTGTGCATACCTGGAGGGACCATAAGTCAATATTGTTCTTGACCATTTGTACTCAAAAGTAATTTTTAAGTGAGGTGCGTACCTGCGAATTTCAATAAGTAGTTTTTTGTGCATCCTGTGTCTGTAACAGAATATTGGGAGTAGACTTTGGCAGAGGCTCACAGGTAGACAACCGACTTAAAATGCAATTTTCAAACTATTAAATCAAACTACTGTCAGTCAAAACATGTAAGGGATGCACGCCATACAATTTCTGCAACCATGTCTTTTTAACCTTTTTTACCTCTAGAAGCCAAACGGGCACGTACGGGCAGATAAAACCTTTTGAATTATGTAAAGAAATAATCAAAGAACATGTTTTGCAAATATGGCAAATATAGAAAAATATGGATTTTTTTTATTTTCCGTCAAAGTTGAAAAATAGTGAAAAAACGGATAGTTTTTAAATAGTGATTTACCAGGAGAAACACAAAGCAAACAGTTAATTTTTTTTATCATTATACATTTAATAAATACATCAATCAATACAAATAAAAAATAAGGTGATTCGTTACCTATTTTTCGTGATATTACACCTGAAATCGCAACAAATTGACTAAAAATTGTGTGTTTTTTTGAAAATCGAAAGTCGGTCAACTTTGAACGGTTATATCTTCTAAACTAAAAATGTGATATTATTAAGAGTAGCATATTTGAAATCGTTAAAAAGTTTCCTATAACATGGGTTTATTCAAAACTTCGTCGGCGCACATGAAAATTTTGATTTTTGCAACCTCGTTTGCTCTACGGGCGCCACTGTGCGACGGTTTTCTTTAAATAATTACTCCCGAACTAATGTATTATTTGGCCAAAAGTTGGGGTTTACATCAAGATCGTAAAATTCAAACGGAACTGTTATTTTAAAAGATGTTATATCTCTAATTTGAGAGTATGTAAACTTTTTTACAAGGATATTCGGTCTGGAATTTAAATTTGATTTAATGTATAAATCATCAGCAGAAGTATCAAAAGCAAAGCGTGATACAAAAATCGATTTGTTTTGTGCTATAACATTCAATTGTCAAGTCTGAACTTGAATACTTCCATTAGAACTTGGTTGATTCTATTCTGAACTAATGGATGCTAACTCATTATTGATCGGCCTATTTACAAGAGAGTAAAATATATAGGAACCAGAAGGCATGTTAAGTACGTTACCAATTGGAGTATATTCAGGATGTTCAATTTGAGGTTATTACATATCATAATTTTTTCACCAATACAATCATAAGTCGCACCGCTTTTGTCTTACGGCTCATATGTTACGCTGTTTTTGTGATTGTATTGTGAAATATAAATTTACCGCCCTGCGCGTATAGATGTTTACACATCAAAAAATATTTACCCAATCATCGCATTTCAATTATACTACGGACGCAGTGTCCCTTTAGGAGACGTTGCATTCAAAGTCGCTATATGCACGTGTCATAACATTTTTGTCATAATTATACCCTCCACTCCAGTGTGCAGAGGGTATATATAAGTTTGTCATTCCGTTTGTAATAATTAGAAAAAAAAATTTTGGACCCCATAAAATATATATATTTGTGATCCTTATAACAACCGGAGTTGATATAGCGATATCCGTCTGTCCGTCTGTCCGTCTGTGGAAATCACGATGACGGCATCTATCGGGCAGCTAGGGTGCTCGTTGGCATAAAAAAGTGATTCATTAACATCCTGAAAAGTTTGCTATTTAAAATCGTTCAAATCGGTCGATTAGGGCCGAGATTTGAATGAAGAACTAAAAGAAGTCTTGAAAAAATATAATTTTCTATGTTGTTCTTGTCACGATCACGCCCTGAAGTGCAGCTACAGTGATCATTTTTAGTGAGAATGATTCATCAAATTCATGGGAAGATCTCTGTTTCAAAAATCATTAAAATCGGTGGAAAAGGTCCAGGGAAATCTCTGAAAAAGTAAAAAAAAATGAAAAATATGATGATTCTATATTGTTCTTGTTGTTAATCTAAATGTTGTGTTGTTGTCATAGCTGGACTTGTTGTTTTTGTGGTCGTTGTGGTAATAATATAATAAAAACTAACCCTTTGTACATTTTTTTATTAACTCTGGTAGAAAAATTTAAAAGTTTTCATTGTTTTGGCATCACTATAAAAATTTGTTAGATCATTTCTGTTATTACCACGAGCCTGCCTGCAAAATTTCAGATCGAATGGCTCACGGGAAATTGGTTAAAATCGATCCAAAAATTTTTCGACAAGCAGACACTACGAGTTAATATAAAGGGAGTAAAAATTCACCAACATCTAAAGCAAATAATGCTAAAATACCTAGTTGTTAATAAAAAAAAAACAATCTAAATATAGCAAAAAAAAATTTTATGTATAAATTTATTTATAAATTTATATAAACATATTAAATAATACAAATAATATACATATATTATATATGTGTATGTAAGTCGGTATATTATTTTATTTACATAAAATTCTGCAATATTTTGTTGTGGGGAAAATACATTTCTTTTGCATTAACAGAGTGTCACTTCATTTTGCTCAGCGTGACTATGCCACAGTAGATGGCTCCACAATTTTTGTTTGTTCTAATTAGCTTTGCAATAGTTATTTCTATTTTAACATGAATGTTAATATTTTCAATTGGATATCATACAGAACAATGTTAAGAGTATACACGGGCTGGTCTTTTATTTCATATGTGTTTTCATTATTCTTTTACAAATATGAACATAAGTTTGGCACATTAACTTTTTGCTGTCTTTACAAAATATGGTTACTGAGTTCATCAATGAGTTTTTTGCTTTCAAAACAGCTCTACATAGTTATATAGAATTATTATTCTGCTTTACCTACAAAATATCTGATTGCGATTACATCTAATTTTTAAAAATTGTTTATAATTACTAAAGCATTATTATTCACATAAATACAAAATTGCACTTTTTAAATTTTCCATTCAAATTTAAGAAAATATCAATTCTAAAAACTGGAATTAAAAATTTCCAATTATAAATTACAATTAATTGAATTTCAGAAAATCATATCAAAACGTCGGAAATTATTATTTTAAATTTAGAAGACATCAATTGCATCTTTAATATATAAATTTTATTCGTTAAACACAAATTGAAATTTCAAAAAAAAAAAAACACCAAATACATTAAAAAATTTTTACATTTCAAAAAAATCTTGACATTCAGAAGAAATTAATAGCTTTTCAGTACCGCGATTCAGTAACTTCTTTTAACGATAGTCGAATCGTTAAAAAAAGAAAATTGCAAAATTATCAGTAAAATTTTTAAACGATATTCGCTATTGTTAAAGTCAGCTGTTGTTGTTATCTAAACGACAACCATTTTTGTGTTGTTTATTCAATCGATAAAAACTTAAATTTTTAGGTTGAAATGTCGTCATACATAAATAAAAATCATAAAATAGTGAAAATATTTTGCTTTAATTAAAAAACTTTTTTATATAAATAAAAAAAATTAAAAAGCTTATTCAATTCATTATTTCATTTTCAAATAAATACACAGAAATATTAGTAAACAAAATAAAGATATTAAACATAAACATAAAATCATCCTGTCAAACACGAAGCAATTTGTTTTTTTCTATTCTCCTTTGTGTTTTTCGCTTATTTTGACAGAGATGCCACTCATTTACAATTTAAATAAATAGAAAAATAGATTTGTCGATTGTTGATAAGATGTATGTACTTAGTGAATCACTTAATCCTTAGTGCAAACAACAATAGCTGTCGATATATTTTGCGATTGTCGGATCGTTGAAATTTACAGAATCATATTATATGAATATAAATATATAAATTTTCACAATTTTTTTTGGATGAAAATTTGAAGTTTTTCAGAAAATAAAGAGAACAAATTATTTTATTTAAAATGTTTGGGACATTTGGTTTTTTTCGTTTGGCATCCCTAATTTGAATATTTATTATTATAAATTTATTCTCTATGTTTTCCAAATATGGCAATGTTTTAATAAAAAAGTTGAGAGAGCTTTTTTTTTGGTTATTATTTGTTACTCCATCCGACCTACATGACCGCAATGAAAAAATATTTCGCCAGTTAAAAGAAACTATACAGCCATCTCCAATTAGCACGATTTAATGCATATAGCCACCCTACACAACCATTACCTTCGCAATGGAGGTTAGGGCGAGCTATTTAATTAGCAAAAACTAAATTAAACGAGAAGTTATGTCATATAGCCGGAAACGCATGCATATAGGTATATAACCTAAATGCATGCCGATCAGCAACCACGATGACCAAAAAGCAAACACCGAAATAAATCCGAAATAATAGAAACAACGAAAACCAACCCAAAGAATTTGCTGAAATAATTTGGTATTAAGTTTAACAAATTGTTTACTTTTTCATTTACATTTATTATCAAGACTCAAACCGAGGTGGAGGGTATCAAAGATTCGGCACAGCCGAGTTTAACACTCTTACTTGTTTTTTTTTTCATCCATTACACACACAAAAAATAAATATTCATAAAAAATATTTAATATATTCCAATTTACTTATCCAGTTCGCGATTTTTGTTTTTTCAAAAATTCGTTTTCCATATTTTGTATAAAACACAACACACAAATTACAAAAATTGAAACAAATGAAATAAAACATGCGGCATAGCTAAAGTGACCATATTTTTTTTACCTGAAATTCGAGTGCAATTTCTAGGAAATTTTATTTTTTCATTAAATAAAGACCCTAAAAGTATGCCAATCAATTATAGCCTATTCACAAATCAACACAAACAAACACTCATTTTTATTACAAACACATTAACAAACTTAATAAACACACACATAGCATTGTATAATTTTATGTATGTGTTAGTAGCACATTTAAATGCAATTTACTCAAAATAAAGGAAAAAATTTAAAATCTGTAAATCTGCAAAATGGCTAAAAAGGAATACCTTTCAAATAATATACGTGTGGTCAAAATCGGGATAAAACGGTAGAACAAAACATCGGTCACAAGAAATCGCCTAGCCTATTAATATTATAGATTTATTCATATTCTGCAACAAAGAAAGAAGAGAAGATGATTTTTGTATTGCTGCATTTCAGGTTAACCAAGCAAATTTATAGAACTGCAATTTCTACTTTTTGCAATGTTTTTTTGTTTTTTTTGTTTTATTTTGATTATTAGTTTGACGGGCGACGCACTGTGGGGAATTTTTCTGGAATCCGTGGCAAAAATAAAAAATTGTATAAAAGCTTTTGGTAAATTGAATGATTCTAGTGGATATAGAACTAATTATGGATCAAGAATCCGAAACCCGTTACAAAATCGAATAAAAATTGCGGTTTATAGGGCCGCTCAAAGTTGATTAATTTCTTCAGTGTACAAAAAAAAGAACAAAAAGTGAAAGAAATTATCAGTTTACAATTTAATTATAGACAAACTATAGAACCAAATAAAATAAAAATGGGGGTTTTTCGAGTTTTAGTTAGTCAAAAATCACAGCTTTAAAAAAACACTATATTTGGACCATTTTCCAATTTTGATAGAATAGAACTAAAAAAGTTTCGATTACTTCGGAAGTTATTAGCTCAGGGTTATTAAGTACTCATTGCTCTACCGTATGCAATTCAAATTGGCTGCATATTCTTGCCTATTTGCATGCTATTACGATAAAAGTCTGCTGAAATAATAAAATCTCCAGTTAGAAATATAAGAAATCAAATTGATAAAATGAATCCTTCAGTAGTGGAAATCAAGAATGGAAAAACTGTAATTGTTGATTATGAATTTTTTCTCACAATGATTGATTCTCAAAGTATTGAACGAAATTACCAATACAACGTCAACATTGAAATGTGCAATATGTAAAAAGTTACAGAACGACTTTCAAAACATAGGTGAACCAACAAGTACTGACAACAATTACGAATATGGAATTTCTCCATTGCACGCTAGAATTAGATGTATGGAATTCATTGAGAAGCTGGCGTATACTATTCCTCGAGATGAGAATACACCACCAAAAGAAAAAGAAAATATTCGAAAAAAAATTTACAAAACAAATTTTTCAACAGACTTGGACTCAAAATAGATTTCCCAAAATGTGGATATAAAAATAGTAATGACGGAAACACTTCAAGAAAATTTTTTGAGATTGATGAAGTAACAACCTAGATTACTGGTGTCGATAGAGACATTATAAGAAGATTCGCCATAATTTTAAATGTAATCAACTGCAAAGAAAAGGTTAAGGGCACTAAGTTTGAAGAATATGCTGCAAAATCAGCCCAGCTATTACGTCAAATGTATCCAACTAAAAAACTTTCTCCCACGGTTCATAAGATTTTAGCTCATGGAAGACACTTACTTGAATACCAAGTCTTGCCAATCGGAGAGTTATCGGAAGAAGCTCAAGAATGTAGAAACAAGGATTATAAAAATTTAGATACGCGAATACATGCAAAATTTCCCGTATAAGACAGAATGAGGATCTCTTCAACATGTTGGCGGCTTCTTCCGATCCATTAATTTCATCTTTGAGACACGTGAAATCGCAAAAGGATTTGGAGGAAAATAATTATAGTACCGAAATGAAAAGTTTATTGGATATTACTTCAAATGATATCGATTATTTTGAAGAAAATTTGTAAGCTAAAATATCAATTTTAACAAAATAAATATACAGTTAAATATAACTTTATTAATTAATATATGAATATTAGTTATGTTAGTTTAAAAATAAATCAAAAGTGCTTAATTTAGTAGTGAAAACGTGAAGTCTTTCGGATTTAAACAATATGTATTGTGAAATTTTAACTCCTTTGAGTGGTTGATTAATAAAATTTCATTGCGAAATTTGGAATTTTGAGAACTTTGGTTGTTTTTCTTTATAAAAAAAATCGGGAAAATAGGTCCAGAAGTGGTCCGATTTCATTAAAATTTTTTTTTTAATATAATACAAATTTGTCATCTTTTGGCCAAAATTTGAAGAAAATTTGTACGGGGACTAGGTCCAAACGTGCACCGATTTCAAAGATTTTTTATAGATCTCTAACAAATTTCATCACAATAGAATAACATTTGCTACATTCGGTGGCATTAGAACCAATTTTTAAGGAAAAGTTGTATGGAGACTAGGTCCAAACATGGGCCGATTCCAGCAAATTTAAGTTGGGTTTGTCTTTGGATTAAAAACACTTTAAGTTCCAAATTTTAGCACATTATCTTTATATTTGCAACATGTAATATTACCACAAAAATAATATTGAACTTTGATAGGACATATTGAAGCCCCTGCAGACCTAGTACCCTCCGCCAGAACTCATTTTAAAGGTAAGGAAGGCATCTTTCAATATCATTTCTAACTTTTAAAATACCTTTATTATTTTAAAAGATATGATTTTTGCAACGAAAAAAGTCAAAAGGCCCCACTGTAAGACGTACAAGTAAAACGCAACGTATTCTTATTTTGAGAGGGGTTAAATTTTTTATTTTTTGCTTTTTAAGAACAGCAACTTAAGAAAGAAATTCAGTTAAATCGTTTTAAATATTTTTTAGATGAAATTATTTTTCAGCTGACTTGTGATGTATTTTAACATACATATATTAAAAAAAAAAACTATCTTTGACGAATTTGAAGATTCGTTCTTACTTTTTGACAAATCAACTATCTCTTTTTTCGAATTTTTGAAAACGGGATATTTTTCCATCTCCGAGTTGTTGTCGGGGACCACGGGACAAAGTAGCTGAAAACGGGACGGTCCCGTTCAAATCGGGTAGGCATAGCCTACCTGTTATATAAAAATTAAAATTTTTGAAAATTCGAGCGTCCCTTATAAGTTAAGTATCGGCAAATGTATTAAGTTGATTACCGTACCCAACATTGGTTATAATATTGAGTTAAAGACACAGGTGCAGGGTATCCAAGATTTGGCACAGCCGAATTTAACACTTACTTGTTAGTAACAAGTTGTTACTACTCGAGCTATTCGTTCGATTCGATTAGTTCATTTACTACTCGCGCTGATCGAGCTGCTCGAGTAATAAGTAGCTCTGATTCAGATCCCACCAGATAAGAGAACGATAAAACATTTTTATGCATTAATTTGTTTTTTTTTGCCACGTGTGGATGTAAATTTTTGTCAGCTATTTAAAATTTTTTTCAAGTTAAATGCAATTTCAATTATATTACTCATAAATAATATACTAAAACCATATGTAGCTCGCGCTGAAAATAAAAATATCTCATAAAAAGTCCTATAAAATATTTCACATGACCTCTTTAGCTAATTTGAATATGAATTGAGTATAGAATAAACATTAAAAAAAAAGCAGAGTTCAAACACGCTTCCCACGCTACTGATATACACCAAATGATAAATATTGAAAATCTATATGTAAAAATGAATTATGAATATAAAATGTATGGTATATATAGTGGCACACCGCCATGTCATCACCGATGAACCCAATATAAAAAAAAATCACCACAATTTTAATGACTTTGTTGTTTTTACCAGCCATTAACGTTTGTTCTGGATGTAAAACTAACAATGGCACAGAAATGGTATAGTGTTGTTGCTTGGAAGGTTGGCTTGATAGATTCATTTTCATATTATTTACATACATCATCATCATCATCATATTTATCATATCCATTTCATATTTATATTAGACTCCTGTTATGTATGCATATAATTTGTTTTACGAATAATTTAAATATAAAAGAGGGCTTTTAGTTATATAAAATATATCAACAACAACATTTACTACTGATGAAAATCCATTAGTTGAAACGCGCCGTGTTTTTTTTTCATTTCTTTCTTTTTATTAAAAAACCAAAATATAACAAGTAAAAGTGTTAATTTGGCTGTACCGAATCTTTGATACCCTCCACCCATGTTCTTAACACAATATTATAACCAATGTTGTTAACACTAAGAGACAAAAAAGTTAGATCTCACATTGTAATGGCTAGATTTTTTTAAATAATGTTTAAATTTAACAAGATAACTATCTAAAAATTTAGGTATTTTTGTGTTGTTTTTTTAATTGAAACTACAGTAGACGCTCGAAAAAGTCATAAGTTTGTTTTTGGGGTGCTTAACTTTTTTGAGTTCTTAATTATTCCGTGATATGAAAAATGCATGTGATTTTACGCCTATGTACACTAGACATGGCGTTAAAAACTTTTTTTGATCTGTAAACATCTATACGCGCAGGGGGGTAAATTTCTATTTCACAATACAATCACAAAAACAACGTAACATGTGAGCCGTAAGACAAAATCAGTGTGACGGTGATATTAAATAACCTGTTTGAAAATGAAAAATGAAAAATTAAAAAAAAAAAAAATTAAATGAAAAATGAAAAATAAAAAGTGAAAAATGAAAACTGAAAAATAAAAAATTAAAAATGAAAAACGAAAAATAAAAAATTAAAAATTAAAAATGAAAAACGAAAAATGGAAAATAAAAGATGAAAAATGAAATATTAAAAATAAAAAATGAAAAATGAAAAATGAAAAGTGAAAAATGAAAACAGAAAAATAAAAAATGAAAAATAAAAAATTGAAAATGAAAAACGAAAAATAAAAAATGAAAAATGAAAAACGGAAAATGGAAAATAAAAGATGAAAAATGAAATATTAAAAATAAAAAATTAATAATGAAATGAAAAATGAAAAATAAAAAATGAAAAACTAAAAATGAAAAAATGAAAAATAAAAAATTAAAAAAGAAAAGTGAAAAATATAAAATGAAAAATGAAAAATAAAAAATGAGAAATAAAAAATGACAAATGAAAAACAAAAAAAAAAAAAATGAAAAACGAAAAATTAAAAATAGAAGTGAGAAATAAAAAATGAAAAATGAGAAACGAGAAATAAAAAATGGAAAATGGAAAATAAAAAATGAAAAATGGAATATGAAAAATGAAAAATGAAAAATTAAAAATTTAAAATTAAAAATAAAAAATGGGAATTAAAAAAATGAGAAATAAAAAATGAGAAATGAAAAATAAAAATGGAAAATGGAAAATAAAATACGAAAAATGAAAAAAAAAAAAAAATTATAAAAATTAAAAATAAAAATTAAAAATTTAAAAATTAAAAATAAAAAATTAAAAATAAAAAATTAAAGATAAAAAACTTAAAATAAAAAATTAAAAATAAATAATTAAAAATAAAAAATTAAAAATAAAAAATGAGAAATAAAAAATAAAAAAGGAAAAATAAAAATTAAAAAATAAAAAAGGGAAATAAAAAATAAAAAATGAAAAATAAGCAATGAAAACGCAAAAAAAATAAAAATTAAAATTTTAAATAAAAAATGAATAACGAAAAATGAAAAGAAAAAACGAGAAATCGGAAATTAACCGGTTGAAATAATAAATATATAATATTAATAGGCTAGGCGGTTTCTTGTGACTGATGTTTTGTTCTACCGTTTTATCCCGATTTTGGCCAAACGTATATTATTTGAAAGGTATTTCTTTTTAGCGGTTTTGCAGATTTATAGATTTTTAAATTTTCTACTCCATTTTGAGTAAATTGCATTTAAAGTTGCTACTAACACATACATAAAATTATACAATGCTGTGTGTTTAGTAAATTTGTTAATGTGTTTGTAATAAAATGAGTTTGTTTTTGTGTAGATTTGTTAATTGGCTATAATTGATTATCATAGTTTTAGGGTCTTTATTTAATAAAAAATTAAATTTCCTAGAATTTGCGCTCGAATTTCGAGGGCTGGAGTCTGCTAGTAATAATAAATATTTTTATATTAGCAGAGCTTTCTGTTTCTTTAATTACTAGATGTTCACACATCTCCTCTGTGATCGGACTCACATGGTTATATTTGAATCTTGAATGTGGGTAGCGATGAAAATATGCGATTTGATACCAACATTGAAGTAGCAAATTTTCACGTTGATTGGATGGTGCCAACCCGTGCCATAATGAGGTCAAAATTCAATATTATGAAAATCCACCAAAATACTCTTTTTTTTTGCATTTTACCAATTTTTTTTAATAAGTAATACTATAAATATAATGTTTTTTCTTTAATTTTTATTATTTAATAGGCTTAATATTTTTACTTTAAATCGATGAAGATTTTCTGTAGGCTGGGAAGTCCTTACGGTAGCGCTCTACAATGTGCAGCAAGTAATATTTACCGTCTTCGTTATGTGTTATGCATCTGTTAAAGTCAGTTATTAGTCCGACTTTTCTTTCGGCGGCATCATTCACAACAGTAATGCATTTGACGATCGGTTCCCCTTTACAAAATGCTTGGCCTAAGCCAATTTGGCGGATTAAAACGTAATAAATTCACAGAAATTTCCAAAAAAAATAAAGGATCTTTTCCTTTATTTCTGAGTATATATGGACCAAAAAAGGCAACTGCTTCCTCTGATAAATACCATAAATGGCTCTGAATTTTTTCCAAAATAGCCTTTATCAGTTGCATATCTCTATTTGGCGCTTCAACTGTATTTGTGGATATGAACCAGTATGGAGAGTTACTAAACAAATGCCATTATTACGAATTCCATTCCATGTGCGCGAAAAATATAAAGGGTCCGCCAAATAACTTTTTTTTTGAAAATGCTATAAAAAAAAACTACTAAATATTATCTCAAATTTCTTTTTTTATTTGAAAGTACAATCCTTCCGGTTAATAATGGAAAATAATTTCATTCAAATCGGTCCAATTTTTAAGCACATTATCGATTGTGTGCAGCTGTATTTCACCAATGGCTTCACGAATATTGTCCTTTAAAGTAGTACTATGTGCTCAGTAGCAGAGCTGGAAAAGCGATACTTTTAGACAAATATGCAGTGGTCAACAGCTCAAAGCGTAGGAAATTTGAGGCAGTTTAAAAAAAGCGACGAACCAAAAATGTTTACGTTGTTTCAATTATAGTTGTTGGTATAAATATTGTTAGCACTTTTTACCATACATTTTGCAACTTAGAGCTCACTTAAAAATAATAATATAAATGTATGTATTTGTTTCTGGTGGGTTTGTATACTACAGCGTTAATAAAAATAATTAATAATTTACAAGTTATAAATGATGTTCTAATTTATAGTAGCTTTATTTATAGTATTTCTAATTTAAAAAATTGATAGAATGCAAAAAAGGGTATTTTGGTGATTTTTCACAATTTTGATCTTTGACCTCATTATGGCACCATCCGATCAGCCTGAAAATTTGCTACATCAATTTCGGCATCACATCGCATATTTTCATCGCTACCCCTATTCAAAATTCCAAAAAATAAAACAACCCATATTAGCTGCGCCAGGTCTAATGTACACATTGTACAGTGAACCAATAAAAAACTGGTGCATATACTTACTTATGTTTACTTATGTTTAATTTGCATTATCTTTGAGACTATGTACCCTAAACATATAGAAAAAAATGTTATAAAATTCTGTAATTTAGTCAATTTCAAGTAGTTTTAACAAAATTTGTCAAAATAGCACGTTCTTAGAAATATGAACAAAAAACAAAAAAGGCACATTTCATGAAGCCAAAAAAAAAAAAGTAAGAAAATTATAGTCGGTCTAGACCGACTATACGATACCCTATACCATGCGCTTAGAGACCCTATCTCTTAGGCCGAACTAATTGGATATAGAAAATAAGCATAAACCAAATTTGAGTGGCATTTTTATTAATTTTTTTTGGCTGCAGATATGAAAAAGTTCATATCGGATGCTATATCTATATGGAGACTAGGTCCAAAAATGGACCGATCCTGACCATGGTTGGTAAAGTCTCTTGTATTTTGCAAAAATATATACAAACAAAATTTGAGATGAATCAGTGCAATATTTTTGTTTTTTTTTATAGATTTAAGTGAAGATCGGGAAGCAGCTCTATATGGAGCCTATGAATAAGAGTTGTCCCATAGGGATCGTTTTTAGACTACTCATTAATGGATGTAATAAACACATGCAAACCCAATTTGACTAAGATCTATACGACAATTTAGATCTTATGGCAATTTATGCCGATTTCATAGGGGTCATTTGTATGGGGGCTAAGTCTGAACATGGACCGATTCTCTCTAATTTCAATAGCGTTCATCCCATGGCCGATAAAAGATTAAATACAAAATTTCATCAAAATATATTCATATTTGCGACCTGCAGTTTGATTACAAACTTTACATGGACTCACAGACGGACGGACGGACGGACATCGTTGAATCTAATCAGATAGTGATTCTGATTCGATCGGTATAATTAAAAATGGGTGTAAGTCAAATATTTTTGGTTGTTACAAACAGCGGCACAAAGTCATTATACCCAAACCACATAGTGGTATAGGGTATATATACATTTTTCGGCCACTGCAAATGGACTTTGTCTCAACCCGCATAAATCAAAATGTTTGATTATTCATAAAAAAACTTTTCAGCCTGTTCTTGAACATGATATACTAATAAACCATCAGAAAATCGAGATTGTAAGAAAGGTAAAAATCTTGGCATAGTGTTCAATAACAACTTGACTTGGTCAAGCCACGTAGATACACTTGTGGTTCAAACGCATATAAAGCTAAGATCGCTTTGGGTAACTCAGTATTTTACGCCGTAAGAGTAAGACATCTTCTTGCAAAGGCATACTTAATTCCTGGTCTACTTTATGGCTGTGAACTTTTTGGCAACTGCGACTACGCCAGCAAGAAAAAACTAAATATTTTGTACAACAATATTGTTAGATATGTTTATGGACTGAAGAAACGTGATACCGTTTCGACTTTCTCAAAAAGTCTTTATGGAGTCTCATTCGATAACCTTATTAATATAAGGGTTTTAATGTTTTCGCACAAAATTATTTACACTGAGAAACCACTATATCTTTATGATCAAATACAGTTTGCTAGATCCAGAAGGGGCAAAAAACTTTTTATCTCTATGCGTCGATGCCTTAATTCAGAATGGCAATATTTCGTAAATGCCACACGTCTTTGGAATGCAATTCAACACAACCAACAATTAGTTGGCAACGCAATACATTTTAGGAAATTTTTTGTTTAGTTACTTTGTTTAAATTTATTTAATTTTCAATTCTTTAAATTCATGTATTTTAATAATTTCTTATATTTATTTTACTTTATTTTAAATAAGTTACAAATTTTTTGTTTATTGTATTTTAATTTCGTGGCGAATTTTTGAACGATGAAAATCCTGTACTTTAATTATAAGACGTGTCTTGTTGTACAGGAAATTAATAAAGAATAATAATAAACTTGATTGTTATTTTGACCTTTTTGTTGTAATTTTTAGATAAAAAGTAATTAAGCACTCTTGCAATATTGCACTCTTGCAATATTGAATGTGTAAACGTTGTGATGTACATGTACTAAGTTAATTATTGTTCCTCGCAGATTCTTGAAGATGCTATCTAATTGATAGCGAAATATTGGATGAAATAAAGAATTGAAGTATAAGAACAACAATGGCCTCAAGCTTAATTATTTTTATCTAAAAATAAAGAATAATAATAAAAAAAAAAAAAAATATTTGACCTAGACCCATCTTTTATTATACCGATCGAATCAGAATCACTAACTGATTCGATTTAACGATGTCCGTCCGTCCGTCCGTCCGTCTGTGTGTCCATGTAAACCTCGTAATCAAACTGCAGGTCGCAAATATGAATATATTTTGATGAAATTTGGTATATAAGCTTCTACCCGCCATGGGATGAACGCTATTGAAATTGGTGAGATTCGGTCCATGTTCAGACCTAGCCTCCATACAAATGACCCCTAAGAAATCATAAATTGCCATAAGATCCAAATTGTCATATTGATCTTACTCAAATCGGGTTTGTATGCGTTTATTACATCCATTAATGAGTAGTCCAAAAATTATCTCTATGGGACAACTCTTAGTCATAGGCCCCATGTAGAGCTGCTTCCCGATCTTCACTTAAAACTATCAAAAAACAAAACAAGTAAGAAAATTATAGTCGGTCTAGACCGACTATACGATACCCTATACCATGCGTTTAGAAACCCTATCTTTTAGGCCCAACTAACTGGACATTGAAAATAAGCAAAAACCAAATTTGAGTGGGATTTTTATTAATTTTTTTGGCCGCAGATATGAAAAAGTTCATATCGGATGCTATATCTATAAAGGGACTAGGTCCAAAAATGGACCGATCCTGATCATGTTTGGTAAAGTCTCTTGTATTTTGCAAAAATATGTACAAACAAAATTTGAGAAGAATCAGTGCAATATTTTTGTTTTTTAATAGATTTAAGTGAAGATCGGGAAGCAGCTCTATATGGGGTCAAAGGGATCATTTTTGGACTACTCATTAGTGGATGTAATGAACGCATACAAACCCAATTTGAGTAAGATCTATATGACAATTTGGATCTTATGGCAATTTATGTCGATTTCATATGGGTAATTTGTATGGGGGCTAGGTCTGAACATGGACCGATTCTCACTAATTTCAATAGCGTTCATCCCATGGCCGATAAAAGCTTATATACCAAATTTCATCAAAATATATTCATATTTGCGACCTGCAGTTTGATTACAAGCTTTACATGGACACACAGACGGACGGACGGACGGACGGACGGACGGACGGACGGACGGACATTGTTAAATCAACTCAGAAAGTGATTCTGATTCGATCGGTATAATTAAAGATGGGTCTAGGTCAAATATTTTTGGTTGTTACAAACAGCAGCACAAAGTCATTATACCCAAACCACATAGTGGTATAGGGTATAAATATTGCACTGATTCTTCTCAAATTTTGTTTGTATATATTTTTGCAAAATACAAGAGACTTCACCAAACATAGTCAGGATCGGTCCATTTTTGGGCCTAGTCCCCATATAGATATAGCATCCGATATGAAATTTGTCATATCTGCAGCCAAAAAAATTAATAAAAATCCCACTTAAATTTGGTTTATGCTTATTTTCTATGTCCAGTTAGTTGGGCCTATGAGATAGGGTCTCTAAACGCATGGTATAGGGTGTCATATAGTCGGTCTAGACCGACTATAATTTTCTTACTTGTTTCGTTTGTTTCTAATGTGTTCATGTCAGCTTACGCGAAAGAAAATAAAAATATGGATTCAAAGCAAACTTCATTAAAAATTAAAAAATTAATTATAAAACTTTGGGAAAGGAAGAATAGTTTGAGAAAAATAGCTGATATTATAGAAAAGCCGCACTCAACCGTCAAATACATTATTGATATGTACCAGAAAATTGCATCTTTACAAACACAAAGGAAAATAGGTGGAATCATTAATGAAAGTGCCAAAATAACGGCAGTGGAAATAGCGCAAAACTTGATCGAACATAGAATTGTTCAGGTACACTCACAAACTGTTTCAGAAATTGTTTCTATTCGAAACGCATTAGAGGTTTTACACTCCAAAACAAGCAATAATCGGCTGGAATATGCAAGAGAATATATCACAATGCTAGTAGAGTTTTGGAACTCTGTGATATGAGTCAAAAATCAATATATTTTGATCTGACGCAAAAAATCTATATATTAATAAGTAAAGTAAATGCATAGTTATAGTTCGTACGGAAGAGAAGTGCAGAATTTTAAAATTTATGTATAATATGTGTTAAAAATATATTAAATTAAATAAAATAATCTATAAATAAAAAATTATTTTCTGTTTGTTTGTTTGTTTATTTGTTTGTTTGACCGCTATACAAATTTTTATTTTTGAATGGATTTCTCTGAAATTTGGTGCACACCCTCTCTATACCCCAGGAAAGGTAGCCATATGCTTCTTCTCGGCCACGCCTACTTTTACGCCCACTTTTTATACACGATCTCTATAGTCCAGGGACGGTCACCATATGCTTCTTATCGGCCACGTATACTTTTACGCCCACTTTTTATATACAATTCATTTTCTGGTTTTTGGTATATTTGTTCGCTACACAAATTTTAACTTTTTAATGGATTTCTCCGAATTTTGGTATACACGATCTCTATAGTCCAGAGAAGGTCACCATATGCTTCTTATTGACCACGTGTACTTTTACGCGATCTTTTTACATACAATTCGGCCACGCCCACATTTTTTAATTTTCTATATACGATTTTAGTGTTTGTTAACATATTTTAATTTTTCAATGGACTCCCTAAAATTTTGTGCATAAATCTCTTTTCTTACTACTCTTGAGTTTACACCATATGAAGTAAATATTGTAAATCAACCTATTACAAATATTCCTGTCTTGCCTTTTTTATTATGTGAGTTGTAACACCCCAAAATTAGTGCAGATATATTTCGTAGGTGAACAGATACATGTTGACTACCATTGTAGGATTACTCCGATGAGGCTAATTCGTACAAATATTTCCATCTTGCCTTTTTAAGTACATTAGAAAACAAAATATTACATTTATTTCCATATCGCCTTTTGGCTATATTGGAAAGCAACCTATTACAAAATTTCCATTTCATCTTTTTCACTATATAAATGAGTTGTAAAGGTGGAAAAGAAAGTATTTGCAATTATGACTTGCACATGAAAGTATAGCATATAGACCGTACTACCTCAATTGCACAAAGGCTTAAACTAAACACAACTCTATAGCACCCAATCAGACCCAAATTCGTATAGAGTTTCAACGAGTTAGACAATCTGAGTCGAGAAATGCTGAAATACCTGAGCAAACCCAATAACGTCTTGACGCCCAAAGATCAAGACAAGCTTTGTTAAGAGAAGCGGAAATGCCTGAATCTACTCAAGTGCGTCTAGAAATCCACCGGCTAAGACAAGCTGAGTCGAGAGAATGTTAAACTCCTGAAACGACTCAACAATGTCTTCAGTCCCAACGGATAAGACAAGCTGACTCTAGGGAATGCGAAACTCCTGAAACGACATATTCCTACCAGATACTTTTGTAAGTTGGTTCCTTCATTGCAAGACATGGTACAAAAAGTTTTATATATATGCACCAGAAGAAAAACCCAGAACTGTTGTATATCCCAAAGCTCTAGAATAACTAAAATTCGTAACTTTTAAACATCATACTCTCAAAATAATCCATGCATAAACAAAGTTAGTTGTAATGGTAAGCAGGCACTGGGTATTTGAACAAATTCCTCAAAAAAATTAACTTATTCCCCCCAAAATTGGGGAATAATTTAATGATAAACAAATTCCCCAAATTAAAAAAAAGGTTCCAAAAAGGAATGAGCAAATTCCTCATACTACTCTCGATATCTGTCTTGCAATAAACGTTTTCAAAATCTGTATTCTTTTTAATAGCATCATTTCGGTGCGCGGACGCGGGCGCGACGCGCTCGCGGAACACAGCTTAGCTAAGATATCAGAATGATCTGAAAAATATAATTTGGCAATTAAAATAAGTTGACAACAACTTCGCGGGAGTACTGGTGGGCTGCCAAACGCGCAGGAGTGGCGCGACGCGCTCGCGAACACATCTCAGTTAAAAAATCGCAATGATGTGAAAAATACATTTTGGCGATTAAAATAAGTTGACGGCAACTGCGCGGCAGCACGGTTGTAGCAGCCAAACGCGCGGACGCGGACGCGACGTGCTCTCGGAACACAGCTCAGCTAAAATATCGGAATAATCTGAAAAATATTTATTTACTTATATTAATTACAATGCAAAGTAAATTTGTATTCTAATTTGGGTCCAGGGATGAGCCGTGTGACAAAGACCATTTGGCTGGTTTTTGCAGCAACAGACCAAATCCTCTGGTGGGAATCGAACCCACGACCCCCGCATAAAATAAGTTGACGACAACTGCGCGGCAGCACGAGTTTAGCTGCCAAACGACGGACGCGACTCGCTCGCGGAATACAGCTCAATGAAAAGTCTTATGATACATTTTATGTACGTATGTGCAATAATTACTATACATATACTATACATATACTCAAAGCAACATTTTAAACGTCGCATTCATTTTCCATTTTTGAAAATTCTATAAATTTGAAGTCTTTGCTCAATGATGATCACTTATTTGATGAAGTAATTCAATTTTTAAAAGTTCCGAATCCTTTAATTTGCAAACGATTCCGCTATATTTGATGTTTACAAAATTAATAATCTTCAAAAAAAATTAATGCGGTTTCGCAGCTTATTTTTGAAGCATTTTTTGCTATAGCGTCTTATAAAAAAACTTCTAAACTAAAAAATCAAAAAATTTTAAATTGAAATAAAAAATTAATTTACTCCCCAAAAAATGTAAACATTTTGAAATTTTTTCATCATGAACAAATTCCCCAATCCCATAAAAATTTTTTGGGAGGAAGTTAATTTTTTTGGGGAATTTGTTCATTGGGGACTAAGTACTCAGCGCCTGGTAAGCATAGTGAACTATTATTCAAGTCAAAGGCCTTTGAATCCCGGGCAAGAGCGGGTAAAAACAGGTAGTAATAAATAATTTTATAAGGGCCAATTCACAATTCATCGAATTTCATTATAATTGTATAATTATAATTATAATTATATTATAATTTAATAATGACAAACATTATTCTTATTTAAGGCAGGTAAATGATTTATGTAGTGAATGAGCATAATTTCAGCAGACAGACAAACTCGAGTTGTTATAAGGATCAAGAATGCGTTACAAACGGCATGACAAACTGATATATAGCCTCTGCACAGTGGTGTGAATGCTATAAAAAAAGAAAAAAAGTTAAAAGGTCATACAATTTCCTCTGGTAAATTTCCCACCATACACGTGTGTGTGAGTGTGTGTGTGTAGGTGTTAAAAATGTTTCACAAATCACACAAACAACATTAACTATGAAAATCAAAACAAATTATATGCAACATATCATATTACTTACTCTGTGTAGAAACCAAAACAACACAAACAAAAAAAAATGTGTCAAACCCTTTTGTAAGATCAACACAAAGAGTGCTTGGCCGAATGATACATAAATATATTACAACCCTTTTTCCTGCTACAGTTATTAATGACTTCCGTGTTGGCTGTTTGTTAGTAAATAAGTGTTTTCAGTGTTTTGCCAAAGTTAGTTGTTCATATAACTGGTGTTTGCCTGGTTCCTAGGTACTATATTGTTTGTCAATTGATTGTGTAATTACAAAAGATTGTTTTTATTGATAAATCTTTCAAAAGGTTTGATTGCGTGGGTTGTGCCTAAGGTTGCCAGTAACAATTGAGAAAAAAGGATTGTTTGTTTTTGTTTAAAGCGTTAAAGTTTGCTCCTTATAATATTAACCCTGGAAAGATTAGACCAGTACCTTTCACTCTTAAAAGAAACCTAAACCTTGGTTTAGTTTCATTAGGTGGTTCTGCTATTCAGTATTGTAGCGATGTAAAATATTTAGATATCAGATTTTGATTACTCATTTAGATCACTCCGTGATTGTGCGTGACCACGCGTGACTGTGCGTGACTACACCAAAATTAATCTGTAGCCCCAACAAGACTATGGGCCAAGTTTCAGATCAATCGGATAAGGGGAATGGGGTTGCCCCACGACAGACAGAGAGATTGAGTTAAAAACAAGTAAGAGTGTTAAATTCGGCTGTGCCGAATCTTTGATACCCTCCACCTCGGTTTGAGTCTTGATAATAAATGTAAATGAAAAAGTAAACAATTTGCTAAAATTTAATACCAACTTATTTCAGCAAATTCTTTGGGTTGGTTTTCGACTTTTCTATAATTTCGGATTTATTTCGGTGTTTGCTTTTTGGTCATCATTAGGTTAGGTTATATACCTATATGCATGAGTTTCCGGTTATATGACATAACTTCTCGTTTAATTTAGCTTTTGCTAATTAAATAGCTCGCCCTAACCTCCATTGCAAAGGTAATGGTTGTGTAGGGTGGCTAAATGCATTAAATCGTGCTAATTGGAGATGGATGTATAGTTTCTTTTAACTGGCCAAATATTTCTTCATTGCGGCCATATAGGTCAGATGGAGTAACAAAATAATAACCACAAAAAAGCTCTCCCAACTTTTTTATTAAAATATTGCCATATTTAGAAAACATAGCGAATAAATTTTCAGTAATAATAAATAATTAAATTAGGGATGCCAAACGCAAAAAAACCAAAAGTCCCAAACATTTTAAATAAAATAATTTGTTATCTTTATTTTCTGAAAAACTTCAAATATTCATCCAAAAAATATTGTGAAAATTTATATATAAATAACATTCTCATCAAATTGCGTTTATTTATGTAACAATTTTTATGTTCGCAATTCTTAAATATCATTTGAGGTTTTCTTAAATTCATTGAATTTAAATTAATATTTTCTGTAGTGCGATTCTGTAAATTTCAAATTCAACGATCTGACAATCGCAAAATATATCGACAGCTATTGTTGTTTGCACTAAGGATTAAGTGATTCACTAAGTACATACATCTTAACGACAGTCGACAAATCTATTTTTCTATTTATTTAAATTGTAAACGAGTGGCATCTCTGTCAAAATAAGCGAAAAACACAAAGAATAGAAAAAAACAAATTACTTCGTGTTTGACAGGATGATTTTATGTTTATGTTTAATATCTTTATTTTTTTTTTTTTACTTATATTTCTGTTTATTTATTTGAAAATGAAATAATGAATTGAATATGCTATATACTTTTTTTTATTTATATAAAAAAGTTTTTTAATAAAAGCAAAATATTTTCAGTATTTTATGATTATACCCTATACCACTATGTGGTTTGGGTATAATGACTTTGTGCTGCTGTTTGTAACAACCAAAAATATTTGACCTAGACCCATCTTTATACCCTATACCACTATGTGGTTTGGGTATAATGACTTTGTGCTGCTGTTTGTAACAACCAAAAATATTTGACCTAGACCCATCTTTAATTATACCGATCGAATCAGAATCATTTTTTGAGTTGATTTAACAATGTCCGTCCGTCCGTCCGTCCGTCCGTCCGTCCGTCTGTGTGTCCATGTAAAGCTTGTAATCAAACTGCAGGTCGCAAATATGAATATATTTTGATGAAATTTGGTATATAAGCTTTTATCGGCCATGGGATGAACGCTATTGAAATTGGTGAGAATCGGTCCATGTTCAGACCTAGCCCCCATACAAATTACCCCTATGAAATCGACATAAATTGCCATAAGATCAAAATTGTCATATAGATCTTACTCAAATTGGCTTTATATGCGTTCATTACATCCATTAATGAGTAGTCCAAAAATGATCCCTTTGGCCCCATATAGGGCTGCTTCCCGATCTTCACTTAAATCTATTAAAAAACAAAAATATTGCACTGATTCTTCTCAGATTTGGTTTGTATATATTTTTGCAAAATACAAGAGACTTTTCCAAACATGATCAGGATCGGTCCATTTTTGGACCTAGTCCCCATAGAGATATAGCATCCGATATGAACTTTTTCATATCTGCAGCCAAAAAAATTAATAAAAATCCCACTCAAATTTGGTTTTTGCTTATTTTCTATGTCCAGTTAGTTGGGCCTAAGAGATAGGGTTTCTAAACGCATGGTATAGGGTATCGTATAGTCGGTCTAGACCGACTATAATTTTCTTACTTGTTAATTATACCGATCGAATCAGAATCACTTTCTGAGTTGATTTAACAATGTCCGTCCGTCCGTCCGTCCGTCCGTCCGTCCGTCCGTCCGTCCGTCTGTGTGTCCATGTAAAGCTTGTAATCAAACTGCAGGTCGCAAATATGAATATATTTTCACGAAATTTGGTATATAAGCTTTTATCGGCCATGGGATGAACGCTATTGAAATTGGTGAGAATCGGTCCATGTTCAGACCTAGCCCCCATACAAATTACCCATATGAAATCGACATAAATTGCCATAAGATCCAAATTGTCATATAGATCTTACTCAAAATTGGTTTGTATGCGTTCATTACATACACTAATGAGTAGTCCAAAAATAGTACCTTCGACCCCATATAGAGCTGCTTCCCGATCTTCACTTAAATCTATTAAAAAACAAAAATATTGCACGGATTCTTCTCAAATTTTGTTTGTACATATTTTTGCAAAATACAAGAGACTTTACCAAACATGATCAGGATCGGTCCATTTTTGGACCTAGTCCCTTTATAGATATAGGATCCGATATGAACTTTTTCATATCTGCAGCCAAAAAAATTAATAAAAATCCCACTCAAATTTGGTTTTTGCTTATTTTCAATGTCCAGTTAGTTGGGCCTAAGAGATAGGGTTTCTAAACGCATGGTATAGGGTATCGTATAGTCGGTCTAGACCGACTATAATTTTCTTACTTGTTTTTATTTATGTATGACGACATTTCAACCTAAAAATTTAAGTTTTTATCGATGGTTGTCGTTTTGATCAGTGCTTCTCAAACTGTGAGCCGCGGCCCCTAGGGGGCCGTAGAACTTTTTTAAAGGAGCCGCAAAACGTTTAACATTTATGTATTTGGTCTTTAAAATATTTTTTTTTATTTCATAAATTTCTTTGAAAATGACGTATTCCTAAATTTAAAATCGTAAAATTTGTTCAAATTAAATTTCACAGTAGGCTTAGTTACACAGAAGCATATTTTTAAACTTTGTTAAATTTTATAAAATTAGATTTCGTAGTAGGCTTAGCTACACAGAAGCATATTTTTTAACTTCCTAGAATTTTATTAAATTGAAAAATTTATTTCCGCAGTAGGCTTAATTAGTTTGCAAAAAGAAGCACATTTTTAAATTTTATCTTCATTTAGTGATGTGCTTTCAACATTGACGATTTTTGTAGTTTTTTTTTTATGTAATATTAAAAAAGTTAAAAAAGTGAATATATTAAAGCAAATTATAATTAAATATTATAAAATAATTATATTTCTTTCTATATTCAAGGTATTTATTATTATTTCTTTTAATTAGGCGATAAATTTAACTATTATTTTCCTAAAATTTTAACGATTTTAGTACGGGTTTAAAAATGGATAAGTGGCTAATAAAAATATCTAAGGAGCGAGAAAATTATGAAAGTGTACATGAATTAATAGAACTTACATCTGAACATCTACAAGAACCAGTAGAATTATCATCTTTACCAGGAACTTCTACTTCAACATCGAGATTAACAACTGGTAATAAGAGAAAAGTCGCCGCAGATAATACACCTCAATTGAAAAATCGTAAATATAATACTGATTATTTCAAATATGGATTTATTTCGTCAACATTTAAAAATCAAGAAAGACCTATGTGTGTAATTTGTTTCACCCAACTATCAAACGATAGTATGAGGCCAGGAAAACTACTGCGTCATTTAACTACTTTGCAACCAGAATATCAAAGTAAGCCACTCGAATTTTTTCAAAGAAAGGCAGCAGATAAAAAGGAACAAACTGGTTCTCTTACAAAATATACAAAACTTAATGATGACCTGCTAAAAGCATCTTTCGAAGTTGCCCTATTAATTACAAAAACAAAAAACCTTGTACGATAGGAGAAGATCTTATATTACCAGCAGCAATTAAAATTTGTGAAACTATATACAGTGAAAAAATTGCTAATCCTTTGAAGTCTATTCCTATCTCAAACGATACTATGAAAAGAAGAATTGATACCATGGGATATAATATTGAAACCCAATTAATATCTCGTGACGATTTACTTTTTTGTCGGGAGCTATTAACTTCAACAAGAGGTATTGATATTTTTGTAAAAGTAGATGAGTTCTTTTCAGAGAATAAACTTGAATGGTCAAAATGTGTACGAGTGTGTGCAGATGGTGCAGCAGCGATGACTGGGAGAATATCTGGATTCAAAGCAGAAGTACAAAAAGTATCACCAGAACCGCAATATATTCACTGCATAATACACAGAGAAGATTTAGTTTTTCGACGAATGTGTTCCGAACTCAGTGAAATTTTGAGTGACATTACAACTATTGTTAATTTTGTAAAAAATCGTGCTGTAAACTCGAGACTGTTTAATATTTTATGTAAGAAGATGGGATCAGTGCATGAGGTTTTGTTATATCATACTGAAGTAAGGTGGCTTTCACGTGGAAAAGTTTTAAATAGAATTTTAGAACTTAAAGATGAGTTACGATTATTTCTTTTAGATAAAAAACCAGATCTTGCTACGCACTTTAGTGATGAAAGTTGGATGTGTTTAGCATCATATTTAGCAGATTTTTTTTTGCTAAAATAAATGAATTAAATCTTTGTCTGCAGCGAAAAGAAACCAATATTTTAGTTTTGAATACAAAACTTATTGCTTTTCAACAAAAACTTTGTTCATGGTCAAACTCTATTAACGAAGGAAATATGGAAATGTTCCCATGTCTGAATGAGTTTGTTTGCACCAATGAAATATCAATATCAAATTCAATTAAAAAAACAATACTTAATCCTATTGATGAATCTAAAAGATTTTTTGCTAAATATTTCCCAAACATGAACGAGGAATGAAAATACGACTGGATAAGGATGCCATTTGCTAAAACATTGAAATATGATCATATTTCTTGGGTAGCTCAAGAAGAATTGATTGAAATTAGGGAGGGGGGGGGGGTAATGAAACTTTTGTTTCGGAATTTAGGGAGCCGCAATATGAAAAAGTTTGAGAAGCACTGGTTTAGATGACAACAACAGCTGACTTTAACAATAGCGAATATCGTTTAAAAATTTTACTGATAATTTTGCAATTTTTTTTTTTTTACGATTCGACTATCGTTAAAAGAAGTTACTGAATCGCGGTACTGAAAAGTTATTAATATCTCCTGAATGGCAATATTTTTTTTTAAATGTAAACATTTTTAAATGTAAACATATTTGGTATTTTTTTTTTTTTTTTGAATTTCAATTTGTGTTTAACGAATAAAATTTATATATTAAAGATGCAATTGATGTCTTCTAAATTTAAAATTATTATTTCCGCCGTTTTGATATGATTTTCTGAAATTCAATTAATTGTAATTTATAATTGGAAATTTTAATTTCAGTTTTTATAAGAATTGATATGTTCTTAAATTTGAATGCAAAATTTAAAAAGTGCAATTTTGTGTTTATGTGAATAATAATGCTTTAGTAATTATAAACAATTTTTAAAAATTAGATGTAATCGCAATCAGATATTTTGTAGGTAAAGCAGAATAATAATTCTATATAACTATGTAGAACTGTTTTGAAAGCAAAAAAACTCATTGATGAACTCGGTAACTCTATTTTGTAAAGACAACAAAAAGTTAATATGCCAAACTTATGTTCATATTTGTAAAAGAATAATGAAAATACGTATGAAATAAAAGACCAGCCCGTGTATACTCTTAACATTGTTCTGTATGATATCTAGTTGAAAATATTGACATTCATGTTAAAATAGAAATAACTATTGCAAAGCTAATTATAACAAAAATTGTGGCGCCATCTACTGTGGCATAGTCACGCTGAGCAAAATGAAGTGACACTCTGTTAATGCAAAAGAAATGTATTTTCCCCACAACAAAATATTGCAGAATTTTATGTTAATAAAATAATATACCGATTTATTTCTAACATGCAGTTACTATGAATATATGTACATACATACATATATATAATATATGTATATTATTTGTATTATTTAACATGTGTATGTATGTATATGTAAATATTACACATAAAAAATACAACATCAAACGTTATTTTTGTGTTTTTCTCTTTAAATAAATTAATACATAAATTTTTTTTTGCTAAATTTACATTTGGGCAATTCACAACAGGTGTTGTATATTGTATGTTGTATTGAAATACACAATACAATCATTTGTTGTGAACATTCAGTTGTATTTTCATATTGTAAAACGCTTTCTGTTGTAATTTTCGATCCAACGAGGAAAGATCGCTTCGTCGCTTCTGCTATTTTGTATAAGAGAAAACACTTGTCAGTGTTTGCTTTTTGGTCGTGAGATATACCCTGGAGTTTTAGTTACGTACCTCTTGCTTTTTAATTTATAATGAAAAAAAAAAAAAATGTTAAATTTTTTGGTTGGTACTGAAAGAGAAAATACATACTAAAAATATAAACATTAATTTTTATATAAATAAACTTATCGATGTATTTGCGTTATTTGCATTATTTGCCATATTTTATTTTATAACTATTTATGCTGATAAAATTCTATGTATTTGTTTTTCTTTTTCACAAAAACTGGCATTCACTTGGAACTGATATGTTATGATACAATATACAACATTTAAGGTGCTATTACATGAAGTGTTTTTTACATATGTACTGTCACTTTTTTTATCCATATGAAATTCTTCATGTCTGTCAAAATTGTCTTTTACATACGATTCATAATTTTTGCTATCACACGTGCGTATGTATTTCCGTATGACATAACCTCTAAATGTAAACAACAGCTGATTTAATTTGTGAATTTACAAAAATTTGTTGTTAAAAAAAGGTTATGAATTTTTTAATTGTTAATTAATACTAAACAATTTATTTTTCTTTCAATATTAATCTTAAAAATTTACTCTGTTTTTCTTTCGCCACAAGCAGTGTTGTATTTTCATTTGTTTGTTATGCAAAAATAGGGCCCGTTCTAATTGAAAAATGTGCGCGTGACTTTCCTCATGTATTGTACATAAACAATGTTTCATATGTATCACACGATGTGTACAACTTTTGTTGTGGGAAAATTTGACAGTACATATGTAAAAAACACATCATGTAATAGCAACTTTACTAAACATAGCAAATGAAGTTGGATCGTGTATCAGATTTTTCAGTGAAAATTACCAACAACAATTTTACACTATTGTAAGGTGATGCACGATACAACAGATACAACGATACATTACCCATTGTGAATTGTTTTTTCTTTATTAACAACTAGGTATTTTAGCATTATTTGCTTTAGATGTTGGTGAATTTTTACTCCCTTTATATTAACTCGTAGTGTCTGCTTGTCGAAAAAATTTTGGATCGCTTTTAACCACTTTCCCGTGACCCAATCGATCTGCAGGCAGGCTCATGGCAATGACAGAAATGACCTAACAAATTTTTTTAGTGATGCCAAAACAATGGAAACTTTTAAATTATTCTACCAGAGTTAATAAAAAAATGTACAAAGGGTTAGTTTTTATTATACTATTACAACAACGATCACAAAAACAACAAGTCCAGCTAACACAACAACACAACATTTAGAATAACAACAAGAACAATATAGAAACATCATATTTTTCATTTTTTTTTACTTTTTCAGAGATTTCCCTGGACCTGTTCCATCGATTGTAGTGATTTTTGAAATATAAATCTTCCCATGAACTTGGAGAATCATTTCCACTAAAAATGATGACCCTAGCTGTCCTATTGAGGGCGTGATCGTGACAAGAACAACATAGAAAATTATATTTTTTCAAGACTTTTTTTAGTTCTTCATTCAAATCTCGGGCTCTAATCGACCGATTTGGACGATTTTATATAGCAAACTTCTCAGGATGTTAATGAATGATTTTTTGTGTCAACGAGCAACCTAGCTGCCCGATTGATGCCGTCATCGTGATTTCCACACACGGACAGACGGACATCGCTATATCAACTCCGGTTGTTATAAGGATCACAAATATATATATTTTATGGGGTCCAAAATTTTTTTTCTAATTATTACAAACGGAATGACAAACTATATACCCTCTGCACACTGGAGTGGAGGGTATAAAAATAGTTCTTAAATCTTAATTAAAAAAAAAACAAAAATTTGGAAAAACGCGTGAAATTAACTGTTCGAATAATCGAACATTGGGACGATATGGGTTAATAATTTCGCGTTTAGCTCTAAATCCATAATTTCATTTTGTGGCGCAGGTCCCATAAAACGATTCAAAGACAGGACAATTTAATAGCAAGTGCGTTTAAAAACGTCCCAAAACGCTACTTAAAGAAAGTAAAACTAAGTGATCGAACTTTATCCTGACGAGCAATTGGTGCTGATCTTGGTTGTTATCGTCCTGGGAGGAAACCACTGATATCAGAGAAAAATCATCTGCATAGCATTAAGCTTGCTAAAGAGCACATTGACTTGAATTAGAATACTGTTGGCAAATAGTGTTGGCAAAAAATTTAATATTTAAACGGCCATAAAATTTGTCTATACCCACACAGGGGGTTTTACTATAATAACCTAATACAATCGTTCGGCATCCACCCCCCAAGACCATGACCATCATTTTATTCTACAGTGTTATGTAAAGGTTTCCATTGCTTTGTCTACAGCATAAAAATTAACACTTTTAAGTGTTGTTATTTTTTCTGAAGTTATGTTAATATTTCTTCTTTCTTAAATAAATAACATAAACAAATGTTTAAATTAATAAAAGAGTTTTTAATTTTATGATAAAATTTGTTGGCATTGACGGTCCAAGTCGTCAAAAATATTGTAGAAATCTTAAGCTTTTTTAAGAATTGTCTAATTGTATAGATCTTAAACCGGGTTAAAAAAAAGCAATTTTTAGTTAGTCTCGTTAATTTCAAGGTTAAATGAAGAGTGAGTTTATTGTTCTCAAAATGGCTTCACAATAGTCTTATTCTAGCAGATTAATAATAAAATCCCAAGCGCAGAAGTGCGGGACAGAATTGACAGTTCTACTGTCGTATAACAGATAATTGACAGTTCTACTGTCATATAAAAAATATTGGCAATTCAACATATTATAAAGTTCAGTTATTTTAAAATTATCTATTGATTATCAGTATTTTTGATTATTATTTGAGACTAGCTCAACATTCCGGCCCCATTGAAACAGTAGGTCTTCAATTAACCGGTAGTAGCGCCAACTTGTGGACTGGGCGTTTATATACGCCGTTTGTTGTTTTTATTGTCGCAACCCTTACTTTCAGATCGTTGCCTGGCATTACGGATTGCACCCGACCTGTCAGCCACTGTAGCGGTGGAAGATTCTCGTCTTGTATGAGGACGAGTTGTCCTACGGCTAGGTCTGGATCTCCTTCGCACCATTTCATTCGAATTTGCAGACTGCGGACGTAATCTCTGGCCCAACTGCGCCAAAACCGTTGCCTGAGTCCGCATAAAAGTTGATAATGTAGAATTTAACATTACGCTAATAAAATTTGTTAAATCACTTTATGTTATTATTTCTATGTTTCACTTTCAGGGCTTTGATAATTATATTTTATATATTACAAATAAGAGCGAATAATTGAGTATGGACAAACTTCGATAATCGAAGGTTTTATTGAAATTTCAAGCAATTCTCATACACAATGGTTATTCGCACTTATAATACCTGGTTTCGGCTGTTTTGTTGAAAACTTTCCTTATTGCAGCAATAGCACTTGAGCATGATAATGATGATTCCAATAACGTTATTGATGACAACTGGACAACTAGCAATTGATGAATCTTCTGTTAGAAATAGCTCGGTGCTTTCCTTAGTAGATTGAAGGAAAGTGTCTTCAGTAGATTTGAAGGATGATTTTCTCCAATATTAGAAGAAATGCGACTCTTTTAAGTATCGATGAAGACTAATTATTTTTAAGATTGTCCCTGTTCGGGCGCCATGTAGAAATCTTAAGCTTTTTTAAGAATTGTCTAATTGTATAGATCTTAAACCGGGTTAAAAAAAGGCAATTTTTAGTTAGTCTCGTTAATTTCAAGGTTAAATGAAGAGTGAGTTTATTGTTCTCAAAATGGCTTCACAATAGTCTTATTCTAGCAGATTAATAATAAAATCCCAAGCGCAGAAGTGCGGGACAGAATTGACAGTTCTACTGTCGTATAACAGATAATTGACAGTTCTACTGTCATATAAAAAATATTGGCAATTCAACATATTATAAAGTTCAGTTATTTTAAAATTATCTATTGATTATCAGTATTTTTGATTATTATTTGAGACTAGCTCAACAAATATATTTTGTTAAAAGTTTCCATCGTATTATCACTCATACCATATTTCCGATTATTTTTAAATATTATTATGGTTTATATAATTAATATAATAAATACGCTATCAACGTAGCGGGTATACTGCTAGTAAGACGATATAAGACGAGTTGCAGAGGGAGAAAAACTAAAAAAGATCATCCAGAGTATTTCATGATTCAGAGTATCGAATGCCTTTGAGTGATCTGAGACCACTAGAAATGCAATCAATGAGTACAGTTATGCAACTGTGTTTAGGACGAAAGCCCGATTTTCTGACTGAGAGTAGGCCCTTATTCCTGACATATTTTCCAATTTAACGATGCAATAACCTTTCAAGCACTTTAGGCAAGTATGGAAGGATAGAAATGGGATGGGACGATGTTCTTTATTTGATTTAGAAATGGGTAAAATTTTAGCATATTTCCAACTTTGTGGAAAACACTTTTTGTGATAATAGTGTTGGAAATATGGGTAATTTGAGGTAGCAGTTGAGGGATAATTTCCTTTAAGAATCTGGGATGTATGTTGTCAGCAATAGAGAGGTGGAGAGTACTTCCACTTGGTTTACGCATTGAAAACAAAAATCATTTTCGGATATATATATATATATATATATTATATATTGGTTCCTTTAGTTCCTATAAGGAGCATAGGGCCTCATGAGGTTTCGGTTATTATTTGATTTAAGATGAGTAGTTGATTGGGCTTCTGCATCCGATCCTGGAGCTGGGGCTGCCAGCATGGCCTCGAGGCGGGCTGTTGGTTATTTAAAGGCGCCAATGTTTCGCCTTGACGTTCCAGGTATTGTTGGCACTCAGAACTTGTTAGGAGTCCGGCGCCACCCGGAAACCCTCTGAATTAGCAGCTGTTCCATATATCTACGGAACATTTCACTATCCGCAACCTGTAAACACGACCGATAGTACTCAGCTGTGCTTCCACCAGAGATGGCGGGATAAAGTTTAACTAATATGAGAATTGCGGGTATAATATCCATCTGTTATGGAGATGTCAGGGATATTTGTAAAAGATTCGTTAAGCAAATCAATATTTATTTCAGAATTAACAATTTCCTTAAATTTACCGACACCAATTTCTCGTATATGTCAGCAGCATTATCATTTTCTTTACCTGTTTTCAGGCTTTGGAATATTCTTCATGTAAATTATCCGTTTTAAACTGTTTCCAACATTTAAATGCTTTATCCCTTTCACAGATTTTATCCTTAATCTGTTTATTGAACCAAGGTTTCCTTTTGTTATTGTATTCTGTTATTTTTAAAGCTACAGTTTTGTGGAACACATGTACCAAATTTTGTTCTAAAACACTGATCTGATTATAAACCGAAGGCATGTACTAAATGACGTCATCCACTACTTGCATTTTAAAATTAAACGCTAGAAAGGTTAAAGAATGCTTCGAAAAACAAGGTGCTGAGAGCTGATCGTAGAGTAAGATTTTCTTTTTACTATTGACAAAGAAGAGATCGAGTAACGAGTTACTTGTAGCAGCAAAATGTGTTGGAACTGCAATGTTAGTTAAAGAGAAGAGATCGAGTAACGAGTTACTTGTAGCAGCAAAATGTGTTGGAACTGCAATGTTAGGTGAAGAAAGACCAATTGATCGCGTTATGTCTAGTAGAATAGACTCAATGATAACGTTTAAATTAAAATCCTATTTTGAAAAACATCAAAATCTATTCTTTTATTTAGTCTATAAACACATCAACAAGCAATAATTTTCCATTGGACGAAACTTCAATAAATAGATCATTAACCTTTTATCGATTTGTTATGAAATTTAAATGTAATGCCTTTTCTGACAAAAATGGCAAAATTGGCTCTCTAAAATAATGCTTCCGGACTATTATAGGAAAATTAAATGTATTATTACGGGTAGTGAGACTTGGATCTATATCGTGCAAATGTTGAAATAAGACCGAAAAGATCACGTTAAAAATAAATTTCATATGAAAAGTTTTCTGCGATTGTCATGGTGTGCTGCATTGTGAATTACTTCTCCCGGGCAAAACTGTTAACAAGGATTATTATTTGAGTGTCGTTTGCGTAAAGCTGTTCGCAAAGAGAGTCATGCAACTCTTGGTATTGCATTGCATGGGTTCTTCCAGACAATTTCGCAATAAATTAGACTCATATCGTTCCACAACTATCGTATTCACCTGATTTAGCAACGTGTGACTTCTGGATATTCAACACAATCAAGAGTTCACTTCGGGGACACCATTCTGAATCGCTGTGCGCTTTAAAAGCCATTCCGGCAATCTACTTTATTAACAACTGTTGCGAGGACTTACTTTTATAGTTCTAATCACTAATTGTGCACTTATGGGTTTTTTCTGGAAATCCTTCCATTATATGTTTCTGTAATTTTTTTGGGATACGTAGTCCATTTCTGTTTAAAATCTACCATATTTTGGGTTATCTTGTTGTGCTCAACTCTCTTTTCACAAGCCAATATCTTTCCATTCCGGACAGTTTGGAGGTCTTGTCTCCCTTGGTACAAAAACCACGTTACTGTTCTTGTACAACTCAAGAGCTTTCTTACATAAGTGTCAGGATGCCAAATCGGACCAAAAATATGTGGACATATTGTGTTGGCTTATGCAAACAACACTTAACACAAATTTCAGTTATATAGAGCCCGTTGTAACAAATGACTTGCTTCATTTGCCGCAACTGAATATTGATTGCTTGCCATTCTATACGCGCAGAGGGGTAAATTTCTATTTCACAATACAATCACAAAAACAGCGTAACTTGTGAGCCGTAAGACAAAATCGGTGTGACTCATGACTCTATTTGTGAAAAAATTATGATATAAAAAAATATGAAAAAGAAAAATTAAAAATGAAAAATGAAAAATTAAAAATAAATAATGAAAAATAAAAAATGAAAAATAAAAAATAAAAATAAATGAAATTGAAAAATAAAAAATTAATAACGAAAAATTTAAAATGAAAAATAAAAAATGAAAAATAGAATAAAAAATAAAAAAGTTAAAAATTAAAAATATATTTTTAGATAAAAATAATTAAGCTTGAGGCCATTGTTGTTCTTATACTTCAATTGTTTATTTCATCCAATATTTCGCTATCAATTAGATAGCATCTTCAGGAATCTAAATTATATATAAACATAAAAACATTTTTAACATAATGTAACTCAAAGAACAATAAAAACAAACCTACGAGTAACAATAATTAACTTAATACATGTACGTTTACACATTCAATATTGCACTAAATCAATTTTTTGTTTATGATGTGACGATAGCTTTGAGCGCAATTATCGGTGTAGGTTTTATAATTCATTCGGTTCTCTCTCGGTATGTTTATAATATGTAACATTTCAAGTGTGTATCGTTTGTTATATTTATCCTCTCTTTGTAAAATCTCAACGTCATCCAAGTTTGGTAAATGTTTGTATTCTGCACAATGGGCCATGAGTGCCGTTTTTTGTGTCAATAATTTATTTCTATTTCTTAGATCCGATCTGTGTCCTGATAATCTTGTTTTTAATTTGTTTTTTGTTGTCCCAACATATACTTGTTTGCATATGTTGTTCTCGTCACCAGTGCAGTTTATTTTATAAATTACGTTGGAATTTTCCATTTTTTCGTGTTTACTTTTTGTATTCGAAAACAGTTGTCTTAATGTGTTTGTGGTCGTTGATGCCACTTTAAATTTTTCGGTGTTATATAATTTTGATTTTGATATTCTTTCCGAAATTATTGGTACATATGTCATCGATTTGTATATTTTTGATGTTTCATCTCGTCTAGTTGTCCGGTTTTGCTGGTTTTTAAAAAGGCTGTTAATAATTTTTTTAGGAAAAGCATTTCTCTTAAGTATTTCCTTTAGTTTAACTATGTTCTTTCTATGAAAATCTGGATCGCTAATAGAAAGTACTCTGCTTATTAAGTTGTTGGCCGTATTCATAATAATACTTTTTGGTTGGCATGAGTAGAAATTAATTATTCTTCCAGATGATGTGGGTTTTTGATACCAGTCTATTTTAATTTTTCCATCCTTCCTTATAACTAACGTATCCAGGTATGGTAGTTTTCCCTTATCCTCCTCTTCAGCCGTAAATTTAATTTGTACGTGAAAACTGTTCAACTGGTCTAACGTCTTTTTTATTGCACTTGGGAATCCATCCTTATGGATCTTTGGGAGTCCATATATTCTGGGTGGTAATGCCGCGTCATTTTTAAGCCTCTTTTTCTCTATCACAGAAATACTATTGCACTTACATAACAGTGAACTGGTCGATGAATTGAATTGAAAAATGAAAAGTAAAAAATTACAAATAAAAAATGAAAAATGAAAAAAAAAAAAAATGAAAAAAAAAATTAAATTAAAAATAAAAAATGAAAAATGAAAAACGAAAAATAAAAAAAAAAAATAATAAATAAAAAATTAGAAATAAAAAATGGAAAATATTAAATACAAAATAAAAAATGAAAATGAAAAATAAAAAATGAAAAACGAAAAATTAAAAATATAAAATTAAAAATCAAAAATGAAAAATAAAAAAAATTAAAAATTAAAAATATAACTGAAAAATGAAAAGTAAATAGTAAAAAATTGAGAATGAAAAATGAAAAATAAAAAACTTAAAATGAAACACAAAAAAATAGAAATAAAAATTAAATATAAAAAAAAATTCAAAATGAGAAATAAAAAATCAAAAAAATTAAGAAAGAAAAATAAAAAGTTAAAAAAGAAAAATAAGAAATAAGGAATAAAAAGTTAATAATGAAAAATGAAAAATGAAAAATAAAAAATTTAAAATTAAATATGGAAAATGAAAAATAAAAAATTAAAAATGAGAATTAAAAAATGAAAAATATGAAATGAAAAATAAAAAATTAAATATAAAAAATTAGAAATAAAAAATTAAAAATAAAAAATAAAAAATGAAAAATAAAAAATGAAACTGAAAAATAAAAAATGAAAAATAAGAAATGAAAAAGAAAGAATTAAAAATTAAAAATAAAAAACGAAAAATTAAAATGAGAAATAAACAAGTAAGAAAATTATAGTCGGTCTAGACGGACAATACGATACCCTATACCATGCGCTTAGAGACCCTATCTCTTAGGCCCAACTAACTGGACATTGAAAATAAGCAAAAACCAAATTTAAGTGGGATTTTTATTAATTTTTTTGGCTGCAGATATGAAAAAGTTCATATCGGATGCTATATCTATAAAGGGACTAGGTCAAAAAATGGACCGATCCTGATCATGTTTGGTAAAGTCTCTTGTATTTTGCAAAAATATATACAAACAAAATTTGAGAAGAATCAGTGCAATATTTATACCCTATACCACTATGTGGTTTGGGTATAATGACTTTGTGCTGCTGTTTGTAACAACCAAAAATATTTGACCTAGACCCATCTTTAATTATACCGATCGACTCAGAATCACCTTTTGAGTTGATTTAACAAAGTCCGTCCGTCCGTCCGTCCGTCTGTGTGTCCATGTAAAGCTTGTAATCAAACTGCAGGTCGCAAATATGAATATATTTTGATGAAATTTGGTACATAAGCCTCTACTGGTCATGGGATGAACGCTGTTGAAATTGGTGAGAATCGGTCCATGTTCAGACCTAGCCCCCATACAAATGACCTCTATGAAATCGATATAAATTGCCATAAGATTCAAATTGTCATATAGATCTTACTCAAATTGGGTTTTGTATGCGTTTATTACGTCCATTAATCAGTAATCCAAAAATGATCCCTTTGGCCCCATATAGGGCTGCTTCCCGATCTTCACTTAAATCTATTAAAAAACAAAAATATTGCACTGATTCTTCTCAGATTTGGTTTGTATATATTTTTGCAAAATACAAGAGACTTTTCCAAACATGATCAGGATCGGTCCATTTTTGGACCTAGTCCCCATATAGATATAGCATCCGATATGAACTTTTTCATATCTGCAGCCAAAAAAATTAATAACAAGTAAGAAAATTATAGTCGGTCTAGACCGACTATACGATACCCTATACCATGCGTTTAGAAACCCTATCTCTTAGGCCCAACTAACTGGACATTGAAAATAAGCAAAAACCAAATTTGAGTGGGATATTTATTAATTTTTTTGGCTGCAGATATGAAAAAGTTCATATCGGATGCTATATCTATAAAGGGACTAGGTCCAAAAATGGACCGATCCTGATCATGTTTGGTAAAGTCTCTTGTATTTTGCAAAAATATGTACAAACAAAATTTGCGAAGAATCAGTGCAATATTTTTGTTTTTTAATAGATTTAAGTGAAGATCGGGAAGCAGCTCTATATGGGGTCAAAGGGATCATTTCTGGACTACTCATTAGTGGATGTAATGAACGCATACAAACCCAATTTGAGTAAGATCTATATGACAATTTGTATCTTATGGCAATTTATGTCGATTTCATATGGGTAATTTGTATGGGGGCTAGGTCTGAACATGGACCGATTCTCACCAATTTCAATAGCGATCATATTTGTGACCTGCAGTTTGATTACAAGCTTTACATGGACACACAGACGGACGGACGGACGGACGGACGGACATTGTTAAATCAACTCAGAAAGTGATTCTTATTCGATCGGTATAATTAAAGATGGGTCTAGGTCAAATATTTTTGGTTGTTACAAACAGCAGCACAAAGTCATTATACCCAAACCACATAGTGGTATAGGGTATAAAAATTAAGAATAAAAAATAAAAAATTAAAAAACAAAAAATTAAAAATAAAAAACGAAAAGTTAAATATTAACCGGTTGAAAAAATAAATAATAATAAATATTTTTTTTACTAACATAGCCCCTTTAGTTGATTGCTATAAGTGATATATAGATGACGCTTTCTGTTTCATTTTAAAAAAGTGCCATAAAAAAATCTTTAATTACTAGCTGTTTACACATCTCGCCTGTGTTCGGACTCACATCATCTTTTTTTATTATTTTTTTTTTTTTGCAAATTTCATCTGTAGCTTTATCTTATTATGAAACATGATTTCAATTTCCGTGTTCTATGTGTGGAACTTTTTGGACTTTTTATGTTTTCAAACCTGCATCGGCTTTAACTTTTACCACCAAATATTCCGAACACTGAGCAACGGGGCTGCTTTAATCCAGAGATGTTGGGAGTTCTTTTCAATATGCTTTCTATTTTCTTGGACGTAAAAACATCACGTGGACTTTTCTTTCTTCCCGAGCCAGGTTTCCTATCAATGGTAAAATTCTCCTGATACTTTCTAATGACATTGGAAACAGTTTGACGACAAACCTTAGATTTTCTAAAAAACTTTTTGTAGGATCAACTTGGATTTTGTTGAAAATATTTATTAATTTTAGCACGTACTTTTATTTCGTCACTCATTTTAATAAAACTAACAACAAATGAATAGGACTGTCTTTCAGCATAATAACTGACATATTTTTCAAAGATAACTTGATAAAAAATGTGATACCCTATACCATGCGTTTAGAGAATTGGCCTTCGGTACAACTAATTGGGTATAGAAAATAAGCATAAACCAAATCTGAGTGGAATTTATATTAATGTTTTACTTGCAAATCTGAAAAAGTTCATATCGGCTACTATATTTATATGGAGACTAGGTCTAAAAATGGTCCGATCCTGACTCTATTTGGATTTAATACAAAAACATATAAAGTCAAATTTGAGAAAAATCTGTGCAATATTTTTGTTTATTTTGAAATATTTAAGTGAAGTTCGGGAAGCAGCTTTATATGGGAGCTATAACTAAGAATTGTCCTATAGGTTATACTTTTGGACTACTGATTAATTGGAGGTAATAAACACACACAAACGCAATTTGATCAATGGCTGATAAAAGCTTATATGCGAAATTTCATCAAAATATATTCATATTACATAGACACACACAGACGGACGGAGGGACGGACAACGCTAAATCGTCTCTGAATCGGTCGGTATAGTAAAAGGTGAGTCTAGGTCAAATATTTTTGGTCATTATACCCTCATCACATAGTGGTATAGGGTATACAAATTCAAATAATGCTGGCGAAAAAAGTTAAGAGCAAAAACGTGTATGAAGATTTCGCCGATCTCACTTCTTATAGCGAAGGGGGATTACTTTGAAGGTGATGAAATTTAAATAATTCTTTTTGACAGTACTGCTTTGTTAAACTAAATTATTGAAGTAAAACCAAACAACCAAAGTCTGGGAATTACTTGAAAATCGGCATTAATTAAATAACAATCATTTGATAAGACCAATGACAGGAATAATAAATGGTGCATACAACTGTCTCCCTGTCTTCTGGGTCATTTATTGTAAATATAAAGTACTCGTACATCTACTTCACCATGAATAACATTGTATCGAAACAAGTTGTTCTTTTATTTATTGTGCAATAATCATTGTTCACATGCCCAAGTCAGCCGAGTCTATCATTTTTTCTTTTCAACTTAAAAAATAGTATTGATTTGTATTGACCGGAAAACTCAAGTAAAATATTTTGTTATCAATTGAAATGACTAGTTTTTCTTTTTCGAAAACATGGTCAAGGAAATGATTTGTTTCCATCATTTTCAGTTTATTTTTTCTTCTATTCTTTTTCTATTGTATTATGAGTTTTTGTGTTAGTTTTCTTTCAGTTTTTTTTTTACATTGAAGACAGTTTACCGGAAGCTGTAAATGTTTTTACTGATTTGAATTGCTTAATAATCCTTTGGGGAAAGTCGAGATATTTATAAAAAAACTGATTTTTCTTTAAAAAAAAAACTATTTATTTTAAGGAAATAGAAATTTGTCATAGTTATTATGTGCTTATTTATAATAACAAGATTATTCACAAATAGTTTTATTGAGTTCTTATTTTAACTCGTACATGTATAGGAAGTGTAACTAGAAAAAACAATGGGTTACTTATTTTAAATTTGAAAAAGAAAAAATTAAATGGTGAAACATTTCATTACAGAAATATTTGTAACGGTTAAGCCGACAATATCATGGGAAAATTTTGGACAATTTATCTTTATGTTCTTTGGAAGAGATATGTGACAAAAGTCCTAATACGGCCGATTTTCTTAATTTTTAATTTATAAATATGGTCATAACAATTTCAGTCGTCAGATTCCTATATAAGAAGATAATCTTTTCAAAAATTTGATGTACACACTGCTTTTACTGGGGTGTCCCTATAAACTGTTGTCCCCTTTTCTCGATAAATATTTGAAGAATACAGCGTGACCTCGATTAAAATTTAAGTTTTCTTGTCTCGATTAACCATGATTACCATTTTTTTGTTTCGATTACTTTTAAGTAAATAATAATGTGCATAAAATAAAATAGGGGAAACCTCTAGTTTGCATACGATCACTCAGATGCATATGTATATGTACATGTTTCTTGCTTGGAAAAGTGCGGATTATTAACGGCATTCTTATCAGCGGTAAAGAGACAAACAAAAGTCTTAATTATTGAATAAAAAGTTGAGATGTTTATTGAACATTAAAAAAAAAATACTTTTTTCTGTTAAAATTCGGAGTGGGGACAGTTTATTACATTAGAAAATACGAACACAATATTTTAAAGTTTTGTGTTGAAATTGATTCTGTTATTGGCTTTCCTAGCCGAAAAACATGAAAGACTGCTGAAGAAACAAAGTGGGATTTTGCATCTTATGAATGATTCTGGTAAGAACGATTTAAAGGAGATTCATGATTGGTTTAATGATAACGGAAAAAGCTAAAATGTTCCATTCAAAATTAAACATAAATGTCGCTTTGTTCGAAAGTAGCTACTCCATCTAGCGCTGTCTTCAATTTTTTACAAATTTCTCTTACATTGCATAAAGTTTTATCTTTTCTAGTATTAGAAAATGTATACATGATCTCGAACCGAACTATAAATAACTAATTATTATTACAACACAAGATCGACAATACATAAAAAACTAACATAAATAAATGTGTATGCTCTCATGGCTGGTTACAAAATTTTAAGAAGCATAATCGAATTCACGAAGTTATGGCTGAAGGAAAAAAATGTTCAGCTGAACACGAAGCTGCCACAATGTTTATGGAAGAATTAAGTGAATTCATATCCATAGAAAAACTCATCAATGAGCAAATTTACCATAAAGATGAAACATGCTTTTTGGGAAGTGTTCGCTCAAGAGCTTTAAAAAATGTTCATGAGCTTCCCGTAATTTATAAGGCCAACACAAAGCTTGAGTAACACAGCAAATATTTTTTGAATGGTTTAACAATAACTTTGTACCAGAAGTGAGAGAGCAATTCAAGAAAATGGGTCTAAAAGAGGATAGTTAGTTTTAATTTAAGGCTGAAAACATTGTTGTTAAATTTTTGCAACCGAATTGAACATCTTTGATCCAACCGATGGATCAGGGCTCATAATCGCCCATGGTCGCAAAACCGCAGTGCAAAAACTAGTCACGTCCAGCAATAGAGAAGATTTTAAGAAGAGATTGAACATTACGAAAACACTGTGGGCTATTGCTAAGGTCCAGAAAATGTCGATATATAGGGATATGTCCGATTATTATTTACTGATTTTTATTGCAGACATGGAAACAATTCAACACAAATAATGATGTAGCAGATGATTTTTACCCTTAACGATATAGCAATATGGCTCAACTGCGATGACAAATCCCAATGATGAATGACCGAGAAATCTGATGAAAATGATTCAATTGCTTAAAAAAAACTTTGAAAGAAGCAATACACGCATTCCGGTACATTGCTGGACTTCTTGGAGAACCCAGACTGAAGAATAAGATCAAATTTAAGTGTACCGCATCCATGAAAAGCTTGCAAAGCAAAATATGAAATTTAAAATGAAGAGACGAACAACAGTAGATGATTCTTTTAATCCATTTGTTTTGTTCACTGTGGCAAAATGATTCTTTTTTTTTTCTTATATTATTTATACATGTTTTCATGCTTCGATATTTTCATCATTGTTAAAATATATAATATATAACTGGGGAAATTGATTATCCGATCCCTACCATCCTGGATAATCGAGATCACACTGTATATCACACAACGTTTCATGAATTTTCTTATAAATAATGCATAATGCTTACTTCTTGGATTTAAGGACTATTTTCGGAATACTATTTTTCCATAACCACAACGAATGTCTATTACTCTTATTCGAAATTTTGTCTGTTTGAAGTCAAGATGCAAAAATGTCATGCAATTAACCAAAATAGACTGAGGAACTTTCATATATATATGGATAAGTCATACGGGGGAATTTGGCTTTAAAATTTCATAAGCATTAGAACTACTAATTCAAATATCAAAAATTTTCATTTCCATTTAATGGCATCTATAATATTAATAGGCAAGGCGATTTCTTATGGCCTCTTCTACGCTTTTAGTTATCAAACGATTTTGACAACAATTTCTTTGCGGATGTGCACCATTTATTATACCCTACACTCCAGTGTGCAGAGGGTATATATAAGTTTGTCATTCCGTTTGTAATAATTAGAAAAAAATTGTTGACCCCATAAAATATATATATTTGTGATCCTTATAACAACCGGAGTTGATATAGCGATGTCCGTCTGTCCGTCTGTGGAAATCACAATGACGGCATCAATCGGACAGCTAGGGTGCTCTTTGACATAAAAAATGATTCACTGACATCCTGAGAAGTTTGCTATTTAAAATCGTCCAAATCGGTCGATTAGGGCCCGAGAACTGAAAAAAGTCTTGAAAAAATATAATTTTCTATGTTGTTCTTGTCACGATCACGTCCTTAATAGTGCAGCTACAGTGATCATTTTTAGTGAGAATGATTCAGAAAATTCATGGGAAGATTTCTATTTCAAAAATCATTAAAAGAGGTGGAACAGGTCCAGGGAAATCTCTGAAAAAGTAAAAAAAATGAAAAATATGATGTTTCTATATTGTTCTTGTTGTTATTCTAAATGTTATATTGTTGTCATAGCTGGACTTGTTGTTTTTGTGGACGTTGTGGTAATAATATAATAAAAACTAACCCTTTGTACATTTTTTTTTTATCAACTCTGGTAGAAAAATTTAAAAGTTTCCATTGTTTTGGCATCACTAAAAAATTTTTTTAAATCATTTCTGTCATTGCCACGAGCCTGCCCGCAAAGTTTCAGATCGATTGGGTCACGGGAAAGGGGTTCAAATCGATCCAAAATTTTTTCGACAAGCAGACACTACTAGTTAATATAAAGGGAGTGAAACTTCACCAGCATCTAAAGCAAATAATGCTAAAATACCTAGTTGTTAATAAAAAGAAAAGAATGTAAATTTAGCAAAAAAAATTTTTATGTATTAATTTATTTAAAGAGAAAAACACAAAAATAACGTTTGATGTTGTATTTTTGTGTGTAATATTTACATATACATATATACATGCACATATTAAATAATACAAATAATATACATATATTCTATATATGTATATCCATAATAACTGCATGTTAGAAATAAATCGGTATATTATTTTATTTACATAAAATTCTGCAATATTTTGTTGTGGGGAAAATACATTTCTTTTGCAAATACATTTCACTTCATTTTGCTCAGCGTGACTATGCCACAGTAGATGGCGCCACAATTTTTGTTTGTTCTAATTAGCTTTGCAATAGTTATTTCTATTTTAACATGAATGTTAATATTTTCAACTGGATATCATACCGAACAATGTTAAGAGTATACACGGGCTGTTCTTTTATTTCACACGTATTTTCATTATTCTTTTACAAATATGAACATAAGTTTAATATGTTTGTTGTCTTTACAAAATAGAGTTACCGAGTTCATCAATGAGTTTTTTGCTTTCAAAACAGTTCTACATAGTTATATAGAATTATTAATCTGCTTTACCTACAAAATATCTGATTGCGATTACATCTAATTTTTAAAAATTGTTTATAATTACTAAAGCATTAATACAAAATTGTATACAAAATTGCACTTTTTAAATTTCCATTCAAATTTTAGAAAATATCAATTCTAAAAACTGGAATTAAAATTTCAAATTATAAATTAGAAAATATTAATTGAATTTCAGAAAATCATATCAAAACGTCGGAAATAATAATTTTAAATTTAGAAGACATCAATTGCATCATATTCCAAAAAAAAAAACACCAAATATGTTAACATTTAAAAAATGTTTACATTAAAAAAAATATTGGCATTCAGGAGAAATTAATAACTTTTCAGTAACTTCTTTTAACGATAGTTGAATCGTTAAAAAAAGAAAAGCAAAATTATCAGTAAAATTTTTAAACGATATTCGCTATTGTTAAAGTCAGCTGTTGTTGTTATCTAAACGACAACCATTTTTGTGTTGTTTATTCAATCGATAAAAACTTAAATTTTTAGGTTGAAACGTCGTCATACATAAATAAAAATCATAAAATAGTGAAAATATTTTGCTTTAATTAAAAACTTTTTTATATAAATAAAAAAATTAAATAGCATATTCAATTCATTATTTCATTTTCAAATAAATAAACAGAAATATTAGTAAAAAAATAAAGATATTAAACATAAACATAAAATCATCCTGTCAAACACGAAGTAATTTGTTTTTTCTATTCTTCTTTGTGTTTTTCGCTTATTTTGACTGATATGTCACTCATTTACAATTTAAATAAATAGAAAACAAGTAAGAAAATTATAGTCGGTCTAGACCGACTATACGATACCCTATACCATGCGTTTAGAAACCCTATCTCTTAGGCCCAACTAACTGGACATTGAAAAAGCAAATTTGAGTGGGATTTTTATTATTTTTTTTGGATGCAAATATGAAAAAGTTCTTATCGGATGCTATATCTATAAAGGGACTAGGTCCAAAAATGGACCGATCCTGATCATGTTTGGTAAAGTCTCTTGTATTTTGCAAAAATATGTAAAAACAAAATTTAAGAAGAATCAGTGCAATATTTTTGTTTTTTAATAGATTTAAGTGAAGATCGGGAAGCAGCTCTATATGGGGTCAAAGGATCATTTTTGGACTACTCATTAGTGGATGTAATGAACGCATACAAACCCAATTTGAGTAAGATCTATATGACAATTTGGATCTTATGGAAATTTATGTCGATTTCATATGGGTAATTTGTATGGGGGCTAGGTCTGAACATGGACCGATTCTCAGCAATTTCAATAGCGTTTATCCCATGGCCGATAAAAGCTTATATACCAAATTTCATCAAAATATATTCATATTTGCGACCTGCAGTTTGATTACAAGCTTTACATGGACACACAGACGGACGGACGGACGGACGGACATTGTTAAATCAACTCAGAAAGTGATTCTGATTCGATCGGTATAATTAAAGATGGGTCTAGGTCAAATATTTTTGGTTGTTACAAACAGCAGCACAAAGTCATTATACCCAAACCACGTAGTGGTATAGGGTATAAATAGATTTGTCGACTGTCGTTAAGATGTATGTACTTAGTGAATCACTTAATCCTTAGTGCAAACAACAATAGCTGTCGATATATTTTGCCATTGTTGGATCGTTAAAATTTGCAGAATCGGACTACAGAAAACATTAATTTAAATTCAATGAATTTTATAAAACCTCAAATGATATTTAAGAATTGCGAACATAAAAATTGTTACATAAATAAACGCAATTTGATGAGAATGTTATTTTTTATATATAAATTTTCACAATATTTTTTCACAATATTTTTCAGAAAATAAAGATAACAAATTATTTTATTTAAAATGTTTGGGACTTTTGGTTTTTTGCGTTTGGCATCCCTAATTTAATTATTTATTATTATTGTAAATTTATTCGCTATGTTTTCCAAATATGGCAATATTTTAATAAAAAAGTTGAGAGAGCTTTTTTTTGGTTATTATTTTGTTACTCCATCCGACCTATATGGCCGCAATGAAGAAATATTTGGCCAGTTAAAAGAAACTATACATCCATCTCCAATTAGCACGATTTAATGCATATAGCCACCCTTTGCAATGGAGGTTAAGGCGAGCTATTTAATTAGCAAAAACTAAATTAAACGAGAAGTTATGTCGTATAACCGGAAACGCATGCATATTTTTCCAATATTTTGTTTACATTTATCATCAATATTCAAACCGCGGTGGAGGGTATCAAAAATTCGGCACAGCCGTATTTAACACTCTTACTTGCTTTAATTAAGTTTATATATCTTTTCATTTACGATTTTCATTATTTTTTTAACTTTCGCATTAACTTTAACATTTTGCATGGATTGTAATCATTATTTGTTTCTTATTGCTATGTTATAATTAATTTTTTGTCTCCCCTTTTTTTTCTAACAAAATTTAATTTGTACCTATATCTCCCCAGTATTGTAAAATAGATAAATATATTGTTAAATAGATAAATAAATAAATAAATAAATGAATAAATAAATAAGTAAATAAAATATATAGATAAAAAAAATATTGAAAGAAAAAAGTTTAATGAAAAAATAAAATTTCCTAGAATTTGCACTCGAAATTCGAGTGCTGGGCTGCGCTAGTATTTATAAATATATTAATTCTAATGAAACATACAAAAGATCGAAGTTAATTAAAATACGGTTTTGTGAGAATGAGGGATATTCTTTTTTTTTTTTTTTGAAAACTAAACTATTGCTTTATAAATATTTTCTTTTATAAAACTATATAAATTACAAAAATCAATAAACTGATCTCAAATCCTGCTAAAGTTAAAATTATTTGTCTAAATATACAAATTGGTTTGTAGTTTTTAAAATTTTGGGGCGCTGCTTTTTTACACTTATTTATTTAATTTTTTTTGTGTGGAAATTTTTAACCTTTTGATCCGTTATTGTAAAGTTCATTCAAGAGTTGGCAACACTGTTTTTTTTTTATTCATACTGAGACGTATGAGTTCTAATATTATGAAATGGGTCGAAGATTAGGAATTCGGAATTTGATAGGCAGTCCTCATTGATTGCCAACTTATATAGTTCGGCAGTTTTTATTCTATTAAAAAAATCTATTCTTATAAAGGAACACTTTCTTTTGATATATATATATATATATTTTCTATGGAAAAAATCTGATATTCCCTTAGCTGGCCTAAAGTCTGGTTGAAAAATTCTTTATAAACTCTCGTGTATCATTTATTTAATCCTTAAGAAAATCTCAGCCTTCATTTATTTATGACTAACACACCCACCGTGAAGCAACAACATCATTAACCAGATTACAATTTGTGCTACAAAGTGTTTATGAGTTTTTGTTCTATTTTTGTTGTTGTTTTTGATGTTTTTGTTTATACGTAGATGAATGGTTATAGTTTCAACACCACCCTGCTCTGCTCTGCTCAGCTCTGTAACTAACATGGCACAAAATGAGTTTAACCCTGTGAAACTCCACCCCTTATTTGTTTTAGAATGTAGTATAATACAAATATATTATTAACTTACAAATTTAACTCTCGCTCTCTGGGGGGTATTTAGTAAATGAGAATACGACGTATGAAATAAGGGGGACTATTTAGGGGGAATATACAAACAAACAGCAACAAACAAAAAAAAAAAATGGTTTTCAATAAACCTGGTTAACTAGCGTTGTTGTCGTCTTCATTGCCCGACATGATGCAGTTGATGATATTTGACATTTATGGTTATTTGCTGGGGAAAAGTAAAGACGAAATTGCTTTAATGAAAAGTCTGGACAAACAATTCTATAAGTACTTACTACATGTATGTGAAGAACATGGTCACATGCGCAATAAGGGAGGCACTTATATGAAAATTTTAAAAACTAAGTAAAATAATTTGCTAATCAAATTTCAGTTTATTACGAAATACAACAACATAACCGTTCCACGTCAAAATATATTACGATTACGTGTGATTCCGTGAAAATACTTGCCGGCCGTTAGTGGGGAAGCATTTTTGGGTATGTTAGACTTTTTCGTGAGTGTTTTGAGTTGTGATTTTATGCAGAAATATTACAGATTTTCAAATATTAACTAGGATTTAAGAGATATTTGTAAGCGATCATTATGTTTATTTATTAATTTATTAAAGGGGGGTGGTAGAGTAAGAGTTAAAAAAATTTTTTTCTGATTACCAGTTAATTTATGTGTAGAAATAATGTATAAAGTTTCAAAAGGATCGGTCAAGTCGATTTTGAGTTATGATGTTCACGAACTTCAAGAATGTTGTTTGCGAGAAAATCGATTTATACTCGAAAATCTAAAATTAAGCATCAATAGAAGTAGAAAGTTATTTGGAGATTAAAAAGGGACTTGAAGCAGCTCCTAGGTAGGTGCATCACGCAGCTGCCAGGCATGTATAAAAGTCGAGCATGAGGGCCGGTCGCTTGAAACGCTGTATCTTCGTTAGTTTTGATCCGATTTACTTGAAATTTTGACACGATACTCTCGACATGTTGTGCAATTTTGTTGATAATCGGCTATTATCCACATTTCCACTCAGTACTTTTGTTTCTATTTTTTAAAATATATTGTGCAACTTTATGTGATATACAACAGTTGCCAAAGAAACCAATAGTTTTTAGTAAGGTTAGCGCCCCCGCCCCCCTATTAACTGCCCGTTAATGTTAAATATTATCCAGTAGACTCTTATGAATTCTCTTTCAAATAAAACAACAATAACTACTGTAGCATTCAAGATAATCTATATATATAAAATTAATTTTCTGTTTGTTTGTTTGTTTGACCGCTATACAAAATTTTATTTTTGAATGGATTTCTCTGAAATTTGGTGCACACACTCTCTATATCCCACGAAAGGTCGCCATATGCTTCTTATCGGCCACGCCTACTTTTACGCCCACTTTTTATATACAATTCTTTTTCTGGTTTTTGGTATATTTGTTCGCTACGCAAGTTTTAACTTTTCAACGGACTTCTCTGAAATTTGGTATACACGATCTCTATAGTCCAGGGACGGTCACCATATGCTTCTTATCGGCCATGCCTACTTTTACGCCCACTTTTTACATACAATTCGGCCACGCCCACATTTTTTAATTTGCTATATACGATTTTAGTGTTTGTTAACATATTTTAATTTTTCAATGGACTCCCTAAAATTTTGCGCATAAATCTCTTTACTTACTACTCTTGAGTTTACAGCATTATGAAGTAAATATTGTAAATCAACCTATTACAAATATTCCTGTCTTGCCTTTTTTATTATATGAGTTGTAACACCCCAAAATTAGTGCAGATTTATTTCGTGGTTGAACAGATACATGTTGACTACCATTGTAGGATTACTTCATGAGTCTAATTCGTACAAATATTTCCATCTTGCCTTTTTAAGTACATTGGAAAACAAAATATTACATTTATTTCCATCTCGCCTTTTGGCTATATTGGAAAGCAACCTATTACAAAATTTCCATTTCATCTTTTTCACTAGATAAATGAGTTGTAAAGGTGGAAAATGAAGTATTTGCAATTGTGACTTGCCATAAACCATAGCATATAGGCCGTACTACCTCAATTGCACAAAGGCTTAAACTAAACACAACTCTATAGCACCCGATCAGACCCAAATTCGTATAGAGTTTCAACGAGGTAGACAATCTGAGTCGAGAAATGCTGAAATACCCGAGCAAACCCAATAACGTCTTGAAGCCCAAAGATCAAGACAAGCTTTGTTAAGAGAAGCGGAAATGTCTGAATCTACTCAAGTGCGTCTAGAAATCCAGCGGCTAAGACAAGCTGAGTCGAGAGAATGTGAAACTCCTGAAACGAGACAACAACGTCTTGAGGCCCAACGGATAAGACAAGCTGACTCTAGGGAATGCGAAACTTCTGAAGCGACTCTAATATCCCTACCAGATACTTTTGCAACTTGGTTCCTTCATTGCAAGACATGGTACAAAAAGTTTTTCCTAACATAACGTGCATATGAGGACAATCTCTTATGGTAGCAGGTATCAACTTAGAATCTCCCAGTTTATCTCATAGACACTTATATGTCGCCTGCTCCAGAGTTGGGAGCCACCACAATCTTTTCGCATATGCACCAGAAGAAAAACCCAGAACTGTTGTATATCCCAAAGCTCTAGAATAACTAAAATTCGTAACTTTTAAACATCATACACTCAAAATAATCCATGCATTAACATAGTTAGTTGGAATGGTAAGCAGGCACTGAGTATTTAGTCCCCAATGAACAAATTCCTCAAAAAAATTAACTTCTTCCCCCAAAAATTGGGGAATAATTTAATGATAAACAAATTCCCCAAATTTAAAAAAAAAGATTCCCAAAAGGAATGAGCAAATTCCTCATACTACTCTCGATATCTGTCTTGCAATAAACGTTTTTAAAATCTGTATTCTTTTTAATATCATCATTTCGGTGCGCGGACGCGGGCGCGTCGCGCTCGTGGAAAACAGCTTAGCTAAAATATCGGAATGATCTGAAAAATATAATTTGGCAATTAAAATAAGTTGACAACAACTTCGCGGCAGTACTGGTGTAGCTGCCAAACGCGCAGGAGTGGCGCGCGGACGCGACGGGCTCGCAAACACAGCTCAGTTAAAAAATCGCAATGATGTGAAAAATATATTTTGGCGATTAAAATAAGTTGACGATAACTGCGCGGCAGCACGGGTCTATCAGCCAAACGCGCGGACGCGGTGCGACGCGCTCTCGGAACACAGCTCAGCTAAAATATCGGAATAATCTGAAAACTATTTATTTATTTATATTAATTACAATGCAAAGTAAATTTGTATTCTAATTTGGGTCCAGGGATGAGCCGTGTGACAAAGACCATTTGGCTAGTTTTTGCAGCGACAGACCAAATCCTCTGGTGGGAATCGAACCCACGACCCCTGCATAAATAAGTTGACGACAACTGCGCGGCAGCACGAGTGTAGCTGCCAAACGACGGATGCGACTCGTTCGCGGAATACAGCTCAGTGAAAAGTCTTATGATACATTTTATCTACGTATGTGCAATAATTACTATACATATACTATACATATACTCAAAGCAACATTTTAAACGTCGCATTCATTTTCCATTTTTGCAAATTCTAAAAATTTGAAGTCTTTGCTCAATGATGATCACTTATTGGATGAAGTAATTCAATTTTTAAAAGTTCCGAATCCTTTAATTTGCAAACGATTCCCCTATATTTGATGTTTACAAAATAAATAATCTTCAAAAAAAATTAATGCGGTTTCGCAGCTTATTTTTGAAGCATTTTTTGCTATAGCGTCTTATAAAAAAACTTCTAAACTAAAAAATCAAAAAATTTTAAATTTAAATAAAAAATGAATTTACTCCCCAAAAAATGTAAACATTTTGAAATTTTTTCATCATGAACAAATTCCCCAATCCCATAAAAATTTTTTGGGAGAAAGTTCATTTTTTTGGGGAAGCATAGTGAACCATTTTTCAAGTCAAAGGCCTTTGAATCCCGGGCAATACCGGGTAAAAACAGCTAGTATTTTAATATAAACCGAACGACTATGCGATACCCTATACCATGCATTCATAGATTTGGTCTTATATGCATACCCCAAATCTGAGTGGAATTTTTATTCTTTTTATTACTTTCAGATTTGAAAAAGTTCATATCAGATGCTATATTTGTCTGGGGACTACGTCCAAAAATGTGCCGATCCTGACCATATTTGGTAAAGTCACTTCTCTTTTGCAAAAACATATACAAACCAAATTTGAGAAAAAACATGAGCAATATTTTTGTTTTTGATAGATTTAAGTGAAGATCGGGCAGCAGCTTTATTTGGGGGTATGACTAAGAATTGTTCTGTAGGGTTTATTTTTGGACTACTCATTAATGGATGTAATAAGCACACACAAACCCAATTTGATCGAGATATGTCTGAAAATTTTGATCTTATGGCTATTTAAGTCATATCATGGGTTCATTTGTATGGGGACTAGGTCTGAAAATGCACCGATTATCACCAATTTCAATAGCGTTCCGGCTGTGGTCGGTAGCAGTTTATGTTACAAATTTCATCAAAATATATTCATATTTGCGATCTGCAGTATGATTTCAAGGTATACATGGACACACAGACGGACGGACATCGCTAAATCGACTCAGAAAGTGATTCAGAGTAGGTCATTATAACGAAAGATGGGTTTAGGTCAAATATTTTTTGTTAGTTACAAACATCAGCCCTAAACCATTATATAGTTAGGGGGTATAAAAACGTAGTGAAAAAATTGGTCATCAGGATAGCGCCCTGCGATAATTTCAATTGGAAAAGTATTTTGAGCAACTATATTGCTTTTAAATACTTATACATTACATTTTAAACAGTTTTAAGGGTAATTAGAAATGCCTGGTGGGGCCTTAGTTTAAAATCACTTCGAAAATATGATTGGAAATTGAATAGTAAAGTTGTTCAATCTAATTCAACGAAATGGTGGACCAAGCATGTTTGATATTGATATTGTTTTCCGGAGTCTTAAATTTTCTTAGCCAACCATCCCCCAGACATGACGTTGACGATGACATTTGGGTCGGGCCATTCTAGGATGACAACATTTTGGCTCTGCATTCACGGTTTCACAATTCGGGAAGAATGGATTGGAGCATTTTCGTGTTGAAAACGCCACGGTAGATTTTCAAAAAAGTTTTGAAAATGGTGAAAAGCCATTTTTAGAACGCTGTTCTAGTTTCATCACATCACATCACACACCCCAATCGCCTGTGCAGGCCGTCCAAATAATGCTCCTCCTTACGTAGGTCATGAAAATAATAGTTCTACCCATCGGGCTCTTCGAAATTAAATTTCTCTGAAAAGACAATGTAATGCCACTGAGTAGACCACGTCATACGCGCATATTCTTTCTAAGCATATTACGAGTAAGTAGTGATTTTTTTTTAATTATTGTGTCAATCTCTCCTAATCACTCTTTGAACCGTTGACTTGCATTAATACCAGTTTTTCCATGATTTTGGTAGACCAGTCGTGCGAATTTGATACTTGCCTCAGTATGGTTCGCTTGTTTGCTTGGAAAAGCACTCGATTTTTATCGCCCTTGAAGTGTTCCTTATTTAGAAGAAAACTGGTACCCATTTTTCTGTGCTTTCCAGCTTTTTAAGCAAGGATATGCTGTCGGAATGACTTTGGTAGTAATATTTTGACACCAAGATGTATTAAGCTTTGCAAAGATCATTAAATAACACAGTGCAACATTTTCGAAGTCATCGAGTGCAAACTCCTTCTCGTGTGCGGTTTCTCGAAGTACTTATCGAAACCAACAAACCCCATTTGGGTTTAGCTGTTGTTCGCATTTTATGGCCTTATGTATATTTTGACCAAAAACTTGATTTTTTTAAACATGCAATTTTTCTCACGGCTATATCGCGGAAAGTAATTAGAATTTTGTTTTTCTGTCTTCGCGCAAATTTGTAGCTATAGACGAGGAGAAAAAAGTGTAAAACACACTAACCTGAAAAAACTGCAGTTTTCTGCGATTCAAAAATGATAGCTTTATCGGTTTTGGTTCACAATCTTCTACATAGGGCGCATAATCGGTATCTTGGAAATTGGATGGCAAAGAGAAAACACTTTCGAATGCGCATGTGGACATAAACTCAGGACTCGGAGGCTAAGGCGGTTCACAGCGTTAAGGCGTGGCGCGAAATCTTCACCCCCTTGTATCCACTTCATCGAAATATTGCGTATATGCAAAGTTAAATTCCGGAGTTAACAATTTTTTTTCGCTATACGTAACACGTTTACGTTCATTTATTTTTGGGCACTTGTTATTTTCCATATTAAAGCATGCTGCTGTTCAATTGTTATATTAATGACAGCATGCGGCTGCATGACACTTGTATTGACTGCTAGGGCTAGTTCAAGCTATATATGCCCTTCACCATGCGGAAACCGTTCACATACCGACGCCATTTTTTCACGAAATTTCTTTTTCGATCCATGATACTGAAATGATCTTTTACAAAAGGATTGAGGCTTGTTTACAAATTGTTGGGCAAATGCCAAACGCTTATGTTTATTGTACCCTATACCACTATGTTGTCAGGGTATATTGACTTTGTGCTGATGTTTTTAACTATCAAAAATATTTGACCTAAACCAATCTTTTATTATATTTATAGTCAAACTGCAGGTATCAAATATGAATATATTTTGATGAAATTTGTTGTGTGGGCTTCTATTGGCTATATAACGAACGCTATGGAAATTGGTAAAATTCCTAGTACCCATACCTTAGGGATTGACTTAAATTGCCATAAAAATTATCATATCGATCTCGGTCAAATTGGGTTTATTATATCCATTAATCAGTAGTCCAAAAATAAACCCAATAGAACAATTCATAGTCATAGCCCCCATATAAAGCTGCTTTCCGATTTTCACTTAAATCTATCAAAAAAGAAAAATATTGCATAGATTTTTTTCAAATTTGGTTTGTATATGTTTTTGCAAAAAATAAGTGATCTTACCACATATGATCAGGATCGGTCCATTTTTCGAACTAGTCGCCACATAAATATAGCATCCGATATGAACTTTTTCATATTCAAAGAAAACAAAATTAATACAATGTGACTCAAATTTAGTTTATTCTTATTTTTTATATCCAATTAGTTGGACCTAAGTGATAGAGTCTTTAAACGCATGGTATAGGTCATCGTATAGTCGGTCGTTTTGCTAACTAATATATTATGCTCCCCATACCTTCTATAACTTTCCCCAGAATAATGCGGAGTTGTTTTCTGTGGTCGACCTGATCTAGCCAAGTTGCCTGTTGAATTAAATTTTTATACCCTATACCACTATGTGGTTTGGGTATAATGACTTTGTGCTGCTGTTTGTAACTACCAAAAATTATTGACCTAGACCCACCTTTTATTATTCCGATCGACTCAGAATCACTTTCTGAGTCGATTTATCGGCGTCCGTCCGTCCGTTCGTCCGTCTGTCCGTCTATGTGTCCATCAAACTGCAGGTCGCAAATATGAAAATATTTTGCTGAAATTTGGTATATAAGCTTCTATCGGCCATGAGATGAACGGTATTGAAATCGGTGATATTCGGTCCATGTTCAGTTCTGGTCCCCATACAAATGACCCCTATGAAATCGATATAAATCGCCATAAGATCCAAATTATCGTATAGATCTCAGTCAAATTGGGTTTGTATGTGTTTACTATATCCATTAATTAGTTGTTCAAAACTAATCCTTATAGGACAATTCTTAGTCATAGCCCCCATATAAAGCGGCTTCCCGATCTTCACTTAAATCTATCAAAAAACCAAAATATTCCACAGATTTTTCTCAAATTTGGTTTGTATATATTTTTTCAATATATAAATGACTTTGCCAAATATGGTCAGGATCGACCTAGTCCCCATATAAATATAGCACCCGATATGAACTTTTTCATATCTGCAGCCAAAAAAATTAATAATAATGCCACTCAAGTTTGGTTTCTACATCCAATTTGTTGGACCGAAGAGTTAGGATCTCAAAACCATGGTAGAGGGTATCGTATAGTCGGTCAAGACCGACCATAATTTTCTTACTTGTTTATGTTTATTTATATGATAATAAACGATATTGCGCCGAAAAACAGTATTCTAATTTATAACCATCTAATTTCGTAGATCTTTGCTATTTCATTTTTTTAAGTGATAAAAACGTAGCGCAACACAAATAAAAACAAAAAGAAATTGTTTTAATTTTTTAATAAAGGTGACCAGAAAGCTTACACCAAAAATAAAAAAAAAAAAAATGTAATAAAATTGACAAAAATTTAACAAAAATTCCTTTCCAAATTGTAAAACTTCTTTTGCACAGCACGCGAAACTAATATGGCGTTCACACTTAAGTGTTTAGCGAAGTGTTTAGTGTTTATGTGATAAACAAGTCAAATTGAGATGTTTTCCCATACATTTTTTCGTTGGCTAAACATCTCAATTGAGATGTTTAAATCTTAAACACCTCAAAAACCGAAAATATGACAGAGTTGTATTTAACTTTGCACATGTTCAGTGCAATATTACTCATGTTTGCCAAGTTGGCATCCTTGTTTTTTTAACATTACTATTAAAGTGGCATTACAATAAAAAAAATACAATACAAAATACAATACAAAAATGAAAATAACGCATCTATATTGATAATTTCATCATTAATATAATTTAAGTAGTTGGCCGCCAATTTAATGATATTATTTTTTATCAATTTTAAAAATTTTATAACTTTTCAATTGTTTTTTATTTTGGAAACAGCTGTTCAATTTGCTGAAATGTTTAACTTAAACACACTAAATCAAGTGTGAACGACTGTGTTTTGTTTTGCAAAACATGAGCTAAAACACCTCAAAATATCGTAGTGTGAACACCATATAAGAATAACTATGGATAATAACTATGTAATGTCCACACACTTGTATACAGCCAAAAACGCTTAGTCTCACACACAAAATTCTATAGAAAATAAATTCAGAGTAATCACAGTTATCTATAGCTATAAAGAAAGTCCCTCACTATCTTACAAATTAAATGGATACCGTTACTTCTTTCAGTTAATGAAGACTAGCGATATTACAAATTACATACTCCTGTTCTTGAAACCACTATCACAAAAAAAAAAATCGTAGATGAAAAAATTCTTAAATCTACGAGTTTTTTGCTGTTCTCTAATTTCAATAAGAATATTTTTTCTCGTTTTAATTCACATAGAAAGGCTTTGTGAAATCAAAACAAATGCCCTTTTTTTCTACTAAGCAGGTCTTAAGAGATAAAAAAAACTAATTGATATTTAAACTCTAACATGTTTTTTATTGAACCTTATCATTATTTTAAAAAATTAGACATTAATTTTATGAAAAAAAAAAACGATTTTAAAAAAACGTCTACATTTTGCGCTGATTAAAAAAAAAAAAACTCGTAATAAGTGGTCGATGTTAATAAAACACACTTTTTGCGATGATGCTGTTCTATAACTATAATAAAAACTTTTTATTTACACAATCTATTTTCCATTATAATTTTTTCAATTATAACATAGATTCTTTATGCACTAATTATTGCAAATAAAGGAATTAAAAAAAATTTTTTCATCAAATCACATATTTTTATTTTTTTGCATATGCCAGTCAAATCCAATTTATTTGAATATCAAAATTTTTTTTGGTGATGCCTAACTTTTTAAAAATAGAAAAGTCATTTTTGGTTGAATGAAATTGAAGAGCAAAAACAATTAAATGAACAAATAAGTTGTTATTTTAAAAGAAAATATATTTCTTTATACTTTTTCTATAAACTTAAGAAAAAACATGCACAAAAAAAATGAAAAAAAAATATAATACCCTCCACACCACCGTGCGGAGGATATTTATCAGTTAGCCGTTCCATTTCTACTGTATCGAAATGCGACCCCATAAAGTATATATATTCTTGATCCTTATAACAACTCGAGTAGATATAGCGATATCCGTCTGTCCGTCCGTCCGTCTGCCTGTTTAAATCACGCTTATTCACAAAATAAACCACTTACCTGGGTAAAGTTATGATAATATTGTTTCTCATTATTTCGAGCAGGTTGCTGTTGAAAATGGAGTAAATCGGTCATCATTGTGCCAAGATATGATCAAAAATATGTAGACACCTCCGTGTGTTTGTTGTAATAATTGAGAATTAAGTTTATCAAATTGTTTACTTTTTCAAATATTTTGTTTACATCTATTTTAAATAGTACAATAAGTATAGATCAAAGCTTCGGCACAACTGAGCTTAATACTCTTACTTGCTTTTGAGCATTTTGAAGTTTTGTTTAATTATTTCTAAACAATCCAAATAATTTTGTTTGGCAATACTCTGTTTTTTTTATGCTCCACAAGAATAGTTTGGTAAAAAAAATGTTATTTGAAAATTACTCTCCAAGAATTTTATAAATATTTTTCCCTTAAAAAGCTCTACATTAAGAAAACTCGATATTTTATTTTTAACGTACGATCACTACGATCGCAAAGTAAAGGTACTTGGAAGGATCTGAAGATCCCCGCAAAATTTTATTTTTCTGTATTCAGCACGTCAAGGCGCAAGGTTTCTAAGATTTCTAAATATTGACTTATTATACCTTTTTCACTCTTAATTGATGAAGGAGGAACTTAATTCCAAATTAATTAATATCTCATTTTTACTTTGACAGTAAAGTCTAAAGTCTAAGGGGTCCACATTATCCGAACTTACCCTAAGTGGCATTAATTGTTAACTTTTCTTACGAACCAAAAATTAAGTGGTCCATTTTTAACTTTGAAAAAATCTTGTGGCAAAAGAAAGTAACTAAAAGTCTCTAGTTCCCCTTAGTCTTAAAAATTGTCTAAATTACTATTAGGTTAGTTCAGGTTAGCTCAGTAGCCTCTTCGAAACCCAGCACATTCGTAGGTCATATGACCCATTATGATACACTTTAATGATTTTAAATTCTCATCATCTTGGAATCAAACCAAATCTTCTGCACTCGATTTCAGCCAGTAATTAAACAATTAAACCATTACAATAAGTGCCGCCCTTATAACTATAAAATTGTAGTATTGACTGATAGCCAGTAGGTACGTTATAATGTGACAATGATGTAATCATTAAATCGTCCTTATTAGTTTGAGAAAATTAAATTTATTGATTTGTTAAGGGAAAATGAAATAAATCCACATAAAATGTTTAAATTAAATATTTAAATTAATTACTTAATTTTTCACTTTTGCAATGATTATATGGAACATCAAACGTTTAAGTCATTTATTTTCTATAAAAAAAACATGTCTAAATATAATAAATGTTGAAGAAAATATGAAAACCAAAAGGATTCAGACCATTAAATTCCGGATGTTAGACAAGAGCAACAATAATGGATAGTAAACTAGAAAAAAATATATAAAATGTTAACCCTCTAATGTTTAAAAACATATTTTTCAGGTCAAAAAAATTTACCTTAAATATTTAAGGAAAATTTATTGCTTTAAAGTTAAACTTCAACATTAAAAAAAATATGTTTAAAAAATATAAATTAATCTTAATTATAAAAACATGAGTATATATTTTTAAACTCTTTCTTTTAACTCATACTCTCTGTCTGTCTGCCATGGGTGGACCCCATTCCCCCTTATCCAATTGGTCTGAAACTTGGCCCATAGTCTTGTCGTTTCTGATTGATTGATTGATTTTTATCGCAACAAATTCAATATCAGATGTGTGTGTCTATAATTTATAAGGAAATTTTACCACCTCCAGTTTTTTTTAGTTATATTAACACGATTACATATGTATATATGGTATTTATCACAAAGAATTTTAGAGTTATGAATATTATTATTAAGCCAGGTTTCAGTAAAAACAATAATATGGTAATTGAAGTCAAAACTTTTAACAAATAGTGTAGATAATTTAGTTTTTAAGCCTCTAACATTCTGATACACTACAGACAAATGTTCATCAGATGGTAAGAAAATTAGTATTTTGACAAATCAACCGTACGAGGAGGTAATTGAACAGCATTAGACGAAGCAGTATCTTTGTAAACATACTCACGAATTATAGCTTTCGGTAGCCAAAAATCTGGATTTACAAACGTAGCAAATAGTTCTTCAGGAAGGATAATTTTAAAAGATGCTTTACTTCGTTTTTCGGTATATTTAAATTTAAAAACATTTATATCAATTGGAACGCGTGATTTTATGTAAAATAGTACATCTTCTTCTGTTGTCTCAGCTGCGAATCGAACAGCAAAAAAGGGTTTTTTTGATGCAATCACTCTTAATTGTTTAGGAACATTTGTTGGAACAGTACTATTAATATTATCCATGGAAACAGTATTAAGCGGACTATTAAGAGGGGAATAAAATATATTTGAAACAGCAGGTACCATGTTAAAAGGCATAGATACGTTGTTAGATGGAATGCTTTCAGGACGCTTAATTTCGGTGAAAACAGAATTATTTTGAGCATTAATTGAAGAATTCAATAAAATATTGATGATAGGAACACTCTATGGAGCATTTTCTGAAGTCGATGTAGATGGAGCCGAATTATTTGTTATTTTCGAATCAAATGTAGGATTTTTTTTTTTAGATTTTGGTGACATTTTTTTCCTTTTGGGGAATTTGGATGGAGATTCAAGCCATGTATTTAAGTTGGAAGGTTTATCAAACAAGTCTTTATGTTTTTTATGGCATCTAATTCATTCCAGTATTTTTAAGGAACGAATAAAATTGGCTATCATAAATTTTAGATTTACTGCAGCACCGTCGAAGTCCTTTATCTTCCAGTAAATTATCAGCAGTACGATTAGTTAATTCCACACATTTGGCATGATAAACTACATTACAAAGCCAACAGTTGACCATTGAATCATTATCAGAAGTAACTCTGCAGTTAGGTTTAGAGAACGACATAATATTATTTTTAATTGGGTATGCATCAAATTCAAGAAATATGTATTATTTATTATAATTATAATAGTATTTAAAGGGTCCGCAAATAACTTTTTTTTTTTTGAAAATGCTATAAAAAAACTGCTGAATATTATCTCAAATTTCTTTTTTTATTTGAAAGTACAATCCTTCCGGTTAATAATGGAAAATAATTTCATTCAAATGGCTACCTCGGCTGGCCATGCAGTAGCCTACACGATCGGTCCAATTTTTAAGCCAATGGCTTCACGAATATTGTCCTTTAAAGCGTCAATTGTCTCTGGCTTATTGGCGTAACATTTATCTTTGGGGGCACCCCACAAATAATAGTCCAACGGTGTCAAATCGCAGCTCCGAGGTGGCCAAACGACATCGGCTCTGCGGCTGATAATGCGATCTTCAAAAACAGGGCGCAAAACATCGAGTGTAGCTTCGGCTGTGTGGCACGTAGCGCCGTTCTGTTGAAACCAAATGTTGCCAATATCCTCCTCTTCAATTTTTGTGAACAAAAATTCGTTCAACATGGCCCGATAACGATCGCCATTGACTGTAACGGCCACTCCTTGCTCATTTTCGAAGAAAAATGGCCCAATTATGCGTCTGGACCAAAATCCGCACCAAACAGTGACTCGTTTTGGGTGTATCGGCTTTTCAATGTATGCGTGCGGGTTTTCTGTGCCCCAAATGCGATAATTTTGCTTGTTTACATACCCGCCAAGAGTAAAATGAGCTTCATCTGAAAAGATGATTTTTTTTTGGCAAAATCGGCATCTTCTGTAAGTCGATCGCAGGTCCACTTAGCGAAGCGAAAACGCATTGGATGGTCAGTTGGCTTCAACTCCTGAACCAATTGGACTTTGTATGGCGTCATAACAAGGTCTTTACGCAAAATTCGTCGCAATGATGCCTCAGAAATATTCAATTCTTGAGAACGGCGGTGAATTGATGTTGATGGCACTTCACGCACACTTTCTGCCACAGCAGCAATATTCTCGGGTGTACGCACTGTTTTTGGCTTTTCATGCTTTGGTTTATCGATGAGGATGCCAGTTTCTTTCACTTTTTTCACAAGATAACGAACATACGGAGTTGACGGTGCTTCTCTTCTTCCAAAATCCGTACGCAATTTTCGCACACATTCTGCAACATTACCATGATTTTCAAAGTAATGTCGCTATATTTCCCAGCGTTGTTCAAGCGTATATACAACCATATTCATTCAGCGGAAGGATAAAACTAATTATCTGTCAAATCAGACATGAGCTAAGTATTACCATTCGCGAAATTAGCACTAGTTGAAAAAAAACGTTAGATGGCGGACCCTTTATAATAGTTAATAGTATCAAATGTTTTTACAAATCTTAAGAATTTTTTTATTAATTAGAACAATTAGAACACGACCGTATCGCACGACTTCTTGGGTATATCATCATAGGCCCCATATACAGCTGCTTCCCGATCTTCGCTTATGTTTCACAGATGTTTCTCAAATTTGGTTTGTATAGATATTTTCAAAATATAAATGACTACCAAATATGGTCAGGATCGGTCCATATTTCTACCTAGCCCCCATATAAATATAGCATCCGATATGAACTTTTTGATATCTGCAGCCAAAAAAAAATTATTAACAATGCCACTCAAATTTTGTTTATGCTTATTTTCTATATCGAATTAGTTGGACCGAAGAGATAGGGTCTCTAAACCATGGTATAGGGTATCGTATAGTCGGTCTAGACCGACTATAATTTCTTACTTGTTTTAATTTTATTTGTGTTAGTTTTGATTATATGTGTTTGTTCTAAGTAAGGCGGCGCACATTGCAACCCAATGGTTTAAGGATTAATTCAAAAATTGAAATGATTATTTTGTAATAAATTTTTATACCGGGTAACAGAGTATAAAATGGGTCATCACCAACTGTCAAAATTATTGTTCTAAGTTGTTTACTTTTCTTGCTATACTCTCTCAAAGTTCAACAATTTTTTTTTAATTTTGCTCGAAGTGGTAAAAAGTGAAAAACGAGATATTTCAAGTTTAATTTATTTCCTTTTTTTTAAATTCTAACTTTTTTCACATGGATGTATCAACTTCAGGTGTTTGACTGTATTATTAAAAAAAAAAATTGTGGATAAATGTTTTAGAAATATTTTTAATAATTTTTTGAAAATTGTCCTAAAAAGAGGGTATTTTTTAAAAAGAGATTGAGTTTCAACGTAATTCTAGATGAGATCGGGTAAAATTATTTACATTGTAGTAAAATATGGGATTTCTACTTGTGTATTCCAAAAAAACATTTTGCCAATACTTGCCAACGAATGTAATATTCAAGTTTTTATTAAAAGTCCCCAGTATAAAATTAAAAAAAAAATGCTTGAAAACACAACAGAATAAATCTTTTTTTAGTTTTTGTTTTGTGTTTATTTTCGTAGCTGTGATTGTTATTGTTGCTGTTGTAAATGTGTAACCTAGTATTACAATAAATAATTTTAATGATCATGCATATTATAGTGGAGCGAAAAATCGAAGCTCTGAAATTACAAAACGTTCTCGGGTAAAAAGTTTTAGAACAATACGAAAAAATGCAGGAAACTAAAAATGTTAAGACAGATTGCAAATAAAGTTTTCAATTTAAAAAGATGTCCTTGTCTAAACTCTGATACGTAACATTTAAAATATGAGCAAGATACGACAACGTTTATATATATTCTATATAAAGTTTAGCCAAATGGTTTTTCAGTCCACTCTAATGTATGTATGTACCCAAATAAAAAAAAAATCATGTGAGTCCGATCACTGGGAAGATGTGTAAACATATGGTAATTAAAGATTTTTTTATGTCATTTTTTAAAATCAAACAGAAAGAGTCATCTATGTATCGCTTATAGCAAAAACTGTTTCAGCTAATTCAACAACCGTTTGCTGTAAAACGTTAAAAATATCCTAATATAAACGTATATAAGTGATACATAGATGACGCTTTTAAAAAAGTGGCATAAAAAACAATTTTATATCATAATTTTTTCACCAATACAATCATAAGTCACACAGCGTTATCTGCTTCAGCTCACACCGATATGAGTTACGCTGTTTTTGTGATTGTATTGTGAAATAGAAATTTACCCCCCTGCGCGTATAGATGTTTACACATCAAAAACGTAAAATAATATTGACAGTTTTACTGGTGATGTCTTTTGTTTGCAGTGTTGTGAATAACAATTATAAGGTATTTGGTACTAGGAAAATTAATAACAGTTTTAAATTGTTAAAAATGTTATAACTATACTATTTTAGGAACAAGTCCAAACACAATTTTCATTTCTCGCAGAGAACTTTACAATATTATGCAAAATGTAGATTCTAATAAACATATTGATAAAATCAAATATCTGCGAATAGAATTAATCAAACGTGTCAACCCGACGGATATGAAAGATTTTCTTAAAAGATTAAATTACTTTTGCACGGATTTTAAGTCTCGGTTTGAAAAAGGTTAAAAGACCAGAGGCTCTATTTTTCAAATATAATGCCAATTGGTTGGATTCTTCAATATCGTTTGTTAAAATGAAAGAATCCTCATCAAAACGATGTCGTAAGGACCTATCATTTGAAGTGTGTAAAGATAACACAAAAGCAAAAAAAAAAGTAAGGAAATTAGAGAGAGAGTTCCTTTGCCTATTTTAACACATGCAGCGCTAATGAGTTTGAGAGCTTCTGGTCAAACCCATGCATCACAAATACTTAAAGAAATTACATCATCTCCAACAAAAGCGACAAAATATAAAAAAAGCATCAGTAATGTATCGCAGCAGTTGAGTGCAGAAGAAGCACTTACTGTTCTAGTAGAAGCAAAATTAACTCGAAGCCAATACAATATTATTAGAAAAGCTGCTCAAAAATTTCCTTCCTACAGTAAAGTTCAACAAGCTAAACAAAAATGTTACCCGAAACGTGATAACTTGAAAATTTGTGAAACTTCAGCTCAAGTAAGTATACAAGATCTTATAGATCATACTATTGAGCGTCTAGTCGAGATAAAACAAACCGAAATTATTTCTTTAAGCCATGAACAACTGTCCAAAATAACATTATTTTCTAAATGGGGATTTAATGGAAGCTCTGGACATAGTTCCTATAAACAAGCATTTCATGGCTTAAATTCTAGTGATTCTTCTGTATTCATTACATCTATTCTACCACTGAGATTAGTTTGCAATGACAAAATAATTTGGCAAAATCCTCGTCCATCTTTCACTAGATTCTGTAGACCTTTAAGAATAGAATTTATAAAGGAAACAGCAACTACTGCAAAACTTGAAAAGAAACGGGTTGAAAATGAAATTGAACTTCTTTTCGATTCTGTAGTTTTATTAGGAGAAAAATCAATAAAAATAAATCACAAACTTATGTTAGTAATGATTGATGGAAAAGTTTGTAATGCTATTACGGATACAACATCCACACAAAAGTGCTACATTTGTGGTTCAACAAGCAAGGATTTTAATTCAGTTGATAGAATGATTGGTAAAGAAGTAAATACAGAAACTTTACAGTTTGGTTTATCTATACTTCATGGATGGATACGATTTTTTGAATATCTTCTTCACTTATCATATAAAATTCCAATCAAAAAATGGCAGGCTAGGTCTGATGATGATAAAAAAATGGTTTCAGTAACAAAATTACGGTTTCAAAAAGACTTTAGAGAGAAAACTGGACTGATCGTGGACCAACCAAAGCCAGGTTTTGGAAACTCTAATGATGGCAACACTGCCAGACGGTTTTTTCAAAATGCAGATGTTTCTGCTCAAATCACAAAAGTTGATGCAGAATTGATAGAAAGAATGCATGTGATACTTATTGTTGTATCTTGCGGGCACGAGATTCACGTAGAAAAATTTAGAAAATATACTCATAATACAGCCAGACATTTTGTTAAGCTCTATCCGTGGTATTATATGCCTCCAACTTTACATAAATTCCTTATTCACGGGCCAGAAATAGTAAGATACGCCTTGTTGCCAATAGGTCAACTATCTGAGGAAGCTCAAGAAGCTAGAAATAAAGATTTTAAAAATTACAGAGAACACTATTCTCGTAAATGCAGTCGGGAGAAGTCAATTGAAGATATATTCAATAGGTTACTTCTTAGTTCGGATCCTTTAATTACCACTAAAAGCAAAAATTATGCCAAAAAATATATAGTATACCACAGATGGCACTAGATTTATTAATTTTGCCCAAGATTTCTGATGAAGAAGAGATTAATGAAGATATTGATGATGATAATTATGATGATGCTGATTATATTTATGAAGGTGAAGACAATACGGAGGATCCTTGATTTTAATTGTATATATATATATATATATATACATATATTTATTTATATTTATATATATATTAAGTTTTAAGAACAATATAAAATAAAAAATAAACAATAACAATACATGCATACAAAATTTTCAATTATAAATGTAGCAATATATTCAATATTAATTGAATTAATTTTTTTAAAATTTTTTTTTAATTTTTCTGAAATAGTTGTTTGTTTTGTGCTTATAATTATTCATCAATAAAAACATAATATTATTTTATAATGTGAATTTTTTGAGTTAAATTTGTGGAATTTGGAAAATAAAATCGGATTTTAAAATTCAATTTTTATAATATAAATACATATTAAATATTTATTCCTTTTTTATTTTTAAAAAAAATTTTATTTTTTCTAAAAGCACATTAACTAAGCTCTAACTTGCAATTTCATTTACTAATTTATCGCTTTTTATTCCAAAGTTACAGCGAAAATTGTAAGAAAAGATCATTTTTTCCAAAACACAAAAAAGCTCCTAACGGGTTAAAACAAATTTTTTTCCACTTTTTTTTTTAAATGGTGGTTTTTTATGCATTAATGAATATCCATTAAAAAAAATTAACAATATTTTGAAATTACGTCTTCCCTGAATTAATCCTCACTTTTCATGTTTTTCAACCCACTGTGCGGCGGTTAAGATGAAGTCCCTGGTATTTTACATCAGAATGTTGCGGTATTTGCGATTGTTTATTTGGTTTTGAGGACATGTTTCTGTTCTGCGCGTAAAACTAACGTGGATATTTATTTATTTATTTATGTTAATTACAATACAAATTAAACTTTTATTCTAATTTGGGTCCAGCGACAGACCAAAGCCTCTGGTGGGAATCGAACCCACGACCCCCGCATGATAGGCGAGCATGCTACCTACTCACCTAACGTGGATATATTTTTGTTCATTTATTCTTATTTGCCACCTGTGTAACCAGTACTCCAATTGTAAAATATGTCGTTGTAAAAGTATAGGTGCTGTTGAGGGGTCCTCGTGAATACTCAAAATTGCCGTATCATCTGCAAAAATTGAAGTAATCGTGTTTTCATTAGTTGGCATGGCCGCTGTATAAAGAATGTATAGGAGCGGACCCAGAATACTGCCCTATGGAACACCAGGTTTTATATTCTGAGGGAAGGCTTACAAGATTGTTCTCCTTTATTGAGAATTTCCTGTTAATTATATAGTTATTCATTAGATTATGAAAGTTTGGGTGGCAGCAACCGTTTAATTTTATAGAGTAGACCCTCGTGCCATACCTTAACGAAAGCTTGCGAAACGCCTAAATCCAAATTGATGTGCTAGCTTATTTACTAGTATTTTCTCGAACAATGTTGACAGATTTGACAATAAACTTATTGGCCTTACGAATCGACCTTATATGATCTTTACCTGGCTTGGGTACCATTGTGACGAGTAAAACTTTCCATTCTGCCTCAGATAATATGCATGGCGTAATATAGCATTAAATATAAAAATAATTATTCTCAATGCTCAATGGAAAAAAAGTTTTGAAAAGTCGGTCTGTGTAATAATTTGGCACAGTTATTTTTTAAATTTCATATTTTCACCTACCTACAATTTTTTTAACTTTCAATAGAGGAAATGTATTTTTATTTCATTAAAACTTCTTAAATACTTGGGTTGCCTTTTTAGGGTTGCGAACATTCATCAAATGTAACACCAGAATCATAAAGTTTAATGTCTTTAAAGCTATGTTTAGAAGGTTTTGTAATTTCAGTGCTATTTGTGCTGTTTATAGAGAATTGAAAAAAATCGAATTTGACCAATAAATAGAAAAATCTTGCCTAGACTTTTCGTGATGATGTACCATTCTACTGGGTATCGTTAACGTGTTAGCTTAATTCAATCGTTGTTCAAAGTCGGTTATTACCGATATATATATATTTTGTAAGAATTTTTTTTGGAGGAAACCTAACCTAAACCTAACCTGACCTGAACCGATTTTGTAAATTTTTAATGTCAATAATAAATATTTTGGGCGGGCTGGATCGTGAATATAGCAGACAATTAATGTCAATAAAAATTTGTAATAATTTTACTTAATTTTTTTTTAATATTTTTCATGTCTCTTCAAAAATCTTTACCCATTAGAGGGTTTAAACATAAAATTTGCATGCAAAACCTGCCAAACAATAAACAAAGAAATAGTTACAAAAAATATAAAGTTACCAAAAAGCCTTAAAAGCTAAATTATAATTTATACATTTTATTTGTTTTATGGCCAAGTACAGAGAAATAAAAAATCTATATGAAAAATTAAGCAACCCTTCCGGTTAATAAATCATAAAGAAATTAAAAGGAAATTTTCGCATTTTTCCCAAAAATTTATTAAAGAAATACAGCAGTCGCCAGTAACTACCACTACTCTGCCTGCTAACCCTTTTTCTAAAATATTTCTTGTAATCTTTTTATCTCTTTTTTTTTTTAAATTGTTCTATCATTTTCCTCACACTTCATTTAAAAACCACAACATTTTTTATTTATTTGATTTCTGAGGGGTTTTGAAATTTTATTTTAAACTCTTGGTTTTTTTAACCGATTTTTTGTCGTCATTTCAGTTTTTTAAACTTGTTACAACTAGCATACTCTTTTGCATTTCCATTTCCGTTTCCTTTTATCGTTTGTAATGTTTTCTAAAAGTTTTTTTTTTCAAATTGTACACGGTCTTTTGTTGAATATTGTTTACATACCATTTAACAAATAATTTCATTACACAAAAAATGATTGTATGTGTGCTACGAGTTTCTAAAAGAATGGAAAAAAGGATTTAAGATACACGGAGAAAAACTAAACAATTAGTCGAAAAAGTTATATTAATCGTAAATTTGCCAATGGAGGAGATATTTTTGGTAGAGATAATTAATATTTATGATATCTACTGAATTGAAAGTTAGGGCCGGTAGATAGAAAAGCCAAGTGGTTGTACAAACAAGTCAAAATGAATGACAATTTATAAAAATCTACCAAAAATGCATATATGTCCGATTGTCAGAAATAATTTAACTGTGTTTATGGTAAAGGCCACAGATTTTTTAAGGTGTGATATATAAAGCATAAAATTATATTTAAACAAAAATAATAACAATTATATTTTTGTGGCGATTAGGATTCGCTTTAGACAGTTTTATTATACCCTCCCCCCCAGTGTGCAGAGGGTATATATAAGTTTGTCTGGACCCCCAAAAAATATATATATTTGTGATCCTTATAACAAGCGGAGTTGATATAGCGATGTCCGTCTGTCCGTCTGTGGAAATTACGTTGACAGCTTCAGCCGGGTAGCTAGGATGCTGGCTGGCATAAAAGATGATTCTCTAACATTCTGAGAAGTTTGCTATTTAAAATCGTCCAAATCGGTTGATTAGGGCCCGAGATTTTAATGAAGAACTAAAAAAAGTCTTGAAAAAATATGATTTTCTATTTTTTTCTTGTCACGATCACGCCCTCAATAGGACAGCTAGGGTGATCATTTTTAATAAGAATGACTCAGCAAGATTATGGGACGATTTCTGTTTCAAAAATCATTAAAATTGGTGGAACAGGTCCACGGAAATCTCTGAAAAAGTAAAAAAAAAAATGAAAAATATGATGTTTCTATATTGTTCTTGTTGTTATTCTAAATGTTGTATTGTTGTCATAGTTGGGTTTGTTGTTTTTGTGGTCGTTGTAGTAGTGATATAATAAAAATTAACCCTTTGTACATTTTTTTTTTGTCAAGTCTGGTAGAAAAATTTAAAAGTTTCCATTATTTGGCATCACAAAAAAAAATTGTTAGATCATTTTTATCATCGCCACGAGCCTGCCTGCAAAGGTTCAGATCAATTGAGTCACGGGAAAGGGGTTAAAAATCGATCCAAAATTTTGTCGACAAGCAGAGAAGCAGACACTACGAGTTAATATAAAGCGGGTAAAAATTCACCAACATCTAAAGCAAATAATGCTAAACTACTTATGCCGTTTTCTTTTCTGACAAAAAATGTCGCCCTTTTTTGCCCTTTTTTCGAATAGTGCATTTTTTTATATATTCTGAATTAAGAGCAAGCTTATCTTATACATCAATCGAAAGGTCTCAAAGTCGAGCCCTCGTAAATCAGAAAAAATTCCAGCCATTGACTTCTTTCAGGTCATAGTGTGAGAATATTTCCCATTGTTCCCCTTTTTTGAATATTTTCACCCTATGACTTCAAGAGGATAATAATACAATTTTTTTGCATTTATGAACACAGAACTTTGAGACCTTTCGATTGATATACTATATAATATAAGGTTGCTCTTAATTCAGAATATATAAAAAATTACACTTTTCTAAAAAAGGGCAGAAAAAGGGCGACATTTTTTGTCAGAAAAGAAAACGGCATTAGTTGTTAATAAAAAAAAATGTAAATTTACCAAAAAAAAAAAAATTATGTATTAATTTATTTAAAGAAAAACACAACAATAACTTTTGATGTTGTATTTTTTGTGTGTAATATTTACATATCAAGACATATATTAAATAACAGTATTATAAATATATTTACGCTGATCCCTGACTCACTGACTGACTGACTGATTCTGTAACGCTGAAATAATACACACACCTAACACTACTAAGCTATGCGAAATACACGAACAAAATTTAATCTTTCTCATTTTATACAAACCCACACACAATTTTCTCTCTTCTTTGTTACCGACCAGTGCTGCTAATAAAATCTTCTGAAAATCTACAGTTTTGGAAACTAAATCGCCAAAATCGTCATTTTTAAAACAAGAAATTGTGAAGAAAATTATTTAAAAATTAATTTTACCGCTTATAAAACTTGAAAAAATATTACTAAAGGAAACATTAAAATTTATTTATATCAATCATATCACGAATATTATTGCAGCATTGGTTATTTCTATATATAAAAATGTATTAGTAATGAAATTTCAACGAAAAAAATTTAACACAGCAATCAACTAAATAATTTTATTGATATGTATCTATGGCTGAAACATATAATATAGGTTTAAAGTATCGCCGTAATTAAAACTTAAATCTTAAATGGAAATGCTATTCAAGGTATTTCCGTTTTGAAACTACTTGACCCAGAATTAAATCTATACATATTTTGTAATTTACATTTACACTGAATAAAAACTATCAATTTTCGATAAACAACCCATTAATTGTTAATCCTTGAAAATTTAAAATCTTCAGTCATAATTTTAACAAATTTAACAAATCATTTTAATAGGCTATTCACACTTACTGCGGTTTCATGAAACGCCAGCGTTTTGCTCTCTTGAGATGGTTTCGAAATCATAGTGTTCACATTATGTTTTTGTTATTTACTGCGGTTTCATTTGACATTTCTCATTTCTGCACCAAGTTTGTTTTGATTGTAAACAACACAAGCGCGTAAATAAACAAATATAATAAAAAATCAGAAAATGAATTTAATTTTAATAATATATGAGTTTATATCATTGTATGATAAAGCGATGGATGGATTCAAAGGAATACAAGATTATTTTACTAATACAATTGAATTGTATCGAAGGAAAAGAAATATGCACTTTAACATACTTTTGTTATTAAGAATGGAACTATTCCAATTGCTCGCTTTAGCAGAGCAAGGTAAAATGTAATTTAATAATAAATGAAATATGTACATATGAAAATATTGTTAATAGATACGCACCAAAACCTTTTGGGAAATCGATTGCGTAGCACATGACGATGAGTTTTTTAAAAACAACTTTCGCATTACACGTGAAAGTTTTAAAAAATTATTGAAGCTGCTTTGCGGTCTTGAGAAGAAAGACTCTACATGGCGTAAGGCGATCCCCCTCGACAAACGTGTCGCGATTGCTTTGTATGCATTAGGTTCGTCTGCGGAGTACCGAAGCATCGGGAATTTGTTTGGCATTGGAACATCTACTGTATGCCAAATCGTTAGTGATTTTTGCGATTTGGCATGGCCAGTACTTCAAAATTTGTACTTGAACCACATTCCCCTAACAAGGGAAAAAATTGATGAATGTCGTAAGGGCTTTCTGACTTTGGGATTCCCACAGTGTTTAGGTGCAATTGGTAAGTTAATGTACATTATGTATATGTGAAACATAATTGTTTTAACATAATTTTTAGACGGATGCCATATTGAAATACAGCCACCTGCAGAAGATGCTGCAGATTACTATAATTATAAAGGGTGGTACTCCACCATTCTTTTGGCGTTAGTGGATCACAGGTACATTTATAAGTTTATCAGTATGCAATTTAACCAGAAGACACATTTTGTTTCAGATGCCGATTCTTATACGTAAATGTTGGGGCAATGGGGAAATGCAATGATTCCCAATTGTTCGAGCAATCGCAACTAAAAAGTTATCTCGACAACTGTAATTTGCTCAACGAAATGAGCAAACCAATATCGAATGTGGAAGTCCCAATTATAATTCTTGGCGACTCGGCCTTTAAATTTTCCCAAATGGTCATGAAGCCCTACCCATTTTACGTTGAGCAAAACGCTAATGAAAAGAATTTCAACTATTCGCTGTCGAAATGCAGAAGGGTAGTGGAAAATGCATTCGGGCATTTAAAAGCTCGTTTTCGTCGCGTGGGAAAGGGAATAGATAACAATATCAAAAATGTTAACAAAATAATATTAAGTTGTTGCGCCTTGCACAATTTTTTAAATGAAGAAAATGACATCATCAACGCGAAGTGGGTAGAAATGCAAAGGAATGTGGATAGCAGTCGTGCTCAACCAGAATTTTCGGTACCCAGTTATTCCATGCATAGCAGAGCAGGGCAAATAAGAAAGGCCTTGGCGGAACATTTCAGTAAGTTATTTACATACATATGTATTCATTTTTTCAAAAAAGCTTATAATTTATTAATAAACAAGTGAGAAATTATAGTCGGTCTAGCCCGACTATACGATACCCTATACCATGGTTTAGAGACCCTATCTCTTCGGTCCAACTAATAGGATATAGAAAATTAGCATAAACCAAATTTGAGTGGCATTTTTATTATTTTTTTTCGCTGCAGATATGAAAAAGTTCATATCGGATACTATATCTATATGGGGACTAGGTCGAAAAATGGACCGATCCTTACCATATTTGGTAAAGTCACTTATACTTTGAAAAAATGTATACAAACCAAATTTGAGAAAAATCTGTGCAATATTTTTGTTTTTTGGTAGATTTAAGTGATGATCGGGAAGCAGTTCTATATGGGACCTATGACAAAGAATTGCCATATGGGGCTTATTTTTGGACTTCTAATAAATGGATGTAATAAACACATTCAAACCCAATTTGACTGAGATCTATATGATAATTTGGAACTTATGGCAATTTATGTCGATTTCATAGGGGTCATTTGTATGGGGACTAGGTCTGAACAAGGACCGATTCTCACCAATTTCAATAGCGTTCATCCTATGGCCGATAAAAGCTTATATACCAAATTTCGTCAAAATATATTCATATTTGCGACCTGTAGTTTGATTACAAGGTTTACATGGACACACAGACACACAGATAGACGGGCGGACGGACGGACATTGCTATTTCGACTCAAAAAGTGATTCTGAATCGATCGGTATAATTAAAGATGGGTCTAGGACGAATATTTTTGGTAGTTGCAAACAGCAGCACAAAGTCATTATACCCAAACCACATAGTGGTATAGGGTATAAAAAGCTCATTATTAACAAACAAACAAAAATCAAAAACATTTCTTTAAACGCAAAAACAAAACAATTCTATTCATGTAAATAAAAAATAAATTAAAAACGCAAACAAATTCAATTCTATACATATTAACAAAAACAAAATAAAAAAAATACTTGTATTAAAAAAAAAGAAAATTAAAAACAAGTAAGAAAATTATAGTCGGTCTAGACCGACTATATGATACCCTATACCATGGTTTAGAGACCCTATCTTTCGGTCCAACTACTTCGATATAGAAAATAAGCATAAACCAAATTTGAGTGGGATTTTTATTAATTTTTTTGGCTGCAGATATGAAAAAGTTCATATCGGATGCTATATCTATAAAGGGACTAGGTCCAAAAATGGACCGATCCTGATCATGTTTGGTAAAGTCTCTTGTATTTTGCAAAACTATGTACAAACAAAATTTGAGAAGAATCAGTGCAATATTTTTGTTTTTTAATAGATTTAAGTGAAGATCGGGAAGCAGCTCTATATGGGGTCAAAGGGATCATTTTTGGACTACTCATTAATGGATGTAATGAATGCATACAAACCCAATTTGAGTAAGATCTATATGATAATTTGGATCTTATGGCAATTTATGTCGATTTCATAGGGGTAACTTGTATGGGGGCTAGGTCTGAACATGGACCGATTCTCACCAATTTCAATAGCGTTCATCCCATGGCCGATAAAAGCTTATGTACCAAATTTCATCAAAATATATTCATATTTGCGACCTGCAGTTTGATTACAAGCTTTACATGGACACACAGACGGACGGACGGACGGACGGACGGACGGACGGACGGACGGACGGACGGACGGACGGACATTGTTAAATCAACTCAGAAAGTGATTCTGATTCGATCGGTATAATTAAAGATGGGTCTAGGTCAAATATTTTTGGTTGTTACAAACAGCAGCACAAAGTCATTATACCCAAACCACATAGTGGTATAGGGTATAATTACTATTTTTTGCTATTCATATATTCCAATAGTGCATCCATCACCGCACACTGCTTACTCGCCACTTTTTCGAGTAACTCTGTTTTTCGACATTCCAAAGTATGCATTTTTTTGTCCATTTCCTCCATTTTTTCCATTTGTGTGTCAATTTTGTGGTTGACATCAGCTATTTGCTGCATTATTTGTTGCTGAAATTTTATTTTTTTTGCAGGTAGTGTGGGTGACGATGATGGTGACGGTGTTTGCAATGTTAATGGCGATAATGGTGATGGTGATGCTGGTGGCAATGACAATGCTGGCGTCAATTCTGCCGCTGCTATTGCTGCTGCTGTTGATGTCGATGGTGCTGATGAGGCGACGTATTCATTTGACTCTGTTTGAAATTAAAATTTAAAAATAAATATTTTTTACCAGAAATCAAATTTTTATATCAAAAAATCAAACAAAATTTATATTTTTTTATTTGTTGTTCAATTAATATAATTTCTACCCAATAATTTCAATGTCTACAAATAACGAGTTCAGTGAATTTAGACTTTTCAACAATAAATAAATAAAAATAAATAATATAAATATCTAAAAATTGAATTTACAATTTAGGAAAAAAATTCGCAGAAGTCTTTATAATGAAAAAAATATTTTATAAAAATGCATTTGTATAGGAAACTAAGCTACATACAGTAAAAACGCCATAATTTCGATTCATCCTCACTTTGCACCAAATATCCAATTTTAATATGAAAAATTATAAATAAATCTGTGAAACTAAGCTAAATAGAGCAAAAAGGGCTTTAATTTGAGATCATCCAGATTTTTCACCAACAATCGAATATTTTTATGAAAAACTAAAAAGATAAATCAACCAATCATATCATAGTTTTAATACAAAGGTACAAAAATATGTTATTACCTCAAAAATTAAAAGAAAAACATTCATTAAAAAACCGATTAACCGACACAACAAAACTGTTGTAAAATTTTCAACAATAAAGATGTTGTAATAGATTGAAATAGTACATAGCTAAACAAATTAACAAATTTAAAAGTTATGAAACGATCTGTTATAAAAAATTACAAAAACATGTCGTTTTCGACAAACATAATATCATTTTTTGATATTCAACACCCCACGACATACGGTGAATCTCTGAAAGTACACAGTATGTCGAAAAAGTCTTTTGCATATATTACTTTCTGAAGTTGCCTAAATACACCTTTAATTTATGTATAATATTTCTATTTGAATCGCCAAAATAGAAGTTAAAAAGCTTTTGTAAATTATAGATAAATTTAAGAAATTTTAATCTTAAATTCTTATTTTATAAAATCTTTTGTTCTTTAGACAGTTCATTTTTAGCACCGATCTAAAGAATTTTCAAATGGGGTAATACCTTATCTAATTTGTTGAATGAGAAGTGTAATTATGTTATTTTTGTGACCTACAACATGATTGCAGATTTCATTAATTAAATTCGCAAAGTATGGTAATATTTAGTTTATCTTTTAAAATCAATTTAAGAAATTTATCTTTTAGACTTAAAAACTTCATTTGCATCAAAAATCACATAAGAAAATTTCAATCCGTAAAATATATTTCAAATTAAATGCAATATTTTGTTCTTTAACCAATTCATCAATATCACCGATATACAGCATTATCTTTATCACTTGAGGTATTAACAAAAATTTGTATGAATGAAAAGTTAAACGTATGAATTGATTTACATATATAAGGTTGTGTGTGAGTGGACTGTATGTGTGGTAAGTATGAACTATTATATTCTTATTTGTTAAGTTGTTTTTAGATTTTTTTAGTTATAATTATATAATTAGATTTTTTTCAGTTATAATTGTATGAACGAAAAATTTAATCTGTGAGTTGATTCACATTTAAGTTTTTTGCAAGTGGATTCGTATTTGTGAAGTTGTTTTGTTTTAGGCTTATGTTTTTTCCAGTTGTAATGAAGGAGAACGACGATCCTGCATCTAGAAACCGTTGATTGGAATATTTTTTATCTGTTTTGATACTCATGTATATAATTTCCACACACAAAAACTTTTTTCATATGTACATATGTAACAATATAATTTTATATTTAATACTATAGGTATTAAAAGAAATTTAATTTATTATAAATTTTTCATGTATTTAAATTTAAAGTTTTAATTTAATTCGTAATTTTTAAATGGGCGCCTAGGCGCCAAACAATCAACTAGTATATAATAAATATCAATATTCTGGGGTTTTTATAACACAGTGTCTCGTCTAGCTGTAATTCATGGCAATGTTCAAGTCAGAGAAAATATAATAACGTCAAAACGCGAAGTGGGCAATTATGTCTAGACATTTCATTTCTAAAATGTCTTTGAACTGTAAACACATAAATTTGTGACCAATTTCCTCCCACGCTTTTCTTTTTAAATCCGTTTTTTATAGTTTTCCCTTTTGTAGTTACATAAACAATAGAAGTAGACGCAAAAGTAAGTACGGCCGGTGGGAAGCATATGGCGACCTTTCCCGGAGTACAGAGATCGCGTGTACCAAATTTCAGAGAAATCCGTTGAAAAATAAAATTTTGTATAGCGGTCAAGCAAACAAACAAACAGAATATGAATTTTATATATATAGATATCATAAATGTCAAAAACTTAGCGCAGTATGACAGTTCGTTTGACAGCTAATGCATTCGTAAGTTCCATCTAAGCAAAAAAACCAACCTTTATTATAGAAATAAAATATATAATAAAAGAAAAAAAATTCGTGGAAATCAAGGCAATTTCCATATACCTTGATTCAAATGAAAAAAAAAAATCGTTTAAAAAAGTAACGTGTAAATAAAATTATTTGCAAAAGAAATTTTCAAACCAGCCGCCATTTAGCACAAATTATTTTAGCTGTTACAATTTCTGTCAGTGTAGTTATTGTACCATATCCACAACTACTCTTTCCTCTTATCGTTTTTATGTTAAGTCGTTTTTTCAAATCTAATTCAATAGACCCAACAAGATACGAGTACAAGATGTTTGTTGACAACATTTTTGGCTATTGGCTTTTCAAATCACTTTTTATGACCTTTTGGTTGTCGTTTGTTTTTTTTTTTTTTTGCTTTATCGAAAGGGGGTGGGTGTTAAAAAAATAGAGGATGCTATCATGATATCTGTTATTCAAAATCACAAGGACATACATATGTTTCTGTATAAAGTTAGTGTTCTATAATACTGTAGATTTCTTTTTTTTTTATCGAGTTTGTTTTTCCGCTTAAAGTATTTCCTTTTTATTGGTCTTGTATATTTTGTTGTTGTTTCGCAGTCTAAACTTATACAACTTGACAACTTCATTGTGATTTTTTATGGCCTTTTAACAATATTAAGTGCTATTGTTGCTTTGGCGATGGATGCCACTAAAACATGTTAATATATGGATGTCAACATCATTATTGCTAATCTCAACAAATTTTATCATTAGGGCGGCAAGAAAAATGCTTCAAAAAGCACCAAATTCGTTGTAGTTTTTTTAGTATTATTTTTTTGTGTTTTTTTCTTTGATTATGCTAAGGGTCAAAACAAGTGGTATGGTTAAATGAAATATTGTCAATCAATTCAATTATACGAGCATAACATGTCTTTAAGGAATGACAACAAAAAAATAAAAAACGCCTGAGAAGTAGTAGAGTCACATATCCGGTGATTTATTGTATGGTTGTTTCGATAGTTGCTAAAGATTTTCTTTGAACATGATGTAACATAAATTATGGTGTTGTTGCTTTTTCTTGTCGAAATTTTGCTCATTATTAGGGAGTGATTGTTTTTTATTACCGCCGTAATTAATTTAATTAATTTATGTTGGGGGGTTTTTTTTTATAGAGCTGGCATAATCTACCGTAAATTTATTTCTTGATGAGGGTATTTCTTTAAAATTGACTTCTAAAAATATTTGTATAAGAATCACCTTTTATTTTTTCTGATCGATTCAGAATCAGTTTCCAAAAGCTCTAAAGATTAGACATTGACAGAAGAGACCAAATTTATGGACACGTATTTTTTTATCATTGTGAAGAAGGAAGTAAGTAAATCGGTAATTTTTCGTTTTTTCCGTGATTTTTTTTAGATTTTCTCTGCATTTCAGAGTTCATTAAAAATTGCTACTCAACTAAGAAATTTTAAACTTCTAGGTTTCTTTAATAGTTCAAGAAATATGCCAACGTACAGTGGCATATTTCGCCATAGTTTCTAACGTATTTTAACGATTTTTAAACGATTCCGGTAACTGTTATAAATCCGATTGCGATTACATTAACTCCGAATGAAAATACAGCACTGCATTTTATAGATTAACTAGCTGTTTATACCCGATCCAAAGGCCTTTGACTTGAAAAATGGTTCACTATGCTTACCAGGCGCTGAGTGCTTAGTGTCCAATGATCAAATTCCTGAAAAAAATGATCTTTCTCCTCAAAAATTTTTATGGGATTGGATTGCTTTAAGCAACTGCTTATAGTATATGTTTGGCCTATTTTTATCAACAGGTAACTATTGCACATACGTAGATAAAATTTATCATAAGACTTTTCACTGAACTGTGTTCCGTGAGCGTGTCGTGTCCGCGTCCGTACGTTTGGCAGCCACACCCGTGAGGCCGCGCAGTTTTTGTCAACTTATTTTAATTGCCAAAATATATTTTTCAGATCATTTCGATATTTTAGCTTAGCTGTGTTCCGCGATCGCGTCGCGTCCGCGTCCGAGAGCCGCTTCCGCGCGTTCGGCAGCTACACCAGTGCTGCCGCGCAGTTGTCATCAACTTATTTTAATCGCCAAAATATATTTTTCAGATCATTCCGATATTTTAACTAAGCTAGCTGTGTTCTGCGAGCGCGAGCGCGTCGCGTCGCGTCCGCGTCCGCGTCCGCGCCCCGATTCCGCGCATCGAAATGATGCTATTGAAAAAAATTCAGATTTTAAATGCATATATTTAAGGACAGATATTGAGATCAGTATGTAAATTTTCACTTAAATAAATATTTAACAAAATTCATTAAATAAAAATATGAAAAATTTAAGAACGAATTTTGGGAGTAAGTACATTTTTTAATTTCGTTTTTTTTTTAAATGGGGAATTTGTTCATTTCTTTTGGGGACCTTTTTTTAAATTTGGAGAATTTGGTCATCGTGAAGTTATTCCCGTGTGTACCAAATTTCAGAGAAATCCGTTGAAAAATACAAATTTGTATAGCGAACAAATGTACCAAAAAACAGGAAATGAGTTTTATTAAAAAGTGGGCATAAAGGTAGGCGTGGCCAGAAAGCTATATAATCCGACCTTCGCTGGAGTACAGACATCACGTGCACAAAATTTCAGAGAAAGCCGTTGAAAAATAAAAGTTTGTATAGCAGTCAATCAAAGAAACAAATAAAAGAAAAAAATAAATTTTTGTAACATAGAAGTAGGCGCAAAAGTAGGCGCGGCCGGTGGGAGGCATATGGCGACCCTTCCCGTAGTACAGAGATCGCGTGTACAAAATTTCAGAGAAATCCGTTGAAAAATAAAATTTTGTATAGATAAAGAGAATGGATAAGGCGTCAAACAAAAGAATAAGTAATAAAATGAGCGACAAAAATAAGGGATACAAGAAGATGCATGTCTTTTTGATGTCCACTTACCTCTCGGGAACTAAATATACAATACGTACAATTGAAATTAATTTAAGTAAAATCTTTATGTTTTGATAAAAAAATAAAATTTATAAACTTTGAATTTAATAAATTCTGGTTTGGCTGATTTTTTTTATATATATTTATTATGACATTATTCGTCTGATTCCATATCGTTTATTCCATCTTCGATTTTTCCTTTTATGAGGCACCGCAACATTCTGATCTAAAATATTTGGGACTTCATCTTGACTGCCGCCTTTCTTAGAACAATCGCATAGAATCAATATTAACACAAATAAAATTAAAATTAGTTCAACTTACGTGGCTAATTGGCAGAAATGCAAAGCTAAGTTTTGATTGCAAGTTATCAATATATAATCCAAACAGTTATGGGGAATCGCTTCAGCTTCTAATATAGAGAAAATACAAAGATACCAAAATAAGATCCTAAAGATGATTACCCGCGCCCCATGGTATATGAGAAACTCACAATTGCATAGAAAATTAAACGTATCCCTAGTTAAAGTCGAAATTATGAAAAACTGTTCAAGCTACTTGAAAAAATAGAAACTCAGCCGAATCTGTTAGCACGTGACCTTCTCAACAATCGCATCCACCAACGCCTAAGAAGGAGAGAGACTGCAGATTTTATAATAAATGCTTGAGGTTATCTAAGCCAAAGAATATTTATTTATTTCGAATTTATGTAGAAACATAAAATTTTTTCTGCCACTGGCCGGATTTAATAAGTTAAGTATTAGTTCTAAGATTTGAATAATTATTGTTAGTTCACTATGTGAAGATCCAATAAATAAATGCATGAGAAAAAAAAACATTACAATAGGAGGAGGCCTAGAATTCCCCACAGATGAATTGAACACTTTAACCAGTTTTATTTATTTAGCTTGTTTAAAAAGAGTTTTAGGTAATTCACCTAAAAGTATGCTGTATTTTGCTTTAAGGAAATCTTTATATATAAAAATGGAGTTGTGTATGTTTGTTTCTTTGTTAGTTTGTGGTTTATAGGAGACTACACCACTGGACCGATCGTCTTGAATTTTTTTACAGTAGGTAACTGCCTATCCGAAAGGAAAAATAGGCTATATTTTTTTGGATTTTTCAAGTGGGCGTGGCACCTACCATACAAAGTGAATTTTTAACATCTAACTTTAACATATAATATCTGGAGTACTACGACAGCAGCAAGTCTGAAACTATGTACATGTACATATTCAAATTACTCGAAGAGTTGCTGAAAAAATGGGCGTGTTCGGACCACTGGGCGTGGCACGCACCATACAAAGTAAATATTAAATGTCATATATCTAGAGTACTGTAACAGATAAAGTCATGAGACTTTGTGCGGGTTCATAAGTTATCAACGTTAGTACTAAAAAAAAAAAAATGGGCGGAATCCGATCAGTGGGCGTGGTACTTCCCATACAAAGTAAATATATAATGCCATATATTTGAAGTACTGTAACAGTGAAAGCCTTGGAACTTTGTCTGAGTTCATGAGTTATTAATGTGAGTAGTGCCATAAAAAAATGGGCGGGATCGAACCAGTGGGCGTGGCACCTCCCATACAAAGTGAATTTTTAACATCTAATTTTAACATATAATATCTGGAGTACTACGACAGCAAGAGTTCTGAAATTATGTAGACGTATATATTGAAATAATTCAAAGAGTTGTGGAAAAAATGGGCGGGATTTGACCAATGGCCGTGGTACCCACCATACACAGTAAATATTAAATGTCTTATATCTAGAGTACTGTAATAGGTAAGGTCTTGAGACTTTGTGTGAGTTCATAAGTTATAAGCGTTAAAACTCGTAAAAAAATGGGCGGAATCTGATCAGTGGGCGTGGTACCTCCCATACAAAGTAAATATATAATGCCATATATTTGAAGTACTGTAACAGTGAAAGCCTTGGAACTTTGTCTGAGTTCATGAGTTATTAATGTGAGTAGTCCCATAAAAAATGGGCGGGATTGGACCAGTGGGTGCGGCACCACCTATATAAAAAAAATCATGTGAGTCCGATCGCAGGGGAGATGTGTAAACATCTAGCAATTAAAGATTTTTTTATAGCACTTTCTAAAAATCAAACAGAAAGCGTATCACTTATAGCAATCAACTGCAGGGGCTCTGTTAATATAAAAATATTTATTATTATTTATTATTTTAAACGGTTAATTTTTAATTTTTCGTTTTTTATTTGATATTTTTAATTTTTCTTTTTTAATTTTTCATATTTTATTTTTCATTTTTTATTTTTCATTTTATATTTTCAATTTTTCATTTTTAATTTTAATTTTTCACTTTTTATGTTATATGTTTCATTTTTAATTTTTTTCTTCATTTTTAATTTTTCATTTTCCAATTTTTATTTTTCTTTTTTTCATTTGTCGTTTTTTAGTTTTCATTTTTTATTTTTCAATTTTCATTTTTTATTTTTCATTTTTTATTTTTGATTTTTTTATTTTTCATTTTTTATATTTAATTTTTTATATTTCATTTTTTATTTTTCATTTTTTATTTTTCATTTTTCATTTTTTGTTTTTCATTATTTACTTTTAATTTTAGTTTTTAATTTTTCATTTCATATTTTTCATGTTTCATTTTTTGTTTTTAATTTTTTATTTTTAATTTTTTATTTTTCATTTTTATTCTTAATTTTTTATTTTCCATTTTAAATTTTTTTTTCATTTTTCATTTATTTTTCGTTCTTCATTTTTTATTTTTCATTTTTCATTTTTAATTTATTTTTCATTTTTCATTTTTTATTATTAATTATTTATTTTTCATTTTTCCTTATTTTTTTTTTTTTTTGTTTTTCATTTTTCATTTTTTATCTTTCATTTTTATTCCTAATTTTTTTATTTTCCATTTTTTTATTTTTTATTTTTCATTTTTCGTTCTTCATTTTTTATTTTTCATTTTTCATTTTTAATTTATTTTTCATTTTTCATTTTTTATTTTTAATTTTTAATTTTTTATTTTTAATTTTTTATTTTTCATTTTTTATTCTTCATTTTTCATTTTTCGTTCTTCATTTTTTATTTTTCATTTTTCATTTTTATTTTATTTTTCATTTTTCATTTTTTATTATTAATTATTTTTTTTTATTTTTCATTTTTCCTTATTTTTTTTTTTAATTTTTTTGTTTTTCATTTTTTATCTTTCATTTTTATTCCTAATTTTTTTATTTTCCATTTTTTTATTTTTTATTTTTTGTTCTTCATTTTTTATTTTTCATTTTTAATTTATTTTTAATTTTTCATTTTTTATTTTCAATTTTTAATTTTTAATTTTTTATTTTTAATTTTTTATTTTTCATTTTTTATTTTTCATTTTTCATTTTTTATTTTTAATTTTTTATTTTTCATGTTTCATTTTTATACCCTATACCACTATGTGGTTTGGGTATAATGAATTTGTGCTGCTGTTTGTAACTACCAAAAATATTTGACCTAGACCCATCTTTAATTATACCGATCGAATTAGAATCACTATCTGATTCGATTTAACGATGTCCGTCCGTCCGTCTGTGTGTCCATGTAAAGCTTGTAATGATTCTTCTCAAATTTTGTTTGTATATATTTTTGCAAAATACAAGAGACCTTACCAAACATGGTCAGGATCGGTACATTTTTGGGCCTAGTCCCCATATAGATATAGCATCCGATATGAACTTTTTCATATCTGCAGACAAAAAAATTTAAAAAAATACCACTCAAATTTGGTTTATGCTTATTTTCTATGTCCAGTTAGTTGGGCCTATGGGGTAGGGTCTCTAAACCCATGGTATAGGGTATCCTATAGTCGGTCTAGACCGACTATAATTTTTTTACTTGTTTATTTTACATTTTTTGATTTTCATTTTTTATTTTTCATTTTTCATTTTTAATTTTTAATTTTTCATTTTTTATTTTTCATTTTAAATTTTTCATTTTTAATTTTTTATTTTTCGTTTTTTATTTTTCATTTTTAATTTTTAATTTTTCATTTTTCATTTTTTATTTTTCATTTTTAATTTTTAATTTTTAATTTTTTTCATATTTTATTTTTCATTTTTAATTTTCAAACAGGTTATCATAATATCATAATTTTTTCACCAATACAATCACATTTTGTCTTACGACTCACATGTTACGCTTACATGTTACGCTGTTTTTGAAATTTACCCCCCTGCGCGTATATATGTTTACACATCAAAAAATAGTTTTCTACAAAACGTATTCCCTGCATTTTATTTCGTTACGAGGGGTGTAGCGAAGCGCATCGGGTTACTGCTAGTACCATATAAAGAATAAACGTGGCCTATGCTTCATATAGTATATCCTTTAAACCAAATTATCATTATTAAAATATAATATACTAATGTTCATGGGAAAATATGTGGTCTAAAAATATATTATGGGCGTCTGCGGGAATTCGCTCTGACTTTTTAATATAAATGTAAAGTTATACCTTTTGAATTTACTTAAACGTTTTTTCTCTATTTAGTCGGGGGTCACACAAGGCAATTTTTATTGCGCAACTTTTTGGCAATTTTCTTTTGAACTTGCTTTTATGTCCACACACGACAATTTCTTCGGCAATTTTACTGTTTTGTTTTGCTTTTATTTTCTTATAATTTGACATTTGTGCTCTAGTCCCGATCCAAATATTCTTTGCATTTAACATAATAAATGCAATGGTTTTCCTCAACCAAAGTTAATAATTTTTCAATTAAGTCCCGATTCCATTTAAACGCCATTTTAATAAAGTAAACAATAATTACGAATTATTCACACCAAGAAGCGAAACACCGAATGAAAAGAAATGTCAAATATTCAACCAAAAAAAAAAAAAAGCGAATGAGAGAATTGCTTGAAATAGCCGAGAACCGGCAATTATTTTTCCCTTTTTATTCCCCTCACCGCAAACATCTATAAACTCAAGAATTGCGCAACTAAAATCGTCGTGTGTGAACTGCGACTTACCTTGAGATTTTCCTTAAAAAATTAACTTAATGCCAGGAGTCGAAAGAGAATAAAACTGAAAAAGAGAAATAACTGTATTAATGAAGACGAAGCAAATTTTTTGGAGCATAAATTTATATTTTTAAAGCAGACTTTTAGGCAACTGCTAAAAATAAGAGTACATTACTTATAGATAAAGGAACAATTCAACTTCGTCATAATATTAAATTGAAGATATGGCCAAGTATTTAGGTCACATAATATTTTTAAAGTAAAATATATTTTTAGTATCCTCTTGCTTGCAATTTTATCACACAAAAAAGAAAATCAAGCATATTTATCAGTAGCATAAGTTTAGAAAATAATAGCACAAGCCATTAATTTGTATATCTATGTATCTCATTTGTGATATCCTCGTTTTTCATATTTACTTTTTTTCTGTTATATTATCTGTTTATTCATGCCACAGATGACCCCTTTAAATTGTAGATAATACTTACTTACTTGTTAACACTCATGTTTTTTTTTTGTTCTCGAACATCATATTTATATCATTTCTTCTTCATGTTCTTTTTCTATAGCTTATCTACTCAATTATTATTTGTTTATGATTTATACATGTTTTTTGTTTCTTAGCAATGTTATATTTAACGACACGCGTCTTTTGCTGTCAATTGATTTTGTTAAAGGCATGGGTAAGTGTTTCATTAGCCAAAATTCTTATTGTTATTAAATCTTTGGAAAAACCACCCTGACCACCTTTTTCATATTTTTTTATTTGAAAGTATTTGTATGAGTATGCATAAGACATCATTATATTTATGTGACCATTTCATTTCATATATTGATCTTATAAGTAGGTTTTTATGTACATTCAATATGTATTGTGTGTGCATTTAAGTAGAAACTATAGATAACTAATAGTTTTTTTTTTTCAACCATTCATTGGTTATAAGTACTAGTTCTGAAACCCAATTTGGAAATTGAAATCGAAGTGAAATTCCTTTGGATTTCGTAGTTAAATTAATAAAACATATTTAGACTCTACTAATTGTTTGCAATTTGTAGAAAAAAAAATATAAAAAAAATTGTAAGTTCCAAGTTATACCCAGCCATAAAAATACAAATGGCAAATCGTTGGCAAAGCAATTTTCAAGTTGTAACATAACGTAGAAAAAATTGTAAGTTCCAAGTTATACCCAGCCATAAAAATACAAATGGCAAATCGTTGGCAAAGCAATTTTCAAGTTGTAACATAACGTAAGCCACCTTCCAAATGATAACACCGATCCGAGCTCGGCTGTATAAATACTACAGAAATTTCTTAGACTCTGCATACAAAAAATGTGCTCCATAATCAATTAATAGTAAAAAAAATATATAAGTATATTTATATCAAGTTTCCGCCGTTTCAAAAGATCGCGTTACCAGTAAATTATGTTAAAATTTGTAGATATAAAATATCACTATCGTTAGGTAGGACCTTTTTTTCACAACATATACTTGAAATATTAGCGAATCATATATTTTTTTTTCGTGCGAAAAAGTCAAATTGTTCGGGAATTTTTAATTAACTTCTTCAATTTAAAGAAATCTGCAGCTGATGCATATCGATTAACTGTAGAAACATATGGTGAGGCTGCCTTAAGGGAAATAAATTGTTTAAGAACCGATAATTGGATATCGAAGACAAAAAACGAAGTCCGAAAGTGTACGAAGACGTGCAATTGGTAGTATTTTTGAAAAAAAAAAATACATTAGGAGTAACTCAACAAGTAATATCATCTATAATATTAATAGGCCATGCGATTTCTTGTGACTGATGTTTTGTTCTACCGTTTTATCCCGATTTTGACCAAACGTATATTATTTGAAAGGTATTTCTTTTTATCCGTTTTGCAGATTTATAGGTTTTTAAATTTTTTCCTTTTTTTTTGGGTAAATTGCATTTAAAGTTGCTACTAACACATACATAAAATTATACATATGCTATGTGTATGTTTTATTAAATTTGTTAATGTGTTTGTAATAAAAATGGGTTTGTTTTTTGTCTCGATTTGTGAATTGGCTTAATTAATTAGCATACTTTTAGGGTCTTTATTTAATTAAAAAAATAAAATTTTCTAGAATTTGCACTCGAATTTCGAGGGCTGGAATCTGCTAGTATCGTTTAAAATCATTGGGAATAAGGGTATGTTTAGGCCCGATGGCACTTGAAATAAAAAATTACACAAAAAATTAAATTTTAATATAAAAAATTTATTCGAAAGATCAATATATGGCATTAACTTTCGAAAATGATTTCGGGCTGTTTTTGACGAAGCACTTTCTGGACTTTGGCCCACTTTTGCGACCATTGCTGGCCGTATTTTTATGTGTGTTATTTTCTATAATTTCAAGTTCTATTGGGCTTAAAAAATCACCGTTTATAAGTATATTTTGAATAATTCGCTTCTGTTGGCCACAGGACGATCTTTATTCGAATAGGTGCACATCGGTGCATATTCAGACTAAGATGCCGTATGATCCAGATTGTCATATAGATATCGTTCAAATTTGGTTTATATGTGTTTATTCCACTCAGTTATAATTAATTTAAAAATATAACAATTTTTAGTCATAGTCCCCATATAAAAAAGCTATTTCCCAATATTCGTTTAAATCTATTAAAAACAAAAATTTTATATATATTTTTCTCAAATATCGTTTACATATTGTTTTGATCCGTCCATTGTTTGACCTACTCCATATAAAAAAAAATCTAATATAAAGTTTTTCATATGGAGTGAGATCGAAAACAGCTTAACATACATAATATATAATAATTAGGAAACCATTGAACCTAGAGTTTTTATTTTTTTTATTTAATTGAAATTGTATTAATTGTATTATAGTTTTAATCATTATTTATGAACTTATGGACCTTTTCCAGAAACCCTTCCATTATGGATTTTATATTGGTTTCTGTCATTTTTTTGCAACATCTCTGTTTATTTTTATGTTTATTTTCTGTACACGTAAAATATTTTGTTATTAAAATTAGCTGAAAACAAGTTGAATAAAAATTATTTTTCATTTATTAAAAAAAAAAACAACAGAAAAATATTTAGTCAAACCAGTAAACGCAAACGATTTATCGTTAAATTTATTATCTACAATATTTTTTCTTGTGACTGATGTTTTGTTCTGCCATTCTATCCCAATTTTGACCAAACCTATATTATTTGAAAGGTATTTCTTTTAAGCCGTTTTGCAGATTTACAGATTTTTAAATTTTTTTCTTTATTTTGAGTAAATTGCATTTAAAGTTGCTACTAACACATACATAAAATTAAACAATGCTATGTGTGTGTTTATTAAATTTGTTAATGTGTTTGTAATTAAAATGAGTTTGTTTTTTGTGTTGATTTGTGAAATGGCTATAATTGATTAGCATACTTTTAGGGTCTTTAATTAATGAAAAAATAAAATTTCCTAGAATTTGCGCTCGAATTTCGAGGGCTGGAATCTGCTAGTTATTATTATTTTATAACAAAAGCAAAATGACGACAATATTTATAAACATGTTTGTAAAAAATGTTTTTATGAGTATAGAATTGAAACAAAATTGTATTTAAATAAACATTTTATGAAAAAAGAATATAAGTAATAAAAAAAAAAATAATTTTTGAAAAAAAAAAAAAACTAAAAATAAACAATATAGAACGTATCATGCAGTTTAATTTTAAATAACTGAAATAAATAAATGAAACCGAAAAAAATAAGTTAAGTTTAGTAATTTGTTTTGAATAACTATTGAAATAGTTAAAATTAATAGTTTTTCGTAAAACAACTGAGTTATCATTTGAATTTAAATGTACTGAAAACTATTTGATTGAATAAAAATCCGTTAATGTTGGTTCTAAAACATTTTCTCTAACTACATGGTATAGGTATCGTATAGTCGGTCTAGACTGACTGTAATACTCTTATTTGTTGTGCCCTATACCACTATGTGGTCAGAGTATATTTGACCTAGACCAGGCATGTTCATTTCATAGAACAATTGTTCATACTCAACTCACATGTATTCTTACGCTCTTGCTTTTAGCCGTCACTGAAACAGCGACGAATGAACACGTATGGCGGATGTATACTGATTTTTTTTAATGCACTGTAAAAAATTAATAAATTAAAGGTGTTTGATTCAGAAAAACAAATTTTTGTTGAAAAATTAAAAATTAAAATTTATTTGTTCTAAACAACGTAATTTATTAAGTTCTGTAAATTCAAGAAATGTTTTACTAATACGCAATTGTCACGAAAATATAAATATTGAAAAATTTATAATACCAGATCTACAAAAATCTTATAGAATTATTAAATAAACCCATTTATTTAATATAAAATTTGAAATGTTTTTAAAAATTCGAGTCCGATCAATTGCATTTTTTTCCTTCGAAAAATTTAATTTTTAACATATTAAAGATATTTTTTATGTAAATACAATTATTAAATCATTAATATTGATTGATAAAATCTACAACTTTTAGTTTTTTAACAATGAATAAAAAAAGCCTAATGTATATATCGTCGCCGCTATGCCAGAAGGTGCTATATCAACTTTTGCTCATTTTGAGAAAATTGCAAAATACTAAAATACTAGCTAAAATTCAAATTATTTTGAAATGCAGTGATACTTTCAAATTATATGTAGTTAATACTTGCCTAAAATTATACATACTTTGTCAGATGAAAACTTTACACCATCATTGGATTACTGTAAAAATTGGATATAGCACTTTTTGGCATATTATTGGTTTATTAATGTTACACAAAAGAATGGATATAGAACCCTGGTAATTCTCTAAAAACACACTTTTCAAATAACATTTATTTCAAAAGAAGGAATGTTAACGAAAAACAAATGTAGTAATATTCTAATGAACTAAAGGTTGAAAAATTAATTATCCTCTGATTCGGAATTCGATTCAACGGTGTCATTTCCAATTGGCAATGAGCTGAAAGAAAGCATTTTTTAACTTTGGTTTTTGCACTAAATACTAAAAGACATGTTTCTCACTCAATCCAAGCATGGAATTCCTGTGGAATAAGCTTTTGAGCACATAAACTTTGCAAGTCCCGTTTTTTGGCTACTGTTATAGGCAGGAGATGTTCGTAAAGTAATGGCTTACTAATAGCTGGCCTTCCTCTGACTTTACGCACTTCAACATTAACAAACTAAAAATAAAAACTATACTTGTAAATAATCTCACTGATTTATAAGCAAATGAATTGGTTTCGTACTCTATATTCTTGTTCATCATGGTTGTATTTAACACCAATTTGCCCAGGCATCGATTTGCAAAACATCGATTTTATTTTCAACCAATTCAATTTTTCTCCGTCATTGAACACAATAACGTTTTGCATTGATCTGGCACTGACCAATTTTAAATCAATGAAATCACTATGTGACATTCGTACTAAATGGTATGGATGCTTACGCCGAGCTTGACGAATAACGTTTGACCAATCATTCATGGAAAATAGAGAACAGTTTTTGGCTTAATGTTCAATAGCAGAATGTATACTGTCGACGTCCATTTGAGTGTGGCCCACTTCTAGAAAATTTTGTTTGATGATTTCAATGGGAGATTCTTGTACTAACTGAAGCAACATTGCAGCAACATAACGATTCCGGTTCTGCCCACTACAGTTATCAGACCACTAAACAATTTTTCGGTACCCTTTTTGCATTTCTCCTTCAATGAATGTTTTCACACAAGATCTGATTTCACTACTTCCTCTTTTGCCATCAACTTCAGACCAAATGTAGCAAGTTCCATCACGAGTTGCTTCATTATAAACAGTGAAGTTGTATACACATGGTAGCAACTATCAACTCTTTATCCATTGCACAACTTTCGATGTCTGATCTCATTGCAGCACGGCTTAATTCTTTTCGTTTAATGTGTGCTTCGAAATCAGATTTTTATTCTTATGATGGTTCAATGGCTGATTGGGCAAGGGTACACGTAGCACATAAATCTTTTTTGGGCTTATGAAATGCAATGTTGTAATCCTGACCGAAAACTTGTTTGTACTTTTCATAACTGACTTTTGCAGAATCTGTTCCTGCTGCTTTTTCTTTGAAAAGATCAAACATTTTCGAAATACTTAAACCACTGCTTAAATACAATCGTTTTGATGATTTTCGGCAATAGTGTGACTCTATTGGTGGGAAAGATTCAATATGATTCTTGATGGCAGCAATTACCTCTGGCTTCAATTTATTGTGAGGTTCATGTTTTCCTCTTTGATCTTCGCCCAAAAATTCACCAGTGTTTGATCGATCTTTGTTTGCCAAAGCAATGGGCTTGTACGAAATTTCAAGGGTCGCACAGAAGAATTCACGGCACACTTTTAAATTTTCATTGTTTTTTGGTAAAACGTATTCATAAGCCAAATTCTTTCGGAAATTTACTTCTTTTTCGGATCTTCTTCTTTTCACTGGAATGGCTTTGGTAAATTTCAGGAGGAAGTTGCGTTTAGCTTTAAAGGTATTTCTTTTTTTCCAATAATCATTGAATATTTCCAGACGATCTTCCTCTGTAAATAAACTGCACTTGTAATTCGTTGGTTCTTTGTGAGAGTGATTTATCAAAGGATTCATCAACTTCGCCATTTTCATCTTTCCTTTTTCATCCAAATGCTTTTCACCCCGAGAACACATCTTTTTTCTTAGATTCTTCTTCCATTCTTCAGGCTTCCGCTGCTTCCATCTTGAACGTTTTTTACTTGGAACGGGCACATCTACAAGGACAAGGACAGTTTAATTGACATAAACTACTGTTAATTTCAGAAAAGTTATACCTACCCTGATCGCTTTCATTTAGCTGTCCTATGGCAGCTTTTTCTAACCCCATTTCTATTGATTCAGCTTCTAACTCCATTTCTATTGATTCGTCACCTGTCAGATACAGGCGGCGGCTTAAAACCGGCGTGCGCTGATTTAATTTTGTTTTTTAATTTTTCCAAATGAATTGTTATTACGAAACCAAAAACCAAAAAAAATAATTAATTTTGAAGAAAAACTTAAAACTATAAATTCGTAAAACAACGAATGATTTTGTCCGTTTTATCCGGTTTTACAATGCTTATGGTGCTTTTCTTCTTCCAAAATTGGTATGGCAAAAAGTTCTACATCCACATAGCACCTTTTGGCATACCAAGGAAGACAAAAAGGATATAGAACTTTGCTTATTATGGAACAAAAAATTAAAACAAGGATGTAGGACTTTTTGGCAGAACACAGAATGGTTTGTGAAACATTAATATACTAATAACTCTAATATTGTGAATTTTGGATGTAGCACCTATTGACATACCACCGACGATATGTATTTATTTTTTACTTTCAAAAATTTAAATTTTTCTTTAAAATAATTTTACACAAAACAGTTTCATATTTTTATTAAAAAATATGTTCATACAGATACTTACACTGCCATTAACCCATTGAACATTTCTTACAGTGCAATTCTCATTTTCTCACCAACACAACGACATTTTTCTTTTTGAACATCACTGACCTAGACCCATCTTCAATTACACCGATCGACTAAATCTGAGTCGATTTAGTGATTTCCGTCCGTCCGTCTGTGTGTACATGTCAAACTTTGTAATCAAACTACAGGTCGAAAATATGAATATATTTTGATTAAATTTAGCATATAAGCTTCTGTCGGCCATGGAATGAACGGTTTTAAATTTGATGACAATCGGTTCATGTTCAGACCTAGTCCCATACATGCGACCCCTATGAGATTGTCTTAAATTGCCATAAGATCAAAACTATCATATAAATCTTAGTCAAATTGGGTTTGTATTTGTTTATTACATCCATTAATCAGTAGCCCAAAAATAAACTTTATATGGCATTTGTTAGTTAAAACCCCATATTCCCCCTGATTCCCGATCTTCACTTAAATCTGTAAAAAAACATAAATATCACTCAGATTGTTCTCAAATTTGGTTTGTATATGTTTTTGCAACAAATAAGTGACCTTACCAAATATGGTCAGGATCGGTCTATTTTTCGACGTAGTCCACATATAAATATAGCATCCGATATGAACTTTTTCATATTCAAAGCCAACCAAATTAATACAATGTCACTCAAATTTAGTTTATTCTTATTTTTTATATCCAATTAGTTGGACCTAAGCGATAGAGTCTCTAAACGTATGGTAGAGGGTATCGTATAGTCTGTCTAGACCGACTATAATTTTTCTTATTTGTTTTTACTTTACAATTGATTGAAATCAAGAATTGATGTAAGAAATATACTGAAACAGTAATATTTTTAGAGCTAAGAAGTTTTGAACCTTATAATTTAAATTTACATACAAGAGAAATCTTTAATTTACGAAGGAGGCGGAAACTTTTCCTTTTGGGTATTATAGTCATTTTCACTTTTTGTGTTAATCTTATTATGATAATGATTTATGTTTATTATTTTTATGTGTTCAAAAAATTTCTCAAAAATTTTTGCAAAAATCAGCAAAAAGTTGTCACAAGCATTATTAATAGTTTCCGCATAAAGGATGACCACATGACACAGCATTTAAGAATGGAAGCAAGTAAAACAAAAAATAAGATTTTGTCCAAAATATAATCACATAATTTTAGGCTTTTCATTAAGAAAGATATAAAGTATATTTTTGTGGACTCCATTAAAAGTATACGCTTTTTATTCATTATCTCACTAAGAATGAAAGGATTTTTCATCCTTTTCCTTTTTATTTTATTACTTTTTCATTTCGAAATACTCCATCAATTTAACTGACACTACAATTTAATATCTTGCGTGACTTTACAATAAAACAAGTGTTTTATTAACAACAATATTATTTCTTTCACCACCAAACATTGTGGCTGTTATGAGATTAAGGCATAAGAAAAAAATATTTTAAAATTTGTGGATGTTTGTTTAGAATATGGGCTGCATCGGGATTATGTTAAGGCATATAATGAGCAGCTTTGATTTTTAGGTTTTTAATTTAAAATTTCAAAATTCATTAAAGTTTGATTGATGTGTGGTTTAGTGCATGAACGAGGGTTCGTTTATTCTTTTACTAATCATGGTAATAAGTAATGTTTCAGAATATCATTAGAATTTTTTAAGGTTTTTGTGTAAGAAAATTTTTTATAAAAATTTAAAAATTAAAAAAAAATAATATTTTTTTATATAATTTTCCAAGAGCAGTGCCTGGCAATAAATGGATTTAGTTATGACACAATAATATAAATTAAACCAAACACAAGTTGTTCATCAAAAAAAAAACAATTTTGGCCCGATAATCAGAGTTTTAAACGATAGTATTTCTTCAGAGTTTTGAATTAATTAATTTAATAATTCTCTTTTGGAATTTCAATTTAATTTAGTATAGTTTTCATATCTTCATTATGTCATTTTCAATGACAATTGTTGTCAATTATTGTCAGTTGTATGAAAACATTAAGTCTTGTCACTTACAACCCCTGGCAACATTTGACATCTGAAATGAAATTGAAGCATGTTGGCAATTTGTTTGTGTTTGACAGCCGAATTTTTTGTTCGTTGATAAGATGTAATGAATACGTAATGAATAGAAAATTACGAGATGTCAGTTGAGGCAATTGTTTGTTGTCAACTTATATGACATAGTGAAAACCAGGTATTAGAATTCATTCGAAGCTCTCTGATGAAATTGTTATTTATATGTTGTTTATTATTATTTTTACTGCACCAGTCACTTTGACTTCTTTGAGAACTTGTCTTTACAAGTAACAAGTTATGGTTTTAATGTTTTTCCGTTATGAAGTAAAGATTTTATAATAAAATGTTGTGCAAATTTTTTTTAAATCAAATATTTTGTGTTTTATTTAGTTTTCGAGAAAAATAAAGTCTGCTTGATTTATACCGTAACCAGTTAAAACGACTGGTAATTTTTACATATTAACTAAAAATGCACTTGCAAGAAAGGTCTCATGGGGGGCAGCGGCAGAACATGAAAAAATAATTTTCCTGTATTTTTTTTTAGCTGTCCATCTCATATCTAGGGGTAACAAAGTACAACAAAAAACTTTGGCTTTTTCGTTTTTTGTTTTTAAATATTTTTCATATTCGATCATAAGAAACCATATGAAAATTGGACATCATATGAAAGGCATTTTCAAGGTCTATCCAATAAAGTGTAAGACATGCACGATCATACTTTAATGCTCGTTTTATTTAATAAAACCCCAAAATTTTAGGGGCTATGGAAGTTTTGGGAAAAATATCAATGAAAATATTAAAATAAAATAAAATTGGTGTTGTATGTTTTCGTAAAATGTACATAAAAGGACATTAACCACTAAAATGATCAGTAATTTTTGATATGATATGAATAGATAAAGAAAAAAAGTACATTACAGGCAATTTGTTTGATTTCATTCAAGCTGATTCGAGCTGGTTTAAATTCTCTTCGAATGCAATGTATCCATGTATTATGTGAATGGCCTGGCCTCTGTTGACCTTTCAGTCAAGTGCAGCCCTTGCAACATCAGTTGGCTCTCGTTAGAGAATTGAACGTACCCAAGTTTATTTGTGTGTACGTACACCGAGTTTGATAGAACAGTAATCTGCCTGCTGTCAAAGGGTTTCATTGGAAATCCAATTTGGCCGGTATATTTGTACTATTTGAAGCATGCTCTTTAAGGTCAACTTTTTATGTTGAATATTTTTAATTTAGTCTTCTACGATATGTTATTAGATTCATAATATTTTTAAATTTATGTAGAAATTATTAGGCCCTAGAAAACTATGAGATTATTTAAATTAGCAGTAACCCGATGCACTTCGCTACACCCCTCGCAACGAAATAAAAAGCAGGCAATACGTTTTGTAGAAAACTATTTTTTTTGTATAGGAGTTGCCATGCCCATTAGTCTGACTCCGCCCGTTTTTTGGGCAACTACTCACATTAATAACTTATGAATTCAAACAAAGTAGCTAGACTTTCACTATTATAGTACTCCAGTTATGTTATATTAAAGGGGAGTACCACGCCCACTGGTTGAATCTCGCCCATTTTTTTATGGGACTACTCACATTAATAACTCATGAAATCAGACGAAGTTCTAAGGCTTTCACTATTACAGTACTTCAGATATATGACATTTAATATTTGCATTGTATGGAGGGTACCACGCCCATTGGTCTGATTCCGCCCATTTTTCCGCAACTCTTTGAATTATTTTAATATGTACATGTATGTAGTTTCAAAACTCTTGTTATCGTAGTACACCAGATATTATATGTTAAAATTAGATATTAAAAATTCACTTTGTATGGGAGGTGCCACGCCCGCTTAAAAAAATATAGCCTATTTTTCCTTCCAGATAAGCAGTTACCTACTCTAAAAATTTAAAGACGATCGGTCCAGTGGTGTAGTCTCCTATAAACAACAAACAAACAAACAAACAAACAGACACACAAACATACACAACTCCATTTTTATACCCTCCACACCCCAGTGACAGAGGGTATATATATGTTTGTCATTCCGTTTGTAACGCATCGAAATAAATTCGTGAGACCCCAAAAAATATATTTTCTTGATCCTTATGACAAGGGAAGTGGATTTACCGATGACCGTCTGTCCGTCTGTCCGTCTGTCCGTCTGTCTGTGGAAATCACGACCAAGCCGTCAATATCTAAGCTAGACCGTTCGTTTTTATATAAAATGGTTTACTAACATCCCAAAGGAGTTGCTATTTAAAATCGTCAAAATCGGTCAAAGGGTTCACGAGCTATGAACGAAACTTTGAAAAAACTCTTGAAAAAATAAAATTTTTCAGTGTGTTTGTTGTTTTTCTTAAGATATGTTGTAATTCTTCGTATTGTTGAAGTCATTACAGTTGTGTGTATATTAATACGGCACGTGTCACATTGGCCTAAGCAAGTTTTACCACATATATTTTTATACCCTATACCACTATGTGGTTTGGGTATAATGACTTTGTGCTGCTGTTTGTAACAACAAAAAATATTTGACCTAGACCCATCTTTAATTATACCGATCGAATCAGAATCACTTTCTGAGTTGATTTAACAATGTCCGTCCGTCCGTCCGTCCGTCTGTGTGTCCATGTAAAGCTTGTAATCAAACTGCAGGTCGCAAATATGAATATATTTTGATGAAATTTGGTATATAAGCTTTTATCAGCCATGGGATGAACGCTATTGAAATTGGTGAGAATCGGTCCATGTTCAGACCTAGCCCCCATACAAATTACCCATATGAAATCGACATAAATTGCCATAAGATCCAAATTGTCATATAGATCTTACTCAAATTGGGTTTGTATGCGTTCATTACATCCACTAATGAGTAGTCCAAAAATGATCCCTTTGACCCCATATAGAGCAGCTTCCCGATCTTCACTTAAATCTATTAAAAAACAAAAATATTGCACTGATTCTTCTCAAATTTTGTTTGTATATATTTTTGCAAAATACAAGAGACTTTACCAAACATGATCAGGATCGGTCCATTTTTGGACCAAGTCCCTATATAGATATAGCATCCGATACGAACTTTTTCATATCTGCAGCCAAAAAAATTAATAAAAATCCCACTCAAATTTGATTTTTGCTTATTTTCAATGTCCAGTTAGTTGGGCCTAAGAGATAGGGTTTCTAAACGCATGGTATAGGGTATCGTTTAGTCAGTCTAGACCGACTATAATTTTCTTACTTGTTATCATTAAAATTAAATATTAACAAGTGGATGTAATGAACGCATACAAACCCAATTTGAGTAAGATCTATATGACAATTTGGATCTTATGGCAATTTATGTCGATTTCATATGGGTAATTTGTATGGGGGCTAGGTCTGAACATGGACCGATTCTCACCAATTTCAATAGCGTTCATCCCATGTCCAATAAAAGTTTATGTACCAAATTTCATCAAAATACATTCATATTTGCGACCTGCAGTTTGATTACAAGCTTTACATGGACACACAGACGGACGGACGGACGGACGGACGGACATTGTTAAATCAACTCAGAAAGTGATTCTGATTCGATCGGTATAATTAAAGATGGGTCTAGGTCAAATATTTTTGGTTGTTACAAACAGCAGCACATAGTCATTATACCCAAACCACATAGTGGTATAGGGTATAAAAATTAAAAATTACTAAAAATAAAAAGTGGAAAATGAAAAATGGAAAATGAAAAATGAAAAATGAAAAATGGAAAATTAAAAATTAAAAATTAAAAAATAGAAATTAAAAATTAAAAATTAAAAATTAAAAATTAAAAATTAAAAATTAAAAATTAAAAATTAAAAATTAAAAATTAAAAATTAAAAATTAAAAATTAAAAATTAAAAATTAAAAATTAAAAATTAAAAATTAAAAATTAAAAATTAAAAATTAAAAATTAAAAATTAAAAATTAAAAATTAAAAATTAAAAATTAAAAATAAAAATTAAAAATTAAAAATTAAAAATTAAAAATTAAAATTTAAAAATTAAAAATTAAAAATTAAAAATTAAAAATTAAAAATTAAAAATTAAAAATTAAAAATTAAAAATTAAAAATTAAAAATTAAAAATTAAAAATTAAAAATTAAAAATTTAAAATTAAAAATTAAAAATTAAAAATTAAAAATTAAAAATTAAAAATTAAAAATTAAAAATTAAAAATTAAAAATTAAAAATTAAAAATTAAAAATTAAAAATTAAAAATTAAAAATTAAAAATTAAAAATTAAAAATTAAAAATTAAAAATTAAAAATTAAAAATTAAAAATTAAAAATTAAAAATTAAAATTAAAAATTAAAAATTAAAAATTAAAAATTAAAAATTAAAAATTAAAATTAAAAATTAAAATTAAAAATTAAAAATTAAAAATTAAAAATTAAAAATTAAAATTAAAAATTAAAAAATTAAAAATTAAAAATTAAAAATTAAAAAATTAAAAATTAAAAATTAAAAATTAAAAATTAAAAATTAAAAATTAAAAATTAAAAATTAAAAATTAAAATTAAAAATTAAAAATTAAAAATTAAAAATTAAAAATTAAAAATTAAAAATTAAAAATTAAAAATTAAAAATTAAAAATTAAAAATTAAAAATTAAAAATTAAAAATTAAAAATTAAAAATTAAAAATTAAAAATTAAAAATTAAAAATTAAAAATTAAAAATTAAAAATTAAAAATTAAAAATTAAAAATTAAAAATTAAAAATTAAAAATTAAAAATTAAAAATTAAAAATTAAAATTAAAAATTAAAAATTAAAAATTAAAAATTAAAAATTAAAATTAAAAATTAAAAATTAAAAATTAAAAATTAAAAATTAAAAATTAAAAATTAAAAATTAAAAATTAAAAATTAAAAATTAAAAATTAAAATTAAAAATTAAAAATTAAAAATTAATAATTAAAAATTAAAAATTAAAAATTAAAAATTAAAAATTAAAAATTAAAAATTAAAAATTAAAATTAAAAATTAAAAATTAAAAATTAAAAATTAAAAATTAAAAATTAAAAATTAAAAATTAAAAATTAAAAATTAAAAATTAAAAATTAAAAATTAAAAATTAAAAATTAAAAATTAAAATTAAATTAAAATTAAAAATTAAAAATTAAAAAATTAAAAATTAAAAATTAAAAATTAAAATTAAAAATTAAAAATTAAAATAAAAATTAAAAATTAAAAATTAAAAATTAAAAATTAAAAATTAAAAATTAAAATTAAAAATTAAAAATTAAAAATTAAAAATTAAAAATTAAAAATTAAAAATTAACAAGTAAGAGTGTTAAATTCGGCTGTGCCGAATCTTTGATACCCTCCACCTCGGTTTGAGTCTTGATAATAAATGTAAATGAAAAAGTAAACAATTTGTTAAACTTAATACCAAATTATTTCAGCAAATTCTTTGGGTTGGTTTTCTTCTTTTCTATTTATTTCGGTGTTTGCTTTTTGGTCATCGTGGTTGCTGATCGGCATGCATTTTGGTTATATACCTATATGCATGCGTTTCCGGTTATATGACATAACTTCTCGTTTAATTTAGTTTTTGCTAATTAAATAGCTCGCCCTAACCTCCATTGCAAAGGTAATGGTTGTGTAGAGTGGCTATATGCATTAAATTGTGCTAATTGGAGATGGCTGTATAGTTTCTTTTAACTGGCCAAATATTTCTTCATTGTGGCCATATAGGTCGGATGGAGTAACAAAATAATAACCAAAAAAAAAAGCTCTCTCAACTTTTTTTTAAAATATTGCCATATTTTGAAAACATAGAGAATAAATTTATAATAATAAATAATCAAATTAGGGATGAAAAACGCAAAAAACGAAAAGTCCCAAACATTTTAAATAAAATAATTTAATGTTATCTTTATTTTCTGAAAAACTTCAAATTTTCATCCAAAAAAAATTGTGAAAATTTATATATAAAAAATAACATTCTCATAAAATTACGTTTACTTATGTAACAATTTTTATGTTAGCAATTCTTAAATATCATTTGAGGTTTTCTTAAATTCATTGAATTTAAATTAATATCGACAAATCTGTTTTTCTATTTATTTAAATTGTAAAGGAGTGGCATCTCTGTCAAAATAAGCGAAAAACACAAAGAATAGAAAAAAACAAATTACTTCGTGTTTGACAGGATGATTTTATGTTTATGTTTAATATCTTTATTTTTTTTACTAATATTTCTGTTTATTTATTTGAAAATGAAATAATGAATTGAATATTTAATTTTTTTATTTATATAAAAAAGTTTTTTAATTAAAGCAAAATATTTTCACTATTTCATGATTTTTATTTATGTATGACGACATTTCACCTAAAAATTTAAGTTTTTATCGATTGGATAAAACACACAAAAATGGTTGTCGTTTAGATAACAACAACAGCTGACTTTAACAATAGCGAATATCGTTTCAAAATTTTACTGATAATTTTGCAATTTTCTTTTTTTTTACAATTCGACTATCGTTAAAAGAAGTTACTGAATCGCGGTACTGAAAAGTTATTAATATCTCCTGAATGGCAATATTTTTTTTAAATGTAAACATTTTTAAATGTAAAGATATTTCTAAATTTAAAATTATTATTTCCGACGTTTTGATATGATTTTCTGAAACTCAATTAATATTTTCTAATTTATAATTGGAAATTTTATTTTCAGTTTTTATTATAATTGATATTTTCTTAAATTTGAATTGAAAATTTAAAAAGTGAAATTTTGTATTTATGTGAATAATAATGCTTTATTAATTATAAACAATTTTTAAAAATTAGATGTAATCGCAATCAGATATTTTATAGGTAAAGCAGAATAATAATTCTATATAACTATGTAGAACTGTTTTGTAAGCAAAAAACTCATTGACGAACTCGGTAACTCTATTTTGTAAAGACAACAAAAAGTTAACCCCCCAATCTCACATCACACTGAAATTCTAAAATCGTTGTGTACGTATTATCAACGAAAAATTGTTCGAATTAGTCGAATCCATCGCCATTAAATTTTATGCTCAAACATCTGACTGCAATCTCATTTTTAAAATGTTGTCGAAGCGTAAACTTGAAAAAATTTGTATACTTCTCTCTCTTATTTTATTTTAAGTAGAGTTACTAAGTTTATTATACAGGCACATGTTTGAGGGAAAATGTTTACATTTATTATTAGTATTATTTTAATAATAGTTAATAATATTTATGCTCTATAATTAACAAACGTTTTTGTATGCGCATTTCAAAAAATAAATCATTATAATAGATTTAACAAGTTAAAACTTTAATTACAATTTTACAGGATCCAGTAAATTTGCATTAAATTTATAACAGGGTAACATTAATCATCGTTAGTGTCTGCCACTATTCGCACGAAAAATTTGGTGCCATTAGTGTGACCACTGCGGAAAATGTGTGTGTATTAGTAAAAAAAAATGTGAGTGTATTGAGTTTTTCGAACTTGCAGTGTGATGTGAGATTGGTGGGTAATATGCCAAACTTATGTTCATATTTGTAAAAGAATAATGAAAAAACGTATGAAATAAAAGACCAACCCGTGTATACTCTTAACATTGTTCTGTATGATATCTAGTTGAAAATATTAACATTCATGTTAAAATAGAAATAACTATTGCAAAGCTAATTAGAACAAACAAAAATTATGGCGGCATCTACTGTGGCATAGTCACGCTGAGCAAAATGAAGTGACACTCTGTTAATACAAAAGAAATGTATTTTCCCCACAACAAAATACTGCAGAATTTTATGTAAATAAAATAACCGATTTATTTCTAACATGCAGTTACTATCAATATACATACATACATATATATAATATATGTACATTATTTGTATTATTTAATATGTGTATGTATGTATATTTAAATATTACACACAAAAAATACAACATCAAACGTTATTTTTGTGTTTTTCTCTTTAAATAAATTAATACATAAATTTTTTTGCTAAATTTACATTTGGGCAATTCACAACAGGTGTTGTATATTGTATGTTGTATTGAAATACACAATACAATCATTTGTTGTGAACACTCAGTTGTATTTTCATATTGTAAAACGCTTTCTTTAGTAATTTTCGATCCAACGAGGAAAGATCGCTCCGTCGCTTCTGCTATTTTGTATAAGAGAAAACACTTGTCAGTGTTTGCTTTTTGGTCGTGAGATATACCCTGGAGTTTTAGTTACGTACCTCTTGCATTTTAATTTATAATGAAAAAAAAAAAATGTTAAATGTTTTGGTTGGTACTGAAAGAGAAAATACATACTAAAAATATAAACATTAATTTTTATATAAATAAACTTATCGATGTATTTGCGTTATTTGCATTGTTTGCCATATTTTATTTTATAATTATTTATGCTGATAATATTCTATGTATTTGTTTTTTCTTTTTCATAAAAACTGGCATTCACTTGGAACTGATATGTTATGATACAATATACAACATTTACAAAACATAGCAAATGAAGTTGGATCGTGTATCAGATTTTTCAGTGAAAATTACCAACAACAATTTTACACTATTGTAAAGTGATACACGATACAAGAGATACAACGATACATTACCCATTGTGAATTGCCCAATTGTTTTTTTTATTAACAACTAGGTATTTTAGCATTATTTGCTTTAGATGTTGGTGAATTTTTACTCCCTTTGTATTAACTCGTAGTGTCTGCTTGTCGAAAAAAATTTGGATCGATTTTAACCACTTTCCCGTGACCCAATCGATCTGAAATTTTGCAGGCAGGCTTGTGGCAATGACAGAAATGATCTAACATATTTTTTTAGTGATGCCAAAACAATGGAAACTTTTAAATTTTTCTACCAGAGTTGATAAAAAAATGTACAAAGGGTTTGTTTTTGTTATATTATTACCATAACGACCACAAAAACAACAAGTCCAGCTATGAAAACAATGCAAAATTTAGAATAACAACAAGAAAAATATAGAAATATCATGTTTTTCATTTTTTTTTTACTTTTTCAGAGATTTCCCTGGACCTGTTCCACCGATTTTAATGATTTTTGAAGTAGAAATCTTTCCATGAATTTGGTGAATCATTCTCACTAAAAATGATCACTGTAGCTGCACTATTGAGGGCGTGATCGTGACAAGAACAACATAGAAAATTATTTTTTTTTTCAAGACTTTTTTAGTTCTTCATTCAAATCTCGGGCCCTAATCGACCGATTTGGACGATTTTAAATAGCAAACTTCTCATGATGTTAGTGAATCATTTTTATGTCAACGAGTACCCTAGCTGCCGGATTGATGCCGTCATCGTGATTTCCACAGACGGACATCGCTATATCAACTCCGGTTGTTATAAGGATCACAAATATATAAATTTTATGGGGTCCAAAATTTTTTTTCTAATTATTACAAACGGAATGACAAACTGGAGTGGAGGGTATAACAACTCTACAACAGCAACAATGACAGTCATATGTTTTTCAAATAGGAAAAAACTGTTTATGTGTTAGTTTCGGTCATTCCCCAGTATGCATTGAAATATTATTTCTCCAATGTTGGAGAAAAGTTAAGTTCTTAAATTGATGTCAAATGTAATTCTCAACTTGGGTTGAACAATTTTTCTCCTTGTTTGCTTTCAACTTGACATCAAGTTGAGACTTAACATTTTTTCCAATCTTTGAGAAACATTTTTACTCTCAATTGGATATCCAACACTTTTCTCCACTTGAGACCAAACATTTTTTCAACTTGAATACGATTTGTGTTAAGTCTGAGATATTATTTAAATATGTCATAAATAATAAATTAAATTAAAAAATGCCAAAAAAGTACAAATAAATCATTGATATATTTTTAATTATTTCTGCTTTTTGTCGAATTTTTCAAAAAATGTACAACTAATTAATTCATTTATTTTTAATTCTAGATTTTAAAAAATGTACATAATATGTACATTTAATGTTAAATATGTACATAGTAATGTTAAATATATAATGAAATTAAATTGAAACATTAAAATAAGTACATTGTTTTCATTTCTAAAATTAGTATAATATTTTTTAATATGGCAATTCCGTACCTTCCATTTGATACCGATTGGAAATATTTCTTTGCTATCAAGTTGAGAATCACAAATTTCTCAATTTGATAACTATGAAAATCGCCATATAAAAATGTGCCTTTTAAGTTGAGAAGACTATATTCGAACTATTGAGGGCATTTGAGAATTAACGCTGGAGATTTGAGAAATGTATTTGATCTCAAATGCACCTCAAGTTGATAGCAAACAAAAATGTTTATTGGGACATTTATTGTAGGGTCGTTTGAACACACACAAAAAATAGAAAATAAATTGTCAATAAGCAAAGCAAGTGGCTTCGAAATTCGATGATGCCAGTTAATCATATTTTGTTCACGCGGAATTTATAATTGGAGGAATTTTTTTCTCGAGAAATGTATTTTCCGTGAGAAAGAAATTCCTTGAGAATATTCATAATTGGGATGAATAACTTTTAATTGGAACTTTTTAGTCAGAATAAATCATAATTCTAGTTAGATATTGGTTAATATTTAATTAGAAAAAATATTGTGGTGGCATCTACGCAATTATTGAGGCAGTCACGGAAAAATTAAATGCAAGTCTGTTTTTTTTAATATAACAAAAATGGATTTTCCCTTTAACAAAATATGGCAGAATTCTTTATAAATGAAATGCAAAATGGAAAATCAATTTTGTGCTAATTCTTAACAAAATTAATAAAATATATATATATGTATTATTATATTTATTAATATTTGTAATTTTAAGGTGCTATTACACGAAGTGTTTTTTACATATGTACTGTCACTTTTTTTATCCATATGAAATTCTTCATGTCTGTCAAAATTGTCTTTTACATACGATTCATAATTTTTGCTATCACACGTGCGTATGTATTTCCGTATGACATAACCTCTAAATGTAAACAACAGCTGATTTAATTTGTGAATTTACAAAAATTTTTTGTTAAAAAAAGGTTATGTATTTTTTAATTGTTAATTAATACTAAGCAATTTATTTTTCTTTCAATATTAATCTTAAAAATTTACTCTGTTTTTCTTTCGCCACAAGCAGTGTTGTATTTTCATTTGTTTGTCATGCAAAAATAGAACCTGTTCTAATTGAAAAATGTACGTGTGACATTCTTCATGTATTGTACATAAACAATGTTTCATATGTATCACACGATGTGTACAACTTTTGTTGTGGGAAAATTTGACAGTACATATGTAAAAAACACATCATGTAATAGCACCTTTATTTGACACAATTTCACACACAGTTTTACAGATCAACTGTTTTCAACTGATTTAGAAGTTTTCTGTTTTTGAAACAGTAGTGCCAATTTGTAACATTTTGTGATGTAATGAAAATCGCAGAATAATAAGTTAATACACAATAAAAAATATTAAATTTTTAAGTTTTATATACATATTGCAATAAAAAAAACTTTGGTAAATTTACATTGAAGATGGTCAGAAATGAATGAGAAAAATATATAGACATTTTAGAAAAGCACATTTAATGTTAAACTTTATGCACAAAATATATGTGTTTTTGTTGTTTCGAATTTAACTGTGGCTCTAAGTGAAAAGTTTTAGACCGATCGTATATTACATCTTGAGGATCCTCACCTAATATTTTCAAATATTTTAAATTCTTTTTAACTCATTTAACCTCATTACGAAAATAGTAAAACAGTAAATATGGAAAATCCACGCACCTCAAAAAATTGTTTTCTATGAAATAAATTAAAGACATTTCATATTATACAATTTTCTTTCAAAAATGTATCAATTATTGCAAATTTGAAATTTGACATATAGTATTTGTACATATATTTGTATAGATTTCGCAGTATGAAAAGAACTATTATTTCTTTATTTAGAATATATGTAAGTATTGCTCGCAAAAAAATGCAACATCATGAATGAAACACATAGACGACTGCTGGCAGCAGCATTTGTAGTCGTATAGTCAGCTACTTGATTTTTCTGAATACGACAGCAACATATAATACAAATGCATTTTTATTTAAATATACAATTACTTTTACTTATTTAAAATGCATTAGTACAACGTAAAAATAAATAAATTAGTTTAACGCCTTTTGATTATTAATGGAATTATAGCCTTTCATTTTGCGATTTTTTTTTTAAACAAAATAAAATATTTCATAGCACTAACTTCTTTTACATATTTTGTTATATTGTCAACACTATTTTTGTTTTGTAGCCAACAAAACACACTTGCAGTTTTTTTTTCTATTTGAAGAACATATGACTGCCATTGTTGATGTTGTAGAGTTGTTTTTTTTTTTGATTTTGTTTCGTTAACTCTTTTGTATTAAAGCACCTCCAATATATGTATCCATTTTAGTTTGCAAATTCAGTATATTTATAATTTATTACTTACAGCAAAAAATAATAGAAACAATTTTATCAGTTATGCTTACGAAACTATATAAATAGACTTGAAGTTGGCTGCAAAAGCAGTAGCCTGTGTAAAGAACAAGTTAGCGACATGTAACTGTTACGTAACGTGTCAGCCTTTTTTTCACATGAAAAGTATTGGGACGTTCCGGTTACGTTCGGTAACTGTTTTAAATGATTTTCATGTAAAAAAAAAACAACTGACTAGTTACGGTTACGGTTAGAAAACATTGACCTTTTATATGTATTATAATGCTATGAATGCATTTATCTTTATTTTATTTTATTTATATATTCTTTTTTTTTGTATTGTATATTATTTTTTTTTATTATTATTACTATTTCATTTAATTATTTTTTTCTTTAAATAAATTAATACATAAAAATTTGTTTTTTAAATTATTGGTGAACTTTTACTCCCTTTATTTACTGCCTTTATATTAACTGGTAGTGTCTGCTTGTCGACAAAATTTTGGATCGATTTTTAGCCCCTTTCCCGTGAGCCAATCGATCTGAAATTTTGCATGCAGGCTCGTGGCAATGACAGAAATGATCTAACAAATTTTTTTAGTGATGCCAAAACAATGGAAACTTTTAAAATTTTCTACCAGAGTTCACAAAAAAATGTACAAAGGGTTTGTTTTTATTACATTATTACCACAACGACCACAAAAACAACAAGTCCAGCTATGACAACAATGCAACATTTAGAATAACAACAGGAACAATATGGAAACATCATGTTTTTCATTTTTTTTTAATTTTTCATAGATTTACCTGGACCTGTTCCACCGATTTTAATGATTTTTGAAGTAGAAATCTTCCCATGAATTTGGTGAATCATTCTCACTAAAAATTATCACCCTAGCTATCCTATTGAGGGCGTGATCGTGACAAGAACAACATAGAAAATTATATTTTTCAAGACTTTTTTTAGTTCTTCATTCAAATCTCGGGCCCTAACCGACCGATTTGGACGATTTTAAATAGCAAACTTTTCAGGATGTTAATGAATCATTTTTTATGCCAACGAGCATCCTAGCTGCCCGATTGATGCCGTCATCGTGATTTCCACAGACGGACAGACGGACAGACGGACAGACGGACAGACGGACAGACGGACATCGCTATATCAACTCCGGTTGTTATAACGATCACAAATATATATATTTTATGGGGTCCAAATTTTTTTTTCTAATTATTACAAACGGAATGACAAACTTATATATACCCTCTGCACACTGGAGTGGAGGGTATAAAAATTAAAAATTAAAAATTAAAAATTAAAAATTAAAAATTAAAAATTAAAAATTAAAAATTAAAAATTAAAAATGAAAAATGGAAAGTGGAATATGGAAAATGAAAATTGGAAAATGAAAAATGGAAATATAGAAATGAAAAATGGAAAATGGCAAATGGAAAATGAAAAATTAAAAATTAAAAATGGAAAGTGGAATATGGAAAATGAAAATATGGAAATGAAAAATGGAAAATGAAAAATTAAAAATTAAAAATGGAAAATGAAAAATTAAAACTGGAAAATGAAAATTGAAAAATGAAAAGTGGAAAATGAAAAATGAAAAATCGAAAATGGAAAATGAAAAATCTAATGTGGAAAATGAAAAATGGAAAATGAGAAATTAAAAATTAAAAACTAAAAATGAAAAAAGGAAGATGAAAATTGAAAAGTGAAAAATAGAAAATGATAAATTAAAAATGAAAATTGAAAATGAAGAAGGTGGAGGGTATCAAAGATTCGGCCCAGCCGAATTTAACACTCTTACTTGTTATATATAAGATAGCAATTCTCAGCGTCATATGTCTGCCCCTATGTGCATTGTATCGAATTTAATACTTTCTTGATTATCGAAAATTCAGTTTAAGTTTCTTTCATAACTTTAGAATGAGTTTTTGGGATGCCGGTTGAACTAAGTTTTATTAAGCTCAAGTTTTCTTTTATCTATTTAGAACGAGTTTTGTGGATGTCAGTTAAATTATGTTCAATTAATCTGAGATTAGCTAAATTCTCGATTTTTAATACTTGAGTCAAATAGTTTCAAAGTTATAGGAGTTTAACTAAATTAAGTTTAACTGTCATCCCAAAATCCCGGTCTCAGCCAAATGGATTTAAATTATGTCAATTAAATATAGTTTTGTTAAACTTAAGAAATAGTTTGAAAGATATTAGTGTTTAAGAATGCGAGATCCATTAAACTACGTTTAACTGTCATCCCAAAACCTCGCCCTTAAAGAATAGTTGTATAATAAAATTTTCTTTTTAAACTCTTTCTTTTAACTCATACTCTCTGTTTGTCTGCTATGGGTGGACCCCATTTCCCCTTATCCAATTGATCTGAAACTTGGCCCATAGTCTTGTCGTGACTACAGACTAATTTTGGGGTAGTCACGCATAGTCACGCATGGTCACGCACAGTCACGGAGTGATCTAAATCTCATTTCCCCTAACCCGATCGATCTAAAACTTGGTCCATACACTTGCTGTGAAAAAAGATTAACTTTGACTTAGTCACGTACAGCCACGCATGGTCACGCACAGTCACAGAGTGATGTAAATGTCATTTACCCTCATCCGACCGATCTAAAACTTGGTCGATAGACTTGCTGTGAAAAAAGATTAACTTTGACATAGTCACGCACAGTCACGGAGAGATTAAAACCCCTCATCCGATGGATCTGAAACTTTGTCCATAGATTTGTTGTGGCCAAAGATTAATTTTAAGATAGTCAGATAAAGTCATGCACTGTCACGGAGATATTCAAAACTCATATGCATAAGAAAGAAAGAGTTTTACTAAAAACTTTGTTTTTATGGGTTAGATTATATATCTTTTTGCTTTTATATATAATACGTTTTTAATTGAAATATAGATAAATCTTGTATGAGGCTTATATAGACTCCGAAACGTAATCTAGTAGTTTTTTAGGATGGGTTGAAGGTTACTTTACAAACTTTTAAAAGGATTTTTTATCTATAATTTTTTGTTTTGTTTTATTTTTTAAAGTTTAATTAAAACATTAAGTTTGTTAACAATATCTATAATATTAATAGGCAAGGCGATTTCTTGTGACCGATGTAAAAATTTTATTTACAAATCGATTTTGACAAAAAGTAGCCCACTTAAAAGATATTTCGTTTTAGCTGCCCACCAGCTTTACAGACTTGCACCGTTTGGAACATGTTTTTGGAGTAACGCTCATTTAAAAATGCTACTAACACATACACGAAACACACACTGTGAGTGTGTTTATTATAAATATCAAGAGCCCCGCGTTTTACTGTGAATTGGCTAAAATTGATTAGCATACCTTTAGGCTCCTTTAAAATTATTTATTAACAAACCTATTTATGTATATATCTTCAGTGTGTTCAACAAATATTTTTAATGAAATTTAATGAATTATATTTAAAAAGTTTTGAATTGTGAATGGGCTAATATTGATTAACATACCTTTAGGCTCTTATGAAATTATTTATTAAAAGTAAAAATAAAATTTATTGGAATTTGCACTCGAATTTCGAGGGCTGGGCTCTGCTAGTTATATGTAGTAAGTTATCAATTTCTAAATCTTATCCAAAATATTTAAACTCAACTTTTCAAACGATTTAAAACTTATTAACCATATCATGTCCAACCAACTACAACCAACAATTGTTGAGAAACATCCCGTCTAAAGATGTAACAACTCAATTTTGAAAAATGTTGAAAGCACCCTCTACCACGACCAGACAAGGCAGCAAATGAAATTCTTCATACCAAACAATATTTAATGACTGGTACAATATGTTAGCGTCAGCTAATAAAACAATTGATGTTAACCAAGGATTACATGACGGAAATTGAATTTTAAAAGCAGCTGCCACGTGTCGTTATAGTGCTTCAAATTGTTAACGCCGCTTAAAGATGCCAAACAAAACAAAAAAAAAACAAGGGTTTGGGCTTGTGAATGATACACTGTGGTTGTCTGTCCTCATCGTATTGTGGTCAGCAGAAAAACAGTAAAAGTAGCTCAGCTCTGAACCCTCCCACCTAACCCACAGAAGGCCTTTTTAAAACCATTAATACTTTTGACGCCTTGTGTTTGCTGAATAATTGTTTCATTATTTGTTGTTGCTGTTGTTTTATATTAAAAATCTTAAAACAATATTGAAATCGTATAATGGACAATGAATACAACAATTTGTGTTTTTTGTTTTTTTGGAGTAATAAGCATTATTATGCAATATTAGGGGTAGCGAATTTATTGAATAAAAAAACTAACTTCTTTTTTTTTAAATCATCAAAATTACTCTTCAACGGAAACGGAAATACGCCAACAACAACACGCACTGTCTCTTTACACCAAAAAGAAAATGTATGATAAGAGTTGAACATTTTTATTACAGAAACAAATTAGAGTTATAAATTCGGATATAACGAATCAAATGCTACATATAACTACCAGAACAACAACAATTACAGAAATCAAACACTAGAAAAAGATTTATAATAAAACTAATAACAAGAACAAGATACACATCTCGGGACCTATTCAACCAATTTTGATGATGATAACTAGCAATCTGCTCAGGATGTCAAAGAATCATCTTCAGTGCAAATGAGCCTGACGTATTGAGGGCGTGAACGTGATTTCCACAGATGAACAGACGCACATAGCTCTACCAACTCTGCTTATTATAAGGATAAAAAAACATATATATTTTATGGGGTCCAGATTGTTTTCTAATTATTACACACTGATGTGGAGGGTATATAATTCTCCTATTTTGGCCAATACCAAAAATGGCATAAGTATTGATGCCAAGCAAAGTTCATTCAGTTTCTATTTCGAGCAGCATAGTAAATACTACCCCGTTTAATATTAAAAATTACCCGAAATGTCGTCTTTACACCATACAGCTACGCCAGTATTCACTGTACTCAAGTCGGGGTCTTTTCGCGTGTTTAAAAATCAACCAATGAACAGTCAACACTACCATGAGTCTCGAAATATCGCTTGTGCACCTACTGATAAAAAGTTGGGTATATCTCATGATCCTACATGTGTTGATATTCTGGCCTCTAACTGACACCGTTTATTAAACGGTGACCAACCAGAATAAAAGTTAGCTACAGTAACAAAAAAAAAAAAAACAGGTAAGAAAATTATAGTCGGTCTAGACCGACTATACGATACCTTATACCATGCGCTTAGAGACCCTCTATTTCTCAGGCCAACTAACTGGATATAGAAAATAAGCATAAATTAAATTTCAGTGTGATTTAATTAATTTTTTTGGCTGCAGATATGAAAAAGTTCATATCGGATGCTATATCTATATGGGGACTAGGCCCAAAAATGGACCGATCCTGACCATGTTTGGTAAAGTCTCTTGTATTTTGCAAAAATATATACAAACAAAATTTGAGAAGAATTAGTGCAATATTTTTGTTTTTTGATAGATTTAAGCGAAGATCGGGAAGCAGCTCTATATGGGACCTATGACTGAGAGTTGTCCCATAGGCATCATTTTTGTACTACTGATTAATGGATGTAATAAACACATACAAACCCAATTTGACTAAGATTTATATGATAATTTGGATCTTATGGCAATTTAAGTCGATTTTATAGGGGTCATTTCTATGGGGGCTAGGTCCGAACATGGACCGATTCTCACCAATTTCAATAGCGTTCATCCTATGACCGATAAAAGCTTATATCGCAAATTTCGTCAAAATACATTCATATTTGCGACCTGCAGTTTGATTACAAGCTTTACATGGACACACAGACGGATGGACGGACGGGCGGACATCGTTAAATCGAATGAGATAGTGATTCTGATTCGATCGGTAAAATAAAAGATGGGTCTAGGTCGAATATTTTTGATAGTTACAAACAGCAGCACAAAGTCATTATACCCAAACCACATAGTGGTATAGGATATAAAAACAAGTAAGAAAATTATAGTCGGTCTAGACCGACTATACGATACCCTATACCATGCGTTTAGAAACCCTATCTCTTAGGCCCAACTAACTGGACATTGAAAATAAGCAAAAACCAAATTTGAGTGGGATTTTTATTAATTTTTTTGGCTGCAGATATGAAAAAGTTCATATCGGATGCTATATCTATAAAGGGACTAGATCCAAAAATGGACCGATCCTGATCATGTTTGGTAAAGTCTCTTGTATTTTGCAAAAATATGTACAAACAAAATTTGAGAAGAATCAGCGCAATATTTTTGTGTTTTAATAGATTTAAGTGAAGATCGGGAAGCAGCTCTATATGGGGTCAAAGGGATCATTTTTGGACTACTCATTAGTGGATGTAATGAACGCATACAAACCCAATTTCAGTAAGATCTATATGACAATTTGGATCTTATGGCAATTTATGTCGATTTCATATGGGTAATTTGTATGGGGGCTAGGTCTGAACATGGACCGATTCTCACCAATTTCAATAGCGTTCATCCCATGGCCGATAAAAGCTTATATACCAAATTTCGTCAAAATATATTCATATTTGCGACCTGCAGTTTGATTACAAGCTTTACATGGACACACAGACGGACGGACGGACGGACGGACATTGTTAAATCAACTCAGAAAGTGATTCTAATTCGATCGGTATAATTAAAGATGGGTCTAGGTCAAATATTTTTGGTTGTTACAAACAGCAGCACAAAGTCATTATACCCAAACCACATAGTGGTATAGGGTATAAAAACTCCCTCATCCCACCATATACGATAAATTATCCGAGTCGAACCAAGCACTACCTCGCTTCTATATTCTATTACATACATTCTTATATTCTTTATGCCAATAAAGGTCTACTTTTCCGCTATTGTGCTGAAAATTGGATATGTGCAAGAAATGAAATATAAACAATAAAGAACCCGTGTTACGTTAACAGACCATCTCAATTTGAGGATTTTTGTTCCCAGAATTCTTGGAAAGAAATAGGAATAAAGTCCAAGAGATAGGTAGGATAGATATAAAATGTCTATTCGGGTCATAGTGCTAATTATATTGACGTAAGTGATGGAGAAAACAAATCTTAAGGATTCGTGTTTTCATTAGACCACTCAGAAGTTTAGGAAACAACTACATACTTTTCATATGAAGCCCAATCTGCCTATGGGTTCTTTCAGAAAATGAACATTTAGATGATCTCTTTTTAACCCGCAATGGTAACTGCGTTCAAAGGTTTTTTTTTTATGAAATAAAAGGTCAAGAGACGAAGACGTGTTTCAAAAAACTTCAATCTGAAATATTGAGATGAACCGCAAAATACACTTTAAAATAAATTTCAATTCGTCTATCGATTCTTTCAAAGAATAAAACTAAAATAAAAACTTATAATAAGATCAGCAGTTTTATATTCATATGAGTTTAAGACTAAACAGATAATGTCTCCATAAGGCAGATCTGTTAAATATACCTCATATGATGCTCAATTTGTCAATGAAAGAAAAAAAGTCAAAGAGATAAAACTTACGAAACTTAATAAGAAGTCTGAATTATAGGAGTTTTAAAGGGGGATAAAAGCCGGCCTTTTATCGATTTTATAGTTTATAGTACTCTTTAGTCAAGGTGTAATGAGTTTTTACTGACGTTTTTAACTACAAAAAATACTTAATCCATCCCACCTCTCAGAAAGAGTTTCTGCATCAACTACATCCTTCCACCGGTCCTTTTGCCTGTGTTTCCATGTACCTTGTACGCAAGGTACTGGTCGCAACTGAATAAATGTTTTGATGAAATTTGATATACCTATATGCTTTTATCGGCCATTGGACAATCACTGTTGAAATTGATGAAAATCGTTGTATGTTCAGTCCTATCCCCCGTAATTAGGCTCTCTATGAGATCCACTTAAATCGTGATGAAATCTAGTTTGTGTGTGTTTATCATATACATGAATGATCAATCCAACAACAAAGAGTATAGAATCAATTTTAATCATAGTGATTATATCAAAAGTCCTACAAGTTTCAAATATTTTGAACCTAGTCACAATATAATGATTACATCCGATATGAACTTTAAAATACTTAAATTTGGTATATGCATATTATTTATGTCCATTAATACACCACATTTGGATTAGAATACTATGACTTTAAGAGCAAGTATGCATTCCTGCTATGATGAATATTGCGTCTGCGGAAAATTTCCCGAAAACAATTTCCCAAATACAATTGCCCGAAAACAATTGCCCGAAAAAACAATTCCGCGAAAAAACAGTTTCCCGAAAACAATTTCCCGAAATTGCAATTTCCCGAAATTACAATTTCCCGAAAGCAATTTCCCGAAAACAATTTCCCGAAATTACAATTTCCCGAAATTACGATTTCCCGAAAAAAATTTCCCGAAATTACAATTTCCCTATTTTTAGTTTACAACTTCCCATATATTCTTGATTTCCCCCATAAAAAAAACTTGCTGCATACGATTTCTTGAAAAAACAATTTCCCGAGTGTACGACTTCTCGAAAAAACAATTCCCCCAACCCGCACCGCACCCTTCCTCTTCCACCCTCCCTCGTCATCCGGACCTATTTATTGGAGTGTCATGCGCTTATTTTTTCATTGTGACTTTGAACACTTCGGTATTCAGACTTCCCGACGGATAACGCTCACTCACTACCATCTTGCATAGCGAAGTTTTTTAGTTATTTGGGTTGTAATACTTAGTTACTATGCCACTCGAATGCCTGGATAGCGAAAAAGGTAAACCGAGGTTGCTTTTGAATGGTTTCTTGTATCATGATGACGGTCAGTCCGTTGATAGCGTTTATTGGCGTTGTATCCTTTATCGAGGAAAACATTGTACCGGTAGGGTCATAACAACGATACTATAAAAAATAGGCTCTTCACAATCACACTGCCGAAGCGGCTTTCGTTGCTAAAGAAAAAATCGTTAATGAGCTGAAAGATCTTGCCCGGACCACTACATCAAGTGGTCATGAGCTGATTGCTCGCGATTCGGCCGGAATTTCTGATGGTATTGTTTCGGAAATGCCATCAACAAGCTCTTTGAAGAAATAGTAATTTCGGGAAATTGTAGTTTCGGGAAATTGTGTTCGGGAAATTGTATTTCGGGAAATTGTAATTTAGGGAAATTATAATTTCGGGAAATTGTGTTCGGGAAATTGTAATTTCGGGAAATTGTCATTTCGGGAAATTGTGTTCGTGAAATTGTAATTTCGGGAAATTGTTTTCGGGAAATTGTTTTCGAGAAATTGTTTTCGGGAAATTGTTTTCGGGAAATTTTCCGCAAATCTGAATATTGATAAGGGCTTAAAGGGCGCGCCTAATGAAATTTTTTTGGAAAAGTCGAATGAGGAGCATATTAAATCACATAAAGATTGACATAAGAATACTAAGAGGAAACCTGAGAGGACACTACAAATTGTGTCTGTCAGATGACGACACCACGACACATATATTATGGGAATGCACCGCACTTTGTAGAATCAGAAGACAAATGGTTCATTAGCCTTTTCGACCCCAACTTTTTTGCTGTAACTCGATTTTTTTTTTACTTTTAATCATGTTGTAGTCATTCAAATAGTGTCCGGCTAAAATCTCTAGTCGCCGCGCCCATTCGTTTGGGCGGTAGAGAAAGTTGCTTGTGAGCAACGTTGGGCAATAGTAGTATATTCACTATTTCCAGTTGAAATTGTAAAGGGTTTTTCAATAAGAGCGCTACAAAAGTTTTTTTAAATAAAACAAAAACGGTTTTGGATATCAATGAAATTCTTTATTCCTGTGAAAGTACGTTCGATGCCATTATGTATGGAAATCGATCTCTTGTGCATGGCCTCCACGGGCACGCTTGCAGAAGTCCAAACGCTGAACCAAATTTTCGACGGTTTTCAAGCATAAATCGGCGGATACTGCTGCAATTTCACGTTCGATATTCTTACGAAGTTCATCAGTCGTCGCTGGCTTATTGGCATAGACCATAGACTTGATGTAGCCCCACAGAAAATAGTCCAACGGCGTCAAATCGCACGACCGAGGCGGCCAATCAACTGAACCATTTCGTGAGATAACACGTTCTCAAAACTTGGTTTCCAATAAATTGATTATGACATTCGCTGTGTGGCTTGTGGCGCCGTGCTGTTGGAACCACATGTCCTCCAAGCCCATATCATCCAATTGGGGCCAAAAATATTCGGTTATCATTGAACGGTAGCGATTCCCATTCACAGTAACGTGCCGGTCTTGATCATCACGGAAGAAGTACGGCCCAATGACGCCGCCGGACCATAAACCGCACCAAACCGTAATTTTTTCGGGATGCACTGATGACTCATGGAGTACGTGCAGATTGATGTCTGACCAAAATGCATATTTTGTTTATTGACGAAGCCATTCAGCCAGAAATGAGCCTCGTCTCTGAAGATGATTTTTCGATGAAAATCCGAATCATTTTCAAGTTATTGCTCAGCCCAATTCACGAACATATGACGCTTCTGGTGGTCAAGTGGCTCAAGTTCTTGCATCAATTTGATCTCGTAAGGATGTAGGCCAAGATCTTTTCGCAAAATTCGCCACAACGACGTCACAGAGATGCCCAACGCTTGTGAACTACGTGTGAGATACACATTTGGGCTTTCTTCAACTAAAACCTCAGCGTCAGCAATATTCTCGACACTACGGGCACTTCTTTATCTCACTGGCACGGGAACATTTTGTGCTGTGTCTGTGGATTAAAATTTTTCCACTAGACGCTCAATTGTTGATCTGCTAGGACGATTATGACGACCATAAATTGGACGTAGCGCTCTTAACGTTGAGTCCACTGACTCCGAATTTCGGTAGTAAATTTTAATAATTTCGACTCGTTGTTGGCTTATATATCTTTCCATTATGAAATGGCAAACCTTACTGAAGAGAAATGTCAAAAGAGCGGCAAGAAATATAGCGTCGTTTGCTGTCCCTGTCTTTCTACTTTTGTAGCGTCCCTGTTGAAAAACCCTTTATTAGTGGAATATGTTTCTACTGATTTGGAGCAGAGAAAGATGTTTTCTCTACAGCAGCGACGCACTTGTAACGGATGTTCCTCCCATGCCTTCATTTTAACTTCCTACAATCGCAGGCTAGGAACATCAATATACGCTTTTTATTTTGGGTTCCAACGCTTGCAAAAGTCAACAGATTTATGATCTATATACGAAGATGGTAGTAAAACTTGTTTATTGTCAAACCACTTTAGACATACTAGGTTGTAATTGGTTTCACATCTCACATCATAAGATCCTCTTCACCTCTTTTTGACTTCAGCATCTGAAAGCAATTGGCAATTAGTTATCCAGTTTTTACGTATAGTCCCTGTTGCAAAAATGCCGATTGCCTTCAAGGCAATAAGAAGACTTACTGACGTAAACCAGCTGTCGAAATAAAGCTTATAGTTCTTTTGTTTGAGAAGATGAAGGACTACATCCAAAGATAGTCCCAATTCATATGGCGGGCAGGTGCCTTCGCCAACATACAATGTAAAATCATACACCATTCCAGAATTTCCAGCACGAGTAAACATTTTCAAACCCCATTTGTGTTGTTTGGCTGGGTTATATTGTTTGTAAGTTGACCGACCTATAACCGAAAGTACAATCATGAATTTATAAAAATAGAAATTTATATTGATATATACCTTTGAATGCTATTATCTGCTCATCAACACTTTGATGCTCTTCCTGAGGTAGTTTATTGAAGTTTTCTTTGAAGATATTTCGTAAAGGGCGTATCTTGTACAGCTTGTCAAGTTTTAAATCTCCCTTTTTAGGTTGTGTGCTGTTGTCATTAAAATTAAAGAATTGCTTAATTTTTTCAAAGCGGTGGCGCGGCATTGAGTCTGCTATTACTGCGTAACTATTATATTTTGGGCTCACGCCATTTTAAACTGGGGCAGTTTGAAAATACCTAAGTATAACAAACTGCCAATATAACGTCTTATTTCCTCACTAAAATATTTGAGCTCAATGTCGAGTTCCTGAAGTCCATACAAATCAGTTTGCAGTGTGATTAAATTAAAAGCTTGTAGAAATATTCAACTGGTGTTAGAACTTCATTAACATTCAAGACGTTATCTTCTTTGGTGTCTTTGGATCAACTTTTCAAAGCGAGTGTCAACAGCACAACTAGATTCTTCCACTCATTCTTCCGCAATTATATTGTCGAGAAGACCGCTCTCTATGCTTTCTCCACATTCCACGATCCCTTCAAAATTCCTATCCAGCAATGCAGAAATATCATCCACCTCATCTCCACTTCCCTCGTCACTAGAGGTATCGCAGTTCAATCGAAGTTCAATATTCTTTCAATGTCTTCGTTTGTCAAGCCTTTCTCTTGGGGTCTCATATCTAAAAATTAGTAAATTTATTACCACAATTGCCCAAGGTTACTCACAAGCAACTTGATAACTTTTTAAAATTACTCACCTGATGTTGGCTTATAAAAGAGTAATTTAACTTTGATAAATAGTTTACTTGAAATTAACTAAGAAATATTTCATAACCACTTTTTTAATTAATGTTATTATTTTAAAAAAAGATCACATGTACAAAAACCTCTTTCGAAATTCGAAAAATTTTTTACTCGACACACGTATACTTGATCAAAGGTAAACTATACAAATCCGTTATCAATACGGTTCAGCAAAACACAACAAAAACAGCGCTGACCGTTAGTCGCCAAACGTATGAAATTGCTCACAAGCAACGTTGGGGTCGAAAGGGTTAGGAAAATTTTAGACCGTGATCCATCTTTTGTACTTAGGTTTATGTGAAACTTTATGCAGAACCTGGGTTAATTTAAGATTCAGGGCACAAAAGTTCCAAATGGGTCGTAGTGCCGGCCACTGAGCTAGATCCAAATCTTAAGAAAAAACTCCTCTTGAGCTCATTGCTGATTCCTCGTATTTTGTTATTTATAATTATTTAAAAGTTGTTTTTTTTTTCAAAATTACGACTAACAATTTTCTGTGAGTGTATTAACTGCATAGTTATGTTTTCATATTCAAACAGTGGCTCTGAGTTTTTGCCTTTAAAAGGGCGTGTGATTGACTTAATTGACGTTAAAAATGAGAAATTACCAAAATACAAAAAAGAAAAAGCACCAACACAATAGAAAATACAAAAAAAAAACGGCTAAATGCATAATACCAAGACAACATAATAAACACCTCACTTATAATCAACATGGGATGGCTTTTCCCAACAACAAAAGCAATAACAAAAAAAAAGACAAGGGCTTCTTTGCCAAACATTAAGCAAAGTATTTAAAATTATTCTTTTATTCCAATAAAAGAGGGGGTGATTGTTACATTTGCTTAGAGCAAGCTGGGGAATAAAATAAATGCCTGGTCTTTTTGAACAGAGTGTGTTTGACTTGTGTGCGGCAAGTGTAGTTGTGTGTTGTACTCGTATTGTGTTAATGATTGCGCGTTTTGCGCGAACTTAATGAAATTGTAAAACAATTTGAAAGCCCCCCCATTAATGTTGTGTTGCTCATTTAATTTGTTTGTATGCTCGTTCCCTTGCCGTGATATTTGTATCCTGTGGTCTATTTTATGCCAAAATTTACTGCTGCAGACGTGTGTGCGAAATATATTAAATAGTTTAAATTGATTGCGGCTAAACGCAAAGTAATTACATGTGACTTAATTTATTTCGAAAATATATACATACTATTATAACAATTAGAATATTTTGCCGATTTTGAGTAGCGAAGCTCTCATTCTCTAGGGGTGTTATAACTTGTACAATAACTATATATTGATTCTATAAGTCGAAATAAATAAAGTTGTTTGAAGAGATCACAAATTTTGAAAATTTAAAACGAATTGACCATTAGTTTTGAGGCGAATGTGGAAATACTCTCTCTATACTGTAATTTGTTAACTATTAAGTCAAATAGCGATAATGAGTTTTTGAGATAATTAAATTTAGTTTAAAAAATTTCACATTTTTAAACTCTTTGCTACTATCTAACTAAAGCGTTAATAAGCATGAGTTTATTCAAACTAATTTTAATTGACATCTCAAAAACTCGTTTTTATAAAGAAATGTGTCTAAACAGTTAACAACTTGAGTTTTATTAAACTATGTTTAACTGTTGTAGCAAAAACATATGTTATTTATAAAACTTTTACATAAAACTTTCAAAATTTTTTTTAAGCAACGGCGCACAGTAGACCATTTGACGAGAACGCGGACAAAAATCTATAACTTTTGATTGGATTGGAATTTTGATATGCGGTTTTTTTTTGTTTGATAGGTGACACTTTACCCCTTAAGTTTTGCTATAAAACGTAATTCTCGACCGAAAATAAAAAAAAGTCACGGAGGGTTTAAAATACATTTTCATTTGTAGTTGAATTTTAGTACAAAAGTGAAGTGTTAAAAGGTAAAAAAAAGGTATTTTTTTTTAATATAATGTCTTATTTTTTCAGTTAATTTTACAACTAATACTTTTTAACAATTTTTTACTTTAATTTTTTCAGACAATGCCAAACTTTGGCCCCCGTAAACTTTTTAGTCGTAATGTGCACAAGGGCCAAAGGTTGTTTTTTTTTTTTTGAAAGATCCCGAGTTAAAATATAATTTATTAAGCAGCGAACGTAAAAGTTCCCTTAATTGGTTCAAGATAGAGAAGTTTCAATGAAAAACTCGTATGTTTTTGCTTTAGTTAAATTTTTTTTTTATTGTCTTTTTAAATATTTCTATATCAATTTTTATTGTAAATTTATGAAATATATAAATTTTTAAATCAAGAAAAATTTTTAACTATATAAAAAAAAAGTGTAACTTATTGTTAGTGTAACGAAAAAGTACTTTAAATCAACCAATTTTAGTAAAAATTTCTTCTCAATAGCCTTGATTTTCATCTTCTAGAAGTTTTCCATTTTTGACGAATGTTGGACATATATGTTGGACAAAATAGTGAAAAGGTTTTCATTAGTACAACATCTGGACATTTTCCTTGTGTTGTGCTCGCGAAAGAATCTGTAGTCCTTGTTCCTTTTTTCTTGCGCTTCTTCAGATAGATCTCCTATTGGTAGCATATTGTTTTGAATTATTTGTTCCCCATGGTACAAAATTTTATGAACTGTGGATGGCATATATCTCCAAGAGTATTTTTCATTATAAAGTATAGCTGTTTTATTGGCATACTCTCCAATTTTAAATATTACTGGTTGAAGTTCCTTAATTTGATCTTTTATTTTTTGAACTTCTTTAGTTATGACATCTTTGTTTTTTATTGGTCTGCAAAACTTTGTTGAAGAAGGAATTTCATTTTTCCGTACATCAATTTCTTTTGCTCTACTAGTTGACGGCTCTAAGACGCTATACCTTTTTGTTAAGCGCAATGGAACGAAAGATACCATAAATAATGCTGATGTTGAAGTGACACTAATAGCAGATTGTGAAGGTAAGCATTCTTTTTTGGCAGAAATTAAATCTCGATACTCTGGAAAAATCCCACAATTCTTTTCATTGGTTCGCTTCCGCAATTCCTTATATTGATTTTTGGTCAATTTTAAATTCAACAAGTAAGAAAATTATAGTCGGTCTAGACCGACTATACGATACCCTATACCATGCGTTTAGAAACCTTATCTCTTAGGCCCAACTAACTGGACATTGAAAATAAGCAAAAACCAAATTTGAGTGGGATTTTTATTAATTTTTTTGGCTGCAGATATGAAAAAGGTCATATCGGATGCTATATCTATAAAGGGACTAGGTCCAAAAATGGACCGATCCTGATCATGTTTGGTAAAGTCTCTTGTATTTTGCAAAAATATGTACAAACAAAATTTGAGAAGAATCAGTGCAATATTTTTGTTTTGTAATAGATTTAAGTGAAGATCGGGAAGCAGCTCTATATGGGGTCAAAGGTATCATTTTTGGACTACTCATTAGTGGATGTAATGAACGCATACAAACCCAATTTGAGTAAGATCTATATGACAATTTGGGTCTTATGGCAATTTATGTCGATTTCATAGGGGTAATTTGTATGGGGGCTAGGTCTGAACATGGACCGATTCTCACCAATTTCAACAGCGTTCATCCCATGGCCGATAAAAGCTTATATACCAAATTTCATCAAAATATATTCATATTTGCGACCTGCAATTTGATTACAAGCTTTACATGGACACACAGACGGACGGACGGACATTGTTAAATCAACTCAGAAAGTGATTCTGATTCGATCGGTATAATTAAAGATGGGTCTAGGTCAAATATTTTGGGTTGTTACAAACAGCAGCACAAAGTCATTATACCCAAACCACATAGTGGTCTAGGGTATAAAAATAGGGAAAACGCTTCTTCTGGCGTAAATTTCTTATCTTCAATTGGTGTAGGAATGCTTTTCAAAATCCTCTTTGTGCGCCTTGGGCTCGCTTCTGCTATTTTTTCAATTATTTCAATTTTATTTTTTGTATTTTGGGTTGGTTGAATTTGGTGCAAAACTGAATCTTTAATAATTCTTTGAGAAATTTATTCATTGATATTCTCCAGCTTGCGGCTTCGAGATCTTTCAGTACATCCGTCAATTGATTTTGCTGGTCGACCCTTTTTTCCACTTTCGTTGGCAGTTGTAGGTGCACTCTCAAAAATAAGTTCCTTTATTAACCAGTCTTGGTAACGTTTGTACATCTTTGCCTTGCTATGAGAGCATTCAATGTACCGTCTTTTCAAATTCGATACAAAATTAGTAATTTTTCCTTTGTGCATTTCAATGTCTTCTAGGTTACAATTCTTAAAGAAGTCGTTACTCACTATGTGCAAAATTACATCGTCTACATCATTTCGTTGAAAATAAATATCTGCCAGATCTCTGTAACCGTATTTAGCCATTGCACAAATTGTAATGAATAATAATTGTGGAAACATTATTATAAATACTCTTTCTTGCAATTATGTAAAATAAAAAATGTTATCTTTTATTACCACTTTTAGAAGCATAAAAAACCCACACCCGAACCGCTTTTAAAAGGTGAATCACACCTGCTCATATCTTAAAGGGCTATGTCGCAATAGTTTTTTTTTTACCATTTACCTGTTATTTAAATTGTTTCCCATATTGTCAGGTATTTAAACTATATAACTCTAGTTCAGACTATTAATGTTTTTGAAAGGTACCTATGTAAATGTACCTGTAACAATTAAGCGCATTATATCTCAGCCCTTTTTTATAAGTATATAACAGCTCCTGACAACTCTACCGACATGCAAAAAAATACACCGCGGTGCACCGGCACGACCAACTTTTGTATTCATAACTCTCAGACGGACGGACGGACATCGTTTAATCGACTCAGAAAGTATTTTTGAGTCGATCCGTATAATAAAAGATGGATAAAGGTCCAATATTTTTGCAGTTACAAACATCACCTCAAACTTAATATATCCTAACCACATAGTGGACAACTTTTGTATTCATAAATTTTGCAGAAAATATCTAACCTTGGGTCAGTAAAATTGTTCTGGTGCACACGGGCGGTAACTGGCGGGTATGTAATGGAGTACAGGAGTATAGGGGAGGGTTCGGACTATAGAAGAGTGCAAGATTTTTTCTGACTGCTTCTGACTGGCAGGAGTTATGCTCTATTAAATTGGAGATTTTCGGAAAAGTTGGACCTTTTTAAAAAAAATTTTTTTTTTTTAAATTTTGGAATGACTCAGTGATTTTATATTTTTAACATTAATAGTATGGAAGCCACAAAATTATACAAAATTTATTTCACTTCAAAATCTTTTAAATCAAAAAAGTTACAGTCATTCAAAAATAAAAATTTAGAAAGAAATTTTGAATTTTAGCAAAATACTGAGAAAGCCCATTTTCGAAGACCCTGTTGGCTGTGATATAGTTGAGATAGAGTCGCAATTTTTTGGCTCCCGAGGCTTACTAGTATTTCCTTTCAAATGAATAACATAACTTTAAAGTCGGTAACAAAAAAAAAAAATGATTTTTGGCCGCCTTCTCAAAATATGGTCCACTGTGCGGCGTTTTTTTTTTACAGAAAATTAAAATTAAAAAAAAAATAGTTTTAATAAATTAAAAATATTAAAACATACACTTTTCTTACAAAAAGTGTTTATTTTTAAACTCTTTCTTTTAACTCATACTCCCTGTCTGTCTGTCTGTCTGTCATGGGACAACCCTATTCCTCCTCATCCAATTGATCTGAAACTTGGCCCATAGTCTTGTTGTGACTATAGATTAATTTTGGGATAGCCACGGAGTGCTTTAAAACACATTTTACCTTATCCGTTCGATCTGAAACTTGGTCCATACACTGTGAAAAGAGATTAACCTTGACATAGTCATGCACAGTCATGCATAGTCACGCACAGCCTCGGAGAGATGAAAACCTCACTTCCCTTATCCGATCGATCTGAAACTTTGCTCATAGACTTGTTGTGGCCAAATATTAATTTTAAGGTAGACACACACAGTCACGCATAGTCACACACACTAACGGAGTGATTTAAGCCCCATTTCCCCTATTCCAATCAATCTGAAACTTTGTCCACAGACTTGTCAGGAAGTATTAACTTAAAGCTTAAGCTCATACGCATAAGGAAGGAAAGAGTTTTAATAAAAACTTTGTTTTTAATTATTCTTTTCATACAAAAAATTATTCTTTTTATTTATTTCATAACATTTTTTTTCAAAAGTATTTCTAACAGTCTAGCGAAGGTTATTAATAGCTCATCAAAGCTTAATAACTTTTTTTGTGAATTTAAATAGTCTCTTGATATTGTGCCGCTTAGTGTTAAGGTTATAGTTCAAATTTAGTAAATTCTGTATATTCTACTAGAAATTATCGTTTGTGCTTAATTATATTCGAAAATATTTTTAAGGCCAAAATAACCAAAAATATAAAAATTGTCATTTTTGATGATTCCCAACAATTCTGGGTTCTAGCGATAACCGTTAATCTTATTTTTTCTAGTTTTTATTCACAATTTTTCACAAACAAGCTACCTACAAATATATATCATGTGAAAGGTTTTGGAGGCGTATCTAACGTTGTGTTGGAAAAATCCAAGCGTATTAGAAATGTATAATAAAAGATTTAAATTTTTATGGGTTTGCAGGAAGATGTTCAGATCTTTTCGATCCAATTGACATATTTTAATTCTTCTTCGATTTAAGCAATGACGTACTTTCACATTTTTTTGATATTTGTGTTAGTGTTTTGTCAAGGACATTACTAGTATATAAAAAAAAATTTAGTTTAATCACCTTTCAAACGATATACAGATCAAACACATTCCGTCAAATATAATATCATTAAGAAGACATTATCTTCGTTCAAAAATAACTAACAGAGCCCAGCACTCGAAATTCTAGTGCAAATTCTAAGAAATTTTAATTTTTCAATCAATTTATTTCTTTCAATATTTTTTTAAAATACAATTTTTTTAAATACAATTTATTAAATTGTGTATTTTTAAATAAAATTCATTAAATTTCATTATAAATATTTGATGAACACACAGAAGAAATATAAATGGGATTGTTAATAAATAATTTTATAAAAGCCTAAAGGCGATTGAAATGTGCCCTTTTTTGAAACCATCAATGCACCATCAAATGCACAGGCGATGAATTGTGAATTGGCTAAAATTGAGTAGCATACCTTTAGGCTCTTATAAAATTATTTATTATAAGTATTTTATTTTATTTAATTTAATACATTTTTAATACATATTATACATAAATGTAATTATTCCGCACTTGTCCTCCATATGAACTATTTGTTATATTTCATAGTCCTTCGTGCACGCATTTGGCTTAAAAACTGATCGAAAGATTTACTTCATGTATTAATATATAGATTTTATTTCTTTTTTCTGTATTTGTCAAAATCTTTTTCGTATTGTGGAAACTCTGCAGCAAATATAGATAATATGAGTATCAAAATTCATGTATTTCAGAGTAGCGTTAATAATAATTTTTACATTTATTACTTTATTACTTTTTTTTTAAGACAAAAAAATAAATAACAATGCCACTCAAATTTGGTTATGCTCATTTTCTATATCCAATTAGTTTGTTCTGAGACCCATCAATAAACGCTATAATTTTCTTACTTATTTTTTATTTTTTTAATTGTATATTTTAATTATTTTATTTTTGTATAATTTTATCATAATGTATAATTTTTATTATATCATTTTATTATTTTACTATTTTGTAATTTTGTTATTTAATTATGTTGTTATTTTAAAATTTTATTGTTTTCTATTTTATAAAATTTTGTTATTTTTATTTTTTTATTTTTACATCATTTTATAATTTTATTATATTATTATTTTGTTATTTTATAATTTTTTTATGTTACTTATTATCATTATTTTTTATTTAATTATTTTATTATATATTATTATGTCATTTTATTTTTGTATAGTTTTATTATTTTGTTATATTATTATTTTGATATTTTATTATAAAACTATTTTATAATTTTATTATTTTATTATTCTACGTATAATTTTATTATTTTGCTATTTTGTTTGTTTATTTTTTAATACTTTATTGTTTTGTTATATTTGGGCAATACACAACAGGTGTTGTATCGTTGTATCTGTTGTATCGTGTATTACTTTACAATAGTGTAAAATTGTTATTGGTAATTTGCATTAAAAAATCTGATACAGCGATTGAAACTTCATTTGCTGTGTTTAGTAAATGTTGTATATTGTATCATAACATATCAGTCCCAAGTGAATGCCAGTTTTTATGAAAAAGAAAAAACAAATACATACAATTTTAACAGCATAAATAATTATAAAATAAAAAATGACAAATAATGCAAATAGCGATAGGTTTATTTATATAAAAATTAATGTTTATATTTTTAGAATGTATTTCAGTCTCAACCAAAACATTTAAATTTTTTTTTGTATTATTAAAATGGAAGAGGTACGTAACTAAAACTCCAGGGTATATCTTATGACCAAAAACCAAACACCGACATGTGCTTTCTCTTGTACGAATTAACAGAAGTGACGAAGCGACCTTTTCTCGTTGGGTCGATAATTACTAAAGAAAACGTTTTACATTATGAAAATACAATTGACTGTTCACAACAAATGATTGTATTGTGTATTTTAATACAAAATACAACATACAACACCTGTTGTGAATTGTCCAATTATGTTTTTATTATTGCATAATTTTATTATTTTAATCCTTTTTTATTTTAACACTTTCTTGTTTTGTTATTTTATTTTTGCCTATTTTTTCATTATTTTTTATTAATTTTTTTTTTGTTGTTTTATTATTCTATTGTTCATTATTTTGTTGTTTAAGTTTATTAATTAATTTTTTTATTATTTTATTATTTTTTTGGAATATCTTTATTATCTTAATATTTTGTTAATTTATTATTTTAATATTTTATTTTTTTATTATTCTTTAATTTTATTATGTCATTGTTTAAAAATTTTATAATTTTATTGTTATTTTAATATTCTATTATATTATTACTATATTAATTTATTATAAGATATTATTTTTATATTTGTTTTGTATTATTTTTTTATTTTATTATTTCATTATTTTATTATTTCACTGTTGTATATCTTTGTTTTATTATATTATAATTTTATAATTTTTGTATTTTAGTGTTAAGTATTTTATTAACTTATAATTTTTTTATTTTATAATTTGATATTTTATTATTAAATCAATTTTTATTTTTATCATAATTTTACAATATTGCTAATACCAATTTCGTAAACAAAAAAACATATTTTTCTGATGGTTTCGGAAATAGTAATTAAAAATGTAAATTTAATATTACTAATTGAAAATCTTTTACACCAAATAGCTGTTAAAGAAATTTTATTTTTAAAACAATTAGAATAAGAAAGCTTGTAAAAAACTTTATAAAAATAATAAATGTACACATGGCAATGATATTGCCAATTTACGCCCTTGACGTGTTGTTCGATGCTGTTGTGGGCTTATTTTTGTCCGTATCGAAAAAAAACGTTTCTCAAACGTTCCTTTATCAAAAAATGGATAAAAATGTACGTTGTTATAGAAAACCAAAAATTGGTAGGCTATAACATTTTAGGACTAAATTCGATGTTTTTAACAAAATTTTTTATCTTAAACGCAGCAAAGGCTTGTTAAGCTCCCATATACCTTCTGTGGCAGAGGCAAAAATATGCCGCTTCAATTTTGGAATTATGCATATCCTTTCAAACCTTAAAGTCATTTTAAAAGAATACAAATTTCAAATGGTTTATACTTTCTCGTGTTTATGTACTTTTTGGGTTTTTTGTTTAAGGCTTATTAGAGTATAAACACAATCAGACCGTTGCGGTGTTTTTCATACAAAACTAGCATACAAGTTCGTTGAGCGTCACCGGATTAAAATAACACACTCTTTTTAACACACTCTGTAATATTTTTATAATACTACTGTTTTGTAAATATATGTATGTTTTTGATGTTTATGAAAGTTATTTGAAAAAATAAATTATTTAGAAAATTAAAAGTATATATAAATTAAATGACATTAATTTATCTTACACCAAATGTAAATTAATAAAAAAAAAGAAGATAAATTAATTTTTAAAACAATTAAGGTAGAAAACTTTATTAAAAAATATACATAAATATATGTATACGAGTACATAAAATATAAACAATGAAATTGGACATTTTTTTTCTGCAACGGAACCACGTTCCATACTGGTCTGATTATGCTTTTACTCTTAGGCAGTTGTCATTCGGTGGCTTGTGGCCTAAATCCACAACTAGTCCCCTTTAGTAAATGTTTCGTGAATGTCGGGTGCGATTTTGCTTGTCCTAACCTATATTTTCGTCAACTCGCATTCAACTACGGTTTATTATATATGACAGTGCTACCATCTTCCAAAATTATTTTATTTTCAATATCTTAAAGGCGGCGTTTTTAAGTGGAAAAATCTTAAATTTCGTATAATTTTGTATAATATATGTATATATATATATAATATATGTATGTATAAATTTGTATAATTTTCTTCGAACTCGAAAATTTCAAAAATTTTTCGTCCTAGCTTAAATAAATTATCTATAATATTAATAGGCTAGGAGATTCCTTGTGACCGATGTTTTGTTCTGCCGTTCTATCCCAATTTTGACCAAACCTATATTATTTGAAAGTTATTTCTTTTTAGCCGTTTTGCAGATTTACAGATTATTAAATTTTTTCCTTTATTTTGAGTAAATTGCATTTAAAGTTGCTACTAACACATACATAAAATTATACAATGCTATATGTGTGTTTATTAAATTTGTTAATGTGTTTGTAATAAAAATGTTTTGTTTTTTGTGTTGATTTGCGCATTGATTAGCATACCTTTAGGGTCTTTATTTAATGAAAAAATAAAATTTCCTAGAATTTGCACTCGAATTTCGAGGGCTGGAATCTGCTAGTTATTATTACTATATTTATTTTCAATTTAATAATTATTCTCTATTTCGTTTTAATCTGTATCTTATCTTTCGATCAATTACTATTCTACTTAGTTACAAAATTTTCTATTAATCACAATCGAAACCAAAACAAATCCTCCTAATGTTTAATAACTATAGTTATAAATATAACATGTCAATCGCACTTTTTTTTATTAACTGTAGTTTCATTACACCCCTTTCCCAGCATTTCGTTTCACCACGTCTTCAACCAAGCCATACAATTTCGTATTGTTTGGCCTAGAATGGACAAAATATTATCTTATTCATACAATATTATCAATTTATTGTATATATTTTTCCATTTATAAATAGAATATGTTTCTTTTTTTTTTGTATTATTCATTAATATGTTGTTTATCTCCGTATGCATTTCAGGTCATCAGGAAAGAAAAAGCAACAAATGTAACAAAGTAATGTGATTTTATCTTTCTGTACTACATACTGTTCGGCTTGAAAAATAATTTAAAAGCAGAATACCAGACATTATGTTATACATAAACATAAGTTTTCAATTGATGTACAAAAAGTAAGTTGTTTATCATTTTATTTTCTTTTTGCAATATTTATTATTTATGTTTCAAAGATAAGAAAAAAGAAAATAATGATCAATGTTTGCAATTTTGAACAATACCGATTATTATTAACTCTAAAAATATCAACTGAACTAGTTTTTGTAATGGAAAATGATTATTAAATTTTCAAGAATTTCAATTTGGATTTAGGTCGGTATATCTGTGATTATAAATATTTATTTGTCTACTGCCACAATGATTACACATGTTTTCAAAATAGAAAAGAAATTATTTGGAATATGAGTAACAGTCAAAGAGTTGTTTTGCCGTCGGCAGGATCGATTATTCTCAATTCACTTACTTATTGAAACATTAAATCTTAGATAATTTTGAATTTTGTTATAAAAACTTGCTTGAAAACTTAATATATTTTATAGAAAAAATATTTCTGGATCTAAGGTTTTCATAGAATCTAAGAATACTTTTTAATACATTTTATATTTCTTCTGTAAGTATTTTTATTAAAAATACAGAGATTTACTTTTCCATAGAAAATGATGAATTTATTTTTAACAAAAAACAAGAGTGTTAAATTCGGCAGTGCCGAATTTTTTGATACCCTGCACCTGCATCTTTAAACTCAATATTACACCCAATGTTGAGTAGGCTACCACCTTAAAACTTATTTTTTTTTTAAAGAATGATAATGTCTTCTTTAGAAAGAATTAATTACTATTTGATTACTAGAGTAGAAATAGAACATTAATGAAATTCATTATTAAACGCATCCGGCATTATAATACCTAATGTTTGATCCATATTAGAATATTTTTAGACCATAGAAGCTATACGATATTTAAAAAAAAATTTAAATGATTGTTAGCCAAAAATAATGAATGTTATAAATAAGCAAAGTTTAAAATATTTTTATCTGAATTAGCTAGTAATATGTTAATTTAAGGATACAGTAAACAAGAAAAAAAAAAAATAAATAATTAAAACAGGTAAGAAACTAAAAATAGAAATTAAAACTTTTAATATTTTTAATTTTAAATTCAAATTTAAAATTTTTTAATTTTTAATTTTTAATTTTTAATTCTTAATTTTTAATTTTTAATTTTTAATTTTTAATTTTTAATTTTTAATATTTAATTTTTAATTTTTAATTTTTAATTTCTAATTTTTATTTTAAATTTGAATTTTTAATTTTTAATTTAAATTTATAATTTTTAATTTTTAATTTTTAATTTTTAATTTTTAATTTTTAATTTTTAATTTTTAATTTTTAATTTTTAATTTTTAATTTTTAATTTTTAATTTTTAATTTTTAATTTTTAATTTTTAATTTTTAATTTTTAATTTTTAATTTTTAATTTTTAATTTTTAATTTTTAATTTTTAATTTTTAATTTTTAATTTTTAATTTTTAATTTTTAATTTTTAATTTTTAATTTTTAATTTTTAATTTTTAATATTTAATTTTTAATTTTTAATTTTTAATTTTTAATTTTTAATTTTTAATTTTTAATTTTTAATTTTTAATTTTTAATTTTTAATTTTTAATTTTTAATTTTTAATTTTTAATTTTTAATTTTTAATTTTTAATTTTTAATTTTTAATTTTTAATTTTTAATTTTTAATTTTTAATTTTTAATTTTTAATTTTTAATTTTGAATTTTGAATTTTTAATTTTTAATTTTTAATTTTTAATTTTTAATTTTTAATTTTTAATTTTTAATTTTTAATTTTAAATTTTTAATTTTTAATTTTTAATTTTTAATTTTTAATTTTTAATTTTTAATTTTTAATTTTTAATTTTTAATTTTTAATTTTTAATTTTTAATTTTTAATTTTTAATTTTTAATTTTTAATTTTTAATTTTTAATTTTTAATTTTTAATTTTTAATTTTTAATTTTTAATTTTTAATTTTTAATTTTTAATTTTTAATTTTTAATTTTTAATTTTTAATTTTTAATTTTTAATTTTTAATTTTTAATTTTTAATTTTTAATTTTTAATTTTTAATTTTTAATTTTTAATTTTTAATTTTTAATTTTTAATTTTTAATTTTTAATTTTTAATTTTTAATTTTTAATTTTTAATTTTTAATTTTTAATTTTTAATTTTTAATTTTTAATTTTTAATTTTTAATTTTTAATTTTTAATTTTTAATTTTTAATTTTTAATTTTTTATTTTTAATTTTTAATTTTTAATTTTTAATTTTTAATTTTTAATTTTTAATTTTTAATTTTTAATTTTTAATTTTTAATTTTTATTTTTTAATTTTTAATTTTTAATTTTTAATTTTTAATTTTTAATTTTTAATTTTTAATTTTTAATTTTTAATTTTTAATTTTTAATTTTTAATTTTTAATTTTTAATTTTTAATTTTTAATTTTTAATTTTTAATTTTTAATTTTTAATTTTTAATTTTTAATTTTTAATTTTTAATTTTTAATTTTTAATTTTTAATTTTTAATTTTTAATTTTTAATTTTTAATTTTTAATTTTTAATTTTTAATTTTTAATTTTTAATTTTTAATTTTTAATTTTTAATTTTTAATTTTTAATTTTTAATTTTTAATTTTTAATTTTTAATTTTTAATTTTTAATTTTTAAAATTTAATTTTTAATTTTTAATTTTTAATTTTTAATTTTTAATTTTTAATTTTTAATTTTTAATTTTTAATTTTTAATTTTTAATTTTTAATTTTTAATTTTTAATTTTTAATTTTTAATTTTTAATTTTTAATTTTTAATTTTTAATTTCTAATTTTTAATTTTTAATTTTTAATTTTTAATTTTTAATTTTTAATTTTTAATTTTTAATTTTTAATTTTTAATTTTTAATTTTTAATTTTTAATTTTTAATTTTTAATTTTTAATTTTTAATTTTTAATTTTTAATTTTTAATTTTTAATTTTTAATTTTTAATTTTTAATTTTTAATTTTTAATTTTTAATTTTTAATTTTTAATTTTTAATTTTTAATTTTTAATTTTTAATTTTTAATTTTTAATTTTTAATTTTTAATTTTTAATTTTTAATTTTTAATTTTTAATTTTTAATTTTTAATTTTTAATTTTTAATTTTTAATTTTTAATTTTTAATTTTTAATTTTTAATTTTTAATTTTTAATTTTTAATTTTTAATTTTTAATTTTTAATTTTTAATTTTTAATTTTTAATTTTTAATTTTTAATTTTTAATTTTTAATTTTTAATTTTTAATTTTTAATTTTTAATTTTTAGTTTTTAATTTTTAATTTTTAATTTTTAATTTTTAATTTTTAATTTTTAATTTTTAATTTTTAATTTTTAATTTTTAATTTTTAATTTTTAATTTTTAATTTTTAATTTTTAATTTTTAATTTTTAATTTTTAATTTTTAATTTTTAATTTTTAATTTTTAATTTTTAATTTTTAATTTTTAATTTTTAATTTTTAATTTTTAATTTTTAATTTTTAATTTTTAATTTTTAATTTTTAATTTTTAATTTTTAATTTTTAATTTTTAATTTTTAATTTTTAATTTTTAATTTTTAATTTTTAATTTTTAATTTTTAATTTTTAATTTTTAATTTTTAATTTTTAATTTTTAATTTTTAATTTTTAATTTTTAATTTTTAATTTTTAATTTTTAATTTTTAATTTTTAATTTTTAATTTTTAATTTTTAATTTTTAATTTTTAATTTTTAATTTTTAATTTTTAATTTCTAATTTTAAATTTTTAATTTTAATTTTAAATTTTAAATTTAAATTTTATTTTTTTTTTATTTTTAATTTTTAAATTTTAATTTTTCATTTTCCATTTTTAATTTTTAATTCTTCATTTTTCATTATCCAGTTTCAGTTTTCAATTTTCGATTTTCCATTTTCAATTTTCAATTTTCAATTTTCGTTTTTCATTTTGCATTTTTCATTTTTCGTTTTTCATTAGGGATTATATTTTTTCTTTCATATTGGCGATTTTTTTCATTATATCGTGATAACGATAAAAATAAATTTGTGACAATACTACTAACAATACTACTACTAGCTGTGTTTGTTGGTATGATTGCATAATTTTTTGTGGCTTTTTTGGACTGTGAATGTTGTTGTACAACTGATTTACCCCATTTTATATACCAACCTGGTTAGGATAATGGCAAATGATATTATCGTAAGCTTACTTAGGTAAATGGTTTATTTTGTGAATCAGCGTGATTTCAATAGACAGACGAACATCAATATATAGATTTGAGCTGTGATAAGGATCAAGAATATATATACTTTATGCGGTCGGAAATTAGGTTTTCGATGTGCTACAAACGGAATGACAGACGTATATATACTCTCTGCCACTGAGGGGTGAAGGGTATAAACAAGTTAGACTACTATATAGATTTAGAAAATAAGCATAAACTAAAGTTGAGCGGCATTGTTATTAATTTTTTTGCCTTCGGTTATGAAAAAGTTCATATCGGATGCTATATTTAAAAATGGACCGACCCTAACCATATTTGGCAATTTAGCTTGTTTTTTGCAATAACATATACAAACCAAATTTGGGGAAAATCGGTGCAATAGTTTTGGTTTATGATAGATTTAAGTGAAGATCGAAAATCAGCTTCATAAGGTGGCTATGACTAGGAATTGTGATATAGGGTTTATTTTTTAACTACTTATAAGTGGATGTAATAAACATGCAGAAATCATTTTGACCGACATCTATATGATAATTTGGATATTATGGCAATTTACGTCGATCTCATAGGGGTCATTTGTATGGGGACTAGGTCTGAAAATGAACCGATTTTCAGCAATTTCAATAGCATTTATGCTATGGGCGGTGGAAGCTTATATACTAAATTTTATTAAAATATTTTCATATTTACGACCTGTAGTTTGATTACAAAATTAACATTGACACACAGACGGACGGACATCGCTAAATCGACTCAGAAAGTGATTCTAAGTCGATCGGTATAATGAAAGATGGGTCTTTTGGTAGTTACAAAATCATTATACCCTGACCACATTGTGGTATAAGATATAAATATAGTCAGTAATTGAAATTTTATAAGAAAATGTCTCAGAGTCTGAAAATTTTTATGTAAAAATTAATGAATTTTTTATAGCAATATGTTTGAAATCTTAAGTCTCATCAGCATATCCGAAAAAATATCTATAATATTATTGTCAGTTTTAATCCTATTTAGACTTAACATCCCTCATTTGAAAGGTATTTCACTGTCCACCAGATTTACAGATTTTTGCATTTTTTTCGAGTAAAATGCATTTAAAGTTGCTGCTAACACATACATAAAACAAGTAAGAAAATTATAGTCGGTCTAGACCGACTATATGATACCCTATACCATGGTTTAGAGACCCTATCTTTCGGTCCAACTACTTCGATATAGAAAATAAGCATAAACCAAATTTGAGTGCGATTTTTATTAATTTTTTTGGCTGCAGATATGAAAAAGTTCATATCGGATGTTATATCTGTAAAGGGACTAGGTCCAAAAATGGACCGATCCTGATCATGTTTGGTAAAGTCTCTTGTATTTTGCAAAAATATGTACAAACAAAATTTGAGGAGAATCAGTGCAATATTTTTGTTTTTTAATAGATTTAACTGAAGATCGGGAAGCAGCTCTATATGGGGTCAAAGGGATCATTTTTGGACTACTCATTAGTGGATGTAATGAACGCATACAAACCCAATTTGAGTAAGATCTATATGACAATTTGGATCTTATGGCAATTTATGTCGATTTCATATGGGTAATTTGTATGGGGGCTAGGTCTGCACATGGACCGATTCTCACCAATTTCAACAGCGTTCATCCCATGGCCGATAAAAGCTTATATACCAAATTTCATCAAAATACATTCATATTTGCGACCTGCAGTTTGATTACAAGCTTTACATGGACACACAGACGGACGGACGGACGGACGGACGGACGGACATTGTTAAATCAACTCAGAAAGTGATTCTGATTCGATCGGTATAATTAAAGATGGGTCTAGGTCAAATATTTTTGGTTGTTACAAACAGCAGCACAAAGTCATTATACCCAAACCACATAGTGGTATAGGGTATAATTATACAGTGCTGTGTTTGTGTTTATTAAATTTGTAAATGTGTTTGCAAAAAGCACTGTGTTGAATTGAAAAATAATTTTGGACATAAACTAATAAACGACAATAAAAAGTGTTGAATTGCGAATTGGCTACAATTAATTAGCATAATTTATTAAATGCAAAAATAAAATCTGATAAAATTTGCACTCGAATTTCGAGATTTGGGTTCTTCTAGTCTATATTTAGTGTCTCAGAAAAACAAGTAGAAGAAAGGATTTCTTAAAATCTGAAAATATTTCTATAGAAACAATGTTATCGATGACAGAGAGAAAAAGATGGACAGTTTTTTTTATTAGAATACAAGTTTCAGAACAAGTTATGAACGACAATCTTTCACAATATTAACATATTTATTTATTTATTCCGTTTATTTGCAATCTATCTTACAACATTAAGCAAATTTTATAATAATTAAAACATATTAATCTTCTGTGAGACTAATAACATTTAAATTTATATTCAAATATTTGTCTAAATTAATGCTTATGTTACATAATTACAAAATTGTACATTTTTATATTATTTTTTACGATTATTTTCGGAAAGAGTGAGGTCAAGTATATGAAATCTTTAACATAGGTAGCGGACTAGTGTGATCACTTAACTTTTGCAGTTATAAATTACTGTAATTACATATTTCTGTTTTTATTGTCGAAATATTCAAATCAGTGTGTAGAGTTTCGTTTCTAGGAAACCATGGCGCGTTTGCAATCATTCTTAGCGTTTTTCATTCAAATCGTTGTAGAATTTCTATATGAGAGTTACTTGTTGTACCCCAAAGCTGAATCCCGTAAGTCGATACAGGTATTGATACTGCCCTATAAAGAATGAGTTTATTTTCTAAATTTAATTGCGATTTTGGACCAAGTAACTTGATGTCTACTTAAGATCTTTTATTTTTCACATGATCTTTCCGTGTAAGTCTTCTATATTTATAAATTGTTCTTTTCGGAATTGTCAGACCGTTAAGATTTACAGCCGAACAATCACCACGTTTTAGAGTGAATGTAACGTGTGTGGATTTTTATTAATTTACTTTAATATTCCAAATGTTTAACCATGACTTTAAAGCGTGTAATTCTTGTCGAACAAGGTTCGAAGCCTCAGATGCTGATGTATTGGTTGATATAAATGCAGTACCATCTGCATAAGCCTAAAGTGCTAATAGTGTACATGACCGGTCCCAACATACTCCCCTAAGGTATGCCTGCTTAATTTTGCGTACTGCAGATATATAATTGTTTTCTTTTACATAAAAACACCGATCATGTAAATCTGACATTAGTACAAGATAGAAAGCAACTAGAATATTTTTAAGCTTAAACAATAATCCATCATGCCATACTCTGTCAAATGCCTACTGAATATCCACAAATACAGCGGAGCAGTATTTTTTAGTTTCTAGCGCATCGGTGATAATGTTGATAATTCGATGGCATTACACTGTGGAACAAATTCAGGTTAGCAAAAGTTAGGTCGATTCTGAGGGTGAGGGGTGAAAATAGAAACTAAATTAGAAGACCCGTATCGCGGCGTTTGTTTCTGTTAGTTCGAATTTTTTTTTTAATCGACCATCGAACTCTGCAGTCAAATGCCGATTTTCAGCATATTGTTTATATGGCTTTTTGGCTATAACTCGTCGACTAATTGATATTTTTTCAATCTGTAAAAGCAAACTAATTTCAAAAATGAAGATTCAGTTAAGACTAGAAACTCAGCCGAAGCTGATGTCTTTTAATTTTCGCTCTTTCGTGATTAAATTCGCTATTAATTTTTTTGGAACTTATTTAATTTTGTGAGTGATTTAAGTTAAGTGCATCGGTTTCATAAAAATATCAAAAAAAAAAAAAAACATTGTATAATATATATTGTATTAAAAATGTCGGAACCAAAATGTAAAATGGACCATTTTTGTAATGTTTGTGGATGTTTCATAGTAAGCGATGAAAAACAATATTTCTCGCAAGAGTTTATCACTGACGTAAACTACGCCCCTAAAAAAGTTTGCTTTAATTGCTATTCAACTTTTATGCAATGGAAAAGTGAAAAGAAGAAGGCTATGCCTTTTGGTATACCAATGATGTGGTTAGACAACAGCCCGCATCAAGAAGAAAATTGCTATGGATGTATCAACTACCATAAAACTTCTGTAGCAGTGCCAAGTGTTCAATTACCATTACCGCACTCAGAATTCGTTCCAGTACAAACATACCGAAGTATTGATCTTCAAACAGATATCAGCACTACAACCGCCGCTGCTACATCCATGGATTTCTTTTCAGAATACGACCCTGGTGAAGGTACATCCTATGAAACATCAAAGGACCCAATCCTAGTCACACAAAACCAATTGGATGGAAATGTTGCAAATTTGTGTTTGACTCAGAAAAAATCAGAACTACTGGCTACATTTTTGAAAGGATATAATTTTCTGGCGAAAGGTACCAAAGTAACAGCATATCGAAAATGCCAAAAAGAATTAGAAAAGTTCTTCAATGTGAATGATGCAAAAAATTTCGCTTATTGCAACGATATTGAAAAGTTAATGGAGACGATAGGGTTAACCTATAAAAAAGATGATTGGCGTTTATTCATCGATAGTTCACTAATTAGCTTAAAAGTTGTGCTTTTGCACAAGACAAATAGAATGCCTTCTGTTCCGATTGCGTATAGCACTGACGCTAGCGAAAATTTCGATAATTTGAAACACATTCTGGAAGTAGTCAAATATAACGAACACCAGTGGCGCATTGCTGCGACCTCAAAATAGTTTCATTGATTACAGGCTTCACAGCATCTGGCCGTCCAAAATATCCATGTTTTTGTGCAATTGGGATTCACGATACGGAGAAGGTATTAAAGGAAGAAACCAGTACAAACAGCATAACTGGAATAGTCGCATTGGACGGAAATGGCCTAAAGACAATAGGCTACACGAAAGTCTTGTTCCTGAAATGAAAATTTTGTTGCCGTTGCTGCACATTAAACTTGGCATTGCTAAAAATTTTTTGAAATGTATCGCAAAAGACCAGCAGTATTCAACCGTTTAAAAGACATTTTCCCAAGACTAAGTAACGCCAAAATTCAGGAAGGGGTTGTTAATGGTCCCGACATACGGAAACTAATGAGTCGTCAAGATTTTGACCAAGTTCTGACAGACCGAGAATTAAATGCATGGCTCGCATTGAAAGCAGTCATTAAAGGACTTTTGGGTAAAGAACGCAAAGACAACTACAGGCAATGTGTTGCAAACATGTTGGCAGCTTTCGATGAATTCGGGGTTAATATGTCGTACAAAACTCATCTCTTGCATCAGCATCTCAACTCGCTCAACAGTTGCCAACTGAATCTGATGAGCAAGGCGAACGTTATCAGCAAACTGCGCTTCCATTTGAAATAAGGTAACTATAGAGTGTGCATATTTTAAATTCCTAGATTTTTCTAATATCTTTGTCAGAGTGCACAATTTAAGCATGTTAACGATTGAAAACTATTTTCGTCAGGTACAGAGGAAAGATATCTCCAGATGCAAATCTCGCTGATCATTCATTTAATTTATTTAATTTTTTTACTTAAAACTTTTCATAACTAACATTTCAAAAATATATTTTTTCCATATTTTTATAATTTCTTTTTCAATGTTTCTTCAAAACCAACACTGAACAAAATTGGTACATAAAAAATTAGAAGTAAATTAATGTTAAGCTGGAAAACGCAAGTTTTGTATTATGATTGTTTTCTTTTCAAATGAAATTTATTGAAGAAACTGAGAAGCATATTATAGATCAAACAGAAAATATTTTCAAAAAGCATGAAAAAAAATAATCTTTCCAACATTTTGCTTCATAAGCACCACAAAAATTTTCTAAATCAATTGTTTAAAAAATTTTGATTGTTGCACAGGTCTCCAGCAATTTGGCCTTTACAGATTGAAAAAATATCAATTAGTCTACGAGTTATAGCCAAAAAACCATATAAACAATATGCTGAAAATCGGCATTTGACTGCAAAGTTCGAAGGTCGATTAAAAAAAAATTCGAACTAACATGAACAAATGCCGCTATAGGGGTCTTCTAATTTAGCCTCTATTTACACCCCTCACTCTCAGAATCGACCTAACTTTTGCTAACCTGAATTTGTTCCACAGTTTTATTCTACTGCCATGCTTGTGACGAAATCTAAACTAATGTTCAGGGATTATATTTTTATTCGCAAGAATCGGGAGCAACTTCGAAGAAAGATAATAATAATTTGAGCACATTTCCACTGGTTTGGAAATGTTGTAGTCTCAAAATTGAATTGAAGATTAAAGCCAAGAAAATAATTCCTTTCTTTGTTAAGGATTTTGTAACTATAGAATAAATTTTACCGTACCCTTGTGATTTCTTGTTGTTGAGCATATTTATTTCGTATTTAACCTTGCTTGGCGTAAAATGACTGATTGGAAAAATACATTTGACATACAGAATCGGGAAAATTCAAAATGTGTTGTTCATTTCAATTTTAGGAAAACGGTGTAAACGTCTCTTCCAAATGGTCTGCAAAGGCATCGGCTTTTTCTTTACTAGTTCTACCCCATGAGTTTTGAGAGTTTTTGATATTCATGTTTCGTTTTACAAGTCTTTTTAAATATTTTGTGGCCTTCCAAAGATTATATTCACTATTTCAGTGGAATATATCGAGCCTTCGGAGGTAGTTTTCTATTTCTCTATTTTTGCACTATATAATATTATCTTTGAGTTGTTTTGTCGCTTATATAATTGAGTTTCTGCTTCGCTGCCATATTCTACGCAGTCTCATTTTGTTTCTTATAAGGTTATTTATTTCTACCGAAGCATATACATTTATTCCCATTTTTTTAAAGGAAACTATTTCAGTAATACGATTTTTTTTGGGGGAAAAAATTTCATGGAATAAAAAACTTCTGTAATAATGTGCAGAAGATTTTTAATAAAAAGTAAATAATTTTAAAAAAGCAAAGAAAAAGTATAAAATTCAGTTTTTCCTCGAATTTTGTATATAGCTGTTATTAAGTCTACTGAGTCTGAACTACTGTGATGGAGTGATGATTAGAGTTTTAGCAAAAGATGTTTAGTGGATAATTTTTTTTTTTAGATTTGTGTACTGGCCCAAAATCAACAAGTTTCAACTTTTACGGCAGATATTTTCACACAGATATTTCAGAACACGATGGCCGATGGATTTTCGGTTGAATATAAACACAATCAGACCGTTGTACTGTTTTTCACATAAAACTGACATAAAAGTTTGCATAGCTTCAGCATGTAAAATTTATTTTATTTTCATTGTGGAGTCTCTTATTTTCTCATTTTGTAACACTTTTACAAAATAGTAATTAATGAAAAAGGAAAGAAACTTCATTTTAAAATAAATCTTTTACACTTTGAACAAAATATCAGGCTCGAATTGTCTTTTTTATAGAATACTTGTTACTTAACAAGTAAATTTTCCGCTGGGTATAAGATTTCTATAATGTGTTCGTTATAAATACTCTAAGTATTTTATAATGTTTTCAATAAATTTCTGCAATTGGCCGTCGCTAGTTTGAACCAAATGATAAATGCATTACATATGTACGTACATTTAGCGTCGGCATAACTCTCCAACTTTTATTTCTACACTATTTTAGAAAAATATTTCAAGCACCAATGACAATATACTTTAAACGATAAATTTGCACCAATAAAAACGAGCTGACATCTTCAGAAGTAACTTTGAAATAGAATTTAAAACCAGAGTGCTCAACAATTATGTGGTTAAACACAAATCACACACTTGTGATTTTTGAAGTGTCAACCATAAATGAATAACAAGTGTTATTCTAATAGAATCAAAAAGAAAATAAACTCAATACTTAAATATTACTCATCATCACTTAAGATACAAATAAGGGACGGACGGACGAATACAAATACATATGAATGTCTAGGTAGATTGTATAACATTTGAATTGTTTTTTATATGTTCCGTTAAGTATTCTATAATGTACTACAACCAAATTTGTGCTATGAATGTTTGTGAATTGTGCATTCAGTCTTTAAACGTCAATAAACCACAACCATGAGGTCCAATGTGAGTTAAAAAAAAATCAACAGCAATCAACTAAAGTTGTTGAAGTATTTGAATATGAGGTATCAATTTTCAAGAATTTTATACACCCGATCATAAAATCGAAATAAAAAATATAAAGGTTATTTTATTATTATCTTTGAACACACTACTCGCCATTCAAGTTCCATAAATTTTCTATGATTTATCAAAAATAAACAATCTAAACACAGAAATTCATATCACAAAACTTTTTTTTTTTTTTTGAGGTTTTATTGAAATAAAATATTGTTGAAATCCAGTGAACAAGACGGCTAGATTGTGAGTAAACACACAAAAAAAAAAAAAAAAAACAAGTAAGAAAATTATAGTCGGTCTAGACTATACGATACCCTACAACATGCGTTTAGAGACCCTATCTCTTAGCCCTAACTAACTGGACATAGAAAATAAGCACAAACCAAATTTGAGTGGGATTTTATAATTTTTTTGGCTGCATATACGAAAAAGTTTATATCTATATGGGTACTAGGCCCAAAAGTGGACCGATCCAGACCATGTTTGGTAAAGTCTCTTGTATTTTGCAAAAATATATACAAACAAAATTTGAGAAGAATCAGTGCAATTTTTTTGATAGATTTAAGTGAAGATCGGGAAGCAGCTCTGTATGGGGCCTATGACTAAAAGTTGTCCCATATGACTAAGAGTTATCCCCATTAATGGATGTAATAAACGCATACAAACCCAATTTGAGTAAGATCTATATGAAAATTTGGATCTTATGGCAATTTATGTCGATTTCATAGGGGTCATTTGTATGGGGCCTAGGTCTCAACATTGAACGATTCTCACCAATTTCAATAGCTTTCATCCTATGGCCGACAAAAGCTTATATACCAAATTTCATCAAAATATATTGATATTTGCGACCTGCAGTTTGATTACATGGACACACAGACGGACGGACATCGTTAAATCGAATCAGATAGTGATTCTGATTCGATCGGTATAATAAAAGATGGGTCTAGGTCAGACAGCAGCACAAAGTCATTATACCCAAACCACATAGTGGTATAGGGTATAAAAAACAAACAACAGATATAAACGTACATTTCAATATACAGTGGTTAAGAGCTAAACTCGTACACCGTTCGTTTTTATACCTTCCAAACAACTATGCAAAAAATAGTGGTTTGCGAGCTTATGAGGTATATATATTCGATTCGATGTCCGTTTGTCTGTTGAAATCACGTGCATTCAAAAAATGAACCATTTACCTGGGTAAAGTTATGATAATATTGTTTGTCTTTATTTCGAGCAGGTTGCTATTGAAAATGGGGTAAATCGGCTATCATTGTGGCAATATATGTTTAAAAAATATAAAAACACCTCTAAAAAATTAAAAAAATTCATAGTGTTTGTTGTAATAATTTAGTATTAAGTGTGTCAAATCGTTTACGTCTTACAATATTTTATTTACATTTGTTATAAATAGTGCAATAAGTCCAGACATTAATGTAAATATAAACCCATAATTATATCTCTTCATTCCAGCTTACCTCTAAATGCCATTATACATATAAAACATATTAAGCTTTTTTTTTTTTTAAATGAATAGTAAATTAAGAGAAATGAATTATACTACACTGTAATAATCGATTTTTAAGAAATTGGATTAAAAGCAAAACTCGTACAGTTAACACCACCAGCAAGTTATGTGTAAATTTTCAGATATAAAATCTCATTATCGTAAGGTTGGACATCTGTCAACAACATGACCTTGAAATATAAGCAAATTTGTTATCAGAATTATATATTATTTTCGTGCGATAATGGAACTTTTTTTTACTTCTTCAAGCATATGGTGAGGCTGCCTCAAGCGAAATAAATTGCAGGAAGTGTTTTCAAAAGTTTAAACAATTAGGCAGATACAACAAACTAACTTTATGCTGGATTCTGAGACACGTAGGACATTAGCCAATCGAGGGGCCCGTCGTCCTTTCATCGATCCGGAACCATTCTGTGATGTTCCAGTAAGATACATCAAAGAAAAAATGGAGAAGTGGAGGGATTCACATTTTGCTGAGCAATGAGACAAAACCCCGGCCAACGGCAAGCTAAGAGATGTATAACTCCATCCAGTGTTCAATCTTAAAGACTATTTTCCCTTGATAAGAAGAACTTGACGGCCCTTGACGGGTTTCTTTACTGGACACTGTAATTTTAGACATCATCTACGAAAAAAGGACAAACTGTTACAGACACATGTAGGTTCTGCGAATATAGAAACAGTGGAACACATTCTCTGTGAATGTCCAATACAAAGTGGCTAAAGAACCCTTGCAATTGGAGGATACAGTATAGCCCCTCGGCACATATGGTATCTCATGCCAAATAGGGAGATTGGCTTTATATGATAAGTTAATCTTTAGGACAACCATAGGCAGCACAAAAGATCAAACTGGTCGCAGTGCGTAATGCCTTCTTAATCTAATCTAATCTAATCTAATCTAATCTAATCTAATCTAATCTAATCTAATCTAATCTAATCTAATCTAATCTAATCTAATCTAATCTAATCTAATCTAATCTAATCTAATCTAATCTAATCTAATCTAATCTAATCTAATCTAATCTAATCTAATCTAATCTAATCTAATCTAATCTAATCTAATCTAATCTAATCTAATCTAATCTAATCTAATCTAATCTAATCTAATCTAATCTAATCTAATCTAATCTAATCTAATCTAATCTAATCTAATCTAATCTAATCTAATCTAATCTAATCTAATCTAATCTAATCTAATCTAATCTAATCTAATCTAATCTAATCTAATCTAATCTAATCTAATCTAATCTAATCTAATCTAATCTAATCTAATCTAATCTAATCTAATCTAATCTAATCTAATCTAATCTAATCTAATCTAATCTAATCTAATCTAATCTAATCTAATCTAATCTAATCTAATCTAATCTAATCTAATCTAATCTAATCTAATCTAATCTAATCTAATCTAATCTAATCTAATCTAATCTAATCTAATCTAATCTAATCTAATCTAATCTAATCTAATCTAATCTAATCTAATCTAATCTAATCTAATCTAATCTAATCTAATCTAATCTAATCTAATCTAATCTAATCTAATCTAATCTAATCTAATCTAATCTAATCTAATCTAATCTAATCTAATCTAATCTAATCTAATCTAATCTAATCTAATCTAATCTAATCTAATCTAATCTAATCTAATCTAATCTAATCTAATCTAATCTAATCTAATCTAATCTAATCTAATCTAATCTAATCTAATCTAATCTAATCTAATCTAATCTAATCTAATCTAATCTAATCTAATCTAATCTAATCTAATCTAATCTAATCTAATCTAATCTAATCTAATCTAATCTAATCTAATCTAATCTAATCTAATCTAATCTAATCTAATCTAATCTAATCTAATCTAATCTAATCTAATCTAATCTAATCTAATCTAATCTAATCTAATCTAATCTTGTCTAATCTAATCTTATCTACAAAAAGTGAGTTATAGACTTAGGCCTTCATCAGCATCCAGAGCACTTGGCTTATTTGCATACACCCAAAGAAAAAATCGGGAACCGTTAAATCAGGCGAATGCGATGGCCAGTTTAAATTAGAAAAACGCGATATTATTCGATCGCCAAAAATTTCCCGGAGGAGAGCCATGGTTGGTCGAGCTGCATGATCTTCGACCTCCATCTTGATGGAACACAATTCTGAATTGGTCTCTACCTCTGGCCGTACACAATTTTCAATGATTGTCCGGTATTTTTTTTTTATTATTGATCAACACTCTGGGGATGCCTTGAGTTCGTTGTGTTGATCTAAGGAAAGACATGTGCGGGGAGTTTATTCCATATACGGCTGGTTCGACTGATAAATGAATTTTCTCTGTAATGCGTTGTGCGGTCGACTGGACAATAGACTACAAACGGATGTGATCTACTAGAATAGCGGGTAGAGCGAACTGAAACTCGAGCACTTGGAATGAGTTCGCTAATCTCAGAAGAGTATTACCTATGGTAGTATCCACATTCCGACGATGTTCCAACGAGTCAATAGAGTTGGACACTCTACTGTCATTAATGGGCATCAATGCCCTCCTACTCATATATGGGAGTGAAGTAATTTTTGCACAGTATAGAAAACCAAGACACTTGAATGCTTCTTTCGACACTTGAAAAACATTCCCGTTCCAGCGAACAACACATTGAATTCTCATGCCCAGAACATCAAGAGCTTCCGATTCCTCAATACCTATACAACCCTTATACACAGATGACATTGTTGAATCCAAGACCCTATAAGTCAACAAATAACATTGATTCAGTGTGTCGTTCATTGTCCGCCTCTTTCCCCCAATCTCATTAACCGCAGGTTGTTTGTCGTTTCTGAAAAAATATGGTCCAATGATCCTTTATGAAGTTATTCTAATCCATTGTATGCAACTTGAATTTTGGGTGTCCCATATTCTGCATTTTTGTGCATTCACGTGACCATTGAGGTGTAAATGGTCTTCATAACTCATTATGAGTTTGTGAGTAAACTCATTGTTTTCTAGGTACAATTCTTGAAAACGGCGACAATATTGAATGAGATTTATGCAGAATTTTGTTTTAATTTGTGGAACATTTGAATTTTATATGGGAAGAGTTGTAACTTATGAAATATTCCTTGCAGAGACCACCTTGACATCACCAACAGCTGAGAACGACGCCTGGTGGAAGTTTCGGTGTTTTCCCTAATACTTGCTTGCACTGGAACAATATTCACATCGAACTGCACGAGGTCTTCCAGCATGCGGAAGATCATAGATAGCCTTTGTTGCAGAAAACGCTGAACCAATCGGAAAATTCCTGGACAGTTAGGTGCATTTCGAACATGGAAAAAATGTCAATATGATCTTTGTTTCTGGTTATTCGAATACTGATTTCAAAATAAAATTGCAAAACTTTGGTTCTTTTTTCTATGCTTAGTTTTCCATCATAAATTTTCCATGTTTTTCAAAGCCAAAACGAAAAAAGTACGTGAATAAAAATATGTATTCACTAATTAAATCATAACGTTACTTACGCGCCACTCTGGTTTTTTGAATAACCGCTCGGTTTAAAACCAGATCTATTCCTCTAATAATAATGTAATCGATTTTTTCAGTTTGGAATTTACTGAGGAACAATATAACCTAAAAATCTTACCTACAAAGTTTGTTTGTATGGTTTATAGATAAGCGGCTATCTTACACTAGCAAACAACAATCGTGGGTGTACGAGTTTGGCTTTTAGGCACTGTATATGGTGATCTCGTACTCGCTCGTAATCGTTAATCAATCCCAAAGTGATTATGTTGAAATTAAGGTTGTGCTAATATTGTTTATTTTGTAATTGGTTCGTTCCACAAAAAAGCTCTTCACTCTGGAACCCATCTTTGATTAATTCGTTGCTATTCTAATCGTTTCATATTCGTTGGTATTATAATCATTTCTAGTCCAAACCAAAAACGTTCTTATCTTTTGTATTTTTTTTGTTGTTGATGTTTTATTCAATTTCATTCTATATCTTTGTGTGTATATCAGTTGAAAATATCATTAATATGTGTTATTATTGGAAGAGCAAAGTTGCCAGTGGGCTGGTGATAAGCGCCGTTCATAAACAATTTTGACCAGTCAGCCTTAACGTCTTATCAGATCAATATTCTAGCCAACCTGCTGTCAAACCAAATACTAAACAAGTATTCATTTCAATTTGTTAACGTTTATAAAACATTATCTAATTAGAAAAAATTAATTTACTATAAAATACGCAACATTTCATATGAAAAGATATTTGTTTTTATAATTAAGTCAAAGGTAGATTGGAATTTATAGCGAACGTAGTACCAGATTAAATAAAACAAATATTCAAATTAACGGGGCAAAAGTCTTAGTATGATAAACATAGATGTGGAATTGAAAAGTGTATGGGAGTACAAGCTGAAAATAAGCATAGTTGATATTTGATCTGCCTTATAAGAAGGTAGCTAACTCAAATCACTATCTATTAATAGACTGCTTTAAAATTTTGAGCAGGCTGTGTCATTTAGTTTAATTGAAAATAGGAAACCTCGAGAATTTTTACAAAATTGAAAAAAATGAGTTTCGAGTGAGGAAAATCCATCACCGAAATCAAGAAAAGTACCGCCGCAAGTGACGCCGAACGTTGAGATCACCCAAAAAAGGTAATCACACAAAAAATCGTCGCTAAAGTCCAAGGTATATTATTGGACGATTCGAGAATGAAAATGTGTGAGGCGAATGAGGTTGTAGGCTACCCAATTGTAAGGAGACGACGTGTAATTTTACATGTTCATTTGGATGCTATCCGCGCGATTGATACAGCTATTGGTCGTACTCTTTCATAAGCGCAACCGTGTGACCATTACGAAAGAGTGTTCGACAATGTTTAACCGCTAACCGAAGAAGTTTACGCGCCGCTTTGTAACTGTGAACGAAACCATTGCTCCATGTCAAGATACCAAAGGCCAAGGAGTAGTCAATCAGTAGATTTCTCCGGCTAAACATAAAAAAACACCAAGGTGGGTCTGTCGGGCAAGAAAGTCATGGCGATAGTTTTTTGGGATGCATGCAGTGTCAATTCACATCGATTACTTTGAAAATGTTAAATGATCACCGGCGAATATTATTCACAGCTGTTGGACATATCCACATTGATTTTGTTGGTCTTTCTTATCATAAATAAAAGACAACCATCTTGTTTCAACGATTAGGAGAAAGATTTCGATTATATTATTTTTGTGGCGGAATATAAAATAGACACGAAAATGAATTCGTGGCCAGTGTGGAAAAACTGAATAGCGAAAACTATGTAACATTATCTATCCAGATAAAAAGTTTGTTAATAACGTTGGATATATGGGAAGTTGTTCAGAATGTATGTCCAGAAGCTCTCTCAATAATTAATTTGAGCATCACGCCTAGTGAACTCATTCATATTAAGGATTGCATAACGTCAAAAGGTGCATGGAAATCATTAAGCGGGTTCTAGTGAATCTCTTCAAAAAGTTGGTACGTTTCAGAATAAGCACTCCCACTGGAACTTATTCTTCACAAATTGGAGAGTTTCGTGGCATAATAGATGATTTGAAAAGCATCGGTATTGTGTTAAAGGAAGATTTTATGAGAACGCTTTGTTATTGCTGTTAAGAGCAGAGCCAATTTGTCTGGAATAGAACAGTTGATTTCAAAAGTTCTAGAAGAAGAAAAGCGTCAAGGGAATGAAAGCAATTTTTTGTAGCTAGCGAAAAGCGCAAACTCTAAAAACCAATCAGAAATAATTAAGAAACAGAGCATTATTTTGGCATCAGGGGAAATAGTATATGCAGATGCGAAAGGTACCGTAGTGCTAAATACCTTGTTTGCACTCCAATTTTCTGTCTAGAAGCAAATTCATTGATGCTGGTCATTCTGTTACTTTTTGGAATAATTGCGCCAATATCAAGACTAAAGCAAATAATTAAATTGTGCATGTAGTGAATAAAAACGAAATATTTTTTATAATGGCATTCGAGATTCGGTATCTAAACTGTAGACTTGAACACGCTGTGTAGAAAAAATACGGTTAAAGGGTTGAGTTTAAAATTACCGAACAATTTTCAGTGAGTTACTTGAGCTGTTGAGAAGATTTTTTTTTTTTTTGTTAACCAACACTCAGGGGATGCCCCCTACAAATGCAGTGCATTGTGTTGATTTCAGGAAAATAGGTTATGGGAAGGAGGAGAGAGGGAGTAGTGTTTGTGGATATTTGACTTAAATTTTATTAGATTATAACTGTCAGGAAAGACCTCTGCGGGGAGTTTATTCCACATACGACTAGTTCGACTGATAAACGAATTCTCTCTGTATGCGTTGTGCGGTCAACTGGACAATAAACTACAAACGGATGCGATCTACTAGAGAAGCGGGTAGAGCGAACCGAAACTCGGGCACTTGGAATAAGTTCGCTAATCTCAGAAGAACATTTCCCATGGTAGTATCTATAGAACAGTGATACACAACCCACATTCCGACGATGTTCCAATGAGTCAATAGAATTGGATACCCTACTGTCATTGATGAGCGTCAACGCCCTCCTTTGCACACGGTCCAGTAGCTCTAAAATAGGCTTTGAAGCTCCTGCCTATATATGGGAGTTGTATTCCATTCGGTCGGATGTAGGTTAGGTTAGGTTAGGTTGGAAGTGGCTGCTGATCCAAGGACCAGCACACTTAGACTCTGGGGTCCGTTGTGATACCACGGGACGAATGGGTGTTCCCCTCAGTCCCCACCGAAGAACCAGTTCGAGCTTCTGATGAAGCCCCTAAGATGTGAAATTTCCACGTTTGAGAGGTCAGAGAGATCGTGAAGAAACGGCGATCCCGATGTCCGTAGTCTTGTTCTGGATAGCGCCGGGCAGTGACAGAGGAAGTGTTCTACGCTCTCGTCGAATGTAAGTGGTATAGATTTTAAGGAGATCAGAAGGAGTGAAATAATTTCTACACCGTTTTAGAAAACCAAAACACTTGAATGGTTCTTTCGACACTTGAAAAACATGTTCGTTCCAACGAACATCACATTGAATTCTCATGCCCAGAACATCAAGAGTATCCGATTCCTCAATACCTATACCACCAATATATACAGGTGACATTGTTGATTCCATGGCCCTATGGGTCAACGTACAACATTGAGTCTTCAGCGCATTAAAATCAACCCTATTCGCTTTACCCCACTCGGAGATTGTTAAGAGGTCTTGATTGAGTGTGTCATTCATTGTCCGCTTTTGCCCCCAACCACCAAGAGGCTTGGTCTACAATTAAAGGAAAATGAATGACAAATGCTGCTGTCATCTGCGAAAGAGTATATAGAGTTAAAAGTTTGGCCAAGTTGGGAAGATTACTGCAAAATCAATCAACTCATACTCGCAAATAAGTACGAAAACATTTCCGGAATTGGCGCACATAGACATATGTGGATCGTGTAGAGTAAAACCGCAAGGTGGTGCATTGTACTTTATGACGCTTATTCCAGATGCGTATTCGCATATTTTTTTAAGAAACTAATCGGATGATTTCGATAATTTCATGCAGAAGCGTTAACGGTAAAGAATAGTTGTATTCCAATATTAAAGATTATTTCCAGAAAAATGGCATACTACACCCGTCTGCGGAAAATTTCCCGAAAACAATTTCCCGAAAACAATTTCCCGAAAACAATTTCCCAAATACAATTGCCCGAAAACAATTGCCCGAAAAAACAATTCCCCGAAAAAACAATTCCCCGAAAACAATTTCCCAAAAACAATTTTCCGAAATTACAATTTCCTGAAAACAATTTCCTGAAAACAATTTCCCGAAATTACGATTTCCCGAAAAAATTTCCCGAAATTACAGTTTCCCTACTTTTAGTTTACAACTTCCCATATATTCTTGATTTGCCCCATAAAAAAAACTTGCTGCATACGATTTCTTGAAAAAACAATTTCCCTAGTATACGACTTCTCGAAAAAACAATTCCCCCACCCCGCACCGCGCCCTTCCTCTTCCACCCTCCCTCGTCATCCGGACCTATTTATTGGAGTGTCATATGCTTATTTTTCATTGTGACTTTGAACACTTCGGTATTCAGACTTCCCGTGGGATAACTCTCACTCCATCACATCCTGCCCATGCAGTAGCTGCTCGGAATCGTTACCATCTTGCATAGCGAAGTTTTTTAGTTATTTGGGTTGTAATACTCAGTTACTATGCCACTCGAATTCCTGGATAGCGAAAAAGGTAAACCGAGTTTGCTTTTGAATGGTTTCTTGTATCATGACGACGGTCAGTCCGTTGATAGCGTTTATTGGCGTTGTATCCTTTATCGAGGAAAACATTGTACCGGTAGGGTCATAACAACGATACTATAAAAAAAGAGGCTCTTCACAATCACAGTGCCGAAGCGGCTTTCGTTGCTAAAGAAAAAATCGTTAATGAGGTGAAAGATCTTGCCCGGACCACTACATCAAGTGGTCATGAGCTGATTGCTCGCGCTTCGGCCGGAATTTCTGATGGTATTGTCTCGGAATTGCCATCAACAAGCTCTTTGAAGAAATAGTAATTTCGGGAAATTGTAGTTTCGGGAAATTGTAATTTCGGGAAATTGTCATTTCGGGAAATTGTGTTCGGGAAATTGTAATTTCGGGAAATTGTCATTTCGGGAAATTGTGTTCGTGAAATTGTAATTTCGGGAAATTGTTTTCGGGAAATTTTCCGCAAATCTACCACACCATACAACCGTTAGTATGCATTGCTAAAAAAAAAAAACATTTAAAAAACAATAAAACTTTTTAAAGATTTACAAATGGAAAGAGCAGAATATAATTTTATATGTTCGAACAAGTTCTAAAAAAGAAAGAAAGGTTTTCTAAATAAAATCTTCAAATGTAGATTTCACCAAAATTAAAAATTGAATTGAAATGTATGAAAAATATCAACGACTGGGAAAAAAAAACATTTTTGGGAACAACATAAAACAGAAACGACATTATTGTATCAAGCAGCACATATTAGAGTCGCAGTGACTGCTACGCAAGTAAGCGATGTGAGGCCTTTTCTGTCTTGAAATTCCTTTTGTCGCCACAAAGAGCAAATTTAAAAGAAGAAAACTTAAGAAATATATTAATTATAAAATTAAATGAAAATTTCTTTGAAAAATAAATAAATTTCCTACCAATAAAATATTTGCACTTTTTTTAAATTTTGAACCCGTACCAAGGACCATACATATAGAGGATGTGCAAACCCAAATTGGAACCACTTTGCACTAGGGAAAATAAAACTATATACAAAAGTTGATGGATACAGCAATAAATGAAATGTATATATATATATGGCCCGAACAAGAACCTGAACTTTTTATTTTCATTAACCAGCAGCCGAACCTGAACCATTATTTTTTCAGGGTTTCAGTCCCTGCTTTAAAGTCTTACAACTTCTTTTAAGATATTCTTATCACATTAACCTTAACATATTCGGTACACTCAGGATGTGGGCTTTCAATTGGCATATATTTTATAAATATATTCTAAAGTCGATTTTAAGATACTAACGATTCGCTATGCCTGGTACGTTTGAAACCCTTTAGCGCACATTTCATACTTTTACCCATTTTTTCGTTCTTAATTTCTTTATTAAAAAAATTAAAGTTTTTTTTTAATAATTTTATTTATTAACTAAATTAACATTTTTTTTAGTTTTTTATGATACAATTAATATTACACAATAGGATTTTTTTACTTTCCATTTATAAACTATAAATTCCAATAGAATGACTTAAAAACACAACTATATTTAAAATTTTATTTAATTATAATAAATTCAATCTGTTTTTAAACTTAAATCTAAAAATGTACAGCATTTTATTAATTTTATTGTTGTTGTTTTTCATGTTTTTGTTTTTTTAATTATATTTTTAATTTTTTGATATAATATATACAAATTGCTTTATTAAGACTTAAAAGGAAACATGTACACATTTTAAAACTTTCTTTCAAAAGTTTTTGGGGATTTTTTTCTAATTATTTACAAATTTTAAAGAGATGTCAATAAAATAAATTGCACCTTTTTTTGGTAAAAATTTTTATTTATAATATTTTTAATAATATTTGGTTGGTTTATTGTCCAATGATTATTCGAGTCGCTACAAGATGACATTTATTTGTTATTGCTTATATTACTTTTTCGGGTGATGGAATTTTGAATTTTTGAAATTTAATTTTTATATAAGGATTTTTTTAGAGAACTTTTCCTAAAGGGGCCCTATTCTTGAACCTTTTTGGCCACCCAGCAGCTTTTGTTTTGGTTTATATAAGAAAATAATTCCATTTTTTTCCAGTTCTTAATAAAAAAATCCTTTAATGTCTCAATGCCACCAGGCTCGTTGGTGAGCATGAGCGGCATGCATACCAGCGGCAGCGGCCGCTGCAGCATGTTGGTAGGCCGCGCCATTAGCTAGTACCAAATGGTGGGCTGCTGCATTTTGCATAGAAGCTGACACACAATCCTGAGGCAATTTTGTACCATCACTGAGGCAAGGTTTGCCATTACGCACCAACACAGGTACAGCTACTCTACGTGGCGAGGGCAAGGCGGACCCATGATGATGATGATGACCATGCAAGGCGGGATGTTGTTCATAGACACCTTTTTCACTTTGAGCTCGTTTGGTCTTGTAGCGATGATTTTGAAACCAGATTTTCACTTGTGTTGGTGTTAATCGTATTAAACTGGCTAAATGTTCCCTTTCGGGAGCCGACAAATACCGCTGTTGTCTAAAACGTCTTTCCAGTTCATAGGTCTGGGCTTTGGTGAAAAGCACCCGTCGCTTTCTTTTCTTACTGGGCATACCATCGGAACCAGTGCCTGTATTACTGCCATCTTGATCGTTTTCATCATCGATTTCTTCATCTATGCCATCTTCTATTAAACTGTCATCGTGCGGATTGGAGGAATTGCCACCTGCACTGTTATTGTTATCGGAATTTGGCTTCAGGAGATGACCATTTGTTTGTTGTGAGTGCATATGATGCAGAGTGGTAGTGTCGCCACCGCCAACGGATAAGGCATCACTATCCGCCGATCTGCTATAAGTTTTGTAATCACCCGATAAAGCTGGCGAAGTTTGGCAGTTGGAACCGATATAGGTGTAGGAAACTTCAGAGTTAACGGGAGAGGTACTATCTGGACTAGCTGGCTGTTGTACACCTAAAAATAAATAATGGTAATGAAAAAATTAGTCACCATGAAATAGATATTAAACTTTTAATTTAGATTAAAAGTCCCTCATCTATAATATTAATAGGCTAGGCAATTTCTTGTGATCGATGTTTTGTTCTACCATTTTTTCCCGATTATGAACAAACGTATATTATATGAAAGGTATTTCTTATTAGTGGTTTTGCAGATTTACAGATTTTTTAATTTTTTCCTTTATTTTGAGTAAATTGCATTTAAAGTTGCTACTAACACATACATAAAATTATACAATGCTACATATGTGTGTGTTTATTAAATTTGTTAATGTGTTTGTAATAAAAATGAGTTTGTTTTTTTGTGTTGATTTGTGAATTGGCTATAATTGATTAGCATACTTTTGGGGTCTTCATTTAATGACAAAATAAAATTTCCTAGAACTTGCACTCGAATTTCGAGGGCTGGAATCTGCTTATAAATAAATAGGCTTTAATGTAAGCTTTTATGAAAAAGCTATATAATGAAACTTAATTTTAAAGTTTTTCTAAATTACAGTGAAACACTACATTGTCCAATTAAATAAGCTATAATTGAAGATAAACAGAAAAAGCTATATAAAGATCTTAGTTTCAAAGAATTTTTTTAGATCAATTTTTAAAAGTCAGCCATTTAAACTAATAACAATGTATTAAGTTAAGCTTTATATTTATTTTATTTATTAAAGCTTTAGACGAAAAATCGTAAAAAACCCATTTTTTAGATCTCCTTCAAATAAATAATCTATATTTAAAGCTCATGCTGAAAAGCTTTCTTATAGATTAAAGCTTATCCATAAAAGCGTTCCAGAAACTTAAATTTAAAAATAATTTAAGGATGACTGAAAAGTCCGTCATCGAAATAATAAACCCATAATTAAACCTTTTGGTTGTATAACTTTTCATCTCCTCGTATAAATAAATAAAGTTTTATGAAAGCTGGTCCAAAAGAAATGCATTTAGTTTAGTGTCGGCCATATCGGCACCAGCGAACTCGAATCGGCTTCTTATATATATGCAGCCGAACGGAAACAAAAATACTCACCAAAGAGTAAAAGTAAACAACAATTTCATTCAGTCTTATGAAATCTTTTGAACGAAGCAGGTGTACGTCGAGAATAGATACAACAACGCACAATTTTCTTGTTTTATTAAAGCTTGTATTTTATAAATAGATTTTTAATAAAAATAAAGCAATATAAATACTTGATAAACTAAATTACGCAAAGCAATTGAATCTGTTATAAATTAAACATTTTCTATAAATTGCGTACGTTGCCTCCATTTGACAACATTATAGCTGTCATTTATGATTTTTTTTTGAGTTTTAAAAAATATCCAGTTACTGCAAGCTAGTAAAAATTTTAGTCTTGGTAACATATCACTCATTAACCTTTGAAATTTCATATCCTTTTAAGTTTTGATATTTTTTGTTTCTGTTTTTTAAAGAAATGAATTACTTATTTGATTTTAATAAACTCCACACTTATGGATAAAAAAGATTAAATTTTCTTTACATTTTGTTTTAAATTATAAAAATGTAAGATTTAAAATTTTAAAACAACATACATATTTAAAATATACTTAAAATTTTTCCATATTCATCGTGAACTCAACTATTATCCCTTTTAGTCATTAGTATTGACATTCATACAAAACCTACACAAACCAATTCAATATTGGCATTGTGTTACATCCATGGATTTCGATCAGTGTAATACAACTCTCTGTTTTTAAATTAAAAAAAAATATTGACCATTTCTGAGTTTTTTCTTTAAATAACGACGTAACTTAAATGATTATTAAATTAACTTGCAGCACTATCGACGTATGTCAACCTACGTTTGATCGCTGACAAATTATTTTCTCAAAAAGTAACCTATAGCGACATACGTTGTTATTAATGAAAAAAAGTGCAAAATAATTTTGGATTATATTTCAGTTTATAACCACTTATAAAAACTTGCGCGTTTATTTGTGTTATTTTTTGTCACTATTATTCTTGATACGTTGTTATATTCTCATCCTAAGTCGCGTTAATTTTTTGTTGACGAACAAAAAAAATCCATTTTTCAAGCAACAACAACTTATGTCTATATGTGTGGTTGCATTGGTAGTTTTCTTTTTCAAAGAAAACGACGTTTGTCGACATAAGTTGTTTTATCTGCACACACTTTAAATGTTATTTACATATTGTTTTTTCGTCCTTTACTAGGATCTATTCCTCTGAAGATTTCTGACTCAAAATTTTATATAAAGTATTTATTGCCCATATCTACAGGACTGTTAAATAAAAAGCGATTTATATACATATAAAAACCTTATATCGAGACCATAATTTCAAATATAACGTTTTTTGGCTCCCCTGAACATTTTGATTTTACGACATACGCGGCTATTCTAGAAAACCACAGAACATACACATGCTCATAAACACTACTACTAACTCATTTCTCTCGATGGCCACCACTGATTTATTTGTGAAGAAAATTGTTCAGATGACTGGGGCAAAGTTCCTCTTTCGAGCAAATAATCTAAAATTAATGCTTATCCGATAAAGCTTTATAAAAACCGTTAATAGTTAATTAGAAGACAATTATCAAGAGTCATCTAGACTCTTTAAAAGCCTGTCCTCTAATTAACTTCTAATTAATACTTAGCTGAGAAAGCTTTTTTGAAGAATAGTATTTGTATCACTATAGAAATTTTTCTCTTGCAAATAAATATTCTATAGTTAAAGTTGATCTGAAAAAGTTTTATAAACAAACAAAATTATTAAGATGGCTGATAATAATTTATTTTTTTTTATTAATTCATTTTTTATTTACAATCTATCCAAGGATAATAAGCAAATTTGATTAAATAGATACATCCCAGAGGTTATGTAACTCCAATGAGATACATAACATAAAACAATATAAATAAGATGATTTTTAGAATATGAAATGATAATGTATTTTCGGAACGGGAGATCTAAGGTATGGCTGCGCTTTAGTCTTTTAATTTCGTTGATGTCGTCTAATAAGTGATAGCCACAGGATTATCGTGATTACTTAGTCTTTAAAGATATCTCTCGCGGATCTAATTTTCTCTCGAACAGATGATACCCAAAGATCTCTTTTGATAACATTATATAATATACCATGGTGCATCTAGGATTTGCCTCAGTGTTTTGGCCTGGTATCTCGCAAGAATATCAATATTGGAGTTGTATTCCCTATTTTCAGATTGGTTTAAGGATAACTTTATAAATTCGTAATTTATTATTTAAACTTAACTGAAAACTTGAACCTAAGAGCCAGTAAACTTTTTTCGTTTAGATTTTTTTTCGTTTTGTTGTTGTTTGCTTTTAATATGATCTCTCCAGATAAGTCGTCTATCAAGAATCATTCTCAAATATTTTACATTTTCCCTTTTTGGGATTAAGGTACCATTTATGGTAATATTAGGACATTCACCAGAATTTACTTTCACGTTCCATTTTTGTAGTCATTGGTCAAGTTCATTAAACTCGTTTCGTACAAGTGAAGATGCTTCATCTGGAGAATCGCTTACGACAGTTATTGGTGTATCGTCTGCGTATGTTGCGACCAATACGTAATCAAGTGTAGGTATAACTGCTGTATAAATTGTATACAAAATTGGACCCAATACGCTGATCTTTCATCATTGACTTTCACCTAGAAGTGTCTATTGGATAAATAGCTTTAAAAAAAATTGATAATAGGGTGTAGGTAAGAAATTTTTTATTTTATTAAGTAACCCTAGACTCTATCACAGGCTTGGTGAATATCAAGAATTAAACTTTAATTAAACTTTAATTTGAAAAAAGCCTTCGGTATTTTAAATTATAAGTGAATAAACTGCTCTGGAGACGTTGGGACTATAGAACAAATTTTTTTGATAGGTTGATTATCACTTTTAAGAAAAAATTGGATGAAAAGAGCACGTCGTCTAAATAAATAAGCTAGAATTACAGATTGCCCGAGAAAACTTCATAAAAAACTTAATTTTAAAATAAAATAAGTAATGAAAAATTAAAGCTTAATCGAACAATCTTTTTCAGAAAAAAAAAACTGAAACCCCACTCGTTAAAAAAATTTTTGGAACGTAGGTGTTTAGACGTTTTAAATTATAATTAACATAACGGCATTTGTGAATAATTTTTGAAATATTTTGAAGATAATTTTAAATAACAATTAGTGAGATTGAAATTGATATTAAAATAACAAATTTGATAAAAAAGCCGCTATAAACAAATAAATTTTATTGAAAGCTTGTCGAATAAGCTTTATGAAGAGCTTAGTTTACATATTTTTTTTGATGACTGAAAAATTTCGGCTTCTAAATATATAACATAAAATTTAAGCTTAGACGAAAAAGTTATTCTTTAGTTTGCTACATGAAATTTTCCTGTTCAGAAATTGAAAAAGCTTTATAAAAACCTCGAATCGAAAATAATCTAACCCATAAAAACAAAGTTTTTATTAAAACTCATATGAGTTTTGAATATCTCCGTGACTGTGCTATCTTAAAATTAACCTTTGGCCACAACAAGTCGATGGACAACGTTTCAGATCCATCGGATGAGGGGAAGTGGGGTTTTAATCTCTCTGTTACTGTGCGTGACTATGTCAAAGCTAATCTTTTTTCACAGCAAGTTTATCGACCAAGTTTTAGATCGATGGGATAAGGGAAAATGGGTTTTAAATCACTCCGTGACTGTGCGTGACTATGTCGAAGTTGATCTTTCTTTACAACAAATATATCGACCAAGTTTCAGATCGGTCGGATGAGGGTAAATGGCATTTAGATCACTCCGTGACAGTGCGTGACTATGCGTGACTGTACGTGACTAAGTCAAAGTTAATCTTTTTTTCACAGCAAGTGTATGGACCAAGTTTCAGATCGATCGGATGAGGAGAAATGATATTTAGATCACTCCGTGACTGTACGTGACCATGCGTGACTGCGCGTGACTAAGCCAAAGTTAATCTTTTTTTTCACAGTAAGTGTATGGTCCAAGTTTGAGATCGATCGGATGAGGGGAAATGACATTTAGATCACTCCGTGACTGTGCGTGACCATGCGTGACTGTGCGTGACTACCCCAAAATTAATCTATACTCACGACAAGGCTATGGGCCAAGTTTCCGATCAATTGGATTAGGGGCATGGGGTCCACCCATGTCAGACAGACAGAGAGTATGAGTTAAAAGAATGAGTTTAAAAATGGTTAAGATGCCTCGTTCAAATAAAAACTTTCTTCATAATTAACTTATTGGCTTTTGAGAAAATGCATTCATAGAATAATTTTTTAAGTAAATTGAAGAATGATTAGCTAAATAATAATTAGTGAGTTTGAAAGAGGTACTACAGGAAAAACATTATGAATAGGCTCTTCTCGAAGTATAGAAGCTTTAAATTAAAAGAAAATTCTTTATATGACTGTGAAAAGGTAATCGTTTTAATAATTAAAAAATTACATAAAATTAAAGCTTAGCTGAAAAATTTTCATAAAAAATTAAAATTAAAAACTGCCAATAAGATCAGTGTGAAAAAGTCCATCGTCCAAAAATTATGACCTTAAATTACTGCTTGTCTGAGAAAGTTTTATAAACACATAAAATTAAAAAAAAGCTCCTTGTCTAAATAAATAAGGTTAAGAAATTTGTTAAGATCGTTGTGAAAAAGCTAGCCGTTAAATAAATAAAATAAACCTTAGCTGAAAAGGCTTAATGAGAAATTTGGTTTAAAAGAATATTAATGAGATGTCTGTGAAAAACACCCTCTTCCAAAATGCATGACCTATAATTAAAGCTCATCCGAAAAAGCTTTACAAATACCGTAATTAATTTTTAATTTTTAATTTTTATTTGTCATTTTTCATTTTCCATATTTCATTTTATTATTATAACGTGATAACAATAAAAACAAAATTATGTGGCAATACTACTAACATAGCTCATGGTAGTTGTGGTTGTTGGTATGATTGCATCATTTTTTTGTGGCCTTTTTGAACTGTGAATGTTGTTTTACAACTATTACGTTCAACCACTAAAATATTACAACAAACACACTCGGTTTAATGTCTTTTTTAGAGGTATCTACATATTTTTGCTCGTATCTTATCATAATGGTACCCGATTTAGCCCGTTTTCAAAACCAAGCTGCTGGGAATTATGGCAAATGATATTATTGTAACCCTACCCAGTTAGATGGTTGTTTTTGTGCATGAGCGTGATTATAACAGACAGACGGACAGACGGACATCGCTAATCGACTCGAGCTGTTATAAGGATCAAGAATATATACTGTATGGGGTCGGAAATTAGTTTTTCGATGCGTCACAGATGAAATGACAAACCTATCTTTAATATTAATAGGCTAGGCGATTTCTTGTGATTGATGTTTTGTTCTACCGTTTTATCCGGATTTTGACCAAACGTATATTATTTGAAATGTATTTCTTTTTAGCCGTTTTGCAGATATACAGATTTTAAATAGTTTTCCCTTTATTTTGAGTAAATTGCATTTAAAGTTGCTACTAACACATAGATAAAATAATACAATGCTAAGTGTGTGTTTATTAAATTTGTTAATGTGTTTGTAATAAAAATGAGTTTGTTTTTTGTGTTGATTTGTGAATTTGCTATAATTGATTAGTATACTTTTAGGGTCTTTATTTAATGAAAAAATAAAATTTCCTAGAATTTGCACTCGCATTTCTAGGGCTGGAATCTTTTAGGATATATATATATTACCTCTGCCATTAAGATATGGAGGGTATAATAAAATAAAATAAAATAAAATAAAATAAAATAAAATAAAATAAAATAAAATAAAATAAAATAAAATAAAATAAAATAAAATAAAATAAAATAAAATAAAATAAAATAAAATAAAATAAAATAAAATAAAATAAAATAAAATATAAATAAAATAAAATAAAATAAAATAAAATAAAATAAAATAAAATAAAATAAAATAAAATAAAATAAAATGAAATGAAATAAAATAAAATAAAATAAAATAAAATAAAATAAAACAAAATAAAATAAAATAAATAAAGTAAAATAAATTAAAATAAAATAAAATAAAAAATATAATAAATTAAAATAATATAATATAAAATAAAATAAAACAAGTAAGAATATTATAGTCGGTCTAGACCGACTATACGATACCCTATACCATGCGTTTAGAAACCCTATCTCTTAGGCCCAACTAATTGGATATAGAAAATAAGCATAAATTCAATTTGAGTGGCATTGTTATTAATTTTGTTTCCTTTGAATATGAAAAAGTTCATATCGGATGCTATATATATATGGGGACTAGGTCGAAAAATGGACCGATCATGAACATATTTGTAAAGGTCACTTAAATTTTGCAAAGACATACATATAAAACTAAATTTGAAATGGATCATATGGAAATTTAAGTCGATTTCATAAGTGTCATTTGTATGGGGACTATGTCTGAACATGCACCGATTTTCACCAATTTATTTCATAGCGTTCATGCTATGGCTGATAGAAGCTTACATACCAAATTTCATCAAAATATTTTCACATTTGTGACCTATAGTTTGATTACAGGGTTTACATGGACACACAGACGGACGGACATCGCTAATCACTCTCTGAGTCGATCGGTATAATAAGAGGTGGGTCTACGTCAAATATTTTTGGTAGTTACAAACATGAACACACCGTCATAGGGTATAGGGTGTAATAAAATAGTATTAAATCAAATAAAAGAAAATAAAATAAATAAATAAAATTAATAAAAATAAATGAAATGAATAAAATAAATAAGGTAAATAAAATAATATAAAATAAAATAAAATAAAATAAAATAATATAAAATAAAATAAAATAAAAAAGCAAAATAAAATAAAATAAAATAAATTAATTTAAAATAAAATAAAAATAAAATAAACTAACATAACATAAAAAAATAAAATAAAATAAAATTTAATTAAAAAAAGAAAAATAAAATAAAATTTAAATAAAAAAAGAAAAGTAAAATAAATAAAATAAATAAAATAAATAAAATAAATAAAATAAATAAAATAAATAAAATAAATAAAATAAATAAAATAAATAAAATAAATAAAATAAATAAAATATATAAAATAAATGAAATAAATAAAATAAATAAAATAAATAAAATAAATAAAATAAATAAAATAAATAAAATAAATAAAATAAATAAAATAAATAAAATAAATAAAATAAATAAAATAAATAAAATAAATAAAACAAATAAAATAAATAAAATAAATAAAATAAATAAAACAAATAAAATAAATAAAATAAATAAAGTAAATAAAATAATATAAAATAAAATAAAATAAAAAATAAAATAAAATAAAATAAAATAAATTAATTTAAAATAAAATAAAATAAACTAACATAACATAAAAAAATAAAATAAAATAAAATTTAAATAAAAGAAAAATAAAAAAGATTTATAAAAATTTGATATTAAAGGAAAATTTTTAAGATGCCTGTGAAAAAATTCCTCATACAAATAATGTGCTATAATTAAAACTTTCTCAGTTCTAAATTATTAGTAACTGCTTTTGTGGAATTTAAGGGGCTTATTAATTTCTGTTTTTTTAACATTACCATGGAAAGTGATTTTTTGATGCCTAAATATTGTTGTTTTTAATTCAAGATCTTTTTTTTGACGTTTATTCTTCTTTTCAATTACTAAATTTAAGGCGTTTATAAATTACTATAATTTTTCATTTTTTGGTTATGTTACTTAATACCATAGACAATAACAGTTACACACCGGAAGGATGACATATTAGATCACACCTCTATTTGAGGTTTTTCTCAAATCAATTGCCTTTTTGGCTTTACTAATAACGAGAGATAAACACCCCTGTTTTAAACAAATTCCATTTTGAAGCAAGAAAAAAAAAAGGGAAAAAACAAACCCTATGAAGGTCATTTGAAAAAGAAGAATCTGAATGCAGAATATTAGAAGAGGAAGTAACAATTGTTAATAAAATTTGCTAAATCTCCTGCAGAGTTATTCAAACAATTTATGAATGCATATTTATGTTATTTGGTCGTTTAACTTAACAACCAGGTAGGTTTGTAAGTTTGGTTATGAATGAAAAAGGTTTTTATTTTGTTGTTGGTCTTGTACATATATAGTAAAAATGTAGGATTAATTGACATTTGATTTTTATATACAACATATATTTATTTATGAGATAAAGCCTTTGAAGATTGATATTTTTTTTGTTTTTAACAAAAACCACCCTGTATTCTAATGACTGTTGTCTTGGGCCAAACAAAATTTACCACCTATTTGAAATACACATTATCCTGTTAAAATTGTTGTCTATGTAAATAATCATGAATTGTTTTTTTTTTTTTGTTTTTTGTTTGGTTGAGAATGCTGGGTCATAGGGTGTGCGGAGATCCTGTATAATAACCTTTATAGTTTTATTTTGCTTTTATGTACAATAGTTCGAATCATTCAAATTGCGGACAAATTTTCCGTGTTATTTTCAATTGTTGGCTCTTCATCATTATGCTTGTTGTTTAGCTGATTCTGTCTTGTCATTAAATGTAAGTTAAAAAGTTATTTGGTTTTCCAATTGTAGAGACAGACTATCGATTTATTAACCTTCTCTACAGAACTTGATAAAACTCCCAAACACTCTTACTAAAAAGGCAGATGTTTTGCTATAATATTTGTAACGTTCTTTATTTATTTTTATTCTTATTATTGTGTAGAATAATTCCTCTAATAACCACCCCTAATTTGTTATTTTTTGTGAATTTTTTTTATTATTTAATTTTTGTTTTTTTAATCTTGACTAATAGTTTGGGTGCTTCACACTTAAGGATTATTTTGTTTAAAGTTAGTCTTTAGTCCTATATTTTTTTATTCCTTCTATAAATATTAAAAAATTGGCACGCACTTCCTGAATTTTTTTTTTTGGTTTTTTGAAAAAATGTTCTTCAAATGAAGTGTATGTGCAAGTATGAGTATATGGGAATTTGTACAGCTGTTTTAGAGGGTACGACTCCCTGGAGTTCTTTTTTTTTTATTTATTTTTAGTTTTATTAAGTTATTAGCTGGATAATGGATTGCTAGAGTTGCTATGGCTCATATCATTAATCACTTTTAACAACCAGGATCGATTTAAACTAAACAAGTAGTTAAATGGATTTTTGTTTAGTAATACGAAATAGTCATCAAATTAATTATTATTTATTAAAATTTTTAGAAATCCTTTCTCTTAGCAGAAATTATGAATTTATAATAAAATTATCAGATTGAGGACATATATATTAAAATAAAACAAGTAAGCAAATTATGGAAGAATGGAAGGTTTTTAGTTTCCAGTAACAAATGGTTCACTTCGAAATTATTAATTTTCACAATTTTGATAATCAAGAATTATTTTAAAATATTATTGGGCAGGGCGATTTCTAATGATCCCTTATACGGTTTTGGTTATCAACCGACTTTAAGAAAAAATATACCATTTGAATGGTATTTTTGTGCCATCTTTACAGATGTGCACAACCTTGTACATTTTTTTGGAGCAATAATCATTTAAAGTTGCTGCTAAAACATACATAAAACACATAAAACTATACAATGCTGTGTTTGTGTTTATTAAATTTGTTAATGTGGTTGCAAAAATTGTATATCAAAAGCCCTGTGTTGAATTGTGAATTGGCTACAATTGATAAGCATACCTTAAGGCTCTTATAAAATTATTTATTAACAAACCCATTTATACATCTTCTGTGTGCTTAATAAGTATTTATAATAAAATTTAATGAATTTTATTTAAATATTCAAAATTTTTTTATATATATAGATTAAAAAAACATTAGAAGAAAAATTTTATAAAAAAATAAAATTTCGAAGTAAGTCAATGCTCTGAATAAGTGAACATCTGAAAAGTAATGTTGAAAGACTCAATAATTATAATTATCAGTGCCCACAGGTGTTCTGACAAATTTTTAATTATCAAATGTATACAACATAATTTGTCTTGTTATTCTTTTTCTTTAAGAATTATTAATTGTGAAGATAATACATAATAATATCAAATATTCGTTAATATATATAAGATCAGTAACCTATGCTGTAAGAGTAATACTGAGAATTAATTCTCGTTACTAGAGTAATTGACTTGTATTGACTTGACTCTGATATAAACGAGATAATTTGTTTTTTAAACGTTGGCTGTATTTTTCAATAATTGAAAATTTGTTTTATTTTAGAAATAAAAGCCGTTTTTTAAGTTAAAGCTTTTTCGCTTAAGCGTTTCTTTTTAAATTAACAGAAATTAATATTGCTTCTCTCAGCTCGGCTTTAAATAGTACCGAAATCTATAATTGACCATTACTCTCTATCACTGTCTTTAGGTTGCTAAGTTAGGTCACTAATAGCGATATTGTTAGGGGTCAAATCCATTGCGATTCATCTCCTGCCATTTTATATTCAAAATATTTTATTAATAATTGTTAGAATTTTAACTGTTAACTGTTTTTTAATTGAACCATAGAAATAGATATTGCTTAATTCAAACCTTTTGGACAAATTGCTGTTTGGCTTTAAATGGAATTTTGTTTAAATTTATTGAATAGAAACTCTGTTATATCCTGTCTTTAGATTGATAAGTTAGCTGAGTAATAGCGAGATTACTCGGGGGCCTAAATATCTATTGCGGTTTATCTATCTCTTTCATATTGTCATTCTCGTTAAGTTAATATGGTAAGTTGTTGGTAGGTCACTAACCAGTGTTGTCAGATTCAGGGTTTTTAATTTTTTAGGGAAATTTTTAGGTGGCATAAAATTGTATTTTTAAAGGAACTAATTGTACAATATTTTAAAAATATTAGTTAAGAAATTTGAATTTTTTCAAACTTCATTTATGTTTTGCAATCGTGTAAACTTCTAAGTTAAGTTATTGTTAGCCGAAATTTTTTAAAATTTCTGTTGGTTAAGATTTTCATATAGTTTATAGATTAAAATCATTTCTAAAATATGAATTTTTCAGAAATCAAAACACCGTAAAAAGTTTATAAGCAAGCAATACACATTTTTAAGTTTTCAGATAAAGGTGTCTCCATATTATAGGTCATATATTAGCACGATGATGCCTGATTTATTCTATTTTAAATACCAAACTGCTCGAAATAATGACAAACAATACTATTCTAAGCGTACCCAGGTAAATGGTTTATTTTGTGAATGAGTGTGATTTCAACAGACAGACAGACGGACGGGTGGGCGGGCAGATGGACATTACTGTATGAACTGGAGCTGTTGTAAAGATCAGGAGTACATATACTTTCTGGAGTAGCAAATTCATTTTTCGATGCGTTACAAATGGAGTGACAAACTGATATATCTGTGGTTTTCTGGAATAACCGAGTATGTCCATTTTTGTTAGTTTTGAGTTAACGATGCCAAATATATTAATTTTTAACGCTCTTTGCATGTGTTAAATTTTTTTAAAAAAAATATTGACCATTTCTGAGTTTTTTCTTTAAATAACGACGTAACTTAAATGTTTATTAAATTAGTTTGCAGCACTATCGACGTACATAAGTAACCTACGTTTGATCGCTGACAAATTATTTTCTCAGAAAACGACACATAGCGACATACGTTGTTATTAATGAAAAAAAAAATGCAAAATAACTTTGGATTATTTTTCAGTTTATAACCACTTATAAAAACTTGTGTGTTTATTTCTGTTATTTTTTGTCACTATTTTTCTTGTTACGTTGTTATATTCTCATCCTAAGTCCCGTTAACTTTTTATTGACGAACAAAAAAATCAAATTTTCAAGCAACAACAACTTATGTCTACATGGATGGTTGCATCAGTAGTTTTCTTTTTCAAAGAAAACGACGTTTGTCGACATAAGTTGTTTTATCTGCACACACTTTAAGTGTTATTTACATTTTGTTTTTTCGTCCTTCTCTAGCAACTATACCTCTGAGGATTTTTGACTCAAAATTTTATATAAAGTATTTATTGCCCATATCTATAGGACTGTTAAATAAAAAGCTCTAAAAACTTTATATCGAGCCCATAATTTCAAATATAACGTTTTTTGGCTCCCCTGAACATTTTGATTTTATGACATACGCGGTTATTCTAGAAAACCACAGATATATCCTATGCAAAGTGGTAAAGAGGTTATAAGAAAAATACAATATGAGCGAGCTTATTAAAAATGTCTTGTATTTTCAAAATTATTCAAGAAGTTTTTAAAATTTTTTTTTGCATAAAAAATAAAAATTTAATAAATTTTATAAACTTAATAAAAAAAAATATTTCAATTTACAAACTTTCGGGGGTTTTGTTGAAAAAAGCCCCAATCTAGAGTTTTTTTTTAATTTTTTAGGGTAAAGAAATAATGTTCCTGGCAATACTGTCACTAATAGTGACCCGTCTCTATCTCTCTCTCTCTCTGCTCTCTCATACAATATGAACTTAATAGAAGTGTATTATATTTTCAAAATTAAATATTTAAATTCAAAAATTTTTAGAATTTTTTTGTTGTTGAAAAAATAATATTGTCACTAATAGTAGCCTGTTGCTATTTTTTCTCTCTCTCTCTCATTCTTTTATTGGCACTCTCTTTAGGTTGATGTGGTAGCTCACTAATAATGAGTTACATCTGTTGCCACACGGCCCAATGTGATTTCCTTCGCTTCTCTCTTCCATATTGTTAAAATATGTTTGCAAAGTGTTAAGCTCATTGTTTGATTAATTTCTCTAACTTACCGTATAAATCATTATCCTTAATCCACGGCGATCGTCCTGAATGCGTCAGCATCGTATGGGCTATATGATACGTGGACATGTCATCGTTGAAACCATTTGGGAAATTTTTAGGTAAATATTGACCAGCAGCCGCTACCGCAGCCGCCGCATTATGATTGACAATAAATTGAGCGGCAGCTTGGGCCTGAGCTGTGGCGGTGGCCGCCGCTGCCGTAACGGCCGTAACATTTGTACCAACATTATTATGATCTAGAATCGTTGGGTGTGAATGAGCCGAGGGAAGGTGGGTGGAGTCGCCATTAATCGCAGATGCAGACGTTAAATGATTGCTATTCGAATCGGTGACATGATTTGAAATATCGGTAGGATGGGCAGAGGGATGAACAACGTTATGTTTCAGTTCCGAATTTTCTAAATTTAAAATATCCGATATATGAAAACCGGAAGATCTTTGCGAGGATGGTACTTTGGCATCAAATAGGCTAAAAGTAAATGGAAGGAAGTAAAAGAACTGATTAATGAAGAAAGAATAAAAATGACATTATAAGAAAATGAGACAATTTTACATAAAAAAAAAATTTACGGTTAGAACATTTTTTTTCTATCGTTTTAAATTTGAACAACTGTATTTCCGATTGTATCAACCGGAATTTAATAGCAACGAACTATTTTTTAGAATGATAAAAATATACCGGTAAGGCAACATAATTTCAATCCTAATCAAGCCAAAATTCGGTTATTAACTTCATTGCAATTCGGTTAGCAAAAAATTCGATTAGCATACTAAAGGGCTAAAAAAAATTAAAAAATCTTAGAAATAAGTTTCATAAAAAATATAAAGCCTCAAATAATGACCGTGATAAGCAAAATTTTCTACACTATGAAAGAGAGTTTAATTTCCTCAATAAGTTTTTATACAACCAATACATAATGAGTTTTAATAACTCTATAAAGCGCAATCCAAAGCGTTTTTGGAGTTTTATTAATTCCAAAAGAAATAATTCCTCAATACCAGTTCTAATGACTTATAATGGTTTCACATCTAATACATTGTATGATTCGCTTAATCTTTTTTGCCAAATATTTCCAGTCTAACTTAAATGATGATGTTTTTCCTATTTCTAATTTTGATATTAGAACTGTTGATAGTTTTTTTCATTTTGGGTCGTTGCAAGTTTCAGATGAAGATGTTGCATTCGGTATAGATAAGCTTTCTAATTCATTTAAATCGGACTAGAGGACCCCTGCTGCATTATATTATATTATATTAATTTTTATAATATAATACCAAAATTTGCCAAGAGAAGTTAACGTACAGTAATGCCAAAATATGCCAAGAGAAGTTAACGTACAGTAAAAGTAAAGTTGATTGTCCACGCATAACTTTCCTCAAACCCAACGAATTTGCCAAGAGAAGTTAACGTACAGTAATGCCAAAATATGCCAAGATAAGTTAACGTACAGTAAAAGTAAAGTTGATTCTCCATGCATAACTTTCCTCAAACCCAACGAATTTAAGCAGTTAATAGCTCAAAAGAAGGAGCTTGATCCACTGAGTGTTCTTAGACCTATATCAACAGCCTACATTAATTAGAACTCTAGTTATAGAGGTTTGAGAGAATATTGAAAAAAATCTTGAATGCAAAGTTTATTCATAAATTCTTTTAATATATAAGATAATTATGGTCTTTCTGCTTTTTTGTCGAAAAAAAGTTTGTTTTCAGCGATTTTACCTCTGAAGATAATTTTTAATAAATCATTAAGGCTGGGTTATTTTATTCAAAAATGGAAATATACAACGATATTTCCAATATTGAAGTCTGGGAATAAAAATAATGTTGAGAATTACAGGCCTATTTCTAAATTGACTAATATTGCAAAAGTTTTTGAGCATTTTGTGTACAGAAAACTTTTTTTATAATTTAAAGCGTTAAATTTGCGTATCTCAGCATGGATTTATGGCTGGGAGATCAACTACCACTAACCTAGCTGTTTTCACAAATTTTTGTATATCTTGTTTTGAAAAAGGTGTTCAAGTTGATTCAGTTTATACGGATTTTGCGAAAGCATATGATCGTGTTCCACATGAACTTCTTTTACTAAAGCTTTCAAAGATTGGTTTACATTCGGAAATGCTTAGTTGGTTTCGTTATTATTTAACTGGCCGTCTTTCTACGGTTTCAATAGATGGAATCTGTTCTAGATCTTTTATTTTGACTTCTGGTATACCGCAAGGTAGTATCCTGGGTCCCTTACTTTTTAATATTTTTATAAATGATATTTATCACTGTTTTATAAATTCGAAATATCTTTTGTATGCTGATGATCTTAATGTTTTCAAACCAATTTCAACAGTCAGAGATATTTCTGATCTTCAGGATGACTTAAATAGGCTTATTTTATGGTCTGATTGTAATGGCCTTCCTTTTAATATTGGAAAATGCTTTCATATGACGTCTCATAGATGTCGTCATATTCTTCCTTCTCAATATATAATGAAGCATAATGTTTTATCATCTGTAGGTGAAATTTTAGACTTAGGTGTAATTTTTGATCCTAAGCCATCATTTGGTAATTACTTAAATTATGTGATACCAAAATCATATTCAATGTTTGGTTTTATTCGTCGAAACTCAGATAATGTCTTTGATCATTATACTAAGAAAGCATTATTTACTTCTTTTGTTAGATCAAAGTTAGAATACGTTTCATTTATTTGGAGTCCTAATGCAACTATTCATATAAATCATATTGAGAAAATTCAAGTTAAATTTAGATTTATTTTAAATAATGTTAACTTCTCTTAATTAATATATTTTTACGCTTTCTTGCTAGTCTGTAAGGATAATATTGTATCCTTAGACCGAAAATAAATAAATAAATAAATACGATTTCTATGCGTACCAGAACAAAATCACAAAAAATAAAGAGAAGGGTGTCTACAAATATAATCAAAAAGGTACTGTTGGCTTCGTTTATAAAGACCTCACTGAAATAACAAAAATCAATTTTGATAAAATTCTTTTTTATAACGCTAAGCAGGTGAGTTTGAACACAAATACTATAGGTTTTTTTCTTCTTAATTTTACGAAAATAATTGCCAAAAATTAAGTTGTTTAATTAAGTTGTCAGTCCGTCTGTCCGTATGTCTGTTGAAATCGCGCTTATTAACAAAATAAACCATTTACTTGGGTGAAATGAGGATAATATTGTTTACCATTATTTCAAGCAGGTTTAAAATGAGGTAAATCGGGCTTCATTGTACCAAGATATAACATAATGTATGGAGATACCTCTAGAAAATGCTACAAATTCAGCGTGTTTGTTGTAATAATTTAGTATTAAGTTTATCAAATTTGGGCAATTCACAACAGGTGTTGTATGTTGTATTTTGTATTAAAATACACAATACAATCATTTGTTGTGAACAGTCAGTTGTATTTTCATAATGTAAAACGCTTTCTTTAGTAATTATCGACCCAACGAGGAAAGCTCGCTTCGTCACATCTGTTAATTCGTACAAGAGAAAGCACGTCCCGGTGTTTGCTTTTTGGAGTTTTAGTAACGTACCTCTTCCATTTTAATTTAGAATACAAAAAAAATTTAAAACGTTTTGGTTGAGACTGAAATATATTCTAAAAATATAAACATTAATTTTTATATAAATAAAACTATCGTTATTTGCATTATTTGTCATTTTTTATTTTATAATTACTTATGCTGTTAAAATTGTATGTATTTGTTTTTTCTTTTTCATAAAAACTGGCATTCACTTGGGAATGATATGTCATGATACAATATACAACATTTACTAAACACAGCAAATGAAGTTGTATCGCTGTATCAGATTTTTCAATGCAAATTACCAATAACAATTTTACACTATTGTAAAGTAATACACGATACAACAGATACAAAGATACAACACCTGTTGTGAATTGCCCAATTGTTAACTATTTCAAAATAGTATTTATTATAATTGTAATTTATTGTAATTGCTGTAATTTATACACTTTGAAAAATGTGTTATTTTATTGCTAGTGATATCGAAATACCACAATTTAATAAAATATTTGAAAAATTTAAGTTTTTTTTTTTTAATTATACCTATACCACTAAGTGGTCAGACTATACCACAATGTGGACTTTGTGCTGATGTTTGTAACTACCAAAAATATTTGACCTCGATTTATCTTTTTTAATACCGATCGACTCAGAATCACTTTCTACAGTTCATAAAATGAATATATTTGACGAAATTTAGTATATAAGCTCTATCGACCATAAGATGAACGCTATTGGTGAAAATCGAATTATGTTCAGACCGAGTCTCCATACAAATGACCCATAGAGATCGACTTAAAATGTCATAATATCCAAATTGTCGTATAGATCTCGGTCAAATTGGGTTTGTGTATGTTTATGACATCCGTTTATCAATAGCCAAAAATAAACGCTATAGGACAGTTCTTAGTCATAGCCCCCATATGAAGCTGATTCCCGTTCTCAAAAAACAAAAATATTGCACAAATTTTTCTCAAATTTGGTTTGTATATATTTTTGCAAAAAATAAGGGACCTTACCAAGTATGGTCAGGATCAGTCCATTTTTCGTCTTGTGCCCATATAAATATAGCATCCGATATGAACTTTTGGTTTATGCTTATTTTCTATATCTAATTAGTTGGACCTAAGAAATTGCGTCTCTAAACGCATGATATAGGGTATCGTTATTTTTGTTAATTAAACATTTAAACTCGAACTATATCTTAAAATGTTTTTTCCACATCTCCAAAACTCTATTTTTAAACTCTTTCTTTTAACTCATACTCTCTGTCTGTCTGCCATGGGTGGACCCCATTCTCCCTTATCCAATTGATCTGAAACTTGGCCCATAGTCTAGTCGTGACTACAGATTAATTTTGGGGTAGTCACGCACAGTCACGCATGGTCACGCACAGTCACGGAGTGATCTAAATGTCATTTCCCCTTATCCGATCGATCTGAAACTTGGTCCATACACTTGCTGTGAAACAGAGATTAACTTTGACATAGTCACGCACAGTCACGCATGGTCACGCACAGTCACCGAGTGACCTAAATGTCATTTACCCTCATCCGTCCGATCTGAAACTTGGTCGATATACTTGCTGTAAAGAAAGATCAACTTCGAGATAGTCACGCGCAGTCACGCATTGTCACGCACAGTCACGGAGTGATTTAAAACCCATTTTCCCCTATCCGATCGATCTAAAACTTGGTCGATAGACTTGCTGTGAAAAAAGATTAACTTTGGCATAGTCACGCACAGTCACGGAGAGATTAAGATCCCACTTCCCCTCATCCGATGGACCTGAAACTTTGTCCATAGACTTGTTGTGGCCAAAGATTAATTTTAAGATAGTCACAGACAGTCACGCAGTCACGGAGATATTCAAAACTAATATGCATAAGGAAAGAAAGAGATTTAATAAAAACTTTGTTTGTATGGGTTAGATTTTTATACCCTCAGGCATGGTTACACTGTGTTATAAAAAAAATAAATTCATAAAATGAATGGTGGGTATAAGTCAAACATCAGCACAAACTCATTATATCTAACCACATAGTGGTATAGGGTATAATTTTGTGGTCACAAACGATAACCGCCTAAGTCGACTTAAGAACGATTTGAGTTATGTATGCTATCATATTCTACTAAAAACGCTTTATAATTACGTGAAATCCCCATTTTTCTAACACTGTTATTTAAAAAGTTATTAATGAAAACATACTGACCTAAGTCTTAATAGAGCCCCATTACATTTATATAAACAGTTATTTTTCTCGCTATCATATTCTACTAAAAAATCTTTATATTTACGTAAAATCCCCATTTCTCTAACACTGATTTTTAAAAAGATATTAAAAAAAATATTCTGACCTAAGTCGTAATGAAGCCCCATTACATTTATATAAAAAGCTATTTTTCTCGAAAGCGTGATTTTCGAGTTAGGCGGTTATTGCTTGTGACCCAGAATTAGCTACTATAAAGAAAGATCACGCAAGAGGTCTGGATGTCCTCTCATCCATTTAAAAAAATTGAATTTTATCCATAAATGTTATAGCCTGACAATTTTTGTATTCCTTCTTGTTTTTGTCCTTTTTTGTATGTATAAATAGCTTAGAGTAGAAGTACAACCAGACCGGTGCGGCATATTTAACTGTTGCGGAAAAAAATGAATAACATTAAATTTAGTTTTTAAATTATTATTTCCGAAATCATAAAGGGTGTCCCAAAATTCACACAAGATTTGCCGCCATTTGCTTAGTAAAGTGTTGAAAACCAATATAAGATAGAATGTCGCGTGTTCATTCTTGAATAATATTTCAGTGAAAGTTTGACGGCTACAGCTCCAAAATTTAGAAATTATAGAAAATATAGAAGTCTCCATTGATTTAACGTGCGTACCTGTCATGTTGACTTAACCACACGGTGGTCTTAGCACTTGGTGGGATACTATGCGTCTACCCGCCATAGTACGAATTATAAACTAGGAGAGATGTGTCTGGCATACACTCCACCCTTTGTTATTGGTTTGGGCCTATCTAAACCCTGTTGATCTATGGTTCGCAACAACCGACTGAATGCAAGTCCACATTGAACAGTGTTCTTCCCACGATTTTTGGCTACCACAACCACCACGAAACTTCCCAAAGAGCCTTTCACAAAAAAGTCCTTTAAGCGTTCAACACTTCCTTGTCGAGCATCAGTAATTGCAAAAAAACATATCCATCTAAAAACTTCAATTCTATCTTTTGTCTACTACGATAACTGATTGTTTCTATCAGGGGCCAGCTGATATCACCTTTCAACCGGTCTTCGACTTGTCTTTGACGCTGTATTGTCATCTGCAGTTGCCTCAAAAGCCTTCAACTCGTCCTCAACCCACACTCTTGCTTCCAACTTCTCCGAATGGTATTGTCATCTTTGTCAGGAGCATTGACTCACCCATTCACGGCCTCGTTTTCTGCTCATGTATCATCATTTATACCTTGGGACACCTTGCGACACATTGGGACACAATTATGGGATTTGACAACCATTACTCCAGTTTTATGTTTTTGTTCGTACTGTTTCTGATATGGACAATTCTGTGAATCATCCTAGGGCATATGGTTCACCCGTGGTACCAATTTATAGCCTTAGGGAGGCTTTCGTTTCCAAACTGGCCGGTTTGGTTGCTTCCAGTTATCTCCCAGGCAGGATAACACCGGTAGATTTAATCTTAACCGATAGCCGGAAGGAATATTCACTAGTATTAACTAGCTTTACCTACCGTTGCCCAGGTGTACCGCTTGGAGGTGGTTATAGCTATATGTTGGCAACGGGCTTTAGACCGCCTACGCTTAACTTTACACCCCGTAGAAAATACAGTCGGAGATTAGTACGGGAGATTAGGTTTTTAATAGCAAATTGTGAAACAAAAAAAAATAATTTATCAATGGGTGGATAATTCTTAATTTAATTTGGTTTAAAAACAAGTAAGAGTGTTAAATTCGGCTGTGCCGAATCTTTGATACCCTCCACCTCGGTTTGAGTATTGATAATAAATGTAAACAAAATATTGGAAAAAGTAAACAATTTGTTAAACTTAATACCAAATTATTTCAGAAAATACTTTGGGTTGGTTTTCGGCTTTTCTATTATTTCGGATTTATTTCGGTGTTTGCTTTTTGGTCATAGTGGTTGCTGATCGGCATGCGTTTCCGGTTATATGACATAACTTCTCGTTTAATTTAGTTTTTGCTAATTAAATAGCTCGCCCTAACCTCCATTGCAAAGGTAATGGTTTGTAGGGTGGCTATATGCATTAAATCGTGCTAATTGGAGATGGCTGTATAGTTTCTTTTAACTGGCCAAATATTTCTTCATTGCGGCCATATAGGTCGGATGGAGTAACAAAATAATAACCAAAAAAAAAAAACTCTCTCAACTTTTTTATTAAAATATTGCCATATTTGGAAATCATAGAGAATAAATTTATAATAATAATAAATAATCAAATAAGGGATGCCAAATGCAAAAAACCAAATGTCCCAAACATTTTAAATAAAATAATTTGCTATCTTTATTTTCTGAAAAACTTCAAATTTTCATCCAAAAAAAATTGTGAAAATTTGTATATAAGAAAAAATAACATTCTCATCAAATTGCGTTTATTTATGTAACAGTTTTTATGTTCGCAATTCTTAAATATCATTTGACGTTTTCTAAAATTCATTGAATTTAAATTAATGTTTTCTGTAGTGCGATTCTGTAAATTTCAACGATCCGACAATAGCAAAATATATCGACAGCTATTGTTGTTTGCACTAAGGATTAAGTGATTCACTAAGTACATACATCTTAACGACAGTCGACAAATCTAATTTTCTATTTATTTAAATTGTAAACGAGTGGCATCTCTGTCAAAATAAGCGAAAAACACAAAGAAGAATAGAAAAAACAATTTACTTCGTGTTTGACAGGATGATTTTATGTTGATGTTTAATATCTTTATTTTTTTACTATTATTTCTGTGTATTTATTTGAAAATGAAATAATGAATTGAATATACTATTTAATTTTTTTATTTATATAAAAAAGTTTTTTTAATTAAAGCAAATTATTTTCACTATTTTATGATTTTTATTTATGTATGACGACATTTCAACCTAAAAATTTAAGTTTTTATCGATTGAATAAACAACACAAAAATGGTTGTCGTTTAGATAACAACAACAGCTGACTTTAACAATAGCGAATATCGTTTAAAAATTTTACTGATAATTTTGCTATTTTCTTTTTTTAAACGATTCGACTATCGTTAAAAGAAGTTACTGAATCGCGGTACTGAAAAGCTATTAATTTCTCCTGAATGTCAATATTTTTTTTAAAAGTAAAAATTTTTTAAATGTAAACACAGGTATTTGGTGTTTATTTTTTGGAATTTCAATTTGTGTTTAACGAATAAAATTTATATATTAAAGATGCAATTGATGTCTTCTAAATTTAAAATTATAATTTCCGACGTTTTGATATGATTTTCTGAAATACAATTAATTGTAATTTATAACTGGAAATTTTTAATTCCAGTTTTTAGAATTGATATTTTCTTATATTTGAATGGAAAATTTAAAAAGTGCAATTTTGTATTTATGTGAATAATAATGCTTTAGTAATTATAAACAATTTTTAAGAATTAGATGTAATCGCAATCAGATATATTGTAGGTAAAGCAGAATAATAATTGTATATAACTATGTAGAACTGTTTTGAAAGCAAAAAACTCATTGATGAACTCGGTAACTCTATTTTGTAAAGACAACAAAAAGTTAATATGCCATACTTATGTTCATATTTGTAAAAGAATATTGAAAAAACGTATGAAATAAAAGAGCAGCCCGTGTATACTCTTAACATTGTTCTGTATGATATCCAGTTGAAAATATTAACATTCATGTTAAAATAGAAATAACTATTGCAAAGCTAATTAGAACAAACAAAAATTGTGGCGCCATCTACTGTGGCATAGTCACGCTGAGCAAAATGAAGTGACACTCTGTTAATGCAAAAGAAATGTATTTTCCCCACAACAAAATATTGCAGAATTTTATGTAAATAAAATATTATACCGAGTTATTTCTAACATGCAGTTATTATGGATATACATATATAGAATATATGTATATTATTTGTATTATTTAATATGTGTATGTATGTATGTATATGTAAATATTACACTCAAAAAATACAACATCAAACGTTATTTTTGTGTTTTTCTGTTTAAATAAATTTATACATAATATTTTTTTTTTTGCAAAATTTACATTTTTTTTTTTTTTATTAACAACTAGGTATTTTAGCATTATTTGCTTTTATATTAACTCGTAGCGTCTGCTTGTCGAAAAAATTTTGGATCGATTTGAACCCCTTTCCCGTGACCCATTCGATCTGAATGGCAGGCAGGCTCGTGTTAATAACAGAAATGATCTAACAAATTTTTTTAGTAATGCCAAAACAATGGAAACTTTTAAATTTTTCTACCAGAGTTAATAAAAAAAATGTACAAAAGGTTAGTTTTTATTATATTATTACCACAACGACAACAAAAACAACAAGTCCAGCTATGACAACAACACAACATTTAGAATAACAACAAGAACAATATAGAAACATCATATTTTTCATTTTTTTTTTAATTTTTCAGATATTTCCCTGGACCTATTCCACCGATTTTAATGATTTTTGAAACAGAAATCTTACCACGAATTTGGTGAATTATTCTCACAGAAAATGATCACCTTAGCTATCCTATTGAGTGCGTGATCGTGACAAGAACAACATAGAAAATTATATTTTTTCAAGACTTTTTTTAGTTCTTCATTCAAATCTCGGGTCCTAATGGACCGATTTGGACGATTTTAAATAGCGAACTTCTCAGGATGTTAGTGAATCATTTTTTATATCAACGAGTACCCTAGCTGCCCGATTGATGCCGTCATCGTGATTTCCACAGACGGACAGACGGACATCGCTATATCAACTCCGGTTGTTATAAGGATCACAAATATATATATTTTATGGGGTCCAAAATTTTTTTCTAATTATTACAAACGGAATGACAAACTTATATATACCCTCTGCACTCTGGAGTGGAGGGTATAATAATTTATCAATTGGTGGATAATTCTTAATTTAAGTTGGTTTAAAAAAAAAACCAAATTTATAACGTATATGGTTGGGTTTTTTAAATACTGAGATTTTTTGGAAAGCCTAAAAATTAAGATAACATTATGTAAATTCCTTAAGCGTATTAAGGCAATTATGAAGATATTAAAATAAGATGAGCTAAGAGTAGTATTGGGGCCAAATAAAAAGTTGATTTTTCAACTTATACTTCGCAGGTTTAACATTTTACAGGTAGCACTGTGTGTTTTTGACATCTCTGCCAAATTGTCATTGAGGCTTGTTTTTGTATACAGCGAATAGCAAACTTGGCTATTTTAACAATGTCTGATTTTGCTGAAGAAAAAAGTTCCGTTAAATATTGTATGCGAAATGATATATCTGCTGCAGAAACATTAATTTGATGCAGAGGACTAGGCTGAACAAAAATGAAAGCGTTGATGACAAAGAGAGCTCTAGACAAAAAAAAAAAAAACATCAACTGATGAACAACCCGTCAAGAAAATCAAAGAATATGGTACCCACTAAAGATCTGAGTTTCCACGCTTATAAAGTTCAATTGACAGAAGAACTGAAGCTGTAAGACCATGCACAGAGAAGAGAGTTCGGTGAATGGGTTACAAATGCACACACAACGTGTCACTTTTCCTGGTCGTGCACTCTCTCCGTACGGAGGTCAAATTTGGCCCCATAGGTCGAGTGGGGTCATTTGCATTGAAAGTGGGAATTCAACATTGGATCAACGAAATTCAGCCACCTATAAGCTAAATAGTGTCGAAAATTTCGACAAACGAGTGCTTATGTGTCAGCAAAGCCAACCACACATAAACCTATCCTGTGTGCTCTAGGGTTCCAAAAAAGTAAGATAAAATTAAATTAAAAAAAAGAAAACTGTCTTTTCTGTTTAATGAAAATCTTGAGTTTTGAAACAATTTTTTTAATAATTTCCATAAACATCAAAAGCAAGTTATTTTTTTTGCTATGCATACCGATATTTAGTTAAAATGTGGTAACACCAGAGAGACAGAATTAGATTTACTTTTTTTGAAACTTTTTAGGAGAGCATTTTTAAACTATGAGAGCAAGGCAGAGAAGTTATTATCAAAATTTGATACAACATGTACGAAGAATATGAAGTTGCTTATTAGCAATATTAGTTTATCTCGAGTTAAGCTCTTATAACTTAAGATATCAACTTTATTAATTCTTAGCTAAATCCAAGGTTTGAGGATACAATTTGTCATATATATATATTTTTTTTAAATTTTGTTTGTAGGGGTTTGATTTTTCTTTATAGTTTATCTTAAGGTTTCCTTGATATTCCCAATTTAAGCAATTTGTATTAAATGTGTTAACATTTTTGTAAATTTCTAACTTAATCTTAAGATTATTGACACATTTTAAATTTTTTTTATACGTATTTTGTATTTCAGATGTGTGAAAGTTAAACATTTTGTAAAATAATCTTTAGAGAAAATTTGATTTTTGTACTTTAATACCATCAACAATTAACTAAAATCCAGGTTGGATTAAGATTAGCTTCATAAATTAAAACAGGCACGCTTCTTAATACATGACACTATAACCCATATAAGAGATTCTTTCTTAGTACCTGTCTTAATGTCTGTCCTTAAACTGAAACCACAAAAGTAGTGTTAATATAAAACACATGTGTTGTCTAAGTTTTAGAAATTTTCTTTGAGAATTTAAGGTTTTTCCGGTATGAAATTTTCCCAAAATAAATATATTTTTCGCAATTTAAGCAAAATTCCCACGCCTATAAAAATACAGGCACTCACACTTACACGTACACACACACAAATTAACACCTATGATCTGTTTATATAAAATACCTTTACAAGTTCAATATCCTTTATAGGGAATTTCCTTAGCCAAACTTGGATTCCCCGTGCCGCAGACATTATGTCTCCTGGTTAGTTATGTTACATTTTATTTTGGTGTCTGTTGAACACATGTTTGAAAATTTCAAATTTTCTTATGGTTTTTCCATTAACACACCTATGGGAATTTTCGTCGTTTTTCTCTAGGCTTTGTGAAATTTCCTTACTTTTATATGGCTCCGCTACGTGAGATTAGTTTTTTAATAGCAAACTGAAAAAAAAAAAATGACGAAAATTCTCTCTAATGATCCTTGTACGCGCCTTGCTACATTTTTTCAGAGTTAGTGCTAGATTTTGGTAAATCCATAAGACATCGTTTGGTGGGTAATTCTTAATTTAAGTGGGTTTAAAAAAACACAATTTATTATGCATATGGCTGGGTTTTTTAAATACTGTGTAGGGCGAAATTACCTGATAATTCGGAAAGTTTCAAATTAAGATTAAATTAGGCAAATTGACGCTTAAGTGTATTAAGAAAATTAAATAAGATTAGGTAGGAATAGCATTGCGCCAAAATGAAAAGTTCTTCAAGTTGGTAGCACTGTTTTTCGTATATCTGTCATATTTTATGTCCATTGCTCTAATAGTGAAGGTCGCTTTTGTAAACAACGAAAAATGTATTTGACGATTCTAACAATGTCTGATTTTATGACAAAAAGAAGTGCTATTAAATATTGTTTGCAAAATAATATATCTGCTGCAGAAACGTTGGTTTGACGCAGGAGATCATGATGAAAATAAATGTTCCAGGAATGCCCCAGACAAAAAAAATCAGCTGATGAACAACACGTCAAAAAAAATTAGTCAACACCATTTTCAAAGTTATTTTGGGTCTCAAATGCCCTAAATTTCGATTGGTTGCAAAATTACTCAATTCAAGCATTGCATTAATATCTCGAAAACAATGCTTTCTAACGACCATAATGAAATGCATTTTATCAGTAGGGTTGATGAGACTTAAATCTAAACCTACTATACCAAAACAATGTAGAGAATATCGTGCAAAAGTTGAAGCATAACCGAAAAAATCATAAACTAAGGTCAATATTAACCTTTTACTACGATTATCGTGGTGTCATGCATTATGAATCCTTACGCCGGGCCAAACCATTAACAAGGAATATTTCTGGAGTGTTATGGCTCATTTGCTTGAAGTTATTCACCAAAAGAGGCCAGTAGTATGAGCAGACAACTTTTGTCTCACACTGAATTAAATCCTCGAAGCAATTGTGCACAAAATTGGTGTTATATCGTTCCGCAACTACCGTATTAAATAAATTCCAAGGATCACTCGATAAAACCCGAAGCGCTATGTCCCATTCCCGAATTCTCATTTAACAGCTGTTTCGAGGATTGCAAGAAACATTTGCATATGTGGGGATTGATTTGGAATTTTAATGAAAGATACTTCACAAAAATCTCCATTTCATTTGGTCACAGTCGTATAACAACTCGAGTCGATATAGCGATGACTGTCCGTCTGTCTGTTGACATCACTCTCATTCATAAAATAAACTTTTTTCCCCTGGGTAAACTTATGCCGTTTTCTTTTCTGACAAAAAATGTCGCACTTTATTTGCACTTTTTTCAAAAAGCGTATTTTTTTATATATTCTGAATTAAGAGCAACCTTATCTTATACATCAATCGAAAGGTCTCAAAGTGCTGTGTTCATAAAATGAAAAAAATTTGATTATTATCGTCTTTGAACTCATAGGGGTAAAATATTCAGAAAAGGTATAAGAGGTATAAGATAAAGTTGCTCTTAATTCAGAATATATTAAAAAATACAGTTTTCGAAAAAAGTGCAAATAAAATGCGACATTTTTTGTCAGAAAAGAAAACGGCATTAGATTAGTATGGTTTGTCATTATTTCAAGCGGGTTTCTATTGAAAATTCGGAAATTCGGGCATCGTTGTGCCAAGATATGACCTAATATATGGAAACACCCCCCCCCCCCCAAAAAAATGCAAAAAATTCAGTGTATTTGTTGTAATAATTTATTATTAACTTTATCAAATTGTTTATTTTTTCAAATATTTTGTTTATTTTGTTGTAAATAGTGCAATAAATCCAGATACCAAACGTAAATCCCAGGTGGAGGGTATCAAAGATTCGGTGTAGCCAAATTTAACACTCTTACTTGATTTTGTATAAATTTTTCTAAAATTCTGAATAATTGTAAATAAATGATTTTTATAATGGGCCCTTAAAGAAATGGCGGAGCGATTTTGCACCAACGATTAAATCATTGGTAAATGACTGCCAATTTCAAGGACCTATAGAAATTCTTTTACTTGGAAGATATAAAAAATGGAGCAACAGTGGGCAAAGTGTATTTAGTCTAGCTCAAGACACTATGTTGAGAAATAATTTTCTCTTTCGTATTGATTTATTGATCTGATCTAAGCTCCTAAAATCCGTCTTCATGTATTTATTTATGTAATAGTTCTTTAATCTCGAAGGCCCAATAAACTAAAAATATAAATACGGCAGGGTAGCCAACATTAAACTGCAATTTATATTTCTTGAGAATTTAAAAAAAAAAAATAATAACAAAAAATTAATAAATTTGACCTCGAGCTTATTTATTTTGGGAAATTACATCAATTTCAAAGGTCGAAAAATTCTTAAAATTTACATAAATTAATAAGTAATAAAAGAAACAAAAATAAAAACATTGTTTAATAAAAAAGAAATAAAAAAATAAAATAAATAAAAATTATTTTTTTTTTGTTAATTGTATACAAGCAACTATATACACAAAAAATCGGTCATAGCCCGTCTGACTTAACAACGAAAGATCTTTTCATTATTAATGAATTTTAACGTAGTGGTACAAAAATGTGTGTCCTGAAAAGAACTTCCCAAGCCTGTTTCTCAAAAACGGGATTATACTTGATTATCTTATAAAAATAGTAATTACTTGTACCCATAAAGCTTTGAAAACAACACACGAAGTAGTACGAGTTTTATTTGGCAGACCATATAAATATCGGTGCGAGTCTTTAAATATTCTGGTGGGACATCCAACTGTAAGTCTCCATACCATACAAAACAAGTACGAAAATTATAGTCGGTCTATACCGACTATATGATAACCTATACCATGCGTTTAGAGACCCTATCTGTCAGGCCCAACTAACTAGATATAGAAAATAAGCATAAACCAAATTTGTGTGGGATTTTTATTAATTTTTTCGGCTGCAGATATGAAAAAGTTCATATCGGATGCTATATCTATATGGGGACTATGCCCAAAAATGGACCGATCCTGACCATATCTGGTAAAGTCTCTTGTATTTTGCAAAAATATATACAAATAATATTTGAGAAGAATCAGTGCAATATTTTTCTTTTTTGATAGATTTAAGTGAAGATCGGGAAGCAGCTCTATATGGGGCCTATGACTAAGAGTTGTCCAATAGGGATCATTTTTAGACCACTGATTAATGGATGTAATATATACATACAAACCCAATTTGACTAAGATTTGTGTGATAATTTGGATCTTATGGCAATATATGTTGATTTCATAGGGGTCATTTGTATGGGGGCTAGGTCTGAACATGGACCGATTCTCACCAATTTCAATAGCGTTCATCTCATGGCCAACGACAGATTAAATACCAAATTTAATCAAAATATATTCATATTTGCGACCTGCAGTTTGATTACAAGCTTTACATGGACATACAGACGGACGGACGGACGGACGGACGGACGTCGTTAAATCGAATCAGATAGTGATTCTGATTCGATCGGTATAATTAAAGATGGGTGTAGGTCAAATATTTTTAGTTGTAACAAACGGCAGCACAAAGTCATTATACCCAAACCACATAGTGGTATAGGGTATAAAAAGTAGTACGCAGAATTAGAATTTTGTGAAACAGACAAAGTCAAGATTTTGAAGGTTTTAGTGTAAAACAAGTAGGAGGGTTAAATTCGGCTATGTCGAATCTTTGGTACTCTCCACATCGGTTTTAAGTTTACATTAATATCTGGACTTATTGCACTATTTATAACAAATGCAAATAAAATATTTTAAAATATTTAAAAGCAACAATTTGATAACTTGACAAACTTAATACTAAACAAGTAAGAGTGTTAAATTCGGCTGTTGCGAATTTTTTGATACCCTCCACCTGAGTCTTTAATTTTTAATTTTTTAATTTTAAATTTTTAATTTTTAATTTTTAATTTTTAATTTTTAATTTTTAATTTTTAATTTTTAATTTTTAATTTTTAATTTTTAATTTTTAATTTTTAATTTTTAATTTTTAATTTTTAATTTTTAATTTTTAATTTTTAATTTTTAATTTTTAATTTTTAATTTTTAATTTTTAATTTTTAATTTTTAATTTTTAATTTTTAATTTTTAATTTTTAATTTTTAATTTTTAATTTTTAATTTTTAATTTTTAATTTTTAATTTTTAATTTTTAATTTTTAATTTTTAATTTTTAATTTTTAATTTTTAATTTTTAATTTTAAATTATTAATTTTTAAATTTTAATTTTTAATTTTTAATTTTAAATTATTAATTTTTAATTTTTAATTTTTAATATTTAATTTTTAATTTTTAATTTTTAATTTTTAATTTTTAATTTTTAATTTTTAATTTTTAATTTTTAATTTTTAATTTTTAATTTTTAATTTTTAATTTTTAATTTTTAATTTTTAATTTTTAATTTTTAATTTTTAATTTTTAATTTTTAATTTTTAATTTTTAATTTTTAATTTTTAATTTTTAATTTTTAATTTTTAATTTTTAATTTTTAATTTTTAATTTTTAATTTTTAATTTTTAATTTTTAATTTTTAATTTTTAATTTTTAATTTTTAATTTTTAATTTTTAATTTTAAATTATTAATTTTTAATTTTTAATTTTTAATTTTTAATTTTTAATTTTTAATTTTTAATTTTTAATTTTTAATTTTTAATTTTTAATTTTTAATTTTTAATTTTTAATTTTTAATTTTTAATTTTTAATTTTTAATTTTTAATTTTTAATTTTTAATTTTTAATTTTTAATTTTTAATTTTTAATTTTTAATTTTTAATTTTTAATTTTTAATTTTTAATTTTTAATTTTTAATTTTTAATTTTTAATTTTTAATTTTTAATTTTTAATTTTTAATTTTTAGTTTTTAATTTTTTAATTTTTAATTTTTAATTTTTAATTTTTAATTTTTAATTTTTAATTTTTAATTTTTAATTTTTAATTTTTAATTTTTAATTTTTAATTTTTAATTTTTAATTTTTAATTTTTAATTTTTAATTTTTAATTTTTATTTTTAATTTTTAATTTTTAATTTTTAATTTTTAATTTTTAATTTTTAATTTTTAATTTTTAATTTTTAATTTTTAATTTTTAATTTTTAATTTTAATTTTTAATTTTTAATTTTTAATTTTTAATTTTAAATTTTTAATTTTTAATTTTTAATTTTTAATTTTTAATTTTTAATTTTTAATTTTTAATGTTTAATTTTTAATTTTTAATTTTTAATTTTTAATTTTTAATTTTTAATTTTTAATTTTTAATTTTTAATTTTTATTTTTAATTTTTAATTTTTAATTTTTAATTTTTAATTTTTAATTTTTAATTTTTAATTTTTAATTTTTAATTTTTAATTTTTAATTTTTAATTTTTAATTTTTAATTTTTAATTTTTAATTTTTAATTTTTAATTTTTAATTTTTAATTTTTAATTTTTAATTTTTAATTTTTAATTTTTAATTTTTAATTTTTAATTTTTAATTTTTAATTTTTAATTTTTAATTTTTAATTTTTAATTTTTAATTTTTATTTTTTAATTTTTAATTTTTAATTGTTAATTTTTAATTTTTAATTTTTAATTATTAGTTATTAATTTTTAATTTTTAATTTTTAATTTTTAATTTTTAATTTTTAATTTTTAATTTTTAATTTTTAATTTTTAATTTTTAATTTTTAATTTTTAATTTTTAATTTTTAATTTTTAATTTTTAATTTTTAATTTTTAATTTTTAATTTTTAATTTTTAATTTTTAATTTTTAATTTTTAATTTTTAATTTTTAATTTTTAATTTTTAATTTTTAATTTTTAATTTTTAATTTTTAATTTTTAATTTTTAATTTTTAATTTTTAATTTTTAATTTTTAATTTTTAATTTTTAATTTTTAATTTTTAATTTTTAATTTTTAATTTTTAATTTTTAATTTTTAATTTTTAATTTTTAATTTTTAATTTTTAATTTTTAATTTTTAATTTTTAATTTTTAATTTTTAATTTTTAATTTTTAATTTTTAATTTTTAATTTTTAATTTTTAATTTTTGAATTTTTAATTTTTAATTTTTAATTTTTAATTTTTAATTATTAATTTTTAATTTTTAATTTTTAATTTTTAATTTTTAATTTCAATTCTTGTTTATTAATTTTCCATTTTTCAATTTTCATTTTCCATTTTCCATTTCCATTTTTCATTTTTCAATTTTCTTTTTTCATTTTCCATTTTTCATTTTCCATTCTCCATTTTCTAATTTTCATTTACCATTTTTCAATTTTCGTTTTCCATTTTCCGTTTTTCATTTTCCATTTTCCATTTTCCATTTTCAATTTTCTATTTTCCATTTTTCAATTTTCTTTTTTCATTTTCCCATTTTCAATTTCCATTTTCTATTCTCTATTTTTCATTTTCTATTTTACATTTTCCATTTTCCGTTTTTCATTTTCCATTTTTCATTTTTATTTTGCATTCTCCATTTTCCATTTTCATTATCCATTGGAAAATTTCCATTTTTCGTTTTCATTTTTTCTTTCATATTGGCGATTTTTTTTATTATAACGCTATGACGACAAAAAAAAATGTGGCAATATTTCTAACATGAGCTATGTTATTGTGTTCTTGGCATTGTTAATATATATGCATATTATTTTTGTGGCATTTATTTATGTTGTTGTACAATTATTATGTTCAACCACTAAACTGTTACAACAAACACACTGCGATTTATGTTTTTTTTAGAGATATCTACATATTTTTGGTCGTATCTAATCACAGTGATGCCCGATGTAGCCCAGTTTCAATACCAACCTGCTGGGAATTATGGCAAATGATATTTTTGTAACCTTATCCAGTGAGATGGCTGTTTTTGTGAATAAGCGTAATTTCAACAGACAGACGGACAGACGGACATCGCTATATCGACTTGAGCTGTGATAAGGATCAAGAATGTATATACTTTATGGGGGTCGGAAATTAGTTTTTCGATGCGTTACAAACGGAATGACGAAACTATATATACCCTCTATATACCCTATATATACCCTCTGCCACAACAAACACTGAATTTTTTAAATTTTTAAAAGGTATCTTCATGTTTTTGGACATATGTCGGCACAATTATGCCCGATTTACCCTATTCTAAATACCAAGCTGCTCGAAATAATGACAAACTACATTATTATAACTGTAAACATGTGTATGGTTTATTTTGTGAATAAGCATGATTTGAACAGACAGACGGATGGACGGCCATCGCTATATCGACTTTGGTTATTATAAGGATCATGAGTATATATACTTTATGCAGTTACAAATACATTTATCGATGCTTACAAACGGAATGACAAACCTAAATGTACCGTCTGCACAGTGGTGTGGAGGGTATCAAAATAGCGGTTAAAACCTTCCAAATACTTTGTAAAACTCTGTTTAGATTTGATCTTAAGTAATCAAGACATTTGAAATTATTGCTTGTAACTATGGATATCTATAAAAAAAAATCGCTAATGCGCAACATAAATGTTATAGAACCCAACTCTATAGGTACTTAAATTCTTATATATCTTTTATAACTTGAAACTGCATATTGACGACAACCACTTAAGAAAGACTTCAGCAGTCGCCAAGATGAATTTTCAAATTAAAACTGAATTGAAAACAGTAGTTTGTGTTAAAATTTTTCTTTAAAACATTTTTTATAGAAATATTTTGATATTGAAAAAATTCTCTCATCCTCTTTTTGAGGTTTTGTATAAATTTTGATATTGAAGTTAAGGAGAATTTTTAGGATTATGATCATTATTTTTTATAAAAATCTTAGCTGATGCATATCTCATAGAAAACTTCTCTTGAATTTATCTAAAACTTAAAAATTCATATAAGGAATATCCTTTTTACCAAAACAAAAAAAAAATTACAAGTAAGAAAATTACAGTCGATATATATATATACCATACCCGCTACCATACGTTTAGAGACCCTATCTCTTAGGTTGAACTAATTAGATCTAGAAAGTAAGCATAAACCAAATTTGAGTGGCATTGTTATTAATTTGTTTGCCTTCGGATATGAAAAAGTTATAGGATGCTATATTTTTATGGGAGTATGTCGAAAAATAGACCTATTCTGACCATATTTGGTAAGGTGACTTATTTGTTGCAAAAACTTATACAAACCAAATTTGAGAACAATCTGTGCAATCTTTTTGTTTTTTACAGATTTACGTGAAGATCGGGAATCAGCTTCATTCATATGGGGATATGACTAAGAATTGCCTTATAAGGTTAATTTTTGGACTACTGATAAATAGATGTAATAGACACACACATACCCAATTTGACCGAGATCTATATGATAATCTGGACATTATGTTTATATTCAAAACAATCTTTTCTAATAATAAGAAATAAAATCATTATAAACAGTCAATAATTATCCAATTATCGAATTGATCTGAAACTTGGTCCATACACTTGCTGTGACTACAGATTAATTTTGTGGTAGTCTCGCACAGTCACGCACAGTCACGGAGAGATTTAAAACGGATTTCCCCTCATCCAATCAATCCGAAACTTGGTCGATAGACTTGCTGTGAAAAAAGATTAACTTCGACATTGTCACGCACAGTCACGCAAAGTCACGCACAGTCACGTAGAGATTAAAACATTTTTTCGATCATAAGATCCTAATTATCATATATATCTCAGTCAAATTGGATTGTGTGTGTGATTATTACAGCCATTAATCTGTAGTCCAAAAATATATACTCTATAGGACAATCTTTAGTTATAGTTATGCTTCCCGATCTTCACCTAAACCTAAAAAACAGAAATATTCCACAAATATAAGTGACCTTACCAAATATGGTCAGGATCGCTCCATTTTTCGAGCTAGTCGCCATATAAACAGATCTGCAGGCAAAAAAATTAATAAAAATTACACTCAAATTTGGTTTATGCTCATTTTTTGTACCCACTTAGTTGGACCTAAGACCAATTCTTCAAACAAATGGTATAAGTTATCACATAGGCGGTCTAGACCAACTATAATTTTTTTACTTGTTTTTATAAACTTTTTAGTAAAAAAAAACAACGTCTTGGGAACATTTTTCCCTAAACTGGTTTAGTTTATGCTGCATGATAAACATTTTTATCGTGTTAAAAATTTGTTTTCCTAATAAAAGTATCAAATTTGTAGAAGACCCTTTTTAAAATTTCGTAGTCTATTTTGATATTATTGCTTCAGGCATTGAAAGTGGTTTTCACACGGATAATACGGATAATGTTGTAGCAATCAAAGTAAAAGAGAAAAGAAATTTGAATGTTAGAACAAAACCAGGACTGTGGGAATCCAATAATTCAGTTTGTAATACATTTGATTATCATATAAATCTGTGTTCTTTTATCCAAATCCGAAATTTTTAATTAGTTCAAGCTCTTTTTAAAGTTGTTGTTACAAAATCGGTTAACTGCTTTAAGTTTAAGACAAAGTCAATGAAACGGTTTTTTTTTAAATTTTTTAAAATTTCTCAGAGCTATTTATCGATCGTTTTCAGTACAATTTAAAATGACTTTAATTTAGAAATGTTCTGAATTTTTTTTTAAGAGATCAAAATTTTCGCTGAAAATGTATTCGATATTTAATTAGGAGCTTTAAGAAATATTTGGCACATTCTTCTGGCAAAAACTCTCTTAAGTGTTTTAAATTTGATTAAGGGCAGATTAAGAAACTACATACTTCCATGTGCTTTATGAGTTATTTCAATAACTTCGGAGGGTTTTAAGACTTAAATAAGGGCCTGATTCGTATTTTATACAATTAATTTATATAATTAATTATAACTTTATCCGAAATTAAAGCTTTGCTAAAAATCAAAGGTTTTCTTCAAAGTAAGGTTGCTTACCCTGGTAGAGCATTACGCAAAGCCGCCGGATAAAATGCCGCTGCATGCAAAGCATGTCCCCAATGTGGCAACAACATCGGAGACCAGGGTAAAAAAGGATTTGCCGCCACCGCAGCAGCGGCAGCCGAAGGAACCATTAAACTGCTCATTCCATGCAGCGAAGGAAAACCACTAAATCCGGTAGCTCCAGTGGGTATTCTCAAATGATCTTGCACACCCAGCGTGGGGGTATTTGAAGGAACTGTTGTTGTGGCCGTTTTGGGTGGCAATACGACGTCTCTTCTCAAGTCATCCCTTCTTAAATCCTTGGCCGGTGTGGGAGTTGAAGTACGGATTGGTGGTGGTGGTGTACAAGATCTTGATCTGGGCGATCGTGGTGATCTTGAGGGTATGGGGGAGCACACGGAAATGTCGGAATCCTTATGTGGTGACTGAGATGGGGATTTTGTTGATGAATGCCGCTCTGTAGTTTCAAAGGATTTCCGGCGGCTGGGCGTATGAGCCGGGGAAGGAGATCGTTTCCTTTTTTCAGCCACTTTGAAGCTGTTTTACACACTTTTATGGGAATATATATATTTTCTATATATATATTTTTTTGAAATTTAGCAAGGAGTTCTACTTTTTTGTTTTGTTTTATTAAATAAAATTATGTTTTTTTTTCAATATTTAAGAAATTTTTGTCAATTTTTTTTTGTTGTTTTTTTTAATATTTTTTTTTTTAAATTAATTTTTACACTTGTATAATCCTTTTTCGGAAAATTTGTTTAAAATAACGCAAAATTAAAAAAAAAAATTCCGATATTTTTATAATTTAAGTGGGTTTTTTTGGTGTTTTCTGTGGGTTTTTGAAAACTCGCCGCAGATGCTAACTATTTGAAGTGTCATCAACAACTAACTTGTAAATAAGAACTCTGTATAATTCCAACCATATTTCAGCAGTTGAAACTGGTTGGCTAAATCATGTTAAAATACAGAAATTCCAAACAACCACCATACCAACATAATGAAAAACCCAGACAAATCCACTTTAACCTCCAGCAATTTTAGAACAACCAAAGAAAAAAAAACCCATTCACCCAACTCTATAAAAGCGATCGATTTTATGTGCTAAGTGGGCTCTCATGTCCTTTTCAACAAGCACAAGCACTCTCTTTACGAAATAATAAAACAAAAAAACAACATACAAAATACAACAACACTAGAAGAGCTCTTAACAACCATCATCAACACCAATTGCCATTGAGCACAAATATCCTTTTCTAATAACATGTTAGAGTATATCAGCCATGTTGAGTGTTCATCTCTCTTACTCTTACACTCTTGAGCGCATACGCTTACTAGGCTGTGTGAAGAGAGGGTACTTGAATTTTTGTTTTTGTAGACAATTCTCATCATCTGAAATGGTTGCTACAAGTACTAGGTAGTCAGTCGTACGTGTGTTAGTAGTGTCATAGTATGTAGTTTTTTTCCCTACCAATATCCTTGTACTTGTTGTGTTGTTGTTGTTTTATCACACATACTACTCTTTTGCTCTTTGGTTTCGCTGTTTGAGGGAATTTTTCATTCATTCATTTAGTCGTCATCTCCACCAACCATGATTGAGGCTTAAATCTTGCATTTTGAGTACGAGTATATGATGGGACTTCACGTTTCTGGGTTCTTCTTTTTCAAGCATTTTTCACTTGCTTATTAAGTACTCGGGTTTTTCAGTTATGTTGTCTTTTTTTTTTGTAATATTTTCATTATTTTTTTAACAACATGTCTGTACATAAGGGGTTTCACGCGCCCATTATATATTTATATTTACATTATGTTTACTTGTGCTTCATACATCCTCCATTCGTTGGCTATAGCCAGTCATCCATTTAAATATCTATATACTTTGCGCTGTCATCATCATTTTCATCATCAGCTAATTTTATTACATTATATTGTTGGATTGGACTGAAAGTAAATTCTTGTTGTTGTTTTTACACGCCAAGCTTTTATTATACCGGTCGATTCAGAGTTCTGAGTCGTTTTTGGCGATGTTCGTCTGTCTGTCCATGTAAACCGTAATCAAACTAGAGGTCGAAAATATGGATATATTATTTAAGACTCGAACTTAAAAGCAACTTTTTATTAAAAAGAAGAAAAATCTGTTCGGGGCTTTTTGAACATAGGCAGGGAATCATGGGAATGGATATCTTTTCTTTGTGTTTAATTTTCAGAAGACAAAATAAATCACTAAAAAAATTATCCGCATTAAAAAATAATAGCTTAAGTACTTAGGACTAAAAATTTAGTAGTTCAAATCTCAATAACTCGAGCAATAGGCAAAATATGGTCGTTAAAATAAATTCGCTGGATTAAATTAAATTAATTTTTTTTCAAAAATTTCAAAATTTTCTTTTCAATAGAAAAAAATCTAGATCTTCAAAAAAAAAAAAAAATTCTCTAGTGCGAATTTTCATTGGCGAAAATTTTTATCTTTTAAAAATTTTTCTTGAAGTAGAAACATATTATCTTGCTCTTGCTAATTTTTTTCCGGAAATATTTTTCGGGTGAGAAAATTTTTTTAATGGAATTATTTTATGTGAAAAGTTTCTTAGGGGTGCAATGAATATGAGGGTAAATTATATATTTTTTTTGTCCGCCCATTGAACATTTTTTTTAAATGGAAGCTATTTTAAAGACCTATCGAACTGATTTAATATCACGCCCATACCTTGTCCATTTTTCGAGGCTTTGAGTTTTGAACTTGCAAAATATAGAAACGTTTCTTTTAAGGGCATCTTAAGCGCTTCTTAAACTAACAGTTTTTACCGCAGAAGTGACTTACCCTGTTATGTAAAAATAAGGCACCAGAGACAAATAATATAAAAAATTGTATGTTGCATAGCCTCACTGTTTTTAAACAAATCGCTTTTCACAACCTCGAAACGATCTTATAAAATCTAAAAAAATTCTCAAAAATCTTATGATTCATAGGGATTTTATGCCACTTTAAAAGTTGAAACAAGAAACTTCCAAAACATTTCGATTCTATTTTTTATAAATTCTTTAGTTAATACCTCATGAGGGCCTCTTCTTCATCGGTACCTGTACGGTCTCATATAAATTCAGGATAGTGCTTGGTCAGTATTTTTCCCGATCAAAAAACAAATTAAAATCAGATCATGAAATTCTTGGGAATCCACTTTTCTCAAACTTAAAAGGTCGGTTGGTACAACTCTATAAACAAACTAGTAAGAAAATTATAGTCGACTATACGATACCCTATACCATGCGTTTAGAGACCCTATCTCTTAGGTCCGAGTAATTAGATATAGAAAATAAGTTCAAACTAAGTTTGAGTGCCATTGTAATTAATTTTTTTTACCTACAGATATGAAAAAGTTGATATCGGATGCTGTATTTATATTGGAACTAAGTCGAAAAATAGACCGATCCTGACCTTATTTGGTAAGATCTCTTATATTTTGGAAAAATATATAAAAACCAAATTTGAGAAAAATCTGTGAAATATTTTTGTTTTTTGATAGATTTAAGGTAAGATCGGGAAGCAGCTTCATGTGGGGGCTATGACTAACAATTTCCTATGGAGTTTATTTTTGGACTGCTGATAAATTGATGTAATAAACATTCACAAACCCAATTTGACCGAGATCTATATAATAATTTGGAAATTATGGCAATTTAAGTCGATCTCATAGGGGTCATTTGTAAGGGGACTAGGTCTGAACATTTTTCACCATTTTCAATAGCATTTATCCTACAGCCGATAGAAGCTTATAAACTAAATTTCATCAACGACCTGTTGTTTATGTGGACATACAGACGGACGGACGGACGGACACCACTAAATAGACTTAGAAAGAGATTCTGAGTCGATCGGTATAATAAAAGGTGAGTCTAGGTCAAATATTTTTGGTAGTTACAAACATCGGCACAAAGTCATTATACCCTGACCACATAGTGTTATAGGGTGTATATTAGACCTCGCCACACTTATATGGAAAAATTTTTTTTTTTCGAATTTTGCATTTGTGGAGTGGTTAAATATGCGATTTGATGTAAAAATTCATGTGGTAAAATTTGAAGTCGATCAGAGTGTGCCAACCCGTGCCACAATGAGGTCAAAGTTCAAAATATATAGAACACAATCGTTTTTTCATCGATGACAAGTTATTTATTATAAAAAAAAAACATTCAATTCATATAATGTTTTCTTAGTTTGCAATTTTTTATATTCAACCATTTCATTAAAAAAAAGAAGAGAATTAATATTATTAAATTATTATAAGAGCGACGATTTAGTATATGATGGGAATTCCTTTCGGTAGTTCTCAACAACATGAAGCAAGTACTGCTTGTCTTCTTCGCTATGTGTTAAGGACTGGTTAAAATCTGTAATAAGTTTGACTTTTCTCTCAGCAGCATCATTAACAAACATTAATATTTTTCAGAATTTGAACGAATTTAATGTATTCTGCTCTTTCGTGCCAATTTGAGGGATCAAAGTTTAAAAAATTGGTGTCTATTTCCAAACGTGCAAAAAAAAGTTTTAGTTTTAGATTGAAATTCTTTTAATTCTTTAATACTAGCGCAAACTTTTTTAGGCAGTGAAATTACATTGTCTTATATATTTTTCTTTTTACATCAAAGTCCACGTTGCAATCAAAAAACGCAAGAGCAACTAACTCTTCCGATAAATACCATAGGTGGTTTCGGATTTTTGCTAATAATGGTATTGATATGTTTGGGTCAATATAACTTGCTTGGTGCTTCGACAGCATAAGTGGTTCTGAACCAGTACGGAACATACAGGCGTACCAGAAATATACAAGTATTTCGCAAACCATTCAACTGGCTGGAAGACATTTGAAACTGTTTCTGTAAAGCATATATTTTTAAAACATATATGGCTTTCGACATAAATCTCGCATAGGATGTTGCCCCAGGTGCACGAAATGCGAAATTTGGGAAGCTGCCACCAAGAAAAATATACGTAAGTTGTAATAACTCCTTATAATCATGTCGAATATGGTCTTTTTCTGAATGTTTAATACAAAACTCTTTGCTGAAGTTCCATTCTTCGACACTTACAGCACGTTTCACTTATTCATCCATAATACCAACTTTGAAATCTTCCAACTTAAAAGTGTTCCATTCCCGTGAAAAACGTTCAAATATAACAACTTCTGGACCACTAGATTTTCCAAAATATACCTCAAAAACAGCTCGCAGTAAGATTTCTGCAATATGATGCCTGCACGGTAACCACATCAAACTCCGTTCTAATTTTTTCTCCAGCAATATTGCTGCCCCATTATGTTGACCAGTGTTGGTAGCAGTTGTGTCAAAGCACACCATTTCTAATGAATTTATCATGTTCATTTTCGTTAAATAATCATATATTGATTGTGCGATTGCTGCTCCAGATCCAACTTCAATAATTGGAATGGCAATTAACTTTTCAATTTTTTCTGCAGTTAAAACAATAGCTAGGCGGTCAACTTTTTCTTTTCCAGCCATTGCAGGAAGTAGTTTACCATCCCAATGTAGAACGAATGTGTCAGGAATCTGAAAAATGTTAATTCTGTGAAATATTCATAACAATTTTAAAATAAATTTGATTACCTTGAAATTCTCAATATTTTCTTTGCCATGACGTTGACGATATTCTTTGCTTTGTCTTCTCAAACATGTAGAATTAAGAACCAAATCTTCAATATTGTGACCTAAAGCTTTCGCTGTCGCAGAAATAAAATGGATTGCGAGTGGAGTCGATATATTACCAGCATCCATGCATGCCAACATTCTGTCATCTATGAATTTTTTCTTAACACGATTCTCTGTCGGGTTAATGTTTTTTGGTTCAATTGTCGGCGAATCTGCAGACTTTTCAGATTCACATTCACTTTCATCACTTGCATCAAATTGTACAGTCAAGACTAAAGTAAAAATTATTGAACAAAATAAGTTGAAACAAAAAAATTACTCATGCTGACTTTAATATAACCTTCAGAGCTTTCAATTCTTTGATGGTTTTTTTGCATCGATTTTCCTTTTCTTCTCTTTCCGCCTTTCGCTTTTCTTTATTTGTTAGGTTTTGATCTATTGAAGTCATTATGCCAACACGACCTTGTTCCCTTTGTTTAATTAAGAAATCTCTATCCTCCTGAATAGAAATTATTTCTAAGGCATCAACATCTGCAATATCGAATAAATTTTTCAAATGTTCTTTAAAATCTTCTTCCATTTTTCTACGACTTGCAAATTTAGATTTAGAAACATTTTGCACCTTTCTCCACTTATCATATAATTTGTTTAATTTTTCAACACATGTTCTTTTGTGTAACGTTGGAATACGAGCTCTTTCCCAGAAGGGCAATATTTTTTCTAACGCTAATACAGAATTCTCTTTAAATGTCTTTTTTTCACACCGCACATAATAAAAAAAGCATTGTAACACTTGTAGTTTTGAAGGTAATTTGCATCCAACTATTTTTTTTTTCGCATTTTCCTATCAAATGCACGTATATGTCAGCAGATCTAAGATTTAGAGATTTATTTAGCGCCATAATAAAAAATCTGTACTGATTGTACTATTTTTAATTCTTTTAATAAACGACTTTTCACAACCGCACTCAATTTCGCAATGGAAAAATACTGAAATCAAAATATAAAAGCTAAACGAAATTGGTGGCAAAATGTCACAATGTACTATACCGTTAGTTTTCTTAGAATATAAGAACGTGGAATTTAACTTCGTTGTTGCTTACTATAACTTTTTAAGCAGATCATGCTTCACATCACTTATAATTTACAGTTAGTTTGTCTGATCGTTTATAATAAATAACTTGTCATCAATGAAAAAACGATTGTTTTCTATATATTTTGAACTTTGACCTCATTGTGGTACGGGTTGGCACACTCTGATCGACTTCAAATTTTACCACATGAATTTTTAAATCAAATCGCATATTTAACCAATCCCCAAATGCAAAATTCGAAAAAAAAAAAATTTGAGGCGAGGTCTAGTGCATATATCTATATGTGAGGTCAATAGTAGTTCATCAAGCTTGGAACCCGATCTCTACCATTAACATATAAGCTCCATTTTGTTACCTTGACGTATTACATGTTTACTTTAAATGCTGAACCAGTGGAGTGTTTCCCACGAACGTATTTCTATCGACATATCTATGGTCAAGTATTATGGCCATCATTCAGCAAAACAATTTATTCGATGTAAGCCTGTTCGATTTGGGTTGCAGCAAGGTCTTCTGGATATTGCAACTTTTATGATATTTATTGTGGTAAATCAACAAATTCTACTACTGAGCCTTTGGGAACTAGAGTTGCGAAAACGTGTTTTTATACCCTATACCACTATGTGGTTTGGGTATAATGACTTTGTGCTGCTGTTTGTAACAACCAAAAATATTTGACCTACACCCATCTTTAATTATACCGATCGAATCAGAATCACTATCTGATTCGATTTAACGATGTCCGTCCGTCTGTGTGTCCATGTAAAGCTTGTAATCAAACTGCAGGTCGCAAATATGAAAATATTTTGATGAAATTTGGTATTTAATCTTTTTCTGCCATGGGATGAACGCTATTGAAATTGGTGAGAATCGGTCCATGTTCAGACCTAGCCCCCATACAAATGACCCCTATGAAATCAACATATATTGCCATAAGATCCAAATTATCATACAAATCTTAGTCAAATTGGGTTTGCATGTACATATTACATCCATTAATCAGTAGTCCAAAAATGATCCCTATTGGACAACTCTTAGTCATAGGCCCCATATAGAGCTGCTTATTCTCAAATTTTGTTTGTATATATTTTTGCAAAATACAAGAGACTTTACCAAACATGGTCAGGATCGGTCCATTTTTGGGCCTAGTCCCCATATAGATATAGCATCCGATATGAACTTTTTCATATCTGCAGCCGAAAAAATTAATAAAAATCCCACTCAAATTTGGTTTATGCTTATTTTCTATATCCAGTTAGTTGGGCCTGAGAGATAGGGTCTCTAAACGCATGGTATAAGGTATCGTATAGTCGGTCTAGGCCGTCTATATTCTTTTTACTTGTTTATACTGTATATAGTGTCACTTTTTTATCCATATGTAATTCCGTATGTCTGTCAAAATTATCGTTTTACATACAATTCATAATTTTTGCTATCACACGTACATATATATTTTCGTATGACATAACCCCTAAATGTAGTTTGTAAATTTACAAAATTAATTGTTAAAAATAAAGTTACATATTTTTTAATTGTTAATTGATACTAAACAATTTATTTTTCTTTTAATATTAATCATTTTAATTTACTTTGTTTTTCTTTCGCCACAACCAGTGTTGTATTTTCATATGTTTTGTCATGTCAAAATAGAACCTATTCGAATTGAAAAATTTACATGTGACTTTCCACATGTATTGTACATAAACAATGTTTGAAAGGGGTCACACGATGTGTACAAATTGCATGTGCTAAAAATATAAGAAAAAACACAAGCAAAACACGTCGCACAGTGGGTTGAAAAGCATGAAAAGTGAGGATTAATTCAGGGAAGACGTAATTTCAAAATATTGTAAATTCTTTTTAATGGATATTCATTAATGCATAAAAAACCACCATTTAAAAAAAAAAGTGGAAAAAAATTTGTTTTAACCCGTTGGGAGCTTCTTTGTGTTTTGGAAAAAATTATCTTTTCTTACAATTTTTGCTGTAACTTTGGAATAAAAAGCGATAAATTAGTAAATGAAATTGCAAGTTAGAACTTAGTTAATGTGCTTTTAGAAAAAATAAAATTCTTTTTTTAAAAATAAAAGAGGAATAAATATTTAATATGTATTTATATTATTGTATTGTATTGTATTGTATAAAAGAGGTGACGAAAGTACCGCGACCAGTATGATCTATTGTACTGCCCTCTGCTAATAGTTGTTCCTATAAAATCTCACCCAAACCTGAAGCCCTCAGAAATTCGAGGATGTGGGTTGGTTCCAGTGATTTTACTTCGCTCCCTGGTATTTGGAAAGAACCCAGGTACTTTTTCCTCTTATGCATTAAAGCTCCACAATCCCCCAGTATGTGCTCCGCCGATTCTGCCTTCTCATCGCAAAATCTGCACATGGGGTTCGCTTCAATTCCTAACCTGCTCAGATGCTCCCTGAGCCTACAGTGACCGGTTAGAATCCCGGTTAATATTCTCAGTCCGTTCTTCGATAGTCCGATACATGACTCAAATCTCTTACCGTTGTAGTTACCTAGCAGTAGTTTTGATTGCCTTAAGCCCAAGTGGCTCGAGAAAAGCTCCTGTCTGATATGATTCTCACATTCTTTGAGTACGCCTTCCCATACTCCTTTTCCTATTCCACAAAACGGTTCCGGCCCCATTAGCTTTGTGGTAGCTCCCTTTCTGGCAAGCTCATCCGCTTGCTCATTTCCCCGAATCCCAATATGTCCTGGGACCCAACAGAGGCTGACCGTATTGTGTCTGCCTAGCTCGTTCAGTCTTTGCAGACAGTCCCATACTAACTTAGAGTTTACTACATAGGAGCCTAGTGCTCGAATAGCAGCTTGACTATCTGATAATATGGTTATGTCCTGTCTATTGTACTTTCTATTTAAGTTAATCTGTGCACATCTATCGATGGCATAAATTTCCGCCTGGAAAATACTCGTGTGCATTCCCATTGATTCGTAGTATTTGGTTCTAGGCCCAAAGACTCCCGCCCCTGTTCCATTCCCGGTCTTTGACCCGTCCGTGTACCATTTGATCGTATTCTCCTTAAGAGAATATGCTGTGCTCAAACTACTCCATTCCTTTTTGTTACTAAGTTTTGTAACAAAGTTTTTCCTGAAATCGTATTTCTTCTCCATCCTGTCCATTGGACAATCTAGGAGGGAGTAATCTTTAACCTGACTTATTTGGTTCCATTGCCCTTCATAAAGCCTGGATATAGGTTTATCCCCCTTTAGCCTGATTGCCGTTGCCAGGGCTTTCTTTTGCACCACTATATGCAGTGGGCTCTGATCCAAGAGTACTTCAAGTGATGCCGTTGGGCACGTCCTCATTGCACCCGTTATTCCAATACACGCTAGTCTTTGTATTCTACTTAACTCCATTTGAGTTGATTTTAGCTCCGTCCTTTTGGCCCACGCAATAGCTCCATAGGTCACGATTGGACGGACCATCATGGAGTACATCCAGTGTAGGATGCTGGGTTTACATCCCCAGGTTCTACCCGCTACCCTTCTACATATCATTGTAGCACGCTTGGCTTTCTCTGTGATATGGTTGACGTGTGCCTTCCATGTTAACTTGCTGTCTAGTATTATGCCTAGATATTTCACTTCTGTCCTTGGTTCGATGACTTCTCCCAGAATTTGAACTGCCTTCCATCTTGGAAGTTTTCTTTTCCTGGTAAATGGTACAATAGTGGTCTTTGTCGGATTGATGTTCAGTCCTGTTGCCCTACACCATTGATTGATAATTCTCAGCCCTCTTTGGACAATGTCACAGAGGGTTTCCTCGAATTTGCCTCTTGCTATTATGACTATATCGTCCGCATAGCCTTGACATTCTATACCTGCTTCTGACAGTTCCACTAGTAGTTCGTCCACAACCAGACTCCACATTAGAGGCGAAAGAACCCCTCCCTGTGGACATCCTCTGGTTGTGTTGACGGCTAAGGTTTCCCCTTCTGCTAGTGTTTCTGCTGATCTTGTGCTGAGAACTTCTACCATCCATCTTGATATCACTGAGTGTACTCCTTTTCGGTTTAATGCCCTTTCTATTACATCATGTGAAGTATTATCAAAGGCTCCTTCTATATCTAGGAAGGCACAAACTGCTATTTCCTTCTCATCTAGTGATTTTTGAATAGTGCCCACTAGTTTGGTAAGAGCGGTCTCCGTTGATTTGCCCGCTCTATACGCATGCTGGTTTGGATGCAAAGGCAACTGTTGTAATATCCCACATCTTAAATAGTTGTCCACTGCTTTTTCAAGTGTCTTTAACATGAAAGATGTTAGGCTTATTGGTCTGAAGGATTTTGGATGTGCAGTGTCTTTTTTCCCCACTTTGGGTATGAACACCACTTTCGCCCTCCTCCATGCCTCTGGTATGTACCCTAAGGCCAAGCTGCTCCGCCCGATATTCATTAAGAATGGTAAAATTCCCTTTAAGCCCTTCTGTAATAAGGCAGGAAAAATACCATCCGTTCCAGGGGACTTGTAGGGTTGAAAGGTGCCTAAAGCCCATTCTAGTCTTGCCCTTGAACAAATTTCGTTTGCTATTTGTCTATTTTCCCTACTAGGGTTTCTTGGATTGTTACTTGGCCGTTCGTTATCTACTGCCACACTTCCTGGAAAGTGTGTCTTTAATAACAACTCTGCCCTTTCTTGGCCAGTTTCCGTGTAACTACCGTCTTCTTTCCTAAGTGACATTGTTAGTTCTGGTCCGCATTTCGCAAATGTTCTATTATAAATGTTTATATTATAAAAATTGAATTTTAAAATCCGATTTTATTTTCCAAATTCCACAACTCCACAAATTTAACTCAAAAAATTCACATTATAAAATAATATTATGTTTTTATTGATGAATAATTATAAGCACAAAACAAACAACCATTTCAGAAAAATTAAAAAAAAATTAAAAAAAAAATTAAAAAAAAATTAATTCAATTAATATTGAATATATTGGAACATTTATAATTGAAAATTTTGTATGCATTTATTGTTATTGTTTATTTTTTATTTTATATTGTTCTTATTTAAGAGAAACTTAAATATATATATATATATATAAATAATATATATATATATATATATAAAATCAAGGATCCTCCGTATTATCATCACCTTCATAAATATAATCAGCATCTTCATAAGTATCGTTATCAATATCTTCATTAATCTCTTCTTCATCAGAAATCTTGGGCAAAATTAATAAATCTAGTGCCATCTGTGGTATATTACATATTTTTTTTTGGCATAATTTTTGCTTTTAGTGGTAATTAAAGGATCCGAACTAAGAAGTAACCTATTGAATATATCTTCATTTGACTTCACATTTACAACAGCAACTATAGCAATCACAGTTACGAAAATAAACACAAAACAAAAACTAAAAAAAATTTTTTTCTGTTGTGTTTTCAAGCATTTTTTTTAATTTTATATTGGGGACTTTTAATAAAAACTTGAATATTACATTCGCTGGCAAGTATTGGCAAAATGTTTTTTTGGAATACACAAGGAGAAATCCCATATTTTACTACAATGTAAATAATTTTACCCGATCTCATCTAGAATTACGTTGAAACTCAATCTCTTTTTAAAAAATACCCTCATTTTAGGACAATTTTCAAAAAATTATTAAAAATATTTCTAAAACATTTATCTAAATTTTTTTTTAATAATACAGTCAAATACTTGAAGTTGATGCATCCATTTGAAAAAAAGTTAGAATTTAAGAAAAAAAATGAAAAAAATTAAACTTGAAATATCTCGTTTTTCACTTTTTACCACTTCGAGCAAAATTAAAAAAAATTGTTGAACTTTGAGAGAGTATAGCAAGAAAAGTAAACAACTTTGAACAATAATTTTGACAGTTAGTGATGACCCATTTTATACTCTGTTACCCGGTATAAAAATTTATTACAAAATACTCATTTCAATTTTTGAATTAATCCTCATTTTTGACCCAATATGCGTCGTGTGATAGCTCATTAAGTAAAATGACCACAAACGCTGCAAATCACAAAGTGTTTATTGACAACTTTTCCAAGAGTTGCGACCTAAATGATTTACGCCATTTAGGTTACCGTGCTACAGGATCCATAAGAGAAAATTGCACCATGAAATGTCCACTTTGGTAGGGAAGAAATCAAGAGCCGAGTTCGATTACAGGTTCAATTTAGCGAGTTCCTCCGTCCGCCCGTCTGTGTGTCCATGTAAACCTTGTAATCAAACTACAGGTCGCAAATATGAATATATTTGTTAATAAGCTTATATCGGCCATAGGATGAAGGCTATTGAAATTGGCGAAAATCGGTTCATGTTCAGACCTAGTGCCCATACAAAGGACCCCTATGATGTAGACTTAAATTGCTATAATATCCAAATTATCATATAGATCGCGGTCAAACTGGGGCTTGTGTATGTTTATTACATCTATTTATCAGTAATCCAAAAATAAACCCTATAGGACAGTTCTTAGTCATAGCCCCCATATGAAGCTGATTCCCCATCTTCACTTAAATCTATAAAATAACAAAAATATTACATAGATTTTTCTCAAATTTGGTTTGTATATGTTTTTTGCAAAAAATAAGTGATCGCACCAGCTTAGTCAGGATCGGTCCATATTTCGACGTAGTTCCCATATAAATATAGCATCCGATATGAACTTTTTCATATCCGAAGGCAAAAAAATTAATAACAATGACATTCAAATTTGGTTTATGCTTATTTTCTATATCGAATAAGTTGGACCGAATGATAGGGTCTCTAAATGCATGGTATAGGGTATAGTATATTCGCTTTAGACCGACTATAGTTTTCTTGTTTATTTATAATGTTTGAAATCTTATCTTGTCCGTGAAGTTATAAAATCAAAAATTTCATAAATATGTCCTCTTTCATTTGACAATGACAGCGGCATCATAGGATGAGTATACAAATTTTGGGACATTGATCCTTTAAAAAGAAAACGAGATCACGAAATGAAAAACTATAAACGCAGTTTTAAAAATTTTTTGCATTTTGTGGGACGCTGTTATCTATATATAGAAGAATCGAATCATCCTTCATTTTAGAAGAATTTCTATGTAACATAAAATTTGATCTGTTTATACATTTAATAGGTGCTTGAATCATTTAATTGAAATCCTAACTTATCTGATACAACTACGAAATTACTTTTGCCACAAGACAATATTTCATTGTCATTACTATTACTGTTGTTAACCCTTGGGTCTATTACTATATAAAATTCTGTTATATTCATGTTTAACATTATTAAATCAGAGATTTATGGCGCATTATACATACATACATACATACATACATACATACATATATATATTATACAGTTAAACAATAAGGTTCCTTCCATACCTTCTTATGTACATATGTAAGTATGTATACTCTCTTATGTATTCACTTAAGGTGTGTTTACACTATGTGTATTTTCCATGTGTAAATTCAGTTTTACGATCCATACGTAATTCCGTGTGTGTGTCAAAATTGCCGTTTTACATACAATTCATAATTTTTGCGTTCAAACGTACATATGTATTTCCGTATGACATAACCTCTAAATGTAAACAACAGCTGATTTAATTTGTGAATTTACAAAAAATTATTGTTAAAAATAAAGTTATATATTTTTTAATTGTTAATTAATATTAAACAATTTATTTTTCTCTCAATATTAATCTTTATAATTTACTCTGTTTTTCTTTCGCCACAAGCAGTGTTGTATTTTCATATGTTTATCTTGCAAAAATAGAACCTGCTCTAATTGAAAATTTTACATATGTCTTGCAAAATGTGGTGTACATAAACAATGTTTGAAAGGGTTCACACTATGTGTACAAATTACACGTGCTAAAAAAATAAGAAAAACACGAGCAAAACACGTAGTGTGAACGCAGCTTTACCAAGCAAAGGAACTTACACAGTTAAATGGTGATACTTCCGTTTATTATTAAAAAAGAAAAATGTTACAGTGCAATATTATTACGTTTTATATCTTATTAAATTTAGAAAAAAAAAATTATGGGGGAAGTTAATTTTAAATTGTTATTAGATTTTTAAATTTAAACTGCTAGATTATTAAATTCTTCAGTTGATCCAACAAACCTACTGGCTTTATTTCAAATCTGATCATGTTGATCATGATTAAAGATATAATTCAAATCTTAGAATTAAACATCGGTGGGACTGATTAAAATAATTTCCCCAAGGCATTTTATAGACATGAGTTAGAAACAAAGTACCTTATTACAAAATTGACCTGGTTAGGGAAATTACTTTAACATTCTGAATCCTATAAAGTGAATAGTTTTTTTTTCAACAATTTCTCAATTTTACCACAATAACGTTTTGAAAATGTCAATATGATTTCGAAAATCCCTATCGGAATTCTTGTAGTTATGTCATCCGTTTCATGCAAATAACTCAAAGTAGGATGTTAGGAATTTAAAAATTAGCTAAGCTTAAAGTTTAACGTGTTTAGCCCCTTGTTATCACTGAATTTTGATTTTTTTTTTACAAATTAAAAAATAATTTCAACTTAAAGATTCGTACTCATCCTACCTTAAATATTATTCCGATTTAAAATAAAAACCCCTCTTTTAAATTTATTTTTATTAATTATTGTTTATGACTTTTGATTTATTTTGTTACAATTTAAAAAATGGTGTGATTCTTGTTTTGACAAATTTTTAACTTAAAGATTCATAATCGAGTAACCAAAACGTTATTCATATTTTAAGGAAAAAGTAATTTGTTTGATTTGTATTTTTAGTTTTTTTTTTATTAATAATTTGTTTGATTTATATTTTTAGTTGATTTTTAATAATAAAATAGAACATCCAAAAATATCCACAGCCTTTTCGAAAAAAACCTGGGATCTTATTAATGCAGTTGTAATCGAAGTAATTTCATATCGAAATTAAATAAAATATTTTGAAATTTTAATTTAATGAACATCGTTAAAAATAGCAACAATAAAAAAATTTTACTGTTAGGACATTTTAAAATATTAAAAAAAAATTTTTTCTTAGAAAATTGTAACAAATTGTCGGTAAATATAATAGAAACAAATTAGTAATTAGAATTATTAATTCGGTTATAACATAAGAAAACCAATCATTTAACTGGGTTTGGTAGATTTAACCAATTGCAGGAATGGGGGCTATGACTAGGAATTGCCCTATACTGCTTATTTTTGGACTACTGATAAATGGATGTAATAAACAAACACAAACCCAATTTGACCGAGATCTATATGATAATTAGGATATTATGGCAATTTAAGTCGTTCTCATAGGGGTCATTTGTATGCGAACTATCTCTGAACATGAACCGATTTTCAGCAGTTTCAATAGTGTTCATCCTATGGCCAATAGAAGCTTATATACTAAATTTATACCGAAAAATATTCATTCATATTTGCGACTCGTAGTTTGATTACAAGGTTTACAATGACACACAGACGGACGGACGGACATCGCTAAATCGACTCAGAACATGATTCTGAGTCGATCGGTATAACAAAATATGGGTCAAATATGTTTGGTAGTTACAGCACAAAGTCATTGTAACCTGACCACATAGTGGTATAGGGTATGAAAAGAATAATAAAAATAAAATGGTCTTGTTGAGAGATTTGATTTTCTCGTAAATTATTTGTGAAAAGTAGACAAAAAAAACTGAGAATAAAAGTGGCTCCATCTGTATCCAAAGCACCCGGCATGTCCCTCATGTCAATGGCATGAGCAAAATGATTATTGAAAGCAATTTGATGCTCCATAATGCGTGAATTGGATGTTGAACATCTGGCTACCAAGCGCATGGTCATGGCCAGTGAAATTCCAGAGGCTGAAGTTAGATATGGCACCAATTTCGTAGTGCTATTTGCCGGTTCTCTGCACGAGAAAGCCAAGAAATTTTACTTTTAGGCATTACCCCTTCTGAAATAGTTGATGGTTACGATAAGGATCTGAAAAAAGTTTCTCACGAATCATTTTTTATAGATTAAAGATTATGGTGATGATAATCAAGTCAGAGAATGCGTGTATGCCTCCATTATGTCCAAACAATATGGCCAAGAAAATTTCCTTATGGATTTAGTTGCTAAAGCTTGTGCTGCTATCCTACCAGATAAGGGTACCTTAAATGTTGACAACATTCGCGTAAGCAAAATTTTGGGCAGCGGGTTTTCCAAGTCTGAGGTAGTGCATGACATGGTTTTCAAACGTTTTGTTGAAGGTAATGTTTCTTTTGAATTCCAAATTCCATTTGAGACGTTTGTGCCACGCATCATCACACCCAGCCAGAAAAAATTAGGTAATTATAACAAAGTATGCATTGAAGAATTAATTGGCTGATGCCAGCATTAAAAAAAAATCATGTGAGTCCGATCGCAGGGGAGATGTGTAAACATCTAGTAATTAAAGATGTTTTTATAGCACTTTCTTAAAATCAAACATAAAAAATTTAAATTAAAATATGATAAATTAAAAACAAAAACTAAAAAATTAAAAATTAAAAAAAAAAAATTAAAAATGAAAAACGAAAAACGAAAAATTAAAAATAAAAAATAAAAAACAAAAATTTAAAAATTAACCGGTTAAAATAATAATAAATATTTTTATATTAACAGAGCCCCTGCAGTTGATTGCTATAAGTATCTGTTAATATAAAAATATTTATTATTATTTTAACCGGTTAATTTTTAATTTTTCGTTTTTTATTTTTAATTTTTCGTTTTTCATTTTTCGTTTTTCATTTTTCATTTTTCATTTTTAATTTTTTTTTTTAATTTTTAATTTTTTAGTTTTTATTTTTAATTTATCATATTTTAATTTAAATTTTTTATGTTTCAATTTTTATTTTTCATTTTAAATTTTTTTCTTCATTCTTCATTTTCCAATTTTTATTTCTCTTTTTTAATTTTTTATTTTTCAATTTTATTTTTTTTTTTAATTTTTTATATTTAATTTTTCATTTTTCATTTTTTATTTTTCATTATTCATTTTTAATTTTAGTTTTTCATTTTAATTTTTTATTTTTCATGTTTAATTTTTTATTTTTAATTTTTAGTTTTAATTTTTTATTATACATTTTTAATTTTTTATTTTTCAATTTTCCTTTATATTTTTTTTTTTAATTTTTTATTTTTAATTTTTTATTTTTTGTTTATTTTTCATTTTTCATTTTTATTCTTAATTTTTTATTTTCCATTTTTAATTTTTTTTTTTCATTTTTAATTTTTCGTTTTTCATTTTTTATTTTTCATTTTCCATTTTTCATTTTTCGTTTTTCATTTTAATTTTTTATTTTTCATATATCATTTTTCGTTTTTCATTTTTCATTTTTTATTTATCATTTTTAAATTATTTTTCCTTTTTCATTTTTTATTTTTCATTTTTTATTTTTCATTTTTTTATTTAAAATTTTTTTTTTTTCATTTTTCACTATTCATTTTAAATTTTTCGTTTTTAATTTTTTATTTTTAATTTTTTATTTTTCATGTTTCATTTTTTATTTTTAATTTTTAATTTTTCATTTTTCATTTTTTATTTTTAATTTTTTTATTTTTAATTTTTTTATTTTTCATTTTTCATTATTCATTTTAATTTTTTCATTTTTAATTTTTTATTTTTCATTTTTAAGTTTTCATTTTTTTATTTTTCATTTTTAGTTTTTTATTTTTAATTTTTTTTTAAATTTTTTTTTTCAATTTTAGTTTTCAAACAGGTTATCATAATTTTTTCACCAATACAATCACATTTTGTCTTACTACTCACATGTTACGATTACATGTTACGCTGTTTTTGAAATTTACCCCCCTGCGCGTATAGATATTTACACATCAAAATGAAGGAAAGGATTCTCGCATCTCTACAATTGATATACGCGGTACCACGGACGATATTGAGTGTGCTATTGATAATGCTGTCAATAACTTCAAAGGTTTGTCACTTGACGTCCGTTATGTGACTAGAGGTGGTGCTACTGAAATTGAATTAGCTACAGAAATTGCTGCTTTAACCGATACCTGACCTGGTTTGGAACAGTATGTCTTTAGACGTGCTGGCCGATCCCAAACATTGCCAATCTTGTATTACTGATGATGAGAGTTAATTATATATTTCAGCACCTAAAAAAATCATTTGGCATTTTCGTACTAATATTTAACGCCAAACACATACGCACGTACCGTGCGTGAGCCTTTCCCTCTTGCTAGAAGGTTGCCAATATTCAATCAATCCCTAAAAGCATGATCAATTTCCATCTTACCAAATACCTAGAGGCCAACTCACTTTTTAATGATTGATGGCATTGCTTCCGTCGAAATCGTTCTACTGTAGATCTGTTAGCTATACTTTCTGAGCGCTGGAGTCGATCCATTCACAATTTTGGTGAAAGTAAACGCCAGAGGCGTTCGGTCGCGTGTGGCATGGTGCATTAATATCAAAGCTTATTGCATTTGGGGTCGGCATTGAGATCTCATGATTTATATCGAATTTTCTCATTCAATGAGTTTCAGCAGAAAGTTATTTTGAGTCGATCGGTATGATAAAAGATTTTTGGGAGTTACAAACATCAGCACAAAGTCATTACACCCTCACCAAAAAAATAATTAAAAAACTTGTGCATACAATTTTTTTTATCGCAATTTTGAGTTTAGCAGCTAACAATAATTTAGCAGATAACAATAATTAATATTGCAAAAATAAATAAAATAATTTAAAAATGCTCAGAATAGCGTTTGAACTTTTAAGGTCATACATTTTATTTATCATACGCGCATGCCGTTTATGCATTTGATTTTAAATCTGTCGATGAAGTTTGAAATATTTTTACTCGTAGTTTAACGGGGAAAATTTTAAAAATTTAAACAAAAAAATTAATTTTGAAACTACAGGATCTTTATGTTCACAATTCTCTCCAAATCTGATTATCCCATAAAAAAGGTATTAACTCAAATTCTGAAACTGGTGGTTACAATTCTGGAGGCTGGATGATGATATCTATTTTGGTAGTAAAGATCTAAAGTGTAATATAAATAATTTTATATTTAATTATGCTTTTGGCCGGCGTCTTAAGCGCCACTGGCTCTTTTCCATAAAACTCTGCACTTCAAAGTTGCCAGAGTTAAAGCACTTAGGAGTGCTAGTGATTTCAATAAAAAAACCAGAGCCAGTTACTCGGCTTGAGTATCACTTTACAATTGAATTTTATTAATATTCTTATCCTACTTATAAATAAAATTAACGGTACTTAAAGCTACTTAAATCTAATTACAAATTATGTTCTAAAATTAAGTCCTAAAGCTACAGCTGATTTGTGTTTACATTTGTATCAGCTGGTTTACATATGTTTTTATATCAGTGATGGGATATTCACTACAGTTTTTTTTTTAATAGAAATACAATGAATACTCTTTATAGTGGACCCTCTCTATAGCGGACACCTCCCTTTATTGGACAAAAACTCGGAAACGTAACACCAAATAATAATTTCCATGTGAATGAACCTTCCTTATATGGACATGGACAAACATTTTGTATATATTTTGGTTGAAAACCCTCCATTATGTGGACATTTGCACAGAATCACAAATAATATTTTAAATATTTTTGTTTAATTTCGTAAAAATGCCATCGCTTTTGCATATTTTTGATTTAGTTTCAAAAAATATTCATCCGGCAACTGTGTATGTTTTTCTGTTGGAGATTCATGGAATTTACTTTTTGTGGTTGAATTTATTGGTTTATTGTCAAAAATCGCATCATAACGAAACTTTTTGATATGAAAAGAAAAAGTGAAAATTATTGAATCCTCAAAGGAAGATAAATGTTCGGTTCGAAAGGTGTGTAATTATATAATTGTATATATGTAGTTAAGTGTAGATTTAATATATATTGATAATCAAAAGCTCGACAAACAGTGCCTGTGAATGGTTTTCCAAAATTCGATCAAAACAAATTACTGTGTCTGGACCCTTTGATCAAGAAAAAGCCAAACAAATCGTCACAAAATTGGGATTGACAACGGTTATTGCATCAATCGGATGGAGTGGCGTAAAAGACACAATATAAGTTTTAAAGCAATATGTGGCGAAGCAGCGTCTGTGTCTTAAAATTATGTTAACCAGTTAAGAGAAAGACTGCAATTATTGCTTCGCAACTTTAAACCCGAAAATGTGCAGAATGTTGATGAAAGCAGTCTATTCTATAGAGCACTTCCAAATTAAACACCAGCTTTTAAAAACATGGCTGTGTTAGGAAGTGCCTTTAGTAATTGAAAAAAGCTGCTTGACCTCGAGCATTTAGGAAACTCCAATCGCAGACTTACCAGTTATTTGGAATTCAAACAGAAAGGCCTAACTGACAAGAGATATTATGAACGATATGATACTTTGAAGTGAAAAACATGATTTTTGCTATAAAATTTCGGGAATTTGTTATTAAACAAGTAAGAAAATTATAGTCGGTCTAGACCCTATACCATACGCTTAGAGACCCTATCTCTCAGGCCCAACGAACTGGGTATAGAAAATAATCACAAACTAAATTTGAGTGGGATTTTTATTAATTTTTTCGGCTGCAGATATGAAAGAGTTCACATCGGATGCTATATCTATATGGGGACTAGGTCCAAAAATGGACCGATCCTGACCATGTTTGGTAAAGTCTCTTGTATTTTGCAAAAATATATACAAATAAAATTTGAGAAGAATCAGTGCAATATTTTTCTTTTTTGATAGATTTAAGTGAAGATCGGGAAGCAGCTCTATATGGGGCCTATGACTAAGAGTTGTCCAATAGGGATCATTTTTGGACTACTGATTAATGGATGTAATATATACATACAAACCCAATTTGACTAAGATTTGTGTGATAATTTGGATCTTATGGCAATATATGTTGATTTCATAGGGGTCATTTGTATGGGGGCTAGGTCTGAACATGGACCGATTCTCACCAATTTCAATAGCGTTCATCCCATGGTCAATGAAAGATTAAATACCAAATTTCATCAAAATGTATTCATATTTGCGACCTGCAGCTTGATTACAAGCTTTACATGGACACACAGACGGACGAACGGACGGACATCGTTAAATCGAATCAGATAGTGATTCTGATTCGATCGGTATAATTAAAGATGGGTGTAGGTCAAATATTTTTGGTTGTTACAAACAGCAGCACAAAGTCATTATACCCAAACCACATAGTGGTGTAGGGTATAAAAATGGGGAAGAAACTGGAAAAACACTCTACGTAGTCACCTGATGATTTATGTGTAGATATAGTGTGTAAAATTTTAAAAGAATCGGTCAAGTAGATTTTGAGTTATGATGTTCACGGCTTCGATTTAAGTTTTTTAAAAACTGATTTATACAGGATATACCGTCCGGTCGCTGGAAACGCTGTATCGTCTTTAGTTTTGCACCGATTTACTTGAAATTTTGACACAACATTCTCGACATGTTGTACATTCAGAAAGAGAAATGCAAAAAAAGGTTTTAATTGGGTTTGCATATGTTTATTACATCCATTAATGAGTAGTCCAAAAACGATACCTATGGGACAACTCTTAGTCGTAGGCCCCATATAGAGCTGCTTCCCGATCTTCGCTTAAATCTATCAAAAAACAAAAATATCGCTCTGATTCATTTAAAATTTTGTTTGTATATATTTTCGCAAAATACAATAGACTTTACCAACCATGGTCAGGATCGGCCCATTTTTGGACCTAGTCCCCATATAGATATAGCATCTGTAGCCGAAAAAATTAATAAAAATCCCACTCAAATTTGGTTTATGATTATTTTCTATATCCAATTAGTTGGGGTTAAGAGATGGGGTCTCTAAATGCATGGTATAGGGTATCGTATAGTCGGTATAGACCGGCTATAATTTTCTTACTTGTTTCTTAAATAAATTTTTTCGTAGTATAAAATTCGTATTTTTAAATAATCACAGCTTTTCATCGTTAGGATACAAATTTTGATCAAAACAAATTGGATACGTGAAGACTGAGACCAACTTCCCAAAGTTATTTCTGTGTATGAAATCCGCCATTCTGATAAGAATCAGGTAAAAATCCAATATATCTTAAATGCATAATGTAATCAATAATTTTATCAACATTCAGAAGAGCAACATAAAGTTTTATTCTAAAAGATTCTTCATTTGTTTATTAAAAAAAAAAGAATATCATTTCCCTAAATTTATAGTCTAATTTACTTAAAAAGACTTTCAACAAATACTCATACATATCATACATTCTAAAAAAAAACTACTTGAATTCTGTTATTTATTCCAAAATGTAGCACTTAATAGTTTTTTTTTCGTAGTTTTTTTCCAAAACTTTTTCGCAACAAATCTAATTTTATAACTATTGATTTTCTCTATATATGCTTGAAATAACCCAACTCTCCTCACTGGCAAATACTTAACTTTAAAAGCCAACAAAGAATGCTAATAATAATGGAACCCATAAAAAACTACTTTTGGAAGATGAACAAGAAAAAAATCGAATAACATAAACTATTTAAACTGAACGTGAAACTATTTAGGAATATGCACGCGACAAACATGTATGGATGGAAAATCATTATGGAGGGAAATACAAACGTAGCAAATGAAAAAAAAAACTGAAATAAAATAATAATATGTAAGGTTTTTATGGAACAGAGTTGCCGGGTTAGCAGGAAATAAGTGGTTTTATTGATTTTAAGGATTATTTTGGGATACCCTAATTAATTTTTCAATTCGAGCGCAAATTCTAAGAAATTTTATTTTTTCATTAAATAAAGACCCTAAAAGTATGATATTCAATTATAGCCAATTCACAAATCAACACAAAAACAAACTCATTTTATAACAAATACATTAACAAATTTACTAAACACACACATATCATTGTATAATTTTATGTATGTGTTAGTAGCAACTTTAAATGCAATTTACTCAAAATAAAGGAAAAATTTTAAAAATCTGTAAATCTGCAAAACGGCTAAAAAGAAATACTTCTCAAATAATATACGTTTGGTCAAAATTGGGATAAAACGGTAAAACAAAACATCGGTCACAAGAAATCGCCTAGCCTATTAATATTATAGATAAACAAAGTCTTTATTGCTTAACTTTGGTTTAAGATAATATTTTATAAAATTGCTGATAAACTTACTTTTTTATATTTTGACTTAGACCAATTTTATAAATATGGAGATGAACAATATTAAATCCACAATTAACTTAAAACGAAGAAAAAATTTTAATTCCGTTTCACTGTTTCCATTATACCAGGATTTTTTATATTTCTTAATGAATTTTAGTTTCTGTCTTGGGTTATCCGTTCATTTAAAATGTTTCAGGATTTTCTTTTTAAATAAACTAAAAGATAATCGAACACTGCAAAATTAAGGCATTCTATGATTTGGTCTTGGTTAACACATTGTTCTGAATACAAAGCTGTTAAATAAAATCTAACTGAATGGAGCAAACGACCCAATAAATCCTAAGTCTGTAAAATTATGTAGCCAATAGTAATTGTAGTATCGAAAATCGATAAACGAATAATTGGAAGAAAATGTAATTTTAAAAAATTCTCCAAATAGTATCGATGATTCGATAAATATTCAACAGTGTTATCAAATATGCCGATTTACGTGTTTTTTTTAGGATTTTTAAGGTACCGAAGAGATTTCTAGATTTTTCCAAAAAATACTGATTTATTGAAATGACTGGAAAATAATTTCTCAAAAAGTTTGAACTTCATCGCTATTTAAACTAATTTTTTTATAATAATGTTTAATAATTATAACGTCATAAATGTTATAAATCAAACGAATTTAGTGCGGAAATTTATTTATTTTTGATGAATTGTCTCAACAAAACAGCTGTTGAAGCTATCAATTTAAGTTGATTTTACGAGTGTTTTTTTTTTTTTGCTTAGATAGAACTTAGGAAAGGGTTAGCTGTCAAAGGATCTATCACACTGCGCTTACTCTTCAACAGTTGTGATTAGTATACTCTGGCAAATCATCATGAATAGATTCATGACTGAACAACGCTACCAAATAATTCAAACTTACTTTGAAAATAACACCAACACCAAAGAATGTGCGTACTGAAGAGAATATCGCCCCTGTAAATGAAAGTGTGGAAGAAGATCCAAATTTATCGATTCGTTGTCAGTCGTAGGAATTGAGGCTCTGTCCGTCTACTATGTGGAAAATTGTGTACAAAGATCTTGGCCTGCACCTGTAGAAGATCCAGCTAGTGCAAGAACTAAAACCACGAGACCATCATATGCGTCGATCTTTCGCCGATTGGGATCTAGAGCAGTGTGGAAACTGACCCGATGCTTTATCGCAAAATTGTGGCTTTGTTAATAAACAAAATTGCCGCATATAAAGTGATACCAATCCACAACGGATCCTGCGGACTCCGCTACATCCAGGAAAATTCACCTTTCGTTGAGGTTTACATGCTGGTGACATCGTCGGACCTTATTTCTTAAAAAATGAAGCCGGAGCTCGCGTTACGGTCAATGCAGATCGTTACCGCACCATCATCCATGATTTTTAGCGTGCGAGCGAGATGTGGTTTCAAAAGGATGGCGCTAATGTCATACGGCGACCACAACCATCGACTTATTAAGATCAATATTTGGCGTTAAGTTGAACTCGTTAATTCGTGAGATTTTACTCCTCTCGATTATTTCCTGTGGGATTACTTGAAGTCACTGGCTTATGTTGATAAACCGGCAACAATTGCTGCCTTGAAGGCAACATTTTTCCTGTTATTCATGACATACGGCCCGAAATCATTTTCAAGCGGTAATGTCATATTATTGAAGTTTCGAATAAAATAAAATTTTTGATTAAAATTAAATTTTTTATATTATTTTTATACTCTCCACACGTCAGTGGCAGAGGGTATATATAGGTTTGTCATTCCGTTTGTAACGCATCGAAACTAATTTCCGATTCCATAAAGTATATATATTCTTGATCCTTATCACAGCTCGAGTCGATATAGCGATGTCCGTCTGTCCGTCTGTCCGTCTGTCTGTTGAAATCACGCTCATTCACAAAAAAGCCATCTAACTGGATAAGGTTACAAAAATATCATTTGCCATAATTCCCAGCAGGTTGGTATTGAAAATGGGCTACATCGGGCATCAATGTGATTAAATACGAGCAAAAATATATAGATATCTCTAAAAAACATAAAACCCAGTGTGTTTGTTGTAACAGTTTAGTGGTTGAACATAATAATTGTACAACAACATAAAAAAATGCCACAAAAATAATTTGCATATATATTAACAATACCAAGAACACAGAACATAGCTCATGTTAGTAATATTGCCACATATTTAAAAAAAAAAAAATCGCCAATATGAAAGAAAAAATGAAAACGAACCATGGAAATTTTCCAATGGAAAATGAAGAATGAAAAATAAAAATGAAAATTAAAAATGGAAAATAAAAAACGGAAAATAGAAAATGTAGAATAGAAAATGAAAAATAGAGAATAGAAAATGGAAAATGAAAAATGGAAAAAGAAAAAATAAAATTGAAAAATGAAAAATGAAAAATTGAAAATAGAAAATGGAGAATGGAAAATAAAAAATGGAAAATGGAATATGAAAAACGGAAAATGGAAAATGAAAAATGTGATATAGAAAATGAAAAATGGAGAATGGAAAATGAAAAATGGAAAATGAAAAACGAAAATTGAAAAATGGAAAATGGAAATATAAAATGAAAAATGGAAAATGGAAATATAAAATGAAAAATGAAAAATGAAATTGAAAAATGGAAAATGAAAATTGAAAAATGAAAAATGGAAAATGAAAATTGAAAAATGGAAAATGAAAATTGAAATATAAAAAATGGAAAGTGGAAAACGAAAACTGAAATATGAAAAATGGTAATGGAAATTGAAAAATGGAAAATGAAATTGAAAAATGTAAAATGGAAATGGAAAATGAAAAATGGAAATTGAAAAATGGAAATTGCAAAATGGAAAATGAAAACTGAAAAATGGAGAATGAAAAATGAAAATTGAAAAATTAAAAATGGAAAGTGGAAAACGAAAACTGAAATATGAAAAATGGTAATGGAAATTGAAAAATGGAAAATGAAAATTGAAAAATGGAAAATGGAAAATGGAAAAGGAAAATGAAAAATGAAAATTGAAAAATGAAAAATGGAAAATGAAAATTGAAGAATGAAAAATGGTTAATGGAAAATGGAAATTGAAAATTGAAAAATGGAAAATGAAAATGAAAAATGGAAAATGAAAAATGAAAAATGAATTTTAAAAAATTAAAAATTAAAAATTAAAAATTAAAAATTAAAAATTAAAAATTAAAATTAAAATTAAAAATTAAAAATTAAAAATGAAATATTAAAAATTAAAAATTAAAAATTAAAAATTAAATATTAGAAATTAAAAATTAAAAATTAAAAATTAAAAATTAAAAATTAAAAATTAAAAATTAAAAATTAAAAATTAAAAATTAAAAATTAAAGATTAAAGATTAAGAATTAAAAATTAAAAATTAAAAATTAAAAATTAAAAATTAAAAATTTAAAATTAAAAATTAAAAATTAAAAATTAAAAATTAAAAATTAAAAATTAAAAATTAAAAATTAAAAATTAAAAATTAAAAATTAAAAATTAAAAATTAAAAATTAAAAATTAACAATTAAAAATTAAAAATTAAAAATTAAAAATTAAAAATTAAAAATTAAAAATTAAAAATTAAAAATTAAAAATTAAAAATTAAAAATTAAAAATTAAAAAATAAAAATTAAAAATTAAAAATTAAAAAATAAAAATTAAAAATTAAAAATTAAAAATTAAAAATTAAAAATTAAAAATTAAAAATTAAAAATTAAAAATTAAAAATTAAAAATTAAAAATTAAAAATTAAAAATTAAAAATTAAAAATTAAATATTAAAAATTAAAAATTAAGAATTAAAAATAAAAACTTAAAATTTCTATATTTAGTTTCTTAAATGTATTATTATGTATTTTTTTTGTATTATATGTAGTGCAGATAAAAATAAAAAAAAATTCAGATAAAAATATTTTAAAATTAGCTTATTTTTAATAATAATAATTTTGAGCCAAGAATCATTTGAATATTGGTATTCGGAATTAATGTTTCAGTATCGGCAAAAGTTTAAAGGTTGTAGCCGTACTCGACATTGGGTGAATATACAGTTTAAGACTCAGGTGAAGGGTATCAAAAAATTTTAACACTCTTACTTGTTTACAATTTCAAGTTCTTTCGGACTATAAAAGAACACCCTTTCTATGGTATTGCTGATTGTCTTCTCTACACTTGTGCTAAAATAAATGAGTGAGTTTTTAAAGGTGCTTGAACTATAGCTCAGAAATGACGTAATTACTTTGGAATCTAAGCAAATATTTTTACGGCTTCCGGTGCCACAACTGAGTTATTCATTAACTATAACGAAACAAAGCAAAGCTCAAAAAGGATTATTTAGAAATCTTGGTTTTTTTAAAATTTTGTTTGATGAGCATTAAAACATTTCGAGATAGGAACTACATAAATCCACAAATAAATTATAGAGTTCACTTTTTTTTTTGCGTAAATAATTTCTTTAGTACTTCAGTTTTCTTCATTTTTAACAACAATTTTAACAATTTTTTAAAGACATTCAGGTATTTAAGTTTCGAACACAGAGCCTAAAAATTACTTAAATATATTTAGCAACTCTTATGACTTAGAATTTGAACTGGAGGAATGGTACGTGTTTGAATATGAAACATATTTGCAATGACTCTTGTGACACATAAGAGGGTACTCCATATGAACTCCATAGAATTGCGTGTCTTGTATTCTCTACAAGTTGCACGGAATATTATATGAGAACCAAACAACTTGAGTAGGATTGCTAGTAGCAAAAAATAAAGAAAAAACAAACACACAAATGAAACATCTATCACAATTTGAAAAGGATACAAATAAGACATGAAGACTAAAAACCCATTTAGTAAAACAAACAAGTTTTTGAAATGTACAGACATGTACAGACGGATGGCCAGTGGGAAAACAAAAACAACCACTATCACGCCATCTCAAAAAACACCAATCAAAAAAGAGTAAAATCAGGTAGTGGTATTTACGAAAGAGTAACAAGGTTAGCTATATAAAAGGGAAATTTTAAGGATCAAATATGCGAAATTTTGTAGTATTTCAGAGAGTGCGTATATTCTACAGGCGGTCTGTTTGTTCGAGTAGGCAACAAAAAAGTTTACGCCTATCTAAAAACAGGAGGGGAAGTTTAGTGTTTGAAAACCGTAATTTGATTTTTTTGCTGAGAGCCGAATCTCTACATTTCTACATTTAACAAAAAGCGGTTGTTCATCGTTATTGTTGTTGTTTCTTTTTTTTTTTGGTAAAAGACGTTTTCATTGTATCAAAAGTTTTGTTTTTTGTATCATTTCAAGCGTTACTGTATTTTTTTTTATATTGTTAACAAGGATAATATTTAATATCTCATTTTTTTTATAAAGGAGTACATCAGTTATGAGACGCGTACTCATTAGTATTTATTTTATTTTATTTTTTGTTGCTTGAAGTTCATTGTTTGGGTAACAACTCGTGTTATGGAAGGAATATCACATTGGAGTGAAATGGATGGATGGATCAGCTTGTTTGTATTTAGACAACTTTATTATTGTAGTGAGTTTTTGTTGTCGGTGATTATTAGCTCTGTATGTCTAAAGAACACAGAATGGGGAATTCTCTTGTTATGGCCAATGTTTAAATTGTTTAAATTTCTTTAGGGTAAAACTTGTTTCTTTTTAAGGAGTGTTTTTTTTTAATCTTAAGTATTTGTGTATTTAAACTTCACATGGTATTTAAGGATGATAAAAATATTGTTTTCTGTTAAAAAAAAATTCAACCATTATTGAATATAATTAAATCAAATATGAACTTGAATTTAAGTAATATTTTAAAGAATTGGAATTGTTTTTTTATTTACTACTTCGAGTGAAAATTCCGTGAGCTAAACATTTTTTTTGGATTTGAAATCAATTTATTTTCAAGCAGTTGGCTTTACTGAATAAACAAACAACAAGTAAGAGTGTTAAATTCGGCTTTGCCGAATCTTTGATACCCTCCACCTGGGTTTTAGTTTACATTAATATCTGGACTTCTTGCACTATTTGAAAGAAATGTATATAAAATATTTGAATATGTAAACACTTTGAAAAACCTATTACTGAATTATTACAACAAATGCTCTGGATTTTCAGCACTTTATAGAGGTGTCTACATATTTTAGGTCATAAATTGGCACAATGACACCCGATTTATCCCATTTTAAATACTAACCTTATCCAGATAATTATAAACAATATTAAGTTTAAACAGGTAAATGGTTTATTTTGTAATTTTCATTTTAATTTAAATTTTTTTAATATAAAGGTGCATTTTATATTTTACAATCCTTTTCAATTTTCCGAAGAATTAGTATAGGGCACATTTGTGAGTCCGCATAGATCAACTTTCAACTCTTACTTGTTTTTATTGTATTAAATCTATCTTTGTGTCTTTAAATTAATTAAGATAATGAAAATATTTAACAAATTGTTTATTTTTTTTTTAGTTAATATCTGAACATTTTACTGATACAAGGCAAAACTAAAACTGCCAAAAATTTCAGTCAAAACTATTTGGAATGTATTTGTTAAATATCGCATAATTTTTTTCAATTTTCTTTTTTAAGTCTGGTAATAACTCTATAATATGAAGGAAGTAAATATGTGGCTTCTTTAATAACAATGATAAGTATTAAACACTTTTTCGTGCATTACATTAAAAAATTATAAATTGGAACATAATTAATTTTAGAAAAATGTCCGACTTGTTTTTCGATGATGCTGAAAACACATCAAAGAAATGCAGAAAATAAAGATTTTGCTTCAGTTAGTTGAGAGACGATAAGCTAATGGATGGCTGGAACAGGTCAAAGGTGACGACTATAAATGCAGATGCACGGCTGGTGAAAAAATATTAAAATGCGATAAATCAGATCTAGGTATACATGTTATTAGCATATAAAAAGTTATAAAAAATCTTTTAGAACCATGAACAAATATTCTGTTTGAGTTATAACATCTCATTTGCAAGCCATTTTAATTAATTGTGTAAATTTTAAATGCACATCTAGCCATATCAAAAAGATGAATTATACAGAATTGTAAAAATAATTTTTTTATAATATCTGTTAGTTTTTTATATTATCCTTATGTAATTCTCATGATATTTTTATCGTATTTTTTATATTTTTTTCTTCGTTTTTATGTTATTTTTACATAATTGAAATTGAAAATGTACAAATTAAAAATAAAATTTGAAAAAAGTAGTGTAGGGGAAAAAAAGTGGGTGTAGGGAAAAAAGGGAATTTTTGTCATAAGCGTAGAGATTTCTGAAAAAATCTCCTGTCATCACTAGAACCTATTAAAAAACAAGTAAGAGTGTTAAATTCGGCTGTGCCGAATCTTTGATACCCTCCACCTCGGTTTGAGTATTGATAATAAATGTAAACAAAATATTGGAAAAAGTAAACAATTTGTTAAACTTAACACCAAATTATTTCAGAAAATTCTTTGGGTTGGTTTTCGTCTTTTCTATTATTTCGGATTTATTTCGGTGTTTGCTTTTTGGTCATCGTGGTTGCTGATCGGCATGCATTTAGGTTATATACTTATATGCATGCGTTTCCGGTTATATGACATAACTTCTCGTTTAATTTAGTTTTTGCTAATTAAATAGCTCGCCCTAACCTCCATTGCAAAGGTAATGGTTGTGTAGAGTGGCTATATGCATTAAATCGTGCTAAATGGAGATGGCTGTATAGCTTCTTTTAACTGGCCAAATATTTCTTCATTGTGGCCATATAGGTCGGATGGAGTAACAAAATAATAACCAAAACAAGTAAGAGTGTTAAATTCGGCTGTGCCGAATCTTTGATACCCTCCACCTCGGTTTGAGTCTTGATAATAAATGTAAATGAAAAAGTAAACAATTTGTTAAACTTAATACCAAATTATTTCAGCAAATTCTTTGGGTTGGTTTTCTTCTTTTCTATTATTTCGGATTTATTTCGGTGTTTGCTTTTTGGTCATCGTGGTTGCTGATCGGCATGCATTTTGGTTATATTTAATTTTTTTATTTATATAAAGTTTTTTAATTAAAGCAAAATATTTTCACTATATCATGATTTTTATTTATGTATGACGACATTTCAACCTAAAAATTTAAGTTTTTATCGATTGGATAAACAACACAAAAATGGTTGTCGTTTAGATAACAACAACAGCTGACTTTAACAATAGCGAATATCGTTTCAAAATTTTACTGATAATTTTTCAATTTTCTTTTTTTTTACAATTCGACTATCGTTAAAAGAAGTTACTGAATCGCGGTACTGAAAAGTTATTAATATCTCCTGAATGGCAATATTTTTTTTAAATGTAAACATTTTTAAATGTAAAGATATTTCTAAATTTAAAATTATTATTTCCGACGTTTTGATATGATTTTCTGAAACTCAATTAATATTTTCTAATTTATAATTGGAAATTTTATTTTCAGTTTTTATTATAATTGATATTTTCTTAAATTTGAATGGAAAATTTAAAAAGTGAAATTTTGTATTTATGTGAATAATAATGCTTTATTAATTATAAACAATTTTTAAAAATTAGATGTAATCGCAATCAGATATTTTATAGGTAAAGCAGAATAATAATTCTATATAACTATGTAGAACTGTTTTGTAAGCAAAAAACTCATTGACGAACTCGGTAACTCTATTTTGTAAAGACAACAAAAAGTTAACCCCCCAATCTCACATCACACTGAAATTGTAAAATCGTTGTGTACGTATTATCAACGAAAAATTGTTCGAATTAGTCGAATCCATCGCCATTAAATTTTATGCTCAAACATCTGACTGCAATCTCATTTTTAAAATGTTGTCGAAGCGTAAACTTGAAAACATTTGTATACTTCTCTCTCTTATTTTATTTTAAGTAGAGTTACCAAGTTTATTATACAGGCACATGTTTGAGGGAAAATGTTTACATTTATTATTATTAGTATTATTTTAATAATAGTTAATAATATTTATGCTCTATAATTAACAAACTTGCGTTTTTGTATGCGCATTTCAAAAAATAAATCATTATAATAGATTTAACAAGTTAAAACTTTAATTACAATTTTACAGAATCCAGTAAATTTGCATTAAATTTATAACAGGGTAACATTAATCATCGTTAGTGTCTGCCACTATTCGCACGAAAAATTTGGTGCCATTAGTGTGACCACTGCGGAAAATGTGTGTGTATTAGTAAAAAAAATGTGAGTGTATTGAGTTTTTCGAACTTGCAGTGTGATGTGAGATTGGTGGGTAATATGCCAAACTTATGTTCATATTTGTAAAAGAATAATGAAAAAACGTATGAAATAAAAGACCAACCCGTGTATACTCTTAACATTGTTCTGTATGATATCTGGTTAAAAATATTAACATTCATGTTAAAATAGAAATAACTATTGCAAAGCTAATTAGAACAAACAAAAATTATGGCGGCATCTACTGTGGCATAGTCACGCTGAGCAAAATGAAGTGACACTCTGTTATACAAAAGAAATGTATTTTCCCCACAACAAAATACTGCAGAATTTTATGTAAATAAAATAACCGATTTATTTCTAACATGCAGTTACTATGAATATACATACATACATATATATAATATATGTACATTATTTGTATTATATAATATGTGTATGTATGTATATTTAAATATTACACACAAAAAAAACAACATCAAACGTTATTTTTGTGTTTTTCTCTTTAAATAAATTAATACATAAATTTTTTTGCTAAATTTACATTTGGGCAATTCACAACAGGTGTTGTATATTGTATGTTGTATTCAAATACACAATACAATCATTTGTTGTGAACACTCAGTTTTATTTTCATATTGTAAAACGCTTTCTTTAGTAATTTTCGATCCAACGAGGAAAGATCGCTTCGTCGCTTCTGCTATTTTGTATAAGAGAAAACACTTGTCAGTGTTTGCTTTTTGGTCGTGAGATGTACCCTGGAGTTTTAGTTACGTACCTCTTGCATTTTAATTTATAATGAAAAAAAAATGTTAAATGTTTTGGTTGGTACTGAAAGAGAAAATACATACTAAAAATATAAACATTAATTTTTATATAAATAAACTTATCGATGTATTTGCGTTATTTGCCATATTTTATTTTATAATTATTTATGCTGATAATATTGTATGTATTTGTTTTTTCTTTTTCATAAAAACTGGCATTCACTTGGAACTGATATGTTATGATACAATATATAGGCTTGCCAGATTTGAAATTGTTTAAAACAGTACATCAAAAAAAAAAAACAGTACAATTCGAAAAAAAACAGTACATATTTTATTATAATTTTCAATTCAACACATAACATTGCTATAAAAAATAAGTCAATAAAAACAAAAAAAAAACAAATTAATAAAAATAATTAATTCGCTTTCCAAATTATCTATACAAAGTCTGTTTCTTTCTTTTCTCCAAAACGAAAACATTAAACTAAAAATTCTTTCAGTTCCAGCATTAGAATGGGAAATGGAAAAGATAAAATTGCATATCTTTTCAAAATTTGGATATGTGCCACTATTTAAAAATTCTCTCCATTTTTCGCCAACTGCTTTTTCTTTTTCCACCGTTTCAGAAAAAGTCTTTAAGGACAAAAATTCATCGAAAAGTAAATCCATATCAATATGTTTAATTGAAAATAATTTTACAATAACAGAAAAATCGTTAAACGAAATAGTAGAATTTAAATTGAAAACACTTAGTTTTTTGAAATTATTACTTATCAAATCATAATGTTCTTCAATATAACTTATTATCGCTTTTAAAACAGCGTCAGCTCTCTTTTTAAATAATGCGACTTCCTGAAGATTGTCACAATTACTCAATATTGTACCAGCTAAATAGCCATAAAACTCTTCAGCTTTTTGTTGCAGAAATTTGTCATGAATTTGTTTAATTATTTGAAACATATCAATAACTACCAAGGTATTCTCTTCTAATTTTTTTATGCAGCATAATAAAGTAGTTCCTACATTGTGCACAAATCCTAAATAAGCTTCTGCAGTCTCAAGCTCAAAAAAATTTCGTAAAAGAGATGGACAATCTTGTGAAAGAAAATACATTTTTATTGCTGTATAATTCTTGAAAAGTCTTTCTACTGCTGGAGTTAAAGTAAGCCATCGAGTTGGTACATGACGAAGCATGTCACACCAATCCATGTCACAAAACTTAAAAATTTCTTTAAGATTGGTTATTTTTTTTGTTGAAGAGCTAAACTCATTAAAAACTTATATGACAATATATTCCAAATCATATTTTAATAGTTTTAATGTACTTTTAAATGCGTTATTAAGAATGTGACACAAACAACCTACACCGATTATATCTGGATTACTTTTTTTAAGTTCTACAAAAACGCTTTTTCTGCAACCAAAATTAACGTTTGCGTTATCTGCGCAGAAACTTGTCACGTTCAGTAAACTTAAACCACCACCTTCTAATTTTGATTTTAATGTGTTTGCAATGTCAATTGACATTTCTGAGTTTGAATCATAAAAGCTAAACAATTTTGTGTTAATTCCAGATTGCTTTGAAAAATATCTTATGACTATAGGAAATGTTTTTATATTTCCTTTATTTGACGCGTCGGTCGAAATAGAAAATGGATGATTTTTATCCAAGTCTTTTATTAAAGTTTCAATAGAATACTTAGCCAGTAAATTTGAAGTAATTTTACAACCCTTTGTCTTTCCACAAAAAAAATTTGATGCAACATTTGAGTCAGAAAACATTAATTTGAAGAGCTTGCTGCCACAGTCTGCCGAATTATAGCTGTGACTATGCATGACCGTATGATATGCAAAACAAGCCTCTGCCATAGCGCTATTTTGACGATTGCATTCTGTTTTATTCGAATTTCCGCTTATAAAGAAAGAAACTGACTTCTGTTGACTGCTGCTTACTGCATTTCGCATGTGCTTAGCGGTTTTCATATGACGCTTGACATCGCATATTCCTCCATTAGCAATGGAGAAGACAATTCCACAAGCCGAACACTTAGCAGCTGATTCATCTTTTGTCTTAAGCAACCAATTAAAATAATTTTTCCAGCAATCTTTAAATTTATTCTTGCGCCGATTTATAACTTTTTCATTTTGTCTGCCAGTTGATGGACAATTTACTTCTTCAACATCGATGATTGACAGAGAGTCGTCAGATTCACTGAAGTCATTTTCCATTTTTAGCTATAAAAGCAAAATATTAAAATAAAATGTTAAACGAACAATTTATATTTTTATACCAGTTGTCTCACCGTATACTTAAAGAGATGTCCAAGCGTTTAATATTTTATTTTTCGCAGCCTTTTCTATGTATGTATGTTTTTATATGTTATTTCAAATGAACGGTAAATACTACAAGAAGAAAAACATTTTAAGTAAGCAAATGAAAGTGATAGCATAACAAAGCGGAATAAAAAGATATCACAGAGCGATTCATACAAATTAAAAATTTCACATACGGAAAAAAAGTTTTAAAAACATATATACACTTAAATTTTTTTTCAGATATTGAAAAAACAGTACAAAAAACAGTACTATATTAAAAAAACAGTACTTTTGCGTACTGATTTAGGTGTTATGCATAAAACAGTACTTTTTATAAAAATCAGTACATGTACTGATAAAAACAGTACGAATGGCAACCGTAACAATATACAACATTTACTAAACATAGCAAATGAAGTTGGATCGTGTATCAGATTTTTCAGTGAAAATTACCAACAACAATTTTACACTATTGTAAAGTGATACACGATACAAGAGATACAACGATACATTACCCATTGTGAATTGCCCAATTGTTTTTTTTATTAACAACTAGGTATTTTAGCATTATTTGCTTTAGATGTTGGTGAATTTTTACTCCCTTTATATTAACTCGTAGTGTCTGCTTGTCGAAAAAATTTTGGATCGATTTTAACCACTTTCCCGTGACCCAATCGATCTGAAATTTTGCAGGCAGGCTTGTGGCAATGACAGAAATGATCTAACATATTTTTTTAGTGATGCCAAAACAATGGAAACTTTTAAATTTTTCTACCAGAGTTGATAAAAAAATGTACAAAGGGTTTGTTTTTGTTATATTATTACCATAACGACCACAAAAACAACAAGTCCAGCTATGAAAACAATGCAACATTTAGAATAACAACAAGAACAATATAGAAATATCATGTTTTTTTTATTTTTTTTTACTTTTTCAGAGATTTCCCTGGACCTGTTCCACCGATTTTAATGATTTTTGAAGTAGAAATCTTTCCATGAATTTGGTGAATCATTCTCACTAAAAATGATCACTGTAGCTGCACTATTGAGGGCGTGATCGTGACAAGAACAACATAGAAAATTATTTTTTTTTCAAGACTTTTTTAGTTCTTCATTCAAATCTCGGGCCCTAATCGACCGATTTGGACGATTTTAAATAGCAAATTTCTCAGGATGTTAGTGAATCATTTTTATGTCAACGAGTACCCTAGCTGCCGGATTGATGCCGTCATCGTGATTTCCACAGACGGACAGACGGACATCGCTATATCAACTCCGGTTGTTATAAGGATCACAAATATATAAATTTTATGGGGTCCAAAATTTTTTTTCTAATTATTACAAACGGAATGACAAACTTATATATACCCTCTGCACACTGGAGTGGAGGGTATAACAACTCTACAACAGCAACAATGAGTCATATGTTTTTCAAATAGGAAAAAACTGTTTATGTGTTAGTTTCGGTCATTCCCCAGTATGCATTGAAATATTATTTCGCCAATGTTGGAGAAAAGTTAAGTTCTTAAATTGATGTGAAATGTAATTCTCAACTTGGGTTGAACAATTTTTCTCCTTGTTTGCTTTCAACTTGACATCAAGTTGAGACTTAACATTTTTTCCAATCTTTGGGAAACATTTTTACTCTCAATTGGATATCCAACACTTTTCTCCACTTGAGACCAAACATTTTTTCAACTTGAATACGATTTGTGTTAAGTCTGAGATATTATTTAAATATGTCATAAATAATAAATTAAATTAAAAAATGCCAAAAAAGTACAAATAAATCATTGATATATTTTTAATTATTTCTGCTTTTTGTCAAATTTTTCAAAAAATGTACAACTAATTAATTCATTTATTTTTAATTCTAGATTTTAAAAAATGTACATAATATGTACATTTAATGTTAAATATGTACATAGTAATGTTAAATATATAATGAAATTAAATTGAAAATTGAAACATTAAAAAAAGTAATTGTTTTCATTTCTAAAATTAGTATAATATTTTTTAATATGGCAATTCCGTACCTTCCATTTGATACCGATTGGAAATATTTCTTTGCTATCAAGTTGAGAATCACAAATTTCTCAATTTGATAACTATGAAAATCGCCATATAAAAAATGTGCCTTTTAAGTTGAGAAGACTATATTCGAACTATTGAGGGCATTTGAGAATTAACGTTGGAGATTTGAAAAATGTATTTGATCTCAAATGCACCTCAACTTGATAGCAAACAAAAATGTTTAGTGGGACATTTATTGTAGGGTCGTTTGCACACACACAAAAAATAGAAAATAAATTGTCAATAAGCAAAGCAAGTGGCTTCGAAATTCGATGATGCCAGTTAATCATTTTTTGTTCACGCGGAATTTATAATTGGAGGAATTTTTTTCTCGAGAAATGTATTTTCCGTGAGAAAGAAATTCCTTGAGAATATTCATAATTGGGATGAATAACTTTTAATTGGAACTTTTTAGTCAGAATAAATCATAATTCTAGTTAGATATTAGTTAATATTTAATTAGAAAAAATATTGTGGTGGCATCTACGCAATTATTGAGGCAGTCACGGAAAAATTAAATGCAAGTCTGTTTTTTTTAATATAACAAAAATGGATTTTCCCTTTAACAAAATATGGCAGAATTCTTTATAAATGAAATGCAAAATGGAAAATCAATTTTGTGCTAATTCTTAACAAAATTAATAATATATATATATATGTATTATTATATTTATTAATATTTGTAATTTTATTTGACACAATTTCACACACAGTTTTACAGATCAACTGTTTTCAACTGATTTAGAAGTTTTCTGTTTTTGAAACAGTAGTGCCAATTTGTAATATTTTGTGATGTAATGAAAATCGCAGAATAATAAGTTAATACACAATAAAAAATATTAAATTTTTAAGTTTTATATACATATTGCAATAAAAAAAACTTTGGTAAATTTACATTGAAGATGGTCAGAAATGAATGAGAAAAAATATATAGGCATTTCAGAAAAGCACATTTAATATTAAACTTTATGCACAAAATATATGGGTTTTTGTTGTTTCGAATTTAACTGTGGCTCTAAGTGAAAAGTTTTAGACCGATCGTATATTACATCTTGAGGATCCTCACCTAATATTTTCAAATATATTAAATTCTTTTTAACTCATTTAACCTCATTACGAAAATAGTAAAACAGTAAATATGGAAAATCCACGCACCTCAAAAAATTGTTTTCTATGAAATAAATTAAAGACATTTCATATTATACAATTTTCTTTCAAAAATGTATCAATTATTGCAAATTTGAAATTTGACATATAGTATTTGTACATATATTTGTATAGATTTCGCAGTATGAAAAGAACTATTATTTCTTTATTTAGAATATATGTAAGTATTGCTCGCAAAAAAATGCAACATCATGAATGAAACACATAGACGACTGCTGGCAGCAGCATTTGTAGTCGTATAGTCAGCTACTTGATTTTTCTGAATACGACAGCAACATATAATACAAATGCTTTTTATTTAAATATACAATTACTTTTACTTATTTAAAATGCATTAGTACAACGTAAAAATAAATAAATTAGTTTAACGCCTTTTGATTATTAATGGAATTATAGCCTTTCATTTTGCGATTTTTTTTTTAAACAAAATAAAATATTTCATAGCACTAACTTCTTTTACATATTTTGTTATATTGTCAACACTATTTTTGTTTTGTAGCCAACAAAACACACTTGCAGTTTTTTTTTTCTATTTGAAGAACATATGACTGCCATTGTTGCTGTTGTAGAGTTGTTTTTTTTTTGATTTTGTTTCGTTAACTCTTTTGTATTAAAGCACCTCCAATATATGTATCCATTTTAGTTTGCAAATTCAGTATATTTATAATTTATTACTTACAGCAAAAAATAATAGAAACAATTTTATCAGTTATGCTTACGAAACTATATAAATAGACTTGAAGTTGGCTGCAAAAGCAGTAGCCTGTGTAAAGAACAAGTTAGCGACATGTAACTGTTACGTAACGTGTCAGCCTTTTTTTCACATGAAAAGTATTGGGACGTTCCGGTTACGTTCGGTAACTGTTTTAAATGATTTTCATGTAAAAAAAAACAACTGACTCGTTACGATTACGGGTAGAAAACATTGACCTTTTATATGTATTATAATGCTATGAATGCATTTATCTTTATTTTATTTTATTTATATATTCTTTTTTTTTTGTATTGTATATTATTTTTTTTTATTATTATTACTATTTCATTTAATTATTTTTTTCTTTAAATAAATTAATACATAAAAATTTGTTTTTAAATTATTGGTGAACTTTTACTCCCTTTACTTACTGCCTTTATATTAACTGGTAGTGTCTGCTTGTCGACAAAATTTTGGATCGATTTTTAGCCCCTTTCCCGTCAGCCAATCGATCTGAAATTTTGCATGCAGGCTCGTGGCAATGACAGAAATGATCTAACAAATTTTTTTAGTGATGCCAAAACAATGGAAACTTTTAAAATTTTCTACCAGAGTTCACAAAAAAATGTACAAAGGGTTTGTTTTTATTATATTATTACCACAACGACCACAAAAACAACAAGTCCAGCTATGACAACAATGCAACATTTAGAATAACAACAGGAACAATATGGAAACATCATGTTTTTCATTTTTTTTTTAATTTTTCATAGATTTACCTGGACCTGTTCCACCGATTTTAATGATTTTTGAAGTAGAAATCTTCCCATGAATTTGGTGAATCATTCTCACTAAAAATTATCACCCTAGCTATCCTATTGAGGGCGTGATCGTGACAAGAACAACATAGAAAATTATATTTTTTCAAGACTTTTTTTAATTCTTCATTCAAATCTCGGGCCCTAATTGACCGATTTGGACGATTTTAAATAGCAAACTTTTCAGGATGTTAATGAATCATTTTTTATGCCAACGAGCACCCTAGCTGCCCGATTGATGCCGTCATCGTGATTTCCACAGACGGACAGACGGACAGACGGACAGACGGACAGACGGACAGACGGACAGACGGACAGACGGACATCGCTATATCAACTCCGGTTGTTATAAGGATCACAAATATATATATTTTATGGGGTCCAAATTTTTTTTTCTAATTATTACAAACGGAATGACAAACTTATATATACCCTCTGCACACTGGAGTGGAGGGTATAAAAAAAGCTCTCTCAACTTTTTTTAAAATATTGCCATATTTTGAAAACATAGAGAATAAATTTATAATAATAAATAATCAAATTAGGGATGAAAAACGCAAAAAACGAAAAGTCCCAAACATTTTAAATAAAATAATTTAATGTTATCTTTATTTTCTGAAAAACTTAAAATTTTCATCCAAAAAAAAATGTGAAAATTTATATATAAAAAATAACATTCTCATAAAATTACGTTTACTTATGTAACAATTTTTATGTTAGCAATTCTTAAATATCATTTGAGGTTTTCTTAAATTCATTGAATTTAAATTAATATCGACAAATCTGTTTTTCTATTTATTTAAATTGTAAAGAAGTGGCATCTCTGTCAAAATAAGCGAAAAATACAAAGAATAGAAAAAAACAAATTACTTCGAGTTTGACAGGATGATTTTATGTTTATGTTTAATATCTTTATTTTTTTTACTAATATTTCTGTTTATTTATTTGAAAATGAAATAATGAATTTAATTTTTTTATTTATATAAAAAAGTTTTTTAATTAAAGCAAAATATTTTCACTATTTCATGATTTTTATTTATGTATGACGACATTTCAACCTAAAAATTTAAGTTTTTATCGATTGAATAAACAACACAAAAATGGTTCTCTTTGATAACAACAACAGCTGACTTTAACAATAGCGAATATCGTTTAAAAATTTTACTGATAATTTTGCAATTTTCTTTTTTTTTTACGATTCGACTATCGTTAAAAGAAGTTACTGAATCGCGGTACTGAAAAGTTATTAATATCTCCTGAATGGCAATATTTTTTTTAAATGTAAACATTTTTAAATGTAAACATATTTCTAAATTTAAAATTATTATTTCCGACGTTTTGATATGATTTTCTGAAACTCAATTAATATTTTCTAATTTATAATTGGAAATTTTATTTTCAGTTTTTATTATAATTGATATTTTCTTAAATTTGAATGGAAAATTTAAAAAGTGAAATTTTGTATTTATGTGAATAATAATGCTTTATTAATTATAAACAATTTTTAAAAATTAGATGTAATCGCAATCAGATATTTTATAGGTAAAGAGAATAATAATTCTATATAACTATGTAGAACTGTTTTGTAAGCAAAAAACTCATTGACGAACTCGGTAACTCTATTTTGTAAAGACAACAAAAAGTTAATATGCCAAACTTATGTTCATATTTGTAAAAGTATAATGAAAAAACGTATGAAATAAAAGACCAGCCCGTGTATACTCTTAACATTGTTCTGTATGATATCTAGTTGAAAATATTAACATTCATGTTCAAATAGAAATAACTATTGCAAAGCTAATTAGAACAAACAAAAATTATGGCGCCATCTACTGTGGCATAGTCACGCTGAGCAAAATGAAGTGACACTCTGTTAATGCAAAAGAAATGTATTTTCCCCACAACAAAATACTGCAGAATTTTATGTAAATAAAATAACCGATTTATTTCTAACATGCAGTTACTATGAATATACATACATACATACATATATATAATATATGTATATTTTTTGTATTATTTAATATGTGTATGTATGTATATTTAAATATTACACACAAAAAATACAACATGAAACGTTATTTTTGTGTTTTTCTCTTTAAATAAATTAATACATAAATTTTTTTGCTAAATTTACATTTGGGCAATTCACAACAGGTGTTGTATATTGTATGTTGTATTGAAATACACAATACAATCATTTGTTGCGAACACTCAGTTGTATTTTCATATTGTAAAACACTTTCTTTAGTAATTTTCGATCCAACGAGGAAAGATCGCTTCGTCGCTTCTGCTATTTTGTATAAGAGAAAAAACTTGTCAGTGTTTGCTTTTTGGTCGTGAGATATACCCTGGAGTTTTAGTTACGTACCTCTTGCATTTTAATTTATAATGAAAAAAAAATGTTAAATGTTTTGGTTGGTACTGAAAGAGAAAATACATACTAAAAAAATATAAACATTAATTTTTATATAAATAAACTTATCGATGTATTTGCGTTATTTGCATTATTTGCCATATTTTATTTTATAATTATTTATGCTGATAAAATTCTATGAATTTGTTTTTTCTTTTTCATAAAAACTGGCATTCACTTGGAACTGATATGTTATGATACAATATACAACATTTACTAAACATAGCAAATGAAGTTGGATCGTGTATCAGATTTTTCAGTGAAAATTACCAACAACAATTTTACACTATTGTAAAGTGATACACGATACAACAGATACAACGATACATTACCCATTGTGAATTGCCCAATTGTTTTTTTATTAACAACTGGGTATTTTAGCATTATTTGCTTTAGATGTTGGTGAATTTGTACTCCGTTTATATTAACTCGTGTCTGCTTGTCGAAAAAATTTTGGATCGCTTTTAACCACTTTCCCGTGACCCAATCGATCTGAAATTTTGCAGGCAGGCTCGTGGCAACGATGGAAATGATCTAACGTATTTTTTTAGTGATGCCAAAACAATGGAAACTTTTAAATTGTTCTACCAGAGTTGATAAAAAAATGTACAAAGGGTTTGTTTTTGTTTTATTATTACCATAACGACCACAAAAACAACAAGTCCAGCTATGAAAACAATGCAACATTTAGAATAACAACGAGAACAATATAGAAATATCATTTTTTTTTATTTTTTTTTTTAATTTTTCATTCAAATCTCGGGCCCTAATCGACCGATTTGGACGATTTTAAATAGCAAACTTTTCAGGATGTTAGTGAATCATTTCTTATGCCAACGAGCACCCTAGCTGCCCGATTGATGCCGTCATCGTGATTTCCACTGACGGACAGACGGACAGACGGACATCGCTATATCAACTCCGGTTGTTATAAGGATCACAAATATATAAATTTTATGGGGTCCAAAATTTTTTTTCTAATTATTACAAACGGAATGACAAACTTATATATACCCTCTGCACACTGGAGTGGAGGGTATAACAATGTAAAAATTTCACAAGACAACGCGATATAGACTCGCTTTGTTCAAAAGCTTCCATAAGACTGAATGAAATTGTTGCTTACTTTACTCTTTGGTGAATGTTTTCGTTTTTGTTCGGCTGCATACATATAAGAAGCCGATTAGATTTCGGTTTACTGGTGCTGCTATACATATGAGTGTTTGTTAACAAAAATATACGATATCTCAGTCATCATTTCAAAGATTGTTTTGTAAAAAATTACCTTACTGTGTCTTCTTCGAGCACTTTTGATGATTAAAAACTGATTAATCACATGCGCTATTAGAAAAAGACTAGAAGATGATTTTTGCTTACTCTTAAAAAGTGAATTATAGAAAAATTAAATTAAATACGACTCAAAAATGAGTCGAAACTGATCAGAAAAGCGGTTAAAAACAACTCTCAAGAAGATTCGCGGGTAAGGTAATATTTCCTCCCAACAAAAGAATATTTTGTGATCAGCAAAAGAGCGCATTTATGACTGTTTTAATAGCACATACGAGTCAAAAAAGACTCTACATGATCATTTATTGCATAAAATGCTTACTGGGATTTTATTCACTATCTGTAGAAACAGGTTTTTTAAGTAAAACAAATCTGCACACAATTTCAATTCTATTTCGTTCACAATGATACGATCACTTTGTTTACTAGCTACAAGTAAAATAAGAAAATAGTATTATAATACAACGTAATGATGAATTGTACTTCTCAATTACTTTATTTTTAATGTGCCATAAGAAGTTCGGTTTGTGCTAAGAAAAGCATGATTATATGTTTCCCAGGGCGAAGCTTGATCATTGCACTTTGATTAAGTTGAGCTCCGCGACTATTCTTAATGTGAATAGCTCGTGCCTAAAATTTTTTGTAGTTGGGAATGGCGTTTGTGTTAAGAAAAGCATAAATGCATATTGCCCAGGGCAAGGCTCGGTCATTGCACATTGATTGAGCTAACATATGACAAAAAATAGTATTTTTTTTAAACACCAATTTTTTTACAGGGTAAATATTTTATGGTTTACCCACTACTTTTGAATGCAAGTATGCAGAGTTTATACATTTACTAAAAATACAACCCTTAAAACCATTTTTGCAACTCTAAAAATTTCAGAATTTTGTATAAATAAAATAAAATACCGATTTTGTAATTTTATAGTTTCTTTTATTAATTATTTAACTTAAATATTACACCAAAATATATTGATATTGATGAACTTTTATATTATTATACAACGACCACAAAAACAACATGCACAGCTATGACAAAATACAAAATTTAGGAAAACAATATAAGAAAACGTCATATTTTTTTTAATTTTTCAGTGATTTCTCGGCAACTACGAAACCTATTGTCATGATTTAAAAAAAAGAAACCTTCCCATGATGTCAGTGAATCATTCTCAATAAACGACCGCCCTAGCTGTCCTATTGAGGGCGTTATCGTGACAAGAACACATATTCAAATCATATTTTCTCAGGACTTTTTTACTTCTTCGCTCAATTCTCGGGACCAGATTGACCGATTTGGACGATTTTAAATAGCAAACTTCTCAGGATGTTAGTGTATCATTTTTTAGACCAACAAGCACCCTAGCTACCCGATTGAATCCGTCATCGTGATATCCACAGACGGACAGACGGACAGCCGGACATCGCTACATCAACTCCGCTTGTTATAGGGATCACAAATATATGTATTTGATGGGGTCCAGATTTTTTTGTAATTATTACAAACGGAATGACAAACTTATATATACCCTCTGCACACTGGAGTGGAGGGTATAAAAAATGGCTGTTGTCACGCCATCTCTATGTGTGGCCACGTACTTCTCACTCGGTGTAGTAAATTAACGCAGAAGTGAAGTATTTTAGACCTCAATGTTTTTTAATTTGTTAAATGAATGCTATAATTAGTCTACTTTGCAAAATGACGAATATTTTGAAACTCTGGTTATAAATGTAGCTAAAATATGGCGCCGTAAAAATTATTAAAATACATAAAAACTCATTGAAGTTGTCTAAAAAAATTTCGTTTTTCTTGAAAAGGATTTAATCTGTAAATCTCAATCAAGATCTCATTTAAAAGGTGTTAATAAAGGGTGATTTTTTAAACCCGACAGGACTTTAAATTGTAAAAAATAACACGAAAAACAAAATTTTAATTAAAAACAATTTTTTATTCAAAATATCAATAGATGGCATTAGCATTTGAAAATGATTTCGGGCACATTCTGGACGTTTAATTTATATGTGTATCGGAAACATGGTTTGATTACAGATTTTTCTGTTTCATGTAATGGATATAATTTACGTAGAGTTGATGAAGCAGATGGATAGCACATAGCATTTCCCATTACATTAAATAAGTTCCAAGAGCAAATATTAAAAATCGCCGGCTTACATTTGGAAGCACCATGCTTTTCGCATGAGCAACTATATTTCGCATGCTCACGAGTTCCAAGCGATGAATTTTTTCACATATTTACGAGAAACTAAAAAACTTTGAACGTAGTTCATAGGACTGTTCATCTAGGTGATATTTGTCATATTTGGTTAAAAGTAGTAAACACTCAAGTTATTTCCTAATTTTTTTCAAATAAAATTATTTTACGAAACGACACATAAAATGACTCCAATGTATTTAATTTCGGGACATCCGAGCAACGCCGGATCTAAACAGCTAGTATAAGTATAGTTATTGGAAACATTTTGCATGTAATTTTTAATAGCTTCATCTCAAACGATTTTTCATTAATCACAATGATTTTTTATTTCCAAATCAAGCCACATATCCAGAATTGCTTCAATAGCTCTTTATAAAGAAAGTCATCTCGTAGCCATATCGGAATATCAACTTAGGTATCTTGCTATATAGTTTTTGTCTTACTGATGAATATGAGATTCAATTATTTTCTTTTCCGCCAAAAAGATTAATTTTGAAAAAAAGTTGTTAAAATGTGTAAAATTTTGTTTAGCATGAACTGTTGCAGTTCACACGCGCAAAAAGCACTAAAAAAGAAACACGAAAAACGCCAATTTAGTTCTTGTTTTAATAAAATGCGCTAAATGTAGCACAAAAAGCGTTAAGTTCACATGGCTGGTTATATACATTTCTTTAATTCACCTATTAACCTCTGATTTGTTAATGCAATCTCCTTAGATTCTATAGTACTTCAACGGTGGATCTAAGTTATTCCGATATGGCAAGTTTAAACCCACATGTTTTGAGAAATCTTATTTTTCAGAGTAAAACCCACTGAAGTCTTTTCTATATATTATTATGAATAAAATTAAAAAGGAATTATAATAAAAATTATTAATAACCACATATCCCTTTAACGATCACACACCTCAACATCCGTCCATAATTTTGTATCCATATGTGTCTGCTGAATATTGTAACTACATCCTATTTAATATTGTTAATTATCCTTGAAATTATACCATACAAACGATTTGGTTCTATTCATTTTTTTATATTCAATCACAATCACAATCACACTTTCAATACGATTTAAATTACAATTGCATTAACAAAACAACCCCTCCTTTTTAAACAGAAACCTTCAATAAGTGTATGGCTTGATGGCTTGACAAATGCCGCTTTAGAAAATAGGCGTAAAAAATCAAATACAAAATTATATTGTACACAGATTTGTGTACCGTTCACGAAAGCCTTCGGCCAAACATTTATACAGCCATTTATACACATAGCCATCCTTTTCAACATTTTGTTAAACATTATCAAAAGGTGTATGAGTCTAAAAATAACCGCCATTATAAAATTTTTTGACATAAAAAAAATTCGGGAAAAAAGAGATGCATCTGCACTAGTGAGTGTTTGGTATCTTCTTTATGTTTAATACTTCAATATGCATGCCAGTCATTCGAGGAAGTGACAATTAACCCTTAAATGTGATTTGTTATATAATCTGCGTTCCAAAATTTCACAATTTTATCAAAATTTTAAACTTTTTAAGACAATATTAGAAAATAAATTTGTAGGGCCGTATGCAAAAAAATTAAAGTGTAATTCAAGTAGACTATATTGTATGTTTTTCATACAAAATTGTTGATAAAGTCTACTTGAAGTACACTTTAGTTTTTTTGCATACGGCCCTTATAGTTTAAAAATCCATAAAATTATCATTTTGTTACTCAGCCCTTTAAAGGGTTAATAATTTAAGATTCTAATTTTGTTTCGTTTTTTTTTATTAACAAATGTCATCCATTTTAATTAAACTTTCCGGTTTTTTGTTCTTTACAATAAAAATTACTTCTCCAAATTTCGTTGCGCGGAAATGATTTTAATTTTAGAATTTATTATATTTTTCTTACCAATATTTTTCAAAGAAAAAAACTTATTTGTTTATCATTTTTTATCAAAAGAAATTTATTTCAAACATATTTAGGACCAAACTCCAAACATGTTTTGGCCCATTTGTAAGTAATTAAAGAAAAGACTATAGCAAACAATTGATTTTCTATTCTAAAATTCAAATTATAAAAAAAAAACTCTTTAAAATTAATTGCTTTGTAATGTTCCGTACTTATTCCTTGAATTGCATTCTATTATTTTCACTTTTTTTAATTCATAAAACAGATTTCTCTTCAGAAATTGTTTGTTTAATCGTTCAAAAGTAGTCTTCATATCTCATCTATCTAGCTTGTATCTAATGGCGTGATTGTTGTTTTTTTTTTTTTGTCAATTCGTCATTTGTCTTTTTTCTGTTTGTGTATTTTTTGGGCTTGTCTTGCTGCCAATCGGAAGTTGTGTTTTGTGCAAAGATCTTTGCAAGGTAACCGCTTTCATTATATATTTTCAAACTTGGTTTAGTGTAGTCTGTATTCACCGGAAGTTATATTATTTTTCAATCTATCATGTAATGTTTGATGAATACGTTTCTTAGGAAAAAAAAATTGTTGTTAAAACAATATATTAAAGAAAATTCATGGGTAAGAGTTTGTGGAAGTTGGTACATATTATAAAAATTTATTTATTTAATAGATATTTACAAAAGTACGTATTATATTTGAGATCATTAATAGTTGAGAGCCAGATTGGCATTATAAAGTTGATTTTCGATTTATTTATAAATTTAAATTTTATTTTGTTTCAAAAAATTTAAAGCTTTTAATATATCACATATATAAAGCAAGGATTTGAATTTTAATTAATTGAATTCATTTAATATTAGTTTTCTGTACTTGCAACAAATATATATTTCATACCTTTTGTTTAATTCAAGCTAAATGTAAGGACTTCCTGGTAATTATTTATGTAAATACTTACTAGTAATTACCAAAGACAGGAACTTCATGCACTAAAAAAGTGTGTTTTAGGCGCCTAAACTATGCGCTAAAAATCTTTAAATATGGACTAAAAATTAAAAAAATATGCACTTAAAATTTTTTTACACTTTTGTTTAAATCATATTTAAATTCAGACTCTTCGTTCACTTAAAGATAAATACACTGGCGGTCATAAAACTGCACCACTTCACTTATGGTACGTAATAAAACGCAAAGCTACTGAGTAAAAATCCGAAAACAAAAAATTGATTTCAGCCTTACAATGCGTATGGTACAGCATTATTAACGAAGAATCCATGAAGGTCCTTGTTGACTCCTTGCCATCAAGGATAATGGCTGTTATAAAGGCTCTAAGAGGAGTAAAATTGTACTAATGTACTTTTTTTTCGTAACTTGATGTTACTTTTATTAAAAAAAAAAATTGATTATTAAGAGATATTAAGCAGTTCTATACTAAAAATGAATTTAAAAACAAGCTTATAAAAATTTTGATTTTTCCGATTTTTTTTTTGGAAAAACTAACGTACAGTCACTCACAGCTTATTTGATGCAGATAAGTTTTTTTAAAAAACCGTTATATATTTAAAAATTTTGTTCTAAAAATACAAAAACACAGAATGTGGTTTGGTATATTATAGTGTTGTAATTTTATTTAACAAAAAAACAAAAACAAAAATGTGCTTTGTGCTCTCAAGAAACTAAAAAATGCAAAATAAGGTACAAAACTCATGTCACAGCCTAAATGATGCAGTTAATTTTATCGTTATCCTTGTTGTTGTTTTCAACTTAAGATTTTAAAATTATTATCTGCAATCATTCCTAATTGTGTTGTTGACTGATACGCATTAAAAAAATAAAAATAAGTGAAATTTTTCAACCATGGCACCGCGTACATCCATTGATATGCGTGAGTTAGTATTAAAGCACTATAAGAATGGGATATCTCCACGGAAAATTGCAGAAATGGTTAATTTAAGCTCTTCAACCGTTCAGCATATAAAACGCTATCTACATAGGTGAGAATCGTGTTGAAAACAAGGGTATACAAGCTCCAAATAAATTTTTTACTGAAAGTGATTCTAAGTGGTTAGTGCAACAAATTCGTAAAAAGCGCTCCGAAGCTGACTTATGGCCAAAAATATTTGTGAAAGACATGTCATCCTGAAACAACTCACAGAATATTGAGGGACGCTGATTTTAATGGCCGAATTCATAGAAAGAAACCATTTATAAACAAGTAAGAAAATTACAGTCGGTCTAGACCGACTATACGATACCCTATACCATGCGTTTAGAGACCCTATCTCTCAGGCCCAACTAACTGAATATAGAAAATAAGCATAAACCAAATTTGAGTGGGATTTTTATTAATTTTTTCGGCTGCAGATATGAAAAAGTTCATATCGGATGCTATATCTATATGGAGACTAGGCCCAAAAATGGACCGATCTTGACCATGTTTGGTAAAGTCTCTTGCATTTTGCAAAAATATACACAAACAAAATTTGAGAAGAATCAGTGCAATATTTTTGTTTTTTGATAGATTTAAGTGAAAATCGGGAAGCAGCTCTATATGGGGCCTATGACTAAGAGTTGTCCAATAGGGATCATTTTTGGACTACTGATTAATGGATGTAATATATACATACAAACCCAATTCGACTTAGATTTGTATGATAATTTGGATCTTATGGCAATATATGTCGATTTCATAGGGGTCATTTGTATGGGGGCTAGGTCTGAACATGGACCAATTCTCACCAATTTCAATAGCGTTCATCCCATGGCCGATAAAAGATTAAATACCAAATTTCATCCAACCATATTCATATTTGCGACCTGCAGTTTGATTACAAGCTTTACATGGACACACAGACGGACGGACGGACGGACGGACGGACGGACGGACGGACATTGCTAAATCGACTCAGAAAGTGATTCTGAGTGATTCTGAGTCGATAGGTATAAGTAAAGATGGGTCTAGGTCAAATATTTTTGGTAGTTACAGACAGCAGCACAAAGTCATTATACCCAAACAACATAGTGGTATAGGGTATTATGAAAACAGAGTAAAATGGCTGCAGTTTGCGTGTGACCATTTAAATAAAAGTCCAGCATTTTGGAGAACTGTAATTTTTGTTGATGAAGTGAAAGTTAATATATTTGGACCAGATGGAAGACCCTACATTTGGCGCAAAGTTAATACTGACCTGAAACCTCACAATTTACGAGCCACTATGAAACACTGTGGTGGAAATGCTATGGTTTGGGGATGCATGTCTTCAAATGGGGTAGGTAACTTGGCCTTTATCGTAGGGAATATGGATAAAAACATGTATTTGAAACTTTTCCCAGAAAATCTAATTCAAAGAGCGACGAAATTGTAAATTGAGGACGCCTTTCGCTTCTACCAAGATAATGACCCTAAGCACAAATCACCATTAGTACAGACTTGGTTGATGGAAATGCCCGCATTTAGTTCAAACTCCAGCCACAATCACTTGACTCAAATGTGATGAAAAATTTGTGGTCAATACTGAAGACAAATATTCGAAAATACGATATCCATAACAAATCTCTCTTAAAATAGGTATTGCAAAAAGATTGGGATAAATAGATCCAGATTATAAAAAAAGCTAGTGAACTCTATGCCGAAAAGGCTTCTTGCGGTTATAGATAATAAAGGATATCCTACTAAATACTAAGCAATTGAAAAAAATTTTAAAATTACAGTAAATCCTTTTTTATTTAATGTTCTTTAAAATTGCATCATTTAAGCTGTGACTTGAATTTTGTACCTTATTTTGTATTTTCAGTTTCTAGAGAACTTAAAGCAGATATGTTTTTTTTTTTGTAAATATAAATAACGCATAATTGTTAACTAAGCCAGATATGTCGTTTTGGTATTTTCGGAACAAAATTTTTAAATATGTATTTTTAAACATATAAAATTTATTTGCATCAAATAAGCTGTGAGCGACTGTATATGCAACTTCCAGAAATATATTTCTTATTTTTTACCTTGTACTTGAATTGAATTTTATTCATGTAGAAAATTAAATTGCAACAGAGGATAACATAGTTTTAAGCGTTCTAAAAAAAATATGCAACTATGTAAAAACGTAAAATGAAATAATAGAAAAAGATATAGCAAAACTTGAATTTTACACAAAATAATGCGAAATATGACACAAAAATATGCATTTATAGGAAAATATGCAAAAATATTAATTTTCAGTAAAATATGCAAAATATGCACTAACGAATCGATGCCATATTTTGTTTATACTGTGCTTAGACCAACGACAAAAAACATGCATTTGCATGAAGTTCCGCTCTCTGGTAATTACCATTGTTTGTATTAGTAAAAACTATAAATAATGAGTTAGATTTCGCGGCCACAAAAAACGCAGCAAAAGCTGTTAAATTTTACATTACATTATTTACAACATATTGTGCGATACCAATGTGCTTTTACAGAAATTTACTTTTCTCCCTACATGTAACAAATTACTCAAAACACTTCTTGTTATCTATAAAGTAACTAGTTATTGATGTGTAAACATCTATACGCGCAGGGGGTAAATTTCTAATTCACAATACAATCACAAAAACAGCGTAATATGTGAGTGTAAGATCTTACGCGTAACATGTGAGCATTAAAACAAATCGGTGTAACATGATTGTTTGGTAAAAAAAATTATGATATGTAATAATCTTTTTGTCACTGTTTTCTGCATTTTCTTTATTACCAGATGTTTACACATCTCCCCTGTGATCGGGCTCACATGATTTTTTGTATCAGTACCTAGTAAGGTGCCGGTAAGGCCTTTCCTCCAATGACACCACCATGTTAAAGTAATGGGTTTCGTAATGGAAAGGTAACTACTGAACACTTTTGATTTCTTAATCTAAAGCTCATTACATGTAATTGAAAGTTTTGCTTGGTATCCAAATATTTAAATAAACTATGGTTATAACAATATTTTCGATTAAGAAAACTTATAACAGTTGACAATTACACTGTGTAAAAAGAAGGTTGTAACTCAAACAAATTATAAATTTGTTTAAAAATAATTCCTGATGATGATCAACAAAGTTGATAGAAATATATTGGAAAAGAATATTGTTATAAATATTGTTTAAAGTAGAGTTTCTTCTCGAGAATTCTTTCTCGAGAAATTCTCGAGAAATTTTCAATTTAAAAAAGAAAACAAATTTTATTGAAATATTTCTAATATTCAAACTAATGAGTTGCACTGAAATATTTCAACCCAATTTTTTTTATAGTACGGTAGCCCTTATGACACTACATTTTTCTTGCATTGTTCAAGTTTTGGTGAACAGTGCAAATTTAATGTAATAGAACAAATTAACAGGTGAAAAGAGTTCAGCTATATTGAGATAAATAGCAAATTGCCAAAAATTTTACTGAAGTTATCGATAAAAAATTAAGTTATGTCAAAAAAAAAGTAAAATTGTTCAACTTAAAATTGACATTACAAGCTTGAAACTTTAAGTGTTGCTGAACTGCGGTTTATGCACAAATTCAGTGATTTTAACCGTTTTTTTTTTGTTTTGTTTTTATATTGGCGTTTTCTCATAAACAAAAAGTTGATAGCATTTACATTTTTTATAGTTTGTTCTTTCTAACATTTATTGTTTCTTTCTATCAACTCTATATCAATTCAATGAAAAAAATGTAGTGTCATAAGGGCTTGTCCAATGAAATTTTAAATTTTTCTTATAACGAATAATTTGTAAAAAAATTATCATAGTAGTCTTTGCATTTACATATATCAAGAAATTCATGGTATCTACGGCAACTTGATATATATTATTCAAATCGCGAAATTCCTTTATTTTTTAAGTCGCAATTTTTTTGTGTTATTTTGTTATTTACGATTTACAAATTCATTCAACAATTCATCCTTCAATTTAGTAGTTGTGATTTATTTCGTAATAAGGCAAATTACAATCAGTATTCATCCGTATAATACATAATTAACATAAATATTGTTAATAAATAAATAAAATAAATATAGTTTGAAAGGTAAAATTATAGTGTACTTATTTAAAAAATTAAAATTAATTGATAAATAAAATAAATTTATTAAGGGCAAGAAAAATGAGTAAAACATAAACTGTTGGTCACATTTCAAAAAAGACGAAAAGAATCAGACCGCTGATTGTCAACTGTGTGCAAAAAAACTGGCATGCAAAAATTCCTCTACAACAGGACTGCATCGTCATCTTGAGGGAATTCACGGTCTAAAAAGAAAAGCCGCTACAAATGATTTTGAAATTTCATCATGCTCGAAACCAAAAATTTAGAATACGTATACGTTGGATAAATATATAAAACATCCAACTCTTGCAGAGATGGTTGCAAAACTTGCTGCAGTTGATGGGTTTTCCATAAATGCCATAAAAGGTTTTAAACTTCCTAAAAATCCTTCTCATGTTATGGGATTAATTTTCACATATTACGTGAAAGTTAAATTGGAGTATATAAACCAAAATATAGTATTGAAAACCCAAAATAAGAAGACTAGTATTTCAATTGATGAATGGACAAGTTTGCGAAACCGTAGATATATGAATGTGCATGTACATAATAATGAAAATTCGCATGATTTGGGACTGTCAAGAATACACGACACTTGTCCAGCCGAAACGGCTTTAAATTTAGTTGACGAAATGTTAAATGTTAATGTTATTTAAATTGTCATTCGAAAAAGACGTAGTTGCTGTAACAAGTGATGGCGCAGCGGTAATGGAGAAATTTGGAAAATTTTCTCCTTCCATTCAACAACTTTGTTATAATCACGCAGTCCATCTTGCGGTTATAAAAGTTTTTTATACTAAAAAAATCCTATACTGAACTATTTTCTAACGATGAAGATGATGATAATATTGAAAGTGATTCTATTTACGAGAGTGAATAAGATGTCGTTGAGTCAGATGCGGAACTAGTTTTAGCAAAAAATATTCGTGAAACCATTGATGCTGTCCGGAAAATTGTAAAATTATTCAAAAATTCACCAGTGAGAAATTCTATTCTTCAAAAAGAAGTTGTTGCTGTTGAAAAAAAGAGAAATTCGAGAATTCTCGAGAATTTCGGGAAATATTTCGTAATTCTCGAGAATTAAAATACTTCGAGAAATGAGAAACCCTAGTTTAAAGATTAATAAAAAAACTTGTTTTTATTTGTTTTTAACAAAATGTTCTTATAACAAATAGAATCTTTTAACAACCGATGACCTTAAGCCGAATTATATTCACCCTTCAAAACTTATAACTTCAATTATGTTCAAGATATTTTTTCTAAAGTATTTAACCCGGAACTCATTCAAGATAGGAAAAACTCCTATAAAATGATATGCATTTTCGCATTCATCCAAATTACAAAGGGTACATAAACCAACAGACGAACGTCTCAAAGACTTATTATTGATGTCCAATAGCCCGCCTCTAGCTTTTATAATAGACTCGTTGCGTGGGATGAAAATACTGAAGTATAGGTAGGGTTAGCACCATAGTCTAGCTCTGAATATAAGTCGTGGAATTGCGAGCTTCTTGCGTTAGATATAAGAACATCTATTTCCGTATTTTTTTAAAAGTTGCTGTATTGGTTGCCAGTATTCACAAAGTGGTTTAGCAGAATATTTCCCCACTCCTCAGCCCAAAAAGTGTTTTTAAAAATATATTATCAGCTAGAACTCTATTAATGTATGAAAAATGTAGTTTTAAAGTATCCATATACAAAGAAATAAGACCAGTTTCTAAATAAAGTATGTATTTTAGCGTGTTCTGCGGTAAATATAACATTTTCTTAATAAAAAATCTAAATAACTTATCCACTTCATCATAATTCTTATAACCCCAGATTTGACCACCGTAGAACATTATAGATCGCGAAGCAGCTTTGGAAATATTAAGCTTATTTTTATTGGAAATCTTAGGATGATGATGTTGTTAGCTTGTTTTCCAGATGTTTATTAAATGATAAGTTGAAGATCCATTCCTAAATACTTGTAGTTCTTGACAATTTGTATAGTATATCTTCACCAAAGTTCCAATTCAAGTTCTTGGATATTCTTGTACCACTACGAAAAACAACCACATAACACGATACTCATAGAGAGAATCTATCATATTTTGAAGTACAATTTGAGAATCAGCCAAAATGATGATGTCAATAAAAAGTATTTTTACAGGAATATCTGCCACGTTTACACCACCAGGAAGGGAATCAGCTAGATCATTTAGGTGCAATGCAAACAAAATCGGGCTTAATAAGCATCCCTATTTTATGCCAGCATTAACTTTGAAGGGTTCAGAAAAAGTGTTTCCATGCAGTACTTGACTAGTAGTATTTTCAGAAGTAAGCTGTTGAATACGAACAATCTTTGCTGATAAACACATATGAGATAATTTATAATTTAGCATGTCAAAGGCACAGGAGAAGTCCACAAAGAAAGCATAGGTTTTCTTACTATTTATTTTGTATTCACAAGATTGAACTCATTATCAACTGTTGTCGATAATTGTTAAAGATTTTGTACAGTGAATTCATCAATGATAATCCGCGATAATTCGCAGTACAGTTTGGATCATCTTTTTTTTTTAAAGTGGTGGTTTGGAACCTTGATGGAATCCTCTCATGTAAAAATATGATATTAAAAACCGAAAGTATTTCCGAAACAAAGCTGGCAGGAGCAGATTTGTAGTATTCATAACTTATGCCATCATAACCAGGGGCCATTTTAGATTTTAATGCTCTTAAAACTGATGTTAGTTCGAAACGCTCTATTGGCGAGTCGAGAAATGCATTAACATAATATGGCATGCACCAGTGGAGTTCATTTGACTGATTTCTGTTTTGCAGTATATAACTAAAATGTAAACGAAAGTCATCTGCACTTAGATTACATCTTAATAATTGTGTACGAGATTTTATACCATTTGACAGTTTCCATCATTCTTTACTGCAGCGAACTGCATTTAGTTTTTCAAGATTTTTCATAATAAAACTCAAGTTTTTTCAACTGACAAATATTAATATATTTAGATCTGGCAGCTTTATATTTAGATTTATTAACAACCGTATGTTTTCTCTTACATCTTTAAGAGCTTTAAGCATAGTTTTACGAAGTCCCAAACATTTCCGGTTGAATTATTATTGTTTTAGTTAAAATCCATGCTTGTTTTTATACCCTATACCACTATGTGGTTTGGGTATAATGACTTTGTGCTGCTGTTACTACCAAAAATATTTGACCTAGACCCATCTTTTATTATACCGATCGAATCAGAATCACTAGCTGATTCGATTTAACGATGTCCGTCCGTCCGTCCGTCCGTCTGTGTGTCCGTGTAAACCTTGTAATCAAACTGCAGGTCGCAAATATGAATATATTTCGATGAAATTTGGTATATAAGCTTTTATCGGCCATGGGATGAAGGCTATTGAAATTGGTGAGAATCGGTCCATGTTCAGACCTAGCCCCCATACAAATGACCCCTATGAAATCAACATAAATTGCCATAAGATCCAAATTATCATATAATTCTTAGTTAAATTGGGTTTGTTGTATTTATTATATCCATTAATAAGTAGTCCAAAAATGATCCCTATGGGACAACTCTTAGTCATAGGCCCCCATATAGAGCTGCTTCCCGATCTTCACTTAAATCTATCAAAAAACAAAAATATTGCACTGATTCTTCTCAAATTTTGTTTGTATGTATTTTTGCGAAATCCAAGAGACTTTACCAAACTTAGTCAAGATCGGTCTATTTTTGGATCTAGTACCCATATAGATATAGCATCCGATATGAACTTTTTCATATCTGCAGCCAAAAAGATTAATAAAAATGCCACTCAAATTTGGTTTATGCTTATTTTCTATATCCAATTATTTGGGCATAAGAGATAGGGTTTCTAAACGCATGGTATAGGGTATCGTATAGTCGGTCTAGACCGACTATAATTTTCTTACTTGTTTTGTATTAAATTAAATTAACATATTACTGCTAATTCAAATATTTTTTTTTTTTAATTTGCTTAAATTTATATTAATATTTTTTAGCTGTGTTAAATAATGAATTTCGTTAGTGTTCTATGAAGGACTTAGGAAATTTATAGGATTTCTACTCTAGTAATCAAATAGTAATTAATTCCTTCTATAGAACACATGATAAATTTTTTTTATAAAAAGAAATTATAATAGAAACTGACCAAAAAGAAAAAACAATTAACTTGAAATTTAATTGGTATTCTGATTTAAAGTTTCAGTATCGTCAATAGCTTTAAAGTGGTAGCCGTGTTCAACATTGGGTGTAATATTGAGTTTAAGACGCAGGTGGGGGGTGTTAAAAAAATTCGGCACAGCCGAATTTAACGCTCGTACTTGTTATACCCTATACCACCATGTCGTTTGGGTATAATGACTTTGTGGTGCTGTTTGTAACTACCAAAAATATTTGACCTAGACCCATCTTTTATTATACCGATAGACTTAGAATCACTTTATGAGTTGATTTAGCGATGTCCATCCGTCCGTCCGTCCGTCTGTGTGTCCATGTAAAGCTTGTAATCAGACTACAGCTCGCAAATATGAATATATTTTGATGAAATTTGGTGTATAAGCTTCTATCGGCCATGGGATAAACGCTGTTGAAAGTGGTGAAATTCGGTCCAAGTTCAGACCTAGCACCCATACAAATGACCCCTATGAAATCGACATAAATTGCCATGAGATCCAAGTTATCATATAGATCTCAGTCAAATTGGGTTTGCATGTGTTTATTATATTCGTTAATCAGTAGTCCCAAAATAATAGAGCTGCTTCCCGATCTTCCTTAAATCCACAAAAAAACAAAAATATTGCACAGATTTTTCTCATATTTGGTTTGCAGATATTTTTTCAAAATATAAGTGACTTTACCAAATATGGTCAGAATCGGTCCGCATTTGGACCTAGTCCCCATATAAATATTGCATCCAATATAAACTTTTTCATATCTGCACCCAATAAAATTAATAACAATGGCACTCAAATGGTTTATGCTTATTTTCTACATTCAATTAGTTGGACCGAAGAGATCGGGTGTCTAAACCATGGTATAGGGTATCGTATAGTCGGTGTAGACCGACTATAATTTCTTACTTGTTAGAATTACAGTAATAGAAATATATTGGTCATTCTTATAAGTATGTTACAATAAATATTTATTTTTTTCATTTTCATTAATAAAACATGGTTTTTCTTTAACAGTTTTCAATTAATATTAACAAATGCAAAAACGTTTTTTTATAAAGATATATACAGATTCTAACTAAAATTAAAAACAAAACAACGGTTGCCGGGTCCAGCTAGTATAACATATAAATTTAAAACAGAATAACGTCAATAGAGAAGATTTTGAGAATATATGTAAGTCTGTTAAAGATAGCGTAAAATCTATAGCAGACAACAAAGAAAAGAATGGATGACATACGATATATTCATACAAATGGAAGAACGTCGCAAATATATACATAAATATAAATTATGAGCTATATTATGAATTAAATAGAGAGACTCAAAAAGCAATACGCATTGCAAAGAACGAACACCTGAAAAGTCAATGTTAGGAAACCGAAAAATTACAGGACTTACATAACGACTTTAATCTCCTTGAAAAAATAAAGGAAAGCGCCGGGATATACCACAAAACAACCCCAAAAGTGCAATACAAGAACAAAAACGAAGCCGTTTTCCATATTACATCTGGAGTGATCGGGCTAAGAAACGAGGTCATAGCAACCACTTACAGGAGTTTACATTACTCAAACAGAGATGAAGTCAAAAAAAGTCCCTAAAGAGCTGTATGCAGCTTGCTAAGGAATCAAAAACTTCATATAAAAAAACGCTTCAGAAATGCTTAAGGAATTTTTCTGTCTAAAAATTTCTGTTGTTAGTGTGCAGCTTTTTAAAAAAGTAGTATTGTTTTTACTACTTTTTCGTTCTTTCTGAACGGAATTTTGACAGCAGAGGTAAGCATAAACAAAATGTAATAAGCTTAAAAAATTAGAAGTTCTTTTTCAGTTGCAAACATGGTTGTTTTCAATTTCAATTTCACAATTCTTAATAATTGACGGAAAGCAGCTGATTGCTACTGTTGCACTGAAAGGTACTTTTGTGCTTTTTTTTCTTTAAGAAATATATGAAAATTTTCTGCTAAGATTCCTAAACAAGCTGCATACAGCTCTTAAGAGACAAAAAAGCATGTGGCCCTTATGAGATTTTATCAGAAATTCTGAAATTATTAGACGACAATAACATCCAATTTCTAACAAAGCTGTTTAATTTCATTTACGACACGAGAAAATTTCCACAAGATTGGCTTAAATCAATATTTCTGTGGTCAGAAGCGATAACCGCCTAAGTCGACAACCGCGATAACCGCCTAAGAACGATTTGAGTTATGTATGCTATCATATTCTACTAAAAATGCTTTATAATTACGTGAAATCCCTATTTCTCTAACACTGTTTAATAAAAAGTTATTCATGAAGATACACCGACCTAAGTCGTAATGAAGCCCATTACATTTATATAAAAAGTCATTATTCTCGAAAGCATGGTATTCGACGATTTGGGTTATCGTTGCTATCATGTTTACTTGAAATCCCCATTTATCTAACACTGTTTATTAAAAAGTTATTAATGAAAACATTCTGACCTACGTCGTAATGAAGCCCCATTACATTTATGGGGGATTTCATGTCAAGTGCACCAACTTTTGAAACCGATGTCTTCCGATCGGGATGAAATTTGCACCAAGGTTAGTCCTATTGGATAGTAGTTTAGACACAATTTTTTAACAAGATTGGTCCATATCTCTCTGAGTTAGAGGGGATCAAAATTTGACATTTTGGCCAAACACGTGTTTTTTCTCATCCATGTAACTTATTACCTATTGTTCTTAGAAAATTTTCTCCCAAAGAGTTTAGATAGCTATTTCTTCAATATTTCGGAAAAAAATACTTAAATTAAAGAATTTTTTGCCTTTTTTTTCAAAAAGGCATTTTTTTTTTTTTCATAAGAAAGCTTAGGATTTTTCCTTTAAGAGCTTTTTGGTCGCTTAGTGGGATGGGAGTGGGATATCTATCAAAATAAATGTTTTGTAACTCAAGACAACGGTTTTTCAATTTTTCACAAATGCACTATTTTGAATTTTTTCCTATTTGTGTGTAAAACCTTACAAATAAAACTTATACTGAGAAACTAGACAAATTAACCTTTCCGAGGTTAAAATTTAATACCCTCGATACTGTAATACCCAGAATATGTTAAACCCCCTTTCATTGCGGTTTTTTTTTGTCAATCCTATAGGTGGTTTTGAGCGCACGTAATACTGAATGTGATTTTTATTGTCAAAATAACAAGTGAAAACAATCATTTTAAATGTCGATGATTTTGTGGAAGAAATGTGTACGGGATTGCTAAACTTGAGAACCCATGACTTTTTAGTCAAAGAGCAATGGACATTCTTCAAGGATTTGAAGATACATTTGAAGTCTGGTGAATTCGTTATTTCATATGATTTCACAGAAAACTATAAATATGTTCTTCAGAATGCCATACAAGCATTCCCCTTCAATAACGACCAAGCAACTATATTCACAGTAGTTATTTCCTACTTGAAAGATGAAAGATGAAAAACCAAAGGTATGGCAATCGTATCCGACGATTTAAAACATGATACCGTTGCAGTTTATGAGTACCAGAAGAGAATACTAAAATTTCTAAAATCTAAATTTACAGTAAAGAAGGTATACTACGTTTCGGACGGAGCTCGTCAACATTTTAAAAACAAAAGTAGCTTGGCAAATCTTATGGCACATGAAAAAGATTTTGGAATGCCAGCTGAGTGGCATTTTCATCCTATTGCTCATGGTAAAGGAGCATGTGATGGTATTGGAGCAAACCTTAAAAGAAATGCAGCGAAGTATAGCCTCCAGTGCTCTCATCAAGATCGCATCTTAGATGCGACTGCTTTATTCCATTGGGCAAAGAGTTATTGTAAAGAAACTTAAATAGTTTTTAATAGCAAAGAGGATCATCAGGAAACATTGAAAACACTGAAGAGCAGATTCGATGCTGCGGTAACAATCGATGGCACCGCTCAATACCATGCTTTTATACCGCTTGTCGATGGAAGACTCAAGTTGAAAAAGTTTTCTGCCTCTATTCAATGCGATTTCTTTCCAAAGACAACAAATAAACCAGCAGCGAAATCAACAGCTGAACCTAGTAACGCCAAGAAAGGATTGACAAAAAAAACGCAGTAAATAAAGGCGACAAAAAAGCTGGATGAAAGACTGGGTATTTAAAAATTTACAAGACTTAAGTACTTCATCAGCTACAATAAATTAAGTATAAAAATAGTTATGATATAAATGGATCTAATGCAATTACGATTAAATTTTAATAAATTATTTATTTTTTTATTTTTAATATTATTGTTATTATTATTATTATACATTAATTTAATTATTATTAGAAATAAATAAAAAATAATAATTTTTCAACATTTCTATAGAAAAAAAGCGATTTTTTTCCTGAGGTTAATATATTCTGGGTATTACAGTATCGAGGGTATAAAATTTTAGTTAGGTATGTTATATAGCTTCGGAAAGTTTAGTTTGTCTAGTTTCTCAGTATAGGAAAAAATTCAAAATAGTGCATTTGTGAAAAATTGAAAAACCGTTGTCTTCAGTTACAAAACATTTATTTTGATAGATATCCCACTCTCATCCCACTAAGCGACCAAAAAACTCTTAAAGGAAAAATCCTAAGCTTTCTTATGAAAAAAAAAAAAAAAATGCCCTTTTTGAAAAAAAGGCAAAAAATGCTTTAATTTAGCAAAAAAAAAGTCTAAAATTTTTTTTTTTTCCGAAATATTGAAGAAATAGCTATCTAAACTCTTTGGGAGAAAATTTTCTAAGAACAATAGGTAATAAGTTACATGGATGAGAAAAAACACCTGTTTGGCCAAAATGTCAAATTTTGATCCCCTCTAACTCGGAGAGATCTTGGCCGATCTTGTTGAAAAATTGTGTCTAAACTACTATCCGATAGACTAACTTTGGTGCAAATTTCATCCCGATCGGAAGACATCGATTTCAATAGTTGGTGCACTTGACATGAAACCCCCCATATATATAAATGGCGTTATCCTCACCAATATTAGATATGCTGATGACACTACCTTACTGGCTGATAATATGTCTGAATTCCAAGATCTAGTAGACTAACTACAGTGATATATACGGCCTGAAAATTAATATACGGAAAACGAATTATGTGATTAGGGTACAAAAAATAATCACAACACAACCACCTAAAAGACACAACCACCTCGTCGAGAAAGTACAGAGTTTAAATATCTCGGGGTTTTAATCAATGAACAGTGGGCATATTTGGCCACATTATGAGGTACCCAAACTATAACCTGTTACAAATCATTATGCGAGCAAATATTAAAGGAAGTCCCACATGGCTTACAAGTGTGGACAGGTATCCGAGATGTAGGGAATCTCTTGAGTGAGGCGAGAAATAGAAACGCTTTTACAGCGATAATAAAAAATGTATGAAATTATTTGAAATGTAATAGAATAAAATGTAATTGCATTGGTCGCTAACATTCGGAAAACGAATAGGCAAATAAAGAAGACGAACAAGTAACCGATTTTCAACCAATATTTTTGCTGTGTTTAGAACAGGATTGAATATTATTTATTTTTTATTATTTCTATGTCGATTTCTTCAAATTTAATGTTATTATAAATTTTCCCAGTCAACTATTTTATATCCTGGTTATTATGACAATAACTTTTATCCAAGACTTTTGTTAACGTTTTTTTTTCTTTTTTTTTCAAAAAAAGTCTAATAAATATCCACGATACTTACAATAATCGTCAATGAATGAATTAAATACTTACAGCAAAATAAATGATTCTTAAAGAGGAAATACTAAATTCAAAAACAATACAAACCGGATGTTAAATCCTCAAATATGAACTATACATTGTTCAGAAAAACATTAAAATAGAAAAAAAATAAACTAAAAAAGGTGTAAAAAGCCAATACCATTACAAATCAAAAAAAGGAAACATAGATAAAGACAACATTTAAACAATCAATTTCATAGTATTAAAAAGCAAACAACAACAACAAAATTATAGGAATAAATAGTGAAGAAAAAATATGAAATGGTTAGTACATATTTAGGTAAAACAATAAAAAAAAATACATTTGGTAAGAACTACAATTGTAAATTGACAAATGTTTTTTTTCTGTTATAGGACAATGACATGCTAGTCTTGGCTCTTTGCTCTCATACTTGCTAGTACTCTTTAAACAAAGTATAAGTTTTATTTGTCTGATAAATCGTAAATTGTTTAAGAAGAGCTCAGAGATAAAGTCTCTGAGTTGGTTTAGTGTTTGATTGAGTTAGACTGAATGGGAACATTGACTCGTTAGTATGTAGTTTAGCCTTAGTTTACTTCCTTCCTTGTCCTTCCGTTTAGTAAACACAGCTTTATATCAGCAGCATACTCATTCCAAAAGAAAGAATAGCAGACGGACGCATGTACGTACGATTGGACGGACGGATGAACAAAAAGTAATCAGATGTCTATTTATTTCAAATCTCTAAAGTATTTCTATCTCTAGCTATAGTTTGGTTTCTTTACTTTGATACCTTTTTATGAATGAATTCCTGTGTTGTTATTTTTTGTACATTTTTTCTTTTATAACCCATAGAGTTTTTGTTTTGAACACCTTTTGTTTTGTAAGGCTAAACTGGTTTGAGGGCGATTTTTAGTTTTTGTTTATGTTCAAGGCTTATGACACTTTAAAAAGCCGCTTTTCACAAATATTCTATATATTATTCTATCTTAAAACCTTAAATTTAATTATATTTTTTTGTTCCTGGCAACCTGCTAGTAGTTATATGAAAAAAAAAAACATATTCTTATGAACATGCAATTTTTTATTTATTTATAAAAACATTTGTTGAAATTCCCACTAATAAATAGACATTTTTTTGTAACGTAAAACCACCAAAAAATAATAAGAAATGTTTTTTATAAGAACTCTTCAAAACGAAGGTACGTTTTTTATTTATTATTATTATTTTTTTTTTTTTTTAGTAATTGAGGACACTCTTATGACAAGAGCTTGATTTCGTGAAACTTTGCCTAGAGAAACAAAACGTATTGCCAGTTTGAAGATGTCATGACATTGTGACATTTATGACAGTTAATATATTATTTAGTAACATGTATTAGTTTAAGTTATTCTTGCTTCTACTCATACGTAAAGACTTGAATATTAAGTTCATTTGCTAAAATGGGGTATTCTTAGGAATGTGATTTTTAGCTTTAGCTATTTCCTATAATTTAATGATAACTGGTACAACACCTTATTCTTTAAAAGTACTTGAAAATTATTATGAAATGATTGAATCATTGGTTTATTATTTCCTTTTAATATAAAAGGGGTTTCTGCTTGAGAAAATCGTATGTTTAACAACGGCGCCAGTGTGGCCACATATATAAAAATTCAAATTACACGTGAGTAAATTTATAAATTACACATTTACTTACTTTTTTTTAAATAAATCTTTATTTACAATCTACTTAACAATAATAAGCAAGTTAGTTAAAAATTAATAATTACATAAGTTTTAGTTTCCACTGAGGTTAAAACGTAATACGTACAAACTGTACGAGAATAACGTACGTATATAAAACTTGATCTATTTTTATAAATTTATATTAACATATATTTTACTGTTATGTATTTAAAATTTATTATTGTCTAAAAGGTATGTCTAAAGGATGGTGTCTTTTAAGTCTGTTTACTTCTTCACTGTCATCTAGTAGACTAATAGCGAGTGGGTTTGAGTGATTGCGCATTGCTCATTGTATTAACAATCCTTCTAAGTGTTTTACATTGGTAGCGTTGCAGTATTTCAATAATGATGTTGCTTGCAGTACCCCAAAGCTAAATTCCATATGTCCATATAGGTTTTTTTTTTTATTTTTTTATTTATTTATTAGGTTAATGGAATAAATCCTTATAGACCTATATAAATGATATAATTACATATGTACATATATTGAAACAATTAAATGATTTACAAATAAAAACAAATAGTTAGGAATTTAAGAAAATAATGATATTATGCTTAATTACATCAGTGTTCAACGAAAAATCAATTAATTGATAAAGATTATTATAATAACAACAAATTCTTCTAAAAGGATCAGCTAGAGCATAGTTGGTTTGAAAAGATTTAACAAAGAGTGGTTGGAATTGGCGTGATACTCGTTGAAGAACATTAAAAGTTATATTGTTGACAAGAAAGTCAGAACAGATTTCACCATTAATTAGGTTGATCATAAATGTTACTTTTAGCATAGTCCTACGGCTTTCCAAAGTAGGTAATTTTATTAATTTAAGTTGATCAACGTATGAAGGTACATTAATTGCAGAATTCCAAGGTAAGCCACGTAAGCAAAGAGTAGAAATTTTTTCTGTACAGACTCGATTCGTTGAATATGAATGTTATAGAAGGGATCCCATATTATTGACACATATTCTAAAATAGGTCTTACAAGAGATGTAAAAAGTTGTTTGGTTATGTAAGGATCAATAAATTATTTTGCCCATCTTTTAATAAAGGCGAGTGTACCTCTAGCTTTATTAACTGTCATGGTGACGTGAGATACAAAGTTTAATTTAGAATCAAGTAGAATCCCTAAATCCAGAAAAGTATCAACAAGTTCAAGCTGATATCCGCCCAAAAAGTAGTTAGCAGGAAAAACATTATTTCTAGAAAAACGCATACATTTACATTTTTTCAAATTTAGTTCCATTAGGTTACGGTTACACAGCGAAAAGAAATTGTTGATATCTGATTGAAGATGAATATGATCATTATGTTGACAGTAACTTAAAAAAATTTTAACATCATCAGCATACATTAAAACGTTGCCAAAATTTATCACTTTTGGAAGATCATTGATGAAAAGGGAGAAAAGAATTGGTCCAAGATGGCTGCCTTGAGGAACACCAGAAGTTACTTATTATAGTATCATCACTAGATTCGATATCGTTAAATTTCATTACAGATGGATAACCAATAGTTTTTCTTTTTGAATTAACAAAGTTGTAAAATGCTTAAGGATCAAGATTGAAATCTTCCTACATTTTGTTTAGATAGTTTTTGTATAAACAATTGTTAAGAATATTATATTCGGCACTTTGAATGGAGTATTTTTCAATAAATACAAGAGAACCAAAAATTTTATACTTTTTATAATACTTGTTCTTAAAATTTTTTAATCTTGATAGTTGTTTTGAGTTCCAAGGCGGACCAGTTCGTTTGTAGACAGAACGCTTTGGGATGCATTCATCCATAAAAGAATACATAGTTCTATAAAAGACCTCCACCATTAAATCAATAGAAGTATGGTACAACAAATCATTCCAGTTAGTGTTAGAAATTAGATCAATCAATTTGCTATAGTTGGTTTGTTTAAAACAAAAAACTTTATCTTTATTAATACGAATATTGGATCCACCAAAAGTAGGCAAAACACAGCTAATCTCAATAGTTGGATGAAAGTGATCTTCCGGCAAGGTGATAGGATCAGAGCGAGTTATTATAGAATCTTCTGGATTATTTGTAAATACCAGATCTAGCAGTTTACCGTATTCATTAAATACGCCATTCATCTGGTAAATACTAAGATCAACTATCTCATTCAATATTAAATCATCACAGTTCTTTGATTTAATTGGAATAAAATCCGGAGCATCAGGCGAATTTTTCCATATTATAGATGGTAAATTAAAGTCTCCAGCAACAAAAATTAAATCAGGTTTAGCACGTTGAGCAACTGATTTGATGGCCTGAACAGGTTATGAAAATGATTTTATAGTTAAGCTTTATCATTACACTGACAAACTCAATATTTGGCGGAGATTCAGATTGAAGAGATTCGGAAGCAAACAGGCATGATACAGCAATTAAAACACCACCACCCATTACGATCGTTTCTGTTATATCTATATATTTGATAATTGTTACATAGTAACTCAGAATTAAAAACATTATCTTTCTGTTAACTAGTAGATTAGACATTTTAGTATTTAAATCACGAACATTCTGGTACATAATGATTAGTCGTTCAACGGGTAAAGAATCTAGTTTTATGAATTAATGTTGAAATTCGTATTTTCATTTATTCGATGTCGGGGCGGAAGCTCAGCAATGTTGTTTCTCCGTTGATTTTCTTTAAATTCATATTCACGAACTAAAGTATTGACAGGCCAGAAACCAGGGTTAACGATTTGCTCATAAAGATCGAACGGAACGGTTATTTTAAAAGATGTAATTCTTCTTGGTACGGAATAGGAAAATTTATATATCATAAAATCAGCTTTATAATTTTAAAAGTTAATGTCATCAGTGGAGGTATCCGAAGAAAGACGCGAAATAAAAAAGATTTTTTCGGCGGTATTACTTTTAGTTGTTTCGGTAAAGATGGTGGAATAGCAGTTGTAGGCGTCAATGACGTATTATATAAAGATGGTAGCATTGCAGTTTTAGACATCAAGGGAGCAGTATTTGTAAAAGATTGTATATTATCAGTTGTAAGTATCGATGATGCTTTATCAAAATATGGTAGGACAGTATTTTGAGGCATCAAAGGAGAAGTAATTGTCGTAAGCATATTTGCAGAATTCAGAGTTGTATGGGTTGAAGAAGCAGTAGTATTATCAGGGTTTTCTCTATTCATGAATCTGGGTGACTTACGGCGATTTGGAGATGGTAATTTAGGTGATTGGAGTCCATCCAATGACTTGAAATCATCAAAAAGCTTTCCATAAGAGTTTTTTTGCCCGGATAAATTACCAAAATGATTTTGAATTTGCAAAAAATTGTTTTTAGTGCTTTGGAAGAAGCGGCAAAAATCAGCGCCAATTTTTTGACAGTCATTACAGCGCCAATGCAAGTTTTTATGACCTTCCAAAGAACAGCCTTTTTTTAAACATGCCATTTTAAGGGATTTAATTTAAAATGGTTTTATATCGCAGAACTTTATTTTCAAGGCTCGACTCTGAGTTTTGACATATAACCAATACATGCGGTTGTTTTTTTAAATTTAAAAGATTTCTTTTAGCCGTTATATATTTCTTCCATATCAGTCTTCTATCTATATGCATTCCTAGGTAGTTGACACATTCTGATTTTGGAATTAATTCATCGTTTAGATAGATTTGGGGACAGTCATCTATTCTTAGTGCAAATGTAATGTGCGAGGGCATTTACACATATCGAGAGCTTATATTCAATACCGGCTATACGCAAAAACACAATTTTTCAGGAGAAGAAAAAACAGTTTATTTTCCGAACTCTCGAATATTGAAGTAAATTTTCTTCTAGTATTTTTGTTAAATATTATTAGTTGGTGCTGCATACAAAAATTATTTAAAGATTTCCGTTATTCGCGGCGCTACAGAGTTTTTTGTCGTATAGCTGGTTTTGCAGGTAAAATTTTCGAATATTTCAAGCATATAGCAACCAGGTATTGCAGATTAATAAAACAAGTTTATTGTGATCTAGTTTATAATATTGTTAGACTTTTAATGTTTTTTTTTTTTTTTCACATATAGAGGCCCCAAGGAAGTAGACACCATTTTTGGAAAAATTATATTTAATTTTTGGAATTCAAAGGTAATTATTAAAAATGTATGAAACTATCGTTAGTTTTTTTTTTTTAGAAATCGCTAGAGTTGACCTTTGAAATGTTAATAATTTTTTTTTTGACTTCAAAATCTTATCGAAAAAATCTAGTAAAATTACTTTTGTTAAGATATCGTTAATAAATAAGAACATGTTAACAAAAAACAAGTAAGAGTGTTAAATTCGGCTGTGCCGAATCTTTGATACCCTCCACCTCGGTTTGAGTCTTGATAATAAATGTAAATGAAAAAGTTAACAATTTGTTAAACTTAATACCAAATTATTTCAGCAAATTCTTTGGGTTGGTTTTCGTCTTTTCTATTATTTCGGATTTATTTTGGTGTTTGCTTTTTGGTCATCATGGTTGCTGATCGGCATGCATTTAGGTTATATACCTATATGCATGCGTTTCCGGTTATATGACATAAAATATATGATATAAAACATTGCCATATTTGGAAAACATAGAGAATAAATTTATAATAATAAATATTCAAATTAGGGATGCCAAACGCAAAAAACCAAATGTCCCAAACATTTTAAATAAAATAATTTGTTATCTTTATTCTCTGAAAAACTTCAAATTTTTATCCAAAAAAAATTGTGAAAATTTCTATATAAATAACATTCTCATCAAATTGCGTTTATTTATGTAACAGTTATTATGTTCGCAATTCTTAAATATCATTTGAGGTTTTCTAAAATTCATTGAATTTAAATTAATGTTTTCTGTAGTGCAATTCTGTAAATTTCAACGATCCGACAATTGCAAAATATATCGACAGCTATTGTTGTTTGCACTAAGGATTAAGTGATTCACTAAGTACATAAATACATCTTAATGGCAGTCGACAAATCTATTTTTCTATTTATTTAAATTGTTAACGAGTGGCATCTCTGTCAAAATAAGCGAAAAACACAAAGAAGAATAGAAAAAAAAACAAATTACTTCGTGTTTGACAGGATGATTTTATGTTTATGTTTAATATCTCTATTTTTTTTACTAATATTTCTGTTTATTTATTTGAAAATGAAGTAATGAATTGATTATGCTATTTAATTTTTTTATTTATATAAAAAAGTTTTTTAATAAAAGCAAAATATTTTCTCTATTTTATGATTTTTATTTATGTATGACGACATTTCAACCTAAAAATTTAAGTTTTTATCGATTGAATAAACAACACAAAAATAGTTGTCGTTTAGATAACAACAACAGCTGACTTTAACAATAGCGAATATCGTTTAAAAATTTTACTGATAATTTTGCTATTTTCTTTTTTTTAACGATTCGACTATCGTTAAAAGAAGTTACTGAATCGCGGTACTGAAAAGCTATTAATTTCTCCTGAATGTCAATATTTTTTTGAAATGTAAAATTTTTTTAAATGTAAACATAGGTATTTGGTGTTTTTTTTTTTGGAATTTCAATTTGTGTTTAACGAATGAAATTTATATATTAAAGATGCAATTGATGTCTTCTAAATTTAAAATTATAATTTCCGACGTTTTGATATCATTTTCTGAAATTCAATTAATTGTAATTTATAATTGGAAATTTTTAATTCCAGTTTTTAGAATTGATATTTTCTTAAATTGAATGGAAAATTTAAAAAGTGCAATTTTGTATTTATGTGAATAAAAATGCTTTAGTAATTATAAAGAATTTTTAAAAATTAGATGTAATCGCAATCAGATATTTTGTAGGTAAAGCAGAATAATAATTCTATATAACTATGTAGAACTCTTTTGAAAGCGAAAAACTCATTGATGAACTCGGTAACTCTATTTTGTAAAGACAACAAAAAGTTAATATGCCAAACTTATGTTCATATTTGTAAAAGAATAATGAAAATACGTATGAAATAAAAGACCAGCCCGTGTATACTCTTAACATTGTTCTGTATGATATTTACATATTTGAAGATATTGACATTCATGTTAAAATAGAAATAACTATTGCAAAGCTAATTAGAACAAACAAAAATTGTGGCGCCATCTACTGTGGTATAGTCACGCTGAGCAAAATGAAGTGACACTCTGTTAATGGAAAAGAAATGTATTTTCCCCACAACAAAATATTGCAGAATTTTATGTAAATAAAATAATATACCGATTTATTTCTAACATGCAATTATTATGGATATACATATATATAATATATACATATATAATATATGTATATTATTTGTATTATTTAATATGTTCATGTATGTATATGTAAATATTACACACAAAAAATACAACATCAAACGTTATTTTTGTGTTTTTCTCTTTAAATAAATTTATACATAATTTTTTTTTTTTGCTAAATTTACATTGTTTTTTTTTTTATTAACAACTAGGTATTTAAGCATTATTTGCTTTAGATGCTGGTGAATTTTTACTCCCTTTACATATAGTAACTCGTAGTGTCTGCTTGTCGAAAAAATTTTGGATCGATTTTAACCCCTTTCCCGTTACCCATTCGATCTGAAATTTTGCAGGCAGGCTCATGGTAATAACAGAAATGATCTAGAGTTTTTTTTTAGTGATGCCAAAACAATGGAAACTATTAAATTTTTCTACCAGAGTTGATAAAAAAATGTACAAAGGGTTAGTTTTTATTATATTAGTACCACAACGACCACAAAAACAACAAGTCCAGCTATGACAACAATATAACATTTAGAATAACAACAAGAACACTATAGAAACATCATATTTTTAATTTTTTTTTTAACTTTTTCAGAGATTTCCCTGGACGTGTTCCACCGATTTTAATGCTCTTTGAAATAGAAATCTTCCCATGAATTTGGAGAATCATTCTCACTAAAAATGATCACCTTAGTTATCCTATTGAGGGCGTGATCGTGACAAGAACAACATAGAAAATTATATTTTTTCAAGACTTTTTTTAGTTCTTCATTCGGCCTCTAATCGACCGATTTGGACGATTTTAAATAGCAGGATGTTAATAAATCATTTTTTATGTCAGCGAGCACCCTAGCTGCCCGATTGATGCCGCCATCGTTATTTCCACAGACGGACAGACGGACATCGCTATATCAACTCCGGTTGTTATAAGGATCACAAATATATATATTTTATGGGGTCCAAAATTTTTTTTTCTAATTATTACAAACGGAATGACAAACTTATATATACCCTCTGCACACTGGAGTGGAGGGTATAATTAAAAATAAGGAAATATACGAAAAAGAATAACTGGAGTTGAGCATTTCTGGCTATTTCTTTGAATTTGATTGAGGTAAATTATCATAAAAGTAGTGATATTCTGATGGGATAACGGGTTTCAGATCATGTAGATGTTTCCACTTACAAGGCTGAATTGGAAGTTGATCATTATGTAAGGGCGTTGGTTCAGTATTTCCTGTATATTCTTTAATTCGAATAGGTAAATCATTATATTCATCATTGAAGTTTACTTTAAATTTAACGCCACCACTTGGTAGATATTTTAAAGATCTTAACTGTGCCACTGTTGGATCATTTTTGTTTCGACCAGGCCTAATGCTCGAGAAGCGAATAAGTCTGGCTTCGTTGTAATTGTTAAAAAAAATCGTAGTTTAGATACATTGCATCGAATGGTTTGTTGATTACAGAATCGTCAATTTTTACAGTCTTTCGTGATTCCTTCGTAACACTGATGTAATCTATTGGCAGATATATTGATTTATTTTTAAGTTTGTTTTCAATTTTGGCATGAGCACTATCACACTCCATTTGAGTGTGACCTTTCTCCAAGTATTTCTGTTCAATTACTTTGTCATTTTCAATACCAAAGATTGACAAGGCATTTGATAATATATGGTTACGATTCTGATATCCACATCCATCTGAATAAATTATTATTGGTAATTTATCTGTTGAGCAGTGTGTTTTCAAGTGATGTATTATGATGGAAACAAATGTCGAAGCAGACAAGTCACCAATTGTTTCATTCACTGATGTGTGGAAAGATTGTAAACGGTGAAGTTATGAACTTGTAAACGCTGTTTGTAGTAAATAGCTGAGGCATTTAGATTTGGACAAAGCTTCACTGATTGAACATCCATAGTAAAAACATGACATCTTCCCCCTATAGCAGCTATCTTGTCAAGGTTCTTCTCATTTTGCGCGCGTTGCTTGCTTAAAATATGAGTATTATATTTCTCTTCGCTTATCTGTTTGGCTTTAAAAGGTGTACACATATCGCACTGACCTTTACGGGGTGCGAAAATACTATAATTCTGCTGTTCAAAAAATTTTGAAAAGTTGAAAATCGATACAGATGGAACTTGTTTTTTTGAACAGTAATTAAGATAGTCTCTGTAAACATCGGCTTTTGAATTAAATGCAGCAGAAATATATATTTTGCTAATACCTTTGCGGCAATAATCGCTTTCCATTTTCTCTAATTGTTCGAAATATTCATTTAGAATTTTAGAATTGGATTGTAGATTTTATCCAACCTTTAACCATGTCTTTTTTATTGATAGAGTTGATAAAAACATTGATCGACATACTTGTAATACTCCGTCTTTGTGCGGTAGTTTATACATAAAGCTGTACTGCTTTCTAGAGTTTTTAACTCTGTTTAATTTCGATGGAGTTTGCGAGACGTGAATTTTAACAAACACTTTTTTGGCTTCCCAATTGAGCTTCCAGAATGTGTTAAAAATATTATTCCTGGTGCTTTCATCAAATTTTTTGGCAGTGTCTGGACTTTCGTTTAATGCATAATGTTGATGAACATTTAGGTCTAATTACCTTTCCGGATTTCGGAGAATTATGTATGAAAATACCACCAGCAGTGCGAAATCCGATATAGTCTTGTCCCATTGGTGTTGCAATAAATGCAGAAAAATCGGAATGAATTTCTACCGTTTTTTCAATGATACACAAAAGGAATCCAGGAAAAGGTAACTAAATTATCGATGTCTATATCTAGTTATGGCAAACTATTTGATGATTATAAATCATTAGATAATTTAAAATCTCCACCTCAATCTTCTCCAAAACGTCGTAAATCGTCACGAAATACAAATAAAGATAAACCGGATAATCTTCCTGCTGTTCCTCCGACTTCAACAACACTAACATCTGATGCCTCAGTAATTGTAATGCTGATTTGCCGTTGGGCTTTGCTGAAGAGCCATTAAATCAACCTGTGCCTTCTATAAATACTTGTCCTGTGATAAGTGCTGGTCAACCTTTTCGCTGAGAGCTGTTCCTCCAAAAAAAAGACTATTTTTATCTCGCGTTTAGCGATTGAAATTACTGCTGAAAATGTTGATGCCTTTGTTAGATCTAAGTTGGGCCCAACGCAGAAATTTCGACATATAAGTTAGTTTTTTCTCAGCCTAGATCTATCACATCCTTTAAAATTATCGTTTCTTATGATCTTTTACGGTCATTATTGATCGTAGCTTTTGGCCCGAAAATTCATTGTTTCGAGAATATACAGTGAGCGTCAAAATAAAGTAAACATTAATTTTTAATCTTTAAATTGTCTTATAAAAAAATTATTATAGAGTTTAATACTATAACATTTAGAGATTGACTACTATAAAATATGAAATCAAATCAATTGGGAATATTGCAAAAATCTCTCGAAAGTGAAAATGCATCAGATTTTACGCGTCAAAAAAAGTAAAAGTAAAAGAGTGATAACACTAACTTATGCTTTTTTATATTTCGGGGAAGAACCTAATCTTTTTTTGACAAATGTGTACTGATCACGTGTTCTACTTTACTAAAAATAATTTGAAGTTCATTTGTACAAATTAATAATAGCTAAAAAGATGTAAAAGCAAATATTCTCACTATGGAAAAGCAAATATCGGTTTGTACTTGGAAAATATTTTAGATTAAAAAGAAAAATGTAAATCTTTGCATGAAATTGGCGAAATTGTGAGTAGGAACCACTGGACAATAAAAAAAAGTAGTTGATGAATGCGCCAAACACCATCAGGTTGAAGATTTAACGAGATCTGGAAGCCCAAAACAGCTTAGTGGTACTGAAGTTAGAGCTGTAGTAAGAGAAGTAAAGACATATTCAGCCTAAAGTGCAGTTAAATTATCAGAAAATATAACGCAGACATCAGGCCAACCAGTAAGATCGAGTACAGTAAGGAGATCGCTTCACAAAAATGGTCTACATGGAAGGATACCATGCAAGAAACCATACATATCCAAGGCGAATCAGATCAAGCTAATGAATTTCGATAAAAAGTAGAAAAATTAGGTTCTATCTTTGTGGGAAAACATATTATATACAGATAAGAGGAAATTCGAAATTTTCGGCGTGAAAAAGCCTCCAAAAATACGGCGTGCTAAGAATGAAACATGTAGAGAAAAGTGTGTTACCAAAACTAATATACACAGTGGGAGTTCAGTTATGTTTTGGGGCTATATGCCGGGAACAGGTGTTGGTAATTATGCTTTTATTTACTCCACTATGAACCAAATGGATTACTTAGCCATTTTGAAGGACAATGTTTTCCCTAGCGTCGAGAAATAAGGCATGGCTGGAAATAGGATCTTCCAACAGGACAACGATCTGAAGCTTACATTTAAAATTGTGAAAAGGTGGCTGTACTGTACCGGACTCCTAAGACACCTGATCAACCGTCGCAGTCCCCGGACCTTAACCCAATCGAGCATCTGTGGGTAAATCTTGACACAAAAATAGGTCGAAGGGCTTTTTCAAGTAAGGCAAACTTAAAGATGCCTCAAAAGAAAGAATGGAGCATACTCTTCTGAGATATCACAAAAAAAATTGTCGAGTCGCTGCCTAGAAGACTACATAAGGGGCTTAAGGCCAAATGAAAATAAACCAAATATTAAAAAATTTTAAAAGTTTTCTTTTTGATTTGAAGTTCTGTTGCCTTTCCTTTGCTGTTTACTTTTTTTTGACGCGTAAAATTTGGTAATTTTCTAAATAAAGTGCATTTATTTCCGTTTGAGTTCAGCTATAATTATATAATTCTTGAATTCCTTATATTTATTTTTGATTTTGTGTTAATTACTTTAATAAAACTTTTAACATGAGGAACTAAGGTGTTTACTTTATTTTGACGCTCACACTATATTTAGACAAAATTCTAACAATATTGGCCGCCTTCCTCAAACTGATTTAAATGTTCCAAAAAAACTAAAAGATCTTACTGGTGACAATATTTCATTAGTTTACCAAAACGTTCGTGGTCTGAGAACTAAACTGTCAACTTTATATATTGAAAGTTTCAACATAAGTCATCATATTATCGTATTTACTGAAACTTGGCTTAATCATACCTTTTTAAATACAGAAATATTTTGCAATAAATATAATATTTTTAGACGTGACTGTTGCAATATGATGAATGGCGGTGGTGTTCTTATTGCTGTCTCAAGTATCTTATCATCTGAGGTTTTATTAATTGATTCCACTTTAAACATCGAATTCGTTGCAGTTTTAATTAAATACAATCATAAAAAAATATTTGTTACTTGCTCATACATCCCTCCATCGTCTCCGCAGTCTTCATATGTTAGACATGGAGAATCTCTTAAATCTGTTCTACGTACTGCGAATCCGGATGACTCTGTTATTGTTCTTGGAGATTTCAATTTGCCTTCAATTTCGTGGAAGTTCTTACGTGAAGAAAATTACTTTGTTCCGACTAAATCAGATAAATGTGATGAGATTTTTAATATTTTTTTTATACCCTATACCACTATGTGGTTTGGGTATAATGACTTTGTGCTGCTGTTTGTAACAACCAAAAATATTTGACCTAGACCCATCTTTAATTATACCGATCGAATCAGAATCACTTTCTGAGTTGATTTAACAATGTCCGTCCGTCCGTCCGTCCGTCTGTGTGTCCATGTAAAGCTTGTAATCAAACTGCAGGTCGCAAGTATGAATATATTTTGATGAAATTTATATAAGCTTTTATCGGCCATGGGAGAAACGCTATTGAAATTGGTGAGAATCGGTCCATGTTCAGACCTAGCCCCCATACAAATTACCCATATGAAATCGCCATAAATTGCCATAAGATCCAAATTGTCATATAGATCTTACTCAAATTGGGTTTGTATGTGTTCATTACATCCACTAATGAGTAGTCCAAAAATGATACCTTTGACCCCATATGGAGCCGCTTCCCGATCTTCACTTAAATCTATTAAAAAACAAAAATATTGCACTGATTCTTCTCAAATTTTGTTTCTACATATTTTTGCAAAATACACGAGACTTTACCAATCATGATCAGGATCGGTCCATTTTTGGACCAAGTCCCTATAGAGATATAGCATCCGATATGAACTTTTTCATATCTGCAGCCAAAAAAATTAATAAAAATCCCACTCAAATTTGGTTTTTGCTTATTTTCTATCTCCAGTTAGTTGGGCCTAAGAGATAGGGTCTCTAAACGCATGGTATAGGGTATCGTATAGTCGTGAATTCTAATGATCATTCAAAATTATTGGATTTAATATTTGTTAATGAGGTTACTGAATGTTTTGTGAAGCGCTCAAACCCTATTTCTATTCCTGAAGATGGATATCACCCTATTATTGAAGTAAATATATCCATTCCATTTGGACTTGTAGACACACAATTAAAAAAAGTTTTAAAGTTTTTTGTTTCGCTCAAACGAATTACACTATGTTTAATGAACTTATAAATAATACAAACTGGCATGATTTATTACCGTTATCTACTGGTACAACTCGTGCCATTGATCAAATGACTGAAGCTTTCTATAACAAGATGTATTCTTTTATTGAGTCATGTGTTCCTAAAAAATTTTTGAAAAACCTTTTTGGACCGCCTTGGAATACTAGGAAACTTGGCTAGTGTCAAGAATAAAAAAATAAATATTACAAAAAATATAAGATAACTGGATCTCTTGTTGATCATGGAAAATACTCCATTTGTCGTGCCGAATATAATACTTTGAATAATTCATGTTATTTAAACTATTTGAACAAAATGAAAAATAATTTTAAACGATATCCGAAGTCATTCTAATGGGTCCTCCATCTTACGTTTTTTTTTTTTCAACTAGTGCTTATTTCGTGAATGGTAACACTTAGCTCATGTCTGATTTGACAGATAATTAGTTTTATCCTTCCGCTGAACGAATATGGTTGTGTATACGCTTGAACAACGCTGGGAAATATTGCGACATTACTTTGAAAATCATGGTAATGTTGCAGAATGTGTGCGGAAATTGCGTTCGGATTTTGGAAGAAGAGAAGCCCCGTCAGCTCCGTATGTTCGTTATCTTGTGAAAAAAGTGAAAGAAACTGGCATCCTCATCGATAAACCAAAGCGTGAAAAGCCAAAAACAGTGCGTACACCCGAGAATATTGCTGCTGTGGTAGAAAGTGTGCGTGAAGCGCCATCAACATCAATTCACCGTCGTTCTCAAGAATTGAACATTTCGGAGGCATCATTGAGATGAATTTTGCATAAAGACCTTGGTACGACGCCATACAAAGTCCAATTGGTTCAGGAGTTGAAGCCAACTGACCATCCAATGCGTTTTCACTTCGCTAAGTGGGCTTGCGATCGACTTACAGAAGATGCCGATTTTGCCAAAAAAAAATCATCTTTTCAGATGAAGCTCATTTTGATCTTGGCGGGTATGTAAACAAGCAAAATTGTCGCATTTGGGGCACAGAAAACCCGCACGCATATATTGAAAAGCCGATACACCCAAAACGAGTTACTGTTTGGTGCGGATTTTGGTCCAGAGGCATAATTGGGCCATTTTTCTTCGAAAATGAGCAAGGAATGGCCGTTACAGTCAATGGCGATCGTTATCGGGCCATGTTGAACGAATTTTTGTTCGCAACAATTGAAGAGGAGGATATTGGCAACATTTGGTTTCAACAGGACGGCGCTACGTGCCACACAGCCGAAGCTACGCTCGATGTTTTGCGCCCTGTTTTTGAAGATCGCATTATCAGCCGCAGAGCTGATGTCGTTTGGCCACCTCGGAGCTGCGATTTGACACCGTTGGACTATTATTTGTGGGGTGCCCTCAAAGATAAGTGTTACGCCAACAAGCCAGAGACAATTGACGCTTTAAAGGAGAATATTCGTGAAGCCATTGGTGAAATACAGCTGCACACAATCGATAATGTGCTTAAAAATTGGACCGATCGTGTAAGCTACTGCATGGCCAGCCGAGGCAGCCATTTGAATGAAATTATTTTCCATTATTAACCGGAAGGATTGTACTTTGAAATAAAAATATAAATTTGAGATAATATTCAGTAGTTTTTTTTTTATAGCATTTTCAAAAAAAAAAGTTATTTGGCGGACCCTTTACAAATTTGTTAACTCTAAGGTAAAAACTAAGGCCTATCCTGCTGTTATGAAATTCCTACATAATGAATCCTGTGATGATACTATTGTATGCAATTTATTTCCTGACATCTTCTCTACTACTTACTCCGATGCAACTTTTGATGATTCTAATATCTGTTCATATTCCCTGACTGCTACTCAAATTATATCTATTCCTTCTCTTACTATGTGTGGCTTCTAATGAATTGAAAAAACTTAAATTTTCCTGCAACAGTGGTCCAGATAAAATTCCGTCCTGTATTTTAATAAAATGTGCTGATGTTTTAGCTGTACCATTAACAATCATGTTTAATACCTCAATTAAATGCGGTTATTTTCCCATTATGTGGAAGGATTCATTCATTATTTCGCTATTCAAATCTGGTAACAAGGCTGATATTACCAATTATTGTGGAATTGCTAAAATTTTTGAAAAAATTATAACGGATTATCTATGCCATCAAGTAAATACGTTAATTTCTCCCTTCCAACATGGTTTCCAAAAAAAGATGTTCAACCTCTGCAAATCCATTACAATTTACTAAAATTATCAACCGTGGTTTTTTTGATCGCAAACAAACGGATGCAATTTATACTGACTTCAGCAAGGCTTTTGATAAAGTCAATCATAAACTTCTTCTTAAGAAATTACATATGATGGGATTTTCAAATCTTTGCGCAAAGTGGATATATTCTTATTTAACCAATAGAACACAAAAAGTATGATTTAAAAATGTTACTTCAAAGCCGATAGATGTTATGTCGGGAGTACCACAAGACAGCGATCTTGGACCGCTTCTTATTTCTTTGTTTATAAACGATCTTCCGAATGTTATTAATTTTTCAAACATCTTGATGTATGCGGATAATGTCAAAATTTTCTTCTGTTATAATCAACACTCTGATCATGTTTTTCTCCAAAATGATTTGAATTCATTTTATTCTTGATGTAATTTAAATTTAATGGAGCTGAACCTTAAAAAGTGTAAATAAAGGGTTTTTCAACAAGGACGCTACAAAAGCAGAAAGACAGGGACAGCAAACGACGCCATATTTCTTGCCACTCTTTTGACCTTTCTCTTCAGTAATGTTTGCCATTTCATGACGGAAAGATATACGAGCCAACAACGAGTCGAAATTATTAAAATTTACTACCGAAATTCAGAGTCAGTGGCCTCAATGTTAAGAGCGTTACGTCCAATTTATGGTCGTCATAATTGTCCTAGCAGATCAGCAATTGAGCGTCTAGTGGAAAAATTTGAGTCCACAGGCACAGTACAAAATGTTCCCGTGCCAGTGAGACAAAGAAGTGCCCGTAGTGTCGAGAATATTGCTGCCGCTGAGGAAAGAAAGCCCAAATGTGTCTCTCATACGTCGTTTTGCGAAAAGATCTTGGCCCACATCCTTAAAAGGTCAAATCAACGCAAGATCTGAAGAACTGAAGCCGCTTGACCGCTTGAAAACTTGAAAATGATTCGGATTTTCATCGAAAAATCATCTTCAGCGATGAGGCTCATTTCTGGCTGAATGACTTCGTCAATAAACAAAATATGCGTTATTGTTCAGACAGCAATCCACACGTAGTCCATGAGTCATCATTGCATCCTGAAAAAATTACAGTTTGGTGCGGTTTATGGGCCGTCGGCGTCATTAGGCCGTACTTCTTCCGTGATGATCAAGACCGGCACGTTACTTTGAATGGGAATCGGTACCGTTCAATGATAACCGAATATTTTTGGCCCCAATTGGATGATATGGACATGTAGGACATGTGGTTCCAACACGACGACACCACAAGCCACACAGCGAATATCACAAACAATTTATTGGAAACCAAGTTTGGAGAACGTGTTATCTCTCGAAATGGTCCAGTCGATTGGCCGCCTCGGTCGTGCGATTTGACGTCGTTGGACTATTTCCTGTGGGGCTACGTCAAGTCTATGGTCTATGCCAACAAGCCAGCGACGATTGATGAACTTCGTACGAATATCGAACGTGAAATTGCAGCAGTATTGGCCGATTTATGCTTGAAAACCGTCGAAAATTGGGTTCAGCGCCTGGACTTCTGCAAGCGTGCCCGTGGTGGCTATGCAAAATAGATCGATTTCCATACATAATGGCATCGAACGTACTTTCACAGGAATAAAGAATTTCATTTATATCCAAAACAATTTTTGTTTTATTTAAAAAAACTTTTGTAGCGCTCTTATTGAAAAACCCTTTATATGCGTTTCGCCAGAAAGAGGCCGATATCTGTCAACTACGTGCTGGGTGATTACTGTCTCGATAAAGTAGATAACTTTATAGATTTTGGTGTTTTATTGGATCATAAACTGAGCTTTATTCCTCATATAACAATTACTGTCAACAAAGCCAGAGGTGTACTTGGTTTCATAAAACGTGGGGCTAAAGAGTTTAATGATCCCTATGTCACCAAAACTTTATATAGATTACTTGTGAGACCTATCCTGGAATATGCTTCTATAATTTGGGACCCAATCTACCAAATTCATGCCGAAAGTCTGATATCTGTGCAGAAACAATTCCTTTTGTTTTGTCTTCGGAGTTTAAACTTCAATCCAAGTTATCTTCCATCCTATACCAACAAACTTGCCCTTATTAAGCTACCAACTTTAAAAAGTCGGATTAACAATATATCATTTAACATTCCTCAACGACCAACACGTTACTTCTCACCTCTACCTGTACAGTTCTATAGAGCTGATTATGCAAATGCAGTCGCTCTCCGGCGAATGTGTATTCAATTCAATGAACTGTATAGATTTATTAATTTCTCATTAAATACTAATCTAATTAAAAGTAAAATAATATGCTTTCTAAATTCATGAATATCTATGTACTAAAATTAATTTTAAAATGTTTTTATTTGTAAATAGTCTGTAAGAATTAATTTCATAGACCAAGATACGAATAAATAATTAAAAAAAAAATCATGTGAGTCCGATCGCAAGGGAGATGTGTAAACATCTAGTAATTAAAGATTATTTTATAGCACTTTCTTAAAATCAAACAGAAAGCGTATCACTTATAGCAATCAACTGCAGGGGCTCTGTTAATTTAAAAATATTTATTATTATTTATTATTTTAACCGGTTAATTTTTAATTTTTGGTTTTTTATTTTTTATTTTTAATTTTTCGTTTTTCATTTTTCGTTTTTAGTTTTTCATTTAAAAATTTTTTTTTAAATTTAATATTTTATTTTTAATTTTTCATTTTTTAATTTTATTTTTTTATTTTTTATTTTTCATTTTTCATTTTTTATTTTTTATTTTTAATTTTTTTCTTCATATTTCATTTTTCATTTTTCAATTTTTATTTTTCTTTAAAATTTTTTTTTATTTTTCATTTTTTATTTTTCAATTTTCATTTTTTATTTTTCATGTTTTATTTTTAATTTTTTATATTTAATTTTTTATTTTTAAATTAAATTAGCTTTCATTTTTTATTTTTCATTACTCATTTTTAATTTTAGTTTTTCATTTTTCATTTCTTATTTTTCATGTTTCATTTTTTATTTTTTATTATTCATTTTTTATTTTTAATTTTTCCTTTATATTTTTTTTAATTTTTTATTTTTCATTTTTAATTTTTTATTTTTAATTTTTAATTTTTTATTTTTTATTTTTCATTTTTCATTTTTCATTTTTCATTTTTTAGTTTTCATTTTTATTCTTAATGTTGTATTTTTCATTTTTAATGATCTTTTTTCATTTTGCATTTTGCATTTTTCATTTTTCATTTTTATACCCTATACCACTATGTGGTTTGGGTATAATGACTTTATGCTGCTGTTTGTAACAACCAAAAATATTTGACCTAGACCCATCTTTAATTATACCGATCGAATCAGAATCACTTTCTGAGTTGATTTAACAATGTCCGTCCGTCCGTCCATCCGTCCGTCCGTCCGTCCGTCTGTGTGTCCATGTAAAGCTTGTAATCAAACTGCAGGTCGCAAATATGAATATATTTTGATGAAATTTGGTATATAAGCTTTTATCGGCCATGGGATGAACGCTATTGAAATTGGTGAGAATCGGTCCATGTTCAGACCTAGCCCCCATACAAATTACCCATATGAAATCGACATAAATTGCCATAAGATCCAAATTGTCATATAGATCTTACTCAAATTGGGTTTGTATGCGTTCATTACATCCACTAATGAGTAGTCCAAAAATGATCCCTTTGACCCCATATAGAGCTGCTTCCCGATCTTCACTTAAATCTATTAAAAAACAAAAATATTGCACTGATTCTTCTCAAATTTTGTTTGTACATATTTTTGCAAAATACAAGAGACTTTACCAAACATGATCAGGATCGGTCCATTTTTGGACCTAGTCCCTTTATAGATATAGCATCCGATATGAACTTTTTCATATCTGCAGCCAAAAAATTAATAAAAATCCCACTCAAATTTGGTTTTTGCTTATTTTCAATGTCCAGTTAGTTGGGCCTAAGAGACAGGGTTTCTAAACGCATGGTATAGGGTATCGTATAGTCGGTCTAGACCGACTATAATTTTCTTACTTGTTTAGTTTCATTTTTCATTTTTCATTTTTCATTTTGCGTTTTTCATTTTTCATTTTTAATTTTTCATTTTTCATTTTTCATTTTTAATTTTTATTTTTCATTTTTCTTTTTCATTTTTTAAATTTCATTTTTAATTTTTTATTTTTCATTTTTCATCTTTCATTTTTTATTTTTCATTTTTCATTTTTTAGTTTTAATTTTTTTATTTTTCATTTTTTATTTTTCATTTTTCATTATTAATTTTTAATTTTTCGTTTTTCATTTTTCATTTTTCATTTTTTATTTTTCATGTTTCATTTTTTATTTTTCATTTTTTAAATTTCATTTTTCATTTTTTATTTTTCATTTTTAATTTTTCATTTTTTATTTTTCATTTTTAATTTTTCATTTTTAGTTTTTAATTTAAAATTTTTTTTTTCATTTTTCATTTTTTATTTTTCATTTTTTTTTCATTTTTTATTTTTCAGACACGTTATCATAATATCATAATTTTTTAACCAATACAATCACATGTTACATGTTTGTCTTACGACTCACATGTTACGCTCACATCTTACGCTCACATGTTACGCTTACATGTTAAGCTGTTTTTGAAATTTACCCCGCTGAGCGTATAGATGTTGACACATCAATAAAAAAATAAATAAACAAAAATGTTTAAGAAGAAAATAGCAAACATGAAAAATTCAGGCAATTTTCATAAAATTTTGAAAATTCAAATTTTATTTAAAAAATTTATTATTTCTTGTAAAAAAATTTTACTAAAATTTTCTCGTTTGCCAAAAATAATACGAGTTTACCAGAATTACATCAGCAAGTGTTTTAAATATGGCATTAAGTAGTTTTCATAAATTGCTGTTCAATTATATCGATTTCCTGTTTATAGTGCTCGTAGCTCATGTGAACCTTTGTTTCAGGCATAAATTTTTGAAAATGCTCTATAGTGTTTTAAATACATTTAAATACTATTATTGGCAAACAGTATTAGCTGAGATTATCCGAAGGTAGAAACGATGATTAGAAACAAAACCCAATTATACAGACAAACCATACAAATATCACAAACCAACCAACCAACCATCCCGCCGCCCGTCAGTCAGTCAGCCAACAGTCATATTTCCTATCCATTCCAAATACTCAGACAGTATGTCTAGCATTAACAATTAAAAGAACAAAAAAAAAAAAATAAAACTGTTGAAGATCTGTGTTTTTAAACCTATTGGGAAAATTGCTAAAACTCAAAACAGTATAAAGGAAATCTAGTATGTTGTTGCGGTATTTTCCAAACGATTTCGCTCACATGTGTTTCATGAACAAACGTTAAAAACAAAGTGTTTGGTGTTGTTTCGCAAACGGTGTGATTTATGAAAAACCCAAAACATTACAAACGTATTTGCCCATGTCAGCAGACAAAACTTGTGCATACACGAAATATTAAGGTGTTCTTTAACACAGGGACTTTACACACCGCTGTTATGATTTCCTTGTTGTGTATATATACGAGTATATATTTTTTTTGCTTTATTCGTATTTATTGCAAAAGAAAAAAAAAACGCAAAAGAAGGTGACAAAGTGTAAATAATTTCTATTGTTTGAATTTGACATGTTTAACTCTCCTTTTGGATGTTTTGAATTGAATTTTGGCTAATGTTATTTTAACTAAATGCTGCAACATTGGATTAGAACATTTTTTATTTGTTGTTACAACAATTTGAATGCTTGTTTTATTTTATAAATACATTTCAAATACAAATTTCATTATATTAATTTGTTTGTTGTTGTTCTGTTTCATGTTCGTCATATTGTGTAAATTGTTTTAAGTTGAACTTTGTTCTGAGATTGAGTGTTACTTATGCCATTATTTCGATAATGCTAAGTTGTTTTTACAGCAGAAGATTTTAAATCGAAATTAGATTTAATTATAAGGTGGAACGTATTTTTTGTTAGTTACCAAATGTGAAAGGAATAAGGCTAAAATAAGATTAGACAAGGTGCTTAATAATTGTTTTAGTTTCCTAAGAAGTGTTTTGTTAAGACATTAAATTGTTGTATGAAACCACAAGAACATCTAAAATAATTAAAAAAAATTGTACAACTCCTTATAATAATTTATGCCCATGATAATACAATTCAGCTAGCTGAATACAATTATAAACATATTAATTTATAAACATGACAAGATCGAATTTAATTTAAACTCAAAATTTATTATATATATATTGTTTAAATGTTTTCAGCAAATATAAAATAAAATTATACAATGCAGCTAACTGAACAGCTAAATTACCAATTTATTTAAAACTAAACCGTGAAAGAACTGCAACTCAGATAGGTAAATTATAACATTTTTAATTTATTCAAATTCACATTTTATTGATAATTATTTAATTTAGCTAACTGAATATAAAACAAATACTATGAAATGTATATAGAATTTAAAATTTTTATAAATAAGTTTTTATAAAACTTTAAAATTGAAAAATTCAGCTAGCTGAATTTAGTGAAAAATACATAAAACTTTATAATTTATAATCACAATAAAGCCCAGCTAGCTGAATACGATTTTTATGTGATATGGAATAAATTGCATTTGCTGAATGAAATACAAATTTGTTTTCGAAACTATATAATAAGCTGAATGTCCAAATTCTGTTGAGAATATTAATGATAGTACAGGTAAACCTCCTACAACACGGTGAATAGGTTCCTGAAAAACTCCGCGTTATCGGAAATCGCGTTGTAGGAGACTCTAACTCCACACAAAAATCAGAGTTTGGTTCCAAAGTAAAAAAATTTTCAATAAAATATTAGAATTTGTATAGTAAAAATATGTGCTTAATATAATTTTGTGTATATATTTGTTGAGTCATAGGAACATACATATTATGTAATTTAATAACACTCCATTTATTTAAACAAAAACAAAACAAAACAAAATAAAATAAAATAAAATTTCAATTCTACGTAAAATATTCAAGTTGAACGATTTAATAAATTAAAGCCAAAACAGAACGATAACTTTCTACTCCTCCTCATCACTTAGTATGATTTGTTTCGAACGTTTTGTTCGTACTAGTTCAAAATCTGAGCTTGATCCATTATCAGATTCGGGCATCCTTTCGACGATTATTGGTTTGAAAAAATCGTGCATTGAAGTTTGTTTGCTCTTATTTCGCAAATCTTTATAAATTTCTTGATAGGGAGCTAAATTGTTTTGAAGATTTCGTTTAAATATTTCTGCTCTGTCACTTAAAGGGTCGTTCTCCAAAATGTATTCTTCCAACTGCTTTGCCATATTTAAAAATTTTTCGATATTTTTTAGTGAAAAGTTTTTATTTTCAACATCGGAAAGATCGTCAGAGCTATCTCCAACTGATTCTTCATTTGTCATTGTCACTAAATCTGCTTCGTTTATTTCGTCGTCCGCAATTAATTCTTGAATATCAGCCATTGTTATTTCATCAAATCCATCACCTTCTACTGCATGCGCCAATCTCACTATGTTCCTATATTCATCTTCTATTGGTGTACAAACAGTGCCCTGAACGTCTATTTCCGGTATTAGTGCTTTCCAGCAAGCTTTTAGTGTTGAAGGACGAATTTCTTTAAGTGACGCATCAACAATTTCAACGGAATTTAAAATTGTAAATTGTTTCCAGACTTCTTTAACCGTAATATTTGCTGACTCCATCTTCTCTAATATTACCTCAAAGGATTTCCGAATGTAGTAAGCTTTGAATGCTGCTATTATGCCCTGATTTAAAGGCTGTAATAGCGATGTGGTGTTGGGCGGTAAAAATTCGATTTGAACATTAGGATGACTTAAATCAGTCGAATGGGATGGCGCATTATCTAAAAGTAGTAAAACTTTAAATGCTAAGTTCTTTTTTTTAGATAATTTTCTACGACAGGAACAAAGCAATGATAAAACCAATCATTAAATAAACTGGCAGTCATCCATGATTTTTTGTTGGCTCTCCAATACACTGGAAGGTTGTTTTTGTTGCATTGTTTCATACATCTTGGATTTAATGATCGGTTAATAAACATTGGCTTGGTCATAAAATCACCAGACGCATTACTGCACAGCAATAATGTTATTCGATCTTTCGAAACTTTAAAGCCAGGAGCTCTTTTTTCGTTTTTCGAAATAAAAGTTCTTGAAGGCATTTTTTTTTCCACCACAAGCCTGTCTCATCTGCGTTGAAGACTTGTTCAGGTAAATAACCATTTTCTTTAATAATTTTTTCGAACTCTGCTGGATATTTTTCTGCTGCATCTGCGTCTGCGGATGCACTTTCTCCCTGTATTTTTAAATTGTGAAGTGAATGACTTTTTTCGAATTTTCCAAACCATCCATTACTAGCTACGAATTGATGATTGTCTTCATCGATTGACGATTGTCCTGTTTCCTTTAAATAATTAAATATTTTTAGTGCTTTATGCTTAATTACATTCCCATACATTCCCAGCTGCTGAGTCAGGACTTCTATGCAGCAAATGTAAGAGTAATTGTTCCAGAAGACTGTCGACTTCACAAAAACCTAAATTTTCAAAAATGTTTTTGGTCTGCAAGCCATTTGTACAAACAAGTCGTCCATTCCATAACCACAGTTTCGATAAATACAGATGTGTACATGAAAGAGTGCCTTCAGAAACGATTTCTTCCATTTTCAATACCACACAATGTGTCCTAATTCTTCTGGCCGGGCCTCGCTACGTCTCATCTATAATATTAATAGGTTAGTCGATTTTTTGTGACCGATGTTTTGTTCTACATTTTTATCCCGATTTTGACCAAACGTATATTATTTGAAAGGTATTTCTTTTTACCCGTTTTGCAGATTTACATATTTTTAAATTTTTTCCTTTATTTTGAGCAAATTGCATTTAAAGTTGCTACGAACACATACATAAAATTATACATATGCTATGTGTTTGTTAATCAGTTTCTTAACTCCATTCACAATAATTATAAACCATAAAAGTTGTAAATTGGCTAAGTTTAAAAATAAAGCTGCCTAGAAATTGCACTCGAATTTCGAGCGCTGGAATCTGCTAGTTATTGTAAAAAGACTATTGAATGGTACGAAACAAATGGTGTTATATTTGTATCAAAGGAAGGTAATCTTCCAAATTGCCCAGAATCCTGACCGATTGCACAATATTGGGCTTTACTTTAAAAACATCTCAAGGCGACTAAAGGCTCAGCTCGAAATGAGAAAGAGTTTAGAAAAAAGTGGGCAGGTTTTACTAAAAAAGTTGCCAAATATACCAAATTTTATTAAAAACAAATAGATGATATTATAGCATTGTAAATTTAAAAATTACATTTAATATTTGTTAATAAAAAAATGTAAACAAAAATAATTCGCAAGCACTCTTTAGTTTTATTTTACGAGTATCACTTGTAATTAACTGACATATTTTTTAAAAAAAAGTTAAGGGGAAAACCGTGTGTTAAGATTTTTTCGATCTCACTCCTTAGTATAAGCTTTTGTGAACACCCCAACATTTTTAAAACACACAAATAAGTAATATCAATAACAAATATTATTGCTGTTGCTGATATTTCATCTTGGTTTGTGGTTTTGTATTATTGTTATACAGGGTGTCTGAATGAGGACATATGATCATAACAAAATTCATACACTTCACTGCAGGAATTAGAATAAAATTTGTAAAACTATCGAAACGTTCATTCTTTCCTAACTCAATTAAGTTTATATAAATTATAGCAAAAATTTAATATAAACCAACAAAAAGTGATTATTATTCCTCACCAAAAAACCATTAATTACATTCCCATAAGCGATTGCTCCATTTTCTCCATTATCTGCGGTCTAGGACGAGCAGTTACTTTCGCGACTACAGAGGATCCAGATGCTACCGAACTTCTAATTTTTTCTTCGTTTTGTTTGATAGTTCTTATTATTGACTCATTTAAGTTAAAATGTCTGGCAATATCACTTATCCTCTCTTGATTTTGAAGTCGATCCAAAATTTGTATTTTTAATTTAATGGATAAAAATTTTCGTTTTAACGGCGTTTTTTTCATTCGTCATTTTTGTGGCTAAATTTAAAAATTTATTTGCATTTAAATGAAGTTACATACATACATATAAAATAGGTTTAAAAGAAACTTACTTATTCACCTTAAAATAATTTTATCAAAACTCTTTTACGAAAAAAACAACAACTGTTTCACAAATTTTTTATAATTTAATTGGAATTAGACTGAATATTTTTTCGCAATTTTTTACACGCTTTAGATTGATGCTTTTATTTCCAATGCCAACAACAAACTAACAAAAAAATTATTACATCAAATGAAAGTAGCAAAAATCGTTGTGTGATGTTAGAACCGCGGGGAAACCCCTTTTTTTAATTTTGTCGTTGACTACACTATTACGTATTTGTTTGTCACTTTGTAAACACATGTTCAAGTGTAGGGTGGCAATGCTATAAAAAGAGATAGGTATCAAAGTATGAACAAAATGCAAAGAATTTTATTTGGGCAAGAAACCCTTTTTCAAATTAAAATACTAAATATTTGAAAATATTTTCGTAAAAATCGCGTTGTAAGAGTAGCGTTGTAAGAAAATGTCCGCATTTTGGGAACCGCGTTGTAGCGAAATCGCGTTATAGGAAACCGCGTTGTTGGAGGTTTAACTGTACTTTAATATTATACAATTTAGCTTGCTGAATAGTTAAATTATTATTTTAGTAAATAGTTCATTATATGAAAAATATATTTGATGTTTAAATTTACCCGATTTTAATAATACTATTCAGCTGGCTGAATACAATTTTCTTGTACTGTAGCATTAATTTAGTTTGATTGAAATCACAATTTATTGATAGTTATATAATTCAGCCTGCTGAATTTTAAAAATTTGTTTAATATACACACATAATATTAGAAATTTGTAAAACAAAGTTTTCGACAAAACGTTAATGGTAGCTGAATTATGTGAATTTAAATAAAGAAACTCACCGAGCTGAATATATAATCCAATAGTCCATGAAATATATATTAGTTAATTGCTTTATTTATTGATAATATTGTAAAGTTATACAATGCTGCTAGCTGAACACTAAATTATTAATTTATTTAGAACTTAACGTTCAAGAAAATGATAATTCAGCTGATAAATAGTTGTTAGAGTGCTATATGTAATTAATATAAATAATACAGGTCATTCATTTAATTTCTTGTAATTCACAATTTATTGTTTATAATTTAATTCAGCTGGCTAAATGCAGAAAATTCTACCAATTGTATAATTTTTTAGTATTAAGTTTTTGATAAAAACATTAAAATAGTACATTCGGCACGCTGAATACGATTTTTGTGAAATATAAAACTTATTACATTGGATTGAGTCATATATATTTTTCAAAATAAATTAATTCAGCTTGGTGTTTAACCGAAATTCTAAGGGTACTGCTAAACGTTAATATATATTGAGTTGAGATGTATGGATCTCGGTCAATGTATATTGAACGTGTAGCATGCAGTATTGATGGATCGTGATCCATTTTAATAGATTTCCGAATACGAGCCCATTCTGTGATATGGATCACGATCCAAATATCACATTGCATATTGAACGTGTAGCAGTGAGTGCCCTAAGGAGTATATTATTTATAATATTTAAATTTATAGAATTCAACTGACTAAATAACTAAATTATTCATAATTAAAATTTTAAATTATTATTTAGCTGATTATGACATTCTCGCCATATGATACCTATAATATTAATAGGCTAGCCGATTTCTTGCGATCGATGTTTTGTTCTACCGTTTTATACCGTTTTTGACCAAACGTATATTATTTGAATGGTATTTCTTTTTAGCCGTTTTGCAGATTTACAGATTTTAAAATTTTTTCCTTTATTTTGAGTAAATTGCACTTAAAGTTGCTACTAACACATACATAAAATTATACAATGCTATGTGTGGTTTATTAAATTTGTTAATGTGTTTGTCATAAAAATGAGTTTGTTTTTTTTGTGATGATTTGCGAATTGGCTATAATTGATTAGCATACCTTTAGGGTCTTTATTTAATGAAAAAATAAAATTTCCTAGAATTTGCGCTCGAATTTCGAGGGCTGGAATCTGCTAGTTAATTTAATTAGTTTGAATTCACAATTTATTGATAATTATACAATTATTCGATATATATATATATAACATAACTTTAAGAATGATGTTTTTGATAAAATTTTAGAATAATACTTTCTTGCTGAATTTGCTGAACAAATAAATAGAAAACATAATAATTGTTAAGAATAATAAAATTCAGATTGCTAACTACGATATGTTGGTTTCATCGGCCGGATATTTTCGCCCTATCTATAATCATAGACAGTTGTCCGAATAGTGAAATCATGATTGCCGACGATTTTAATATTCACAACTCTTCTTGGCAACTCCCGAAGGCCGTTACGTCGAACTTTTCGCCACGTATAACTACGTGGCGCATCTAGTGAATGAACCAAGAATGCACATTCCGTGCATTGAAGGGCAATGACAAAATACGCTCGATCATCACTCGGTAATACGGATCACTACACGATTTCCAAATTTCTGGTATTTCAGCACCAGCTATGAAGCCCTCAGTTTTTATTTACGAAAATGTCCGTTGCGCTGTGATCAACGATTTCTTCAAGCATTTTAACTGGAAACTTCGTTTCCTCGATATGAATGTTGATGCTGCTTCGAAAATGGTAGAAAGATAATAGTGCTTGCTATGCGATTATTCATTCTAACCCAATTAAAATTTTTGGTTTAACCAGTCTTGTTTGCTTTGCAAATAGGCGAGCGAACAGCGCATTCATGCTATAGTTCCTTCTGCTCCTCGGGGCAGCAAGTTATGCTTTTCCAACTCTTATAAAGAATGACCAAATATTCACTGACCCGGTTGATAAGGCCGACCCTTTCGCTGAACTTCTTGCAAAAAAAAAAAATATTTTTTGCCAGTTAGCGATCAACCACTGCCACAACACGAAAGGGTATCTTGTACTTGATTGGCCAATCTCGCGAATAGGGTTGATTTCAAAATGCGAAAGACTCGATGTTGTTTGTTGGCCCGTATGGCCATGGATTGATCAATGTCATTTGTATATATGGGTGGTGACAATCGGATACTTTTAATCTTCTGGCCTTTGAGAATTCAATGCGATGTCCGTTGGAACGAACATGTTTTTCAAGTGTCGAAAGCAGCATTCAAATGTCTAAAACGGTTCATTCTTTCTGATCTCCTTAAAATCTTTACCACTTACATCTGAACGAAAATGGTTACAAAAAGGTGTGTTGATGCTCATTAATGTCAGTAAAGTATCCAACTTTAATGACTCGTTGGAACATCGTCGGAATGTGGGTTGTGTAGCTCTGTTAAGTACATACTACCATGCGAAATATTCTTCTGAAATTAGCAAACTCATTCAAAGTGCCCGAGTTCACTCTTCCTGCTTCTCTAGTAGATCAAATGCTTTTGTAGTTTATTGCCCAGTTGACCTCACACCGCATTACAGAGAAAATTCAATTATTGGTCGAGCTAGTCGTACGTGGAATAAACTCCCCGCACAAGTCTTTCTTCACAGTTACATTCTACCAAAATTTAAGTTTAATATCCACAAACACTACTTCATCTTTCCTCATTCACATAACCTATTTTCCCGCAATCAGAACAATAGACTGCATTTGTAGGGGCATCCCCTAAGTGTTGGTTTATAATAAAACATATATAATATATGATACCCTATACTATGCGTTTAGAGACCCTATCTCATAGGCCCAACTAACTGGACATAGAAAATAAGCATAAACCAAATTTGAGTGGAATTTTGATTAATTTTTTTGGCTGTAGGTACGAAAAAGTTAATATCGGATCTATATGGGGACTAGGCCCAAAAATGGACCGATCCAGACTATTTTGGTAAAGTCAAAAATATATACAAACAAAATTTGAGAAGAATCTGTGCAATATTTTTGTTTTTTGATAGATTTAAGTGAAGATCGGGATCATTTTTGGACTACTCATTAATGGATATAATAAACGCATACAATTTGAGTAAGATATATATGAAAATTTGGATCTTATGGCAATTTATGTCGATTTCATAGGGGTCATTTGTATGGGGGCTAGGTGTGAACATGGACCGATTCTCACAAATAGTGTTCATCCTATGGCCGATGAAAGCTTATATACCAAATTTCATCGAAATATGTTCATATTTGCGACCTGCAGTATGATTACAAGCTTTACATGGACACACAGACGGACGGACGGACGGACATCGTTAAATCGAATCAGCTAGTGATTCTAATTCGACCGTTATAATAAAAGATGGGTCTTGGTCAAAAATTTTTGGTAGTTACAAACAGCAGCACAAAGTCATTACACCCAAACCACATAGTGGTATAGGGTATAAAAAAATATGGCATTAACTAAAATTCAATAATCTTTGGAATATTATTAAGTTGTGTATATAAATATTATATAAATATTACCAGTCAAGAAAATGCAATCCAGCTTTGTAAAATTATATTTTTTTTAGAATTCTGTCAGTTAGGTAATTTAGCTAGCTGAATACAATTTTCTTTCAATATGCCATTATTTAAATTGTTTACATTAATAATTTATTTATAGTTATATAATTCAGCTATCTGAATATTAAAAATTCTATAAAATGTACGATATTATAACTTTTTATATTTAAGTATTTAATTAAGTTCCTAAATGGAAAAATTTTGCTAGCTGAATTTGGTGAACAAATATATATATAGAACATAAAAGTTACTGAAAACAAGTAAGACTGTTAAATTCGGCTGTGCCGAATCTTTGATACCCTCCACCTCGGTTTGAGTATTGATAATAAATGTAAACAAAATATTGGAAAAATATGCATGCGTTTTCTATATGCATGCGTTTCCGGTTATATGACATAACTTCTCGTTTAATTTAGTTTTTGCTAGTTAAATAGCTCGCCTTAACCTCCATTGCAAAGGTGATAGTTGTGTAGGGTGGCTATATGCATTAAATCGTGCTAATTTTAGATGGCTGTATAGTTTCTTTTAACTGGCGAAATATTTTTTCATTGCGGCCATATAGGTCGGATGGAGTAACAAAATAATAACAAAAAAAAAAAAAGCTCTCTCAACTTTTTTATTAAAATATTGCCATATTTGGAAAACATAGAGAATAAATTTAAAATAATAAATAATGAAATTAATTATTAAATGTCCCAAACATTTTAAATAAAATAATTTGTTTTCTTTATTTTCTGAAAAACTTCAAATTTTCATCCAAAAAAAATTGTGAAAATTTATATATAAATAACATTCTCATCAAATTGCGTTTATTTATGTAACAATTTTTATGTTCGCAATTCTTAAATATCATTTGAGGTTTTCTAAAATTCATTGAATTTAAATTAATATTTTCTGTAGTGCGATTCTGTAAATTTCAAATTCAACGATCTGACAATCGCAAAATATATCGACAGCTATTGTTGTTTGCACTAAGGATTAAGTGATTCACTAAGTACATACATCTTAACGACAGTCGACAAATCTATTTTTCTATTTATTTAAATTGTAAACGAGTGGCATCACTATCAAAATAAGCGAAAAACACAAAGAAGAATAGAAAAACAAATTACTTCGTGTTTGACAGGATGATTTTATGTTTATGTTTAATATCTCAATTTTTGTTGCTAATAAAGGGTAATTTTTTAAGAGCTATAGGAAAGTTTTCCAAAAAAAAAAACACATAAAATTCAGAAAAATGCATGAAATCTTTATTTGAATCGATAGTACGGTCCATATAATTTAATGTTTGAAGATTATTTCATGCAAATGTTGACCGTGACTGCGCCTCAAATGGTCCATCCGCTTAGTCCAATTTTGGCATACTCTTTCCAACATTTCGGCCGGTATCTCACGAATAAATGCTTCAATGTTGTCTTCCAATGCGTCAATTGAAGCGGGATTGTCTGTATAGACATGAGCTTTAACATAGCCCCACAAAAAATAGTCTAAAGGCGTTAAATCGCACGATCTAGGCGGCCAATTGACCGGTCCCGAACGTGAAATAAAATGTTCACCGAACTCGCCTCTCAATAAGTCCATTGTTGCGCGTGCTGTGTGGCATGTGGCACCGTCTTGTTGAATCCACACGACATGCAAGTCAAGATCTTGCATTTTGGGCAAAAAAAAAGTTGGATATCATCTCTCGGTAGCGCTCACCATTCACAGTTACGTTACGATTCGCATCAACTTTGAAGAAGTACGGTCCAATGATGCCACCAGCCCATAAACCGCACCAAACTGTGACTTTTTCTGGATGCATTGGTAGCTCTTCCTATGCTTCTGGCTGATATTCACTCCAAAATCGACAATTCTGGTTATTTACGTACCCATTGATTGATTTTTCGGTAAAAAAGTGATTTTTTGATTTTTCGGTAAAAAAGTGGATCTTCGGCCAACTTTCCAAGAGCCCATTCACCAAAAATTCTACGTTGCGGTAGGTCGTTCGGCTTCAATTCTTGCACCAGCTATATTTTGAAAGGCTTCACACCTAAATCCTTCCGCAAAATTTTCCACGTTGTTGAGTAACAGAGGCCCAATTGCTGCGAACGGCGACGAATCGATAATTGATGGTCATCATTAACACTGGCCGATACAGCTGCGATATTTTCTTCAGTTCGCACTCTACGTAAGCGTGTTGGTGGTTTAATGTCCAACAATGTAAATTTGGTGCGAAATTTAGTCACAATAGCCTGAATAGCCGCTTCAGTGGGTCGATTAAACTGACCATAAAATGGAAGAAGCGCGCGATGACTTTCTTAACAGAGCACGCATTTTGATAATAAAATTCAATAACTTGCAAGCGTTGTTCATTTGTAAGACGATTCATGGATAAATTATAGACCAAACTGAAGATGTTTGACAATGCTGTTTAAACCAGTGTTGCCAAAAAGATAATAGCTAAAAAATCACCCTTTATTTCTGTTTATTTATTTGAAAATGAAATAATGAATTGAATATGCTATTTAATTTTTTTATTTATATAAAAAAGTTTTTTAATTAAAGCAAAATATTTTCACTATTTTATGATTTTTATTTATGTATGACGACATTTCAGCCTAAAAATTTAACGCCCGTATTCATAATCAAATTCTAGCAGTTGGCTAACTTTTTTTCATACGAAAATTTCAAAAATTTGATTATGAATATGGGCGTAACTTTTTATCGATTGAATAAACAACACAAAAATGGTTGTCGTTTAGATAACAACAACAGCTGACTTTAACAATAGCGATATCGTTTAAAAATTTTACTGATAATTTTGCTTTTCTTTTTTTAACGATTCGACCATCGTTAAAAGAAGTTACTGAAAAGCAATTAATTCCTCCTGAATGCCAATATTTTTTTTTTTTATGTCAACATTTTTTAAATGTAAACATATTTGGTGTTTTTTTTTTTGAATTTGATGCAATTGATGTCTACTAAATTTAAAATTATTACTTCCGACGTTTTGATATGATTTTCTGAAATTCAATTAATATTTTCTAATTTATAATTCGAAATTTTAATTCCAGTTTTTAGAATTGATATTTTCTGAAATTTGAATGAAAATTTTAAAAAGTGCAACTTGTATTTATGTGAATAATAATGCTTTAATAATTATAAACAATTTTTAAAAATTCGATGTAAATCGCAAACAGATATTTTGTAGGTAAAGCAGAATAATAATTATAACTGTTTTGGAAGCAAAAAACTCATTGATGAACTCGATAACTCTATTTTGTAAAGACAACAAAAAGTTAATATGCCAAACTTATGTTCATATTTGTAAAAGAATAATGAAAATACGTATAAAATAAAAGACGTATGAAATAAAATATTGACATTCATGTTAAAATAGAAATAACTATTGCAGAGCTAATTAGAACAAAAATTGTGGCGCCATCTACTGTGGCATAGTCACGCTGAGCAAAATGAAGTGACACTCTGTTAATGCAAAAGAAATGTATTTTCCCCACAACAAAATATTGCAGAATTTTATGGAAATAAAATAATATATCAATTTATTTCTAACATGCAGTTATTATGGATATACATATATAGAATATATGAATATTATTTGTATTATTTAATATGTGTATGTATGTATATGTAAATATTACACACAAAAAATATAACATCAAACGTTATTTTTGTGTTTTTCTCTTTAAATAAATTAATATGTACACAAAAATTGTTTTTGCTAAATTTACATTGTTTTTTTTTTTTATTAATAACTAGGTATTTTAGCATTATTTGCTTTAGATGCTGGTGAATTTTAACTCCCTTTATATTAACTCGTAATGTCTGCTTGTCAAAAAATTTTTGGATCGATTTTAGCCCCTTTCCCGTGACCCAATCGATCTGAAACTTTGCAGGCGGGCTCGTGGCAATGACGGAAAATGATCTAGTAAATTTTTTTAGTGATGCCAGAACAATGGAAACTTTTAAATTTTTCTACCAGAGTTGATAACAAAATTTACAAAAGGTTAGTTTTTATTATATTATTACCACAAAGACCACAAAAACAAACAAGTCCAGCTGTGACAACAATACAACATTTATAATAACAACAAGAACAATATAGAAACATCATATTTTCATTTTTTTTTAATTTTTCAGAGATTTCCCTGGACCTGTTCCACCGATTTTAATGATTTTTGAAATACAAATCTTCCCATGAATTTGGTGAATAATTCTCACTAAAAGTGATCACCTTAGCTTTCCTATTGAGGGCGTGATCGTGACAAGAACAACAAAGAAAATTAAATTTTTTTTCAAGACGTTTTTTAGTTCTTCATTCAAATCTCGGGCCCTAATCGACCGATTTGGACGATTTTAAATAGAAAACTTTTCAGGATGTTAATGAATCATTTTTTATGTCAACGAGCACCCTAGCTGCCGGATTGATGCCGTCATCGTGATTTCCACAGACGGACAGACGGACAGACGGACATCGCTATATCAACTCCGGTTGTTATAAGGATCACAAATATATATATTTTATGGGGTCCAAAATTTTTTTTCTAATTATTACAAACGGAATGACAAACTTATATATACCCTCTGCACATTGGCGTGGAGGGTATAATTATAGAACTCGGTTAGCTAAATACGATTTGTATGCAATATAGGATTAAATAGATGTGATTGAAAACTATAGAATTCAGCTTGCTGAGTAGCCGAAATTTCGAAGAATATATTATTGATAATATTTAAAATTGATAATATTTAAAATAATACTATTTAGCTAGCTGACTACTATTTTCTTGTAATATGACATTTATTTTTATTGTTTTGAATTTACAATTTACATGTACATTATAATTTTTTATACCCTATACCACTATGTGGTTTGGGTATAATGACTTTGTGCTGCTGTTTGTAACAACCAAAAATATTTGAACCAGACCCATCTTTAATTATACCGATCGAATCAGAATCACTTTTTGAGTTGATTTAACAATGTCCGTCCGTCCGTCCGTTCGTCCGGCCGTCCGTCTGTGTGTCCATGTAAAGCTTGTAATCAAAGTGCAGGTCGCAAATATGAATATATTTTGATGCAATTTGGTATATAAGCTTTTATCGGCCATGGGAGGAACGCTATTGAAATTGGTGAAATTCGGTCCATGTTCAGACCTAGCCCCCATACAAATTACCCCTATGAAATCGACATAAATTGCCATAAGATCCAAATTGTCATATAGATCTTACTCAAATTGGGTTTGTATGCGTTCATTACATCCATTAATGAGTAGTCCAAAAATGATCCCTTTGGCCCCATACAGAGCTGCTTCCCGATATTCACTTAAATCTATTAAAAAACAAAAAATATTGCACTGATTCTTCCCAAATTTTGTTTGTATATGTTTTTGCAAAATACAAGAGACGTTACCAACCATGGTCAGGATCGGTCCATTTTTGGACCTAGTCCCCATATAGATATAGCATCCGATATGAACTTTTTCATATCTGCAGCCAAAAAAATTAATAAAAATCCCACTCAAATTTGGTTTTTGCTTATTTTCTATGTCCAGTTAGTTGGGCCTAAGAGATAGGGTTTCCAAACGCATGGTATGGTATAGGGTATCGTATAGTCGGTCTAGACCGACTACAATTTTCTTACTTGTTTTAAATTAAATTTGAATACAAAATTTTTTTTCGTAATTATACAATTCAGCTAGTAAATTGAAAGGAAAATATTATTCACAATACCGTAAAATTATACTATTTAGCTTACTGAATGAACATATGTATTGTCTAAGTCTTATCAATCGAGAAAATGCAATTCAGCTGCCTAAATATATCTCATTTTTAAAATTCTCGAAGTAATTTCTGCAAATTATAGAATTCAGACAGCTGAATTTATTATTTTTTTTTTTACCGTATGGCATAAATTTAATTTGATTGAATTCATAATTTATTAATAATTATACAATTTCTATGAAATTTATAGCAGTCTAATTTTGCAAGCCGAATTTGATTAATAATTAAATTCGATTAGCTGAATATGATTTCCATGCAATATCGATTTAATTAAATTTGACTAACAACAAAAGTTTTTATAAATTATATAATTCAATTCGCTGAATATCTAAAGTTCTAAAGAAATTAGTTTTGTTTAATTGTTTTAAGTAAATATTAGTGATTATATTTAAAAAAAATTATACAATTCTACTGGCTGAAGATTTAAATTATTTTTTGTTTTGGGTTTTTGCGCAAAATAATCTAATTCAGCTAAATTGAATAAATGTGAAATTAAAATTTTATTTAAATATGTGAATATATATAATTAATTTAAATATACAAGAACAATACATAAAATTTTCTTTGAGGAATGAGAAGGTCGTGAAAAAAACTTTACATTGGTACAGACGGTTCTAGCAAGCCAGGGACATAAAACGATTCAGTTGCACAAACAGCAACTGATGAGCTACACGTCAAGAAAATCGTAGATTTGGAGCTGAAAAATAATCGATTGATAAAAGATATTGTTGATACTATAGATATTTAGAAAAGATCATTTAACAGCATTGTAGAAAAGGAAGAAATTTATAGTCGGCCTAGACCGACCATACGATACCCTATACCATGCGTTTAGAGATGGGTTCACAGGTCCAACTAATTGGATGTAAAAGATAAGCATAAATCAAATTTGAGTTATTATTTTGCCTGCAGATACAAAAAAGTTCATATCGGACTATGTCGAAAAATGAACCGATCCTAACCATATTTAGTTAAGTCACTTATTTTTGGCAAACCAAATTTGAGAAAAATCTGTGTAATAATTTTGTTTTCTGATAGATTTAAGTGAAGATCGGGAAGCAGCTCTATATGGGGCCTATGATTAAGAGTTGTCCCATAGGGATAATTTTTGGACTACTCATTAATGGATGTAATAAACGCATACAAACCCAATTTGAGTAAGATCTATATGACAATTTGGATCTTATGGCAATTTATGTCGATTTCATAGGGGTCATTTGTATGGGAACATGGACCAATTCTCACCAATTTCAATAGCGTTCATCCTAGGGCCGACAAAAGCTTATATACCAAATTATGTCAAAATAAATTCATATTTGTGACCTGCAGTTTGATTACAAGGTTTACATGGACACACAGAAGGACGGACGGACGGACATCGTTAAATCGAATCAGATAGTGATTCTGAATCGATCGGTATAATAAAATATAGGTCTAGGTCAAATATTTTTGGTAGTTACAGCAGCACAAAGTCATTATACCCAAACCACATAGTGGTATAGGGTGTAAAAAATTAAGGTCATGGGAACAGTTTTCTTCGCTTGGCGTGGTGTGGTGCATTATGAATTTCTTCTGCCGGGTCAAACTGCTAACATGGAAAATTATTTGAATGTTATTTGTTGTTTCAGTGAAGCTATTCGCAAGATCAGGCCTACAATTTTTGGTTTTTGGACTACCGTCTCACACTGCAGTGGTTCATAAAAAAAATTACCTTTTCATTTACAATTTTCCGTTACAACTTTCTCACAATTTTTTTTCGAAAATCTGATAACTAGAAAAATCTGATAACTAATACAAAGTGGCCCAAAGACAATCATCCGAAGTAGTTTTGCTATATCTTTAAAATGAATTAATTTAATTTAAATTACGAATTTAATTATGAGATTTTTGGGCGATATGGTCTCGCGCTCTTGTCGGATTTCTCTTTAAGAGCTTCTAGCTTAAATAGTATAAAGCTTTGCTTGGATTCTCCTTAGGTAAATTTCAGCAAAGTTATATCAATTTAACTTTTTATCAAACAAACAATCTATTATTGGTTACTGATGAGGGTTGGACTCGACCCGAAACAGCTGACTGACCTGTCTTGCAGAATATAGATCATTTTTCGCAACAAATGTGCCATTTTTATTTTTTTTTTTAAGCAAAAACATTTGATATTGAGCCTGATTAATTTCTAACTCAATCAGTAAAATAAAGATCGAAATTAAGATTTTTTATTTTTATATTTGTAAAAATAGAAAAATATACATTAAAAAAAAATTTTTTAAATAGCCGTCGGATTCGTAAGATTTACCAAAGCTGAATACGAATAATTGTTAAAACAGTAGCCAAAAAAATCATTTCAGATTTTTTTAATAGTTTTCTATGTTAAAGAACAAAAACTACAATTCCAGAAACATGGGTAATCCTTGTTTAAGCTAAAAAAACAAAAACGCAATAAAAAGGGTTGTTTAATTTTGGGTTCAGCTGTTTGTATTGATAGCAAATTCATATTTCCATTGTATCCAATCACAAATCTATGTTTTCATCTTGTTATGACAATATGTCACATTAAAAAAAAAAAATACAATTGTATAATTTACCAAACTAATTTAGTAATTATGGTCTACTTACTCATAACCATGCTTGAATTCATAATCCTGTTGCATATAATAATCTTGTTGATAAATGGCATTTGTGGTGGCTGCTGTCGAAGAATAATAACCGGAACTATAATCCTCATAATAACCACAATTTGGATTATAATTGGTCATATTTATTTTTTGAATTTGAATATTTATCTTTTTGTTTATAAAAAAGAAAAAAATCACGTTCTTTTTTAATTATTTTTTAATTTATTTAACTAAAGTAAAATAATTTTAATTTTGTTTACACATTAATTACTTTTTGATCTGTTTTGTAATTTGTTTGAAAATCGTTATTTAATCGTTTATATTTCTAATTAATAAACCGTTAATGGGTTTTTTGATTTATTTTTTTTTCTTATAAAATTAATTATTTGTTTATTATTTAATAATGTGTTGGCGTATAACTATAAATGTGAAAATAAACTTAAAACTTAATTATGTCTTGTTGTATCAGGAGTACCTGTCATAAATATCTCATTAACTCTAATAAATTCTTATTAGAAAAAAAAAAACAAAACTTCCACTCAGAACTTTTTGTATAAGACTTCAATTGAAATTATTCAATAATTTTTTTTTATTGCCGTTTAACTCGAACTCTTCAATACAAAAGTATAAACGTTAACTATTTTGTCAAGTATATCCGTAAATCCCGTTCAATATTATAGAAATTGATCGTTTTTATCGCTTGTGTTTTTGTTTTTAATGACAAGCCCGGCGCTCTAGAAACAAGACCCGTTCAGCCGTTCTTACGTCTAAAGTGGGCGCAACAAATTTTTACTTTAAAAACCTGCAATCAGTTATTAAAGTCAAAAAGGTATTAAAAGTGTGAACAGAAATCATATATTTTATTTCATTTCAACTACTACTACCGATGTTTGTTGTTGGTATATTTATTGCTCCCTCCCCATCAGCAACATATGTCAAAAATATTAGATAAGGGTTTAAATGATTTCGCCTAGTTTATGACGCGCGGATATCATTCCTATCGTAAATACCTTAAAACTAAATGTTAGATTTCCAATAATATTTTTGTTGTTGTTAATAGCTATCAATATCGTAAATTTGTAATAATATTTTTAGGTGAAATTAATTTAAAAAAAATAATAATGAACGATTACAATATACACAAAAAAGTAACTTTTATTAAAAAGTACATTAAAAATAAAACACCATTAAAAAAATATTTTTTAAAGAAAATTTAAACAAAATACCTTTTTAAAATGGCACGTTTTTTACCAAAAGTAATATTTACGCGAAAACTACCTCTTATATAAAAAGTAGCTTTTATGCAAAATGTACCTTTTATATAAGAAGCAGCATTTTATACAAAGAGTAACTTTTGTTATAGAAAAAAAGGCACTTTTTGTACAAAATATACCTTTTATACAAAATTTACGTTTGCTACAAAAAGTACCTTTTTTAAAAAAAGTACTTTTTTAAAAAAAGTATATTTTTACCAAAATAGTACATATTTTCCAAATAAGTACCTTTTATACAAAAAGTAACTTTTATACATAAAGCACCCTTCAGTGATTTAAATAAAAATACGTTTAAAAAAATCTTTCATACAAAAAGTACCTTTTTATAAGAAGCAGCTTTTGTGCAAAAAGTACCTTTTATATAAGAAACAGATTTCATACAAAAAGTACCTTTTACAAAAAAAAACTTTTTTAAAAAGTACCTTTCTTTAATAAAAAGTACCTTTCTTATAGAGAGTATCTTTTATACAAAAACTACATTTTATACAAACGTACGTTTTATAACAAAAGTTTATTTTATACAAAAAGTACCTTTTATACAAAAAGTACCTTTTATACAAAAAGTACCTTTTATACAAAAAGTACCTTTTTGTAAGAAGCAGCTTTTGTGCAAAAAGTACCTTTTATATAAGAAACAGATTTCATACAAAAAGTACCTTTTACAAAAAAAAAAAACTTTTTTAAAAAGTACCTTTCTTTAAAAAAATACCTTGTTTAAAAAGATTACCTTTTATACAAAAAGTACCTTTTATACAAAAAGTACCTTTTATACAAAAAGTACCTTTTATACAAAAAGTACCTTTTATACAAAAAGCACCTTTTATACAAAAAGTACCTTTTATACAAAAGGTACCTTTAATACAAAAAGTACATTTTATAACAAAAAATTCTTTTATACAAAAAGTACCTTTTATGCAAAAAGTACCTTTTATGCAAAAAGTACCTTTTATACAAAAAGTACCTTTTATACAAAAAGTACCTTTTATACAAAAAGTACCTTTTATACAAAAAAGTACCTTTTTTTACAAAAAGTACCTTTTATCCAAAAAGTACCTTTTATACAAAAAGTAGCTTTTATACAAAATGTACCTTTTATATAAGAAGCAGCATTTTATACAAAGAGTAAACTTTTTATAGAAAAAAAGGCACTTTTTGTACAAAATGTACCTTTAATACAAAATGTACCTTTGCTACAAAAAGTACCTTTTTTAAAACAACTTTTTTAAAAAAAGTATTTTTTCACAAAAATAGTACATATTTTCCAAATAAGTACCTTTTAAACAAAAAGTAACTTTTTTACATAAAGCACCTTCCAGTAATTTAAAAAAAAACAAAAGTTTATTTTATACAAAAAGTACCTTTTATACAAAAAGTACCTTTTATACAAAAAGTAGCTTTTATACAAAATATACCTTTTATATAAGAAGCATCATTTTATACAAAGAGTAACCTTTTTATAGAAAAAAAGGCACTTTTTGTACAAAATGTACCTTTTACACAAAATATACCTTTGCTACAAAAAGTACCTTTTTTAAAACAAGAACTTTTTTAAACTTTTTTAACACTTTTATACAAAAAGTACCTTTTATACAAAAAGTACCTTTTTATAAGAAGCAGCTTTCGTGCAAAAAGTACTTTTTATATAAGAAGCAGATTTTATACAAAAAACAACTTTTACAAAAAAAATCTTTTTTAAAAAGTACCTTTCTTAAAAAAAATACCTTGTTTAAAAAGAGTATCTTTTATACAAAAAGTACCTTTTATACAAAAAGTACCTTTTATAACAAAAGTTTCTTTTATACAAAAAGTACCTTTTATACAAAAAGTACCTTTTATACAAAAAGTACCTTTTATACAAAAAGTACCTTTTACACAAAAAGTACCTTTTATACAAAAAGTACCTTTTATACAAAAAGTACCTTTTATACAAAAAGTACCTGTTATACAAAAATTACTATTTTAAAAAGTACGTTCTTAAAAAGTACCTCTTTTAAGAACTCCCATTTTAAAAAATACCCCTTTAAAACATTTTCTTTTTATAATACCTTTTTTAAAAGATGTTATATAAAAGTTTCTTTTAATTCAAAAAGTTGGCTTTATACAAAAAGTGGCTTGTAGAAAAATACCTCTTTTGTGTAGTATTTTTTGATAAATTAACTTTTATACAAAAAGTACCTTTTATACAAAAAGTACTTTTGATACAAAAAGTACCTTTGATACAAAAAGTACCTTTTATACAAAAAGTACCTTTTATACAAAAAGTACCTTATACAAAAAGTACCTTTTATACAAAAAGTACCTTTTATACAATAAGTACCTTTTATACAATAAGTACCTTTTATACAAAAAGTACCTCTTATACAAAAAATACCTTTTATACAAAAAGTACCCTTTATACAAAAAGTACCTTTTATACAAAAAGTACCTTTTATACAAAAAGTACCCTTTATACAAAAAGTACCTTTTATACAAAAAGTACTTTTTATACAAAAAATACCTTTTATACAAAAAGTACCTTTTATACAAAAAGTACCTTTTATACAAAAAGTACCTTTTATACAAAAAATACCTTTTATAAAAAAAGTACCTTTTATACGTAAAGTACTTTTTTAAAAAGAACGTTGTTTAAAAAGTCCTTTTGAAAGAACTACCATTTGAAAAAATACCCCTCTAAAACTTTTACTTTTTATACCTTTTTTTAAAAAATTTTATATAAAAGTTTCTCTTAATTCAAAAAGTTGGTTTTATACAAAAAGTGGCTTGTAGAAAAATACCTCTTTTGTATAGTACTTTTTGATAAAGTAACTTTTATACAAAAAGTACCTTTTATACAAAAAGTACCTTTTATACAAAAAGTACCTTTTATACAAAAAGTACCTTTTATACAAAAAGTACCTTTATTACAAAAAGTACCTTTTATACAAAAAGTACCTTTTATACAAAAAGTACCTTTTATACAAAAAGCACCTTTTATAAAAAAAGTATCTTTTATACAAAAAGTACCTTTTATACAAAAAATACCTTTTTATACAAAAAGTACCTTTTACACAAAAAGTACCTTTTATACAAAAAGTACCTTTTATACAAAAAGTACCTTTTATACAAAAAGTACCTTTTATTCAAAAAGTATCTTTTATACAAGAAGTAGCTTTTATACAAAAAATACCTTTCTTTCACAAAAGTACTTTTAAGAAATTTTTATAAAAGGTTATAAAAGGTACACCTTATCGCATTCGGAGTGTATTCCCTAAGGAAATAATATTTTGGTTATAGGATCAGGACCTTTATGGATTTTTTTTTTCTTGTAAAAATTTTAATTATGTACGTTGTACTACGTTATTTGATAGATTTCTATAATTTCAAAATATTTATTTATGTATATTCTAAATAAACATGGAAATCTTGTCTGAAATTTTTTTTATATTATACCCACTTTTAGGTCAGGGTATAAGCGGTTGAGCCAGTGACCGTCAAGTGATATCAAAAAATTTCTTTTATAACATTTATGTTGTGACTTAAAAAAAAAACCCCCGCTATCTGAAACAGTTATTGTTATAAAGAGAGTTTTACTCTTATAAAGAGAGTTTTAATTTGCCGTCATAAGATAAAACTCATTTGAAGAGCTTTATTTTCCCGTCAGAAAATAAAACGCATTTTATGTAAATTGGCATTCAAATTTACACTATTACAATGGATAATGACCGGAATTTGGTAAAAATGGTGAGATTATTCGGCGATATTGATGAAAGCGAGCCTGAGTACACTGACCTTCTTCGAGAAATATCCGTGTTCTCAGTGCAATCAGTGAAGTATGCAGCTCATTCACTGCAACTGGTTGTTAAGGATTATTTAGATACGATTAATAAAGATTTACTGAAGCGCAGTGTGTTCCTGCATTTCAGGTAAGTGTGGAAAGAGCACTCTTTGCCCTTAAATTGGTATTGAGCGACCTGTGTTCAAATCTTTCCGAAGAAAATTTTGAAAACATTATGATCGTTAAGTCAAATAAATTACTGAACACATTATATCAGATAGACTCAATAAAAAAAAGAGACTGTAAAAAAGAATAAAATTAACAAAATGAGTTTTATTTTAGACTCTTTTGAGGAGTTTTATTTCATCCTATATTTTAAAATTTTCGTTGAAAAATAAAGCTTAGCTGTGAAGTAGAGATCGTTATTTTAAGATCACTATAGATTCTGAAAGAGCACTTGACGAGTTTTTGAGTTAACATTTTGTGGATAACTATTTACGGTCACTGGTTTGGGCAGATATTTTTAAACAAACAAGATATATCTTTTATTTTACCGATCGATTCAAAACCACTTTCGGAGTCCGCCCATCTGCCTATAGATCCATGATAAACTGGTAGTAGCTATATATGTATATGTATATATTCTGGCACCACGGGTAGTCAGGAGCCCTTAAATCCAAGATTCCACCTGAGTTTTTCTGTACGGGCCTTAGGGGAGTATCGCGGGAAGAGCACAGCTCTACGTGGGAAGAGCACAGCTCGACGTGGAGAACAGCAGATGTGTTAGATATTACTCGACGGGGTTTTTTGCCCAAATTTATAAATCTTAAAATTGGTACTACACAATGGAGCGGTGCACCGCGGTGGTCGGCGCATATTCCGATCAAGTATTCAGCGCACCGTGAGGTTATGTCAACGTGACAGGTACTCACGTAAAACACAGGAGACATATGTCTATGGCTCCATATAAACCTTGTATGCAAACTTCAGCTCTCAAAAGAAATATATTTTAATGAAAATTGGAATATAAGTTTTTTCAGCTATAGAACGAGTGAAACTCATTGCATGATGAGAGCAACCCCTATGACATCGAAATATATTTCCCTAAATACCAAATTATTATGAATATATTGATCAGTTTATGTTTCTGTAAATTTTTAATATCTATAAATCAGAATTGCAAATTTTAGTTAGAGTCCCCCCATAAAACAGCTTCCCGATATTCATCTTAGTTAATCTAAAGTCTTATACCTTTCAATATTTAACTAAAATTTATTTTGTTTATGCTTTTGTTATACGTACATTTAAGAAATTAGATTTATTGTGACTACCAAATTTGTTGCCCACCGAATTTCGATAAAATTGATAGCTGAATTTCGAGTTGCTTATGATCATAATGCTGTTGTCGTAACAGTAAATAGAAAATTGTTTAACTTTAGAACAATTCGGTTGGCGATTTTTTACTGTGTGTCAGTGCTCGGACCATATATGATCCTAATATTCATATAATCTCTCTTAAATATTATTTATATTTATGTTTCATATCCAGTTACGTTCCCAAATCTTACTGGTTTAGCTCTGTATTTTATAGTAATACTGAATTACAAGATCCTTCTACATCTTCTTCTTAACTTTTCCCGCTTGCCGAAAGTAGTTTTCCCTATATCCCACATTTGTTTTCATATGTTGATTGTATGGTTCGAATATTATCGATATCGTTTCAGAGATAGCAATTTTTCATATTTACTTTTGGTTCTTTTTTTTATTGACATTATTATTCTTGTTGTTGCTGTTGTTGTTGCAGTTTTGTTAGTATTTGTATACTTAAACCAATGTGTCAGTTAGTATTGGTAGCATTTTTCTTTTATTTATTTTTTACACATTCGATCTGGTTGTTGTTTTTTTTTTGTGTGTTTTGTTTACTTGTTTGTATTGGCAAACTACTTACGTACAATAATGTTTCCAATAGACAAGAGTTGGCGATATTGAAGAATGCCTTAACAACTCATGATCTCTAATCAATAAGTGTACTCGTATGTACATAATTATTTTTCAAAAACCCACTAATCCTAAAATCACCAAATAAAGTTTGTATTGCTATAAACAATTATAAGATTTGACAGGGTACGTTCATACTTTCATTAAATATGTAGTAGTATTTTAAATCAATATTTATTTGATATTTTTAATTTGAAAAGAACTATTGACATTTCAATGGTAAAATCCAATCAACTTTGTATATGTATAATCCCCAACTGGATTTCAAAATTTATTAAGGAATAAGCGTTATATCTTAGAAAACTTCTATTATACTTCTCTTTTTTTTTTATCGGAATTCACAATCAGCAGGCTTTTATGATGGATTTTAATACACAGTTATAGGGAGTGTGTGAGAGAGAGAGTGTTAGGAATCTGTTTTTGTCGCAATCCTAAATACTTTCTTATCTATTCCATCATTGCCAATAAATCTACGCAATATAAGATTAGCGTAATAGTTTTCTTTATCTTTGTCCGAGGGAGGCCTCTGTCATTTAGGTTGCTACTTGTAATATTAAAAATTGTGTATTTTGAAATAATATTATCCATTAATAGCGACATAAATAAAAGTTTGTTAAATTATAAATATCTGCCATAAAATTTAATTCCAAAACAGCGCTGCAAAAATATTTGTGCAGGGTGCGTCATCTTTTATGTCTGTCTGGCAACATTTAATAATATTGATATTTGTCAACCGGTTGACTTAAGAATGCATGTTTTTTTTTTACAAAAAGTGGCTTTTATACAAAAAGTAATTTTTTTTTACGAAAGTTCCTTTTCTACATTTTTATAAACTGTTATAAAAGGTACACCTTTCAACCTTGCCAACCGATTGACTTAAGGATACATGTTTTTGAAATGTCAATTCAGTAAAATTTTTATCATGTATTATTTTACACCAAAACAAGGCGCCGAAATAGTAAAGCTGTACATTGAAAATAGTCGTTCAATTCGTTTAGTGTAGAAACCCCAAGTGAGCCGTCAGTGGAACCACTTTGAAACATATTTTGAAAGATGATTTGCATTTTTTTTCATATAAAATGCAATTGTCTCAAAGAATTTTGCTGCCCGGCTACGTTGCTTGCAATACGGCAGTCACTCAAATGGTTGACACTGAAACTGGTTTTTAAAAGCAAATTTTAATGACCGCCGAGACTCACTTCACACTTTTTGGCGGTGTTAATAAGTAAAATTTCCGCATTTGAGGTACGGAGAATCCACTCTAGATCCAGGAAACATCATTGAATGACCAAAAAGTTACTGTTTGGTTCGGCGTTTTCGCCAAAACGTTCATTCCCTGGACGTGTGATATTAAAAAAAGGCAACATTAACTGTTCATCCAGATCTTCAGATCTGATTCCTCCGCACTCTTTTTAGTGAAGTTATTTGAAAAGCAAGTGTAGGCCAACAAGCCTCAGACCATTGGCGAGCTTATCGCTATACCGCCCGAGACGCTCGAAAAACTTGTAGGAAATTCAGCAGGGCACATTTTACCGTGGCCAATAGAGGCGACCATTTAATTGATATTGTATTCAAAAAGTAGTTCAAATGAATTGAAAAGGACTAAGTTAAATAAAAACAAGTAAGAGTGTTAAATTCGGATAGGCCGAATCTTTGATACCCTCCACCTTTTTCATTTTCAATTTTTATTTTTAATTTATCATTTTCTATTTTTCACTTTTCAATTTTCATCTTTCGTTTTTCATTTTTAATTTTTAATTTTTAATTTCTCATTTTCCATTTTTCATTTTCCATTTTCCACTTTTCATTTTTATTTTCCATTTTCGATTTTTAATTTTTCATTTTTCATTTTCCATTTTTAATTTTTCAATTTTCATTTTCCATTTTCCATTTTTAATTTTTAATTTTTAATTTTTAATTTTTCATTTTTATATTTTCATTTTTCATTTTCCATTTTTCATTTTCCATATTCCACTTTCCATATTTCATTTTTCATTTTTCATTTTTAATTTTTCATTTTTATATTTTTCATTTGCCATTTCTAATTTAAAATTTTTCATTTTCCATTTTCCATTTTTAATTTTTCATTTTCCATTTTTCATTTTTCATGTTTCATTTTCCATTTTTCATTTTCTATTTTGCAATTTTAAATTTTCATTTTAAATTTTTCATTTTTAATTTTTCATTTTTCATTTTTCATTTTCCATTTTCCACTTTTCATTTTTCATTTTCCATTTTCCATTTTCGATTTTTCATTTTTCATTTTTCATTTTCCATTTTTAATTTTCCTTTTTAATTTTTCCTTTTTAATTTTTCATTTTTATATTTTCATTTTTCATTTTCTACTTTTCATTTTCCATATTCTACTTTCCATTTTTCATTTTTCATTTTTAATTTTTCATTTTTATATTTGTCATTTTCCATTTTTCATTTTCCATATTCCACTTTCCATTTTTCATTTTTCATTTTTCATTTTTAATTTTTCATTTTTATATTTGTCATTTTCCATTTGCCATTTTTAATTTAAAATTTTTCATTTTCCATTTTCCATATTTAATTTTTCATTTTCAATTTTTCATTTTCCATTTTTAATATTCCATTTTCCATTCTTAATTTTTCGTTTTCCATTTTTCATTTTCCATTTTTCAATTTTAATTTTTCATTTTCCATTTTTCATTTTTAATTTTTAATTTTTCATTTTTCATTTTTCATTTTTCACTTTCCATTTTCCATTTTTCATTTTACATTTTCCATTTATCATTACCCATTTTTCAATTTTCATTTTTCATTTTTAATATTCCATTTTCCATTCTTAATTTTTCATTTTTAATGTTCCATTTTCCATTCCTCATTATCCATTTTTTTTTAATTTTTCATTTTCCATTTTTCATTTTCCATTTTCATTTTCCATTTTTATTTCTCATTTTTTTTCCAATTTTCCATTTTTCATTTTTGATTTTCCATTTCCGATTTTCAATTTTTCATTTTTCATTTCCATTTTCCATTTTTCGTTTTTCAATTTTCAATTTTTATTTTCAAATTGTCGAATATTCAAATTGTTTAGTCGGCAAAGTGTCATGTTTTTATACCCTATACCACTATGTGGTTTGGGTATAATGACTTTGTGCTGCTGTTTGTAACAACCAAAAATATTTGACCTAGATCCATCTTTAATTATACCGATCGAATCAGAATCACTTTCTGAGTTGATTTAACAATGTCCGTCCGTCCGTCCGTCCGTCCGTCTGTGTGTCCATGTAAACCTTGTAATCAAACTGCAGGTCGCAAATATGAATATATTTTGATGAAATTTAGTATATAAGCTTTCGTCGGCCATGGGATGAACGCTATTGAAATTGGTGAGAATCGGTCCATGTTCAGACCTAGCCCCCATACAAATTACCCATATGAAGTCGACGTAAATTGCCATAAGATCCAAATTGTCATATAGATCTTACTCAAATTGGGTTTGTATGCGTTCATTACATCCATTAATGAGTAGTCCAAAAATGATCCCTTTGACCCCATACAGAGCTGCTTCCCGATCTTCACTTAAATCTATTAAAAAACAAAAATATTGCACTGATTCTTCTCAAATTTTGTTTGTATATATTTTTGCAAAATACAAGAGACTTTACCAAACATGATCAGGATCGGTCCATTTTTGGACCTAGTCCCTATATATATATAGCATCCGATATGAACTTTTTCATATCTGCAGCCAAAAAAAATTAATAAAAATCCCACTCAAATTTGGTTTTTGCTTATTTTCTATGTCCAGTTAGTTGGGCCTAAGAGATAGGGTTTCTAAACGCATGGTGTAGGGTATCGTATAGTCGGTCTGGACTGACTATAATTTTCTTACTTGTTGAACCATAACTTAGAAATTTGAGGGGTTATGAAATTTTTGTGATTACTCAGCCATTGCTCTAGCACAAAGTAAATATTTTATACCCTATACCATTATGTGGTCGTGGTATAATAAGTTTGTACAGATCTTTGTATGTACAAAAAATATTTGACCTAGACCCACCTCTTATTATACCGATCGACTCAGATGCACTTTGTGAGTCGATTTAGCGACGACCGACCGTCCGTCCATCTATCTGTATGTATATCTGTCCGTCTGTCCGTCCGTCTATCCCTCTGTCCGTCTGTCTGTGTGTCCTTAGAGTGGTTGTTACCTATATGAGGAATTTTATTTTGCTATTTTTTCATTCTCTCGCCACCTAGTGTGGTGTATGTTGATCAAACTCTACCAACAAGAAAAATTTAGGCCAATCGGTGAAGATTAAGGCGTGCCTCACGCCCACCAAAGGCATATTTTCACATTAAGTCTGACTTTTATGTCTCATAACTTATTAAATATTAATTGTACACAAAAGTTGTTGCTAGTAAAGTTACCAACAACTTTTCCCTGAACAACTTTTCTCCTTATCTCATATTTAACAAAGTATACTAAAAATACCGAATAAAACCCGCTTTTTAGTAAAAGTGAAACTTTCATAAATAGTTTAGTGAATAAAAGTAAACATTAATAATAATATTATATATAAAAGTAAATATTGAATTATTAAAACTCGTATTGGCTTTACTGCAAAAACATATTTGCGTCCAATTTTTTACACATATGACTTAACGGTACATTTGCTCATTGCTCATTGCTCGTTAAATTTCCTACAAGTTTACGTGAAAGTAAATTACCATCAAACAGGGAAATGCTAAAGGTGTTATTTTTTAATTTACGTGTGGTGAAACTTGATATACGACAAAGTGAAAAATTAGTAATTGAAGAGCTTTACATTTTCTGTGAGAAAGCTAGGATCTCAACCAACACTACATCATTAAATTAGAAGAACTTCATTCCGATTGGAGAAATTTAATTAAAAATTCAAAAAGACAAAATCAAATGCAGATGAAAAAGCAAAATCATGGATGGCAAAGTGATACGATCTATATGACGTTGCACATGCAAACATCCTGGAACTCATAAAAATTGAGGAAGATAAACAATATCTGTTAAAGCAGAGAAAACGTGGTAGGCCGGGTTAATTTATGACATAGACCACAAGACTGCGCGAAGAGATTCTAAAATTAAAACCCGTCATCATCAAGTAATTAACCAAAGTGAACGCAGTATCCGTGAAGAAGCTGCTAAAGGTATAAAAACACTTTAATCCGTTTTGTTTCATTTTACTTTCCTATTTTTTTTTTTAGAAGACGAAGTGCGATTAATATAGTCAGCATCAGAAAGTGAAAGTATTTAAATACATTAAAATCGATATTATTTACATTAATTTTTGATAATTTATGGAAGAAGAAATAGTAAATACCACGCGTCATCACAACCAAAAAAAGAGGCATAATAAAAATTGTAACTCTAAAACTTGTGGCTGCTCTGGATGCTTGCATGATTAGCGACGTAAAAGCAGTACATATTATCATTGCGGTTATTGAACCTAATGGTGGATGCGAAAAATTATATAATAAATAAAAATTCCGTAAACAGTTACCGAGATAAGATGCGCAAAGAGCATGTTTTAGAATTAAAAAAACAATTTATATAAGTAAATTAAGAACTATTACCTGCTTTAACTGGATGTAGAGGACAGGTTGCCAACAACAGCCGTCAATACTGGACATATAAATGGAACGTGCGCTATAATCGAAAACTTTTAACAGAAACAACTCTTATGGCTACCATGTAGGCATCATATATATGAGATTATTTTGAGAAGTGTTTTTGAAAACAAAATTAATAAGAATGGCAGTCGGAATGTTGTCATTTTTGAAAAATTTTGAAATGCTTGGCCCAAAATAAATTTGCAAAAGCTTCAGTTTGGAGTTGACGATGAAGCAACAATTAGAAGAACAATCCACAAATCCACACGTATCATAAGTTTTGTCCAGTCTATGCCCAAAGAAAAACAACCAAGAGATGATTATAAAGAATTATTAGAGCTCAACTTCTTGTTTTTAGGACAAACACCTGAGAAACAGAATTCTAACGCTGTCATGTGCACCTGGCGCTGTTCATCATGCGAGATGGATGGAAAAGCAAATTATAGCCTAAAAATATTTTTATTTCGCAAAGAATTTGAATTGACGAAACAGGAACAAAATGGTTTACGACAAATTTGTATCTTTATAGTAACAATATATGTCGAAGCTTGGCTATCGTGTACTTCAGCAATTCATGCGCCCTATAATGATTTTCTCTTGCTGCACAACATAAACAATTTTGAAACTGTTTACAAGGAATTACACTGTGGAACAAATTCAGGTTAGCAAAAGTTAGGTCGATTCTGTGAGTGAGGGGTGAAAATAGAGGCTAAATTAGAAGACCCGTTTCGCGGCGTTGGTTTATGTTTGTTCGAATTTTTTTTTATCGACCATTGAACTTTGCAGTCAAATGCCGATTTTCAGCATATTGTTTATATGGTTTTTTGGCTATAACTCGTCGACTAATTGATATTTTTTCAATCTGTTAAAGCCAAATTATTGCTAGAGACCTGTGCAACAATTAAAATTTAAAAAAAAATTGATTTAGAAAATTTTTGGGGTGCTTATGTTGGAAAAATTATTTTTTTTCCATGTTTTTTGAAAATATTTTCCACAAAACTAAGTCTTTTTGGCTTTCTGTTTGATCTATAATATGCTTCTCAGTTTCTTCAATAAATTTCATTTGAAAAGAAAACAATCGTAATACAAAACTTGCGTTTTCCAGCTTAATATTAATTTACTTCTCATTTTTTATGTACCAATTTTGTTCAGTGCTGGTTTTGAAGAAACATTGAAAAAGAAATTATAAAAATATGGAAAAAAATATATTTTTGAAATGTTAGTTATGAAAAGTTTTAAGTAAAAAAATTAAATAAATTAAATTAATGATTTGGCCAGTTGCCGTTTAGCAGGCGGCTGTGGATCAACATCACTGCTCTCTTTAATATCTTGGTCATCGTCATCATCATCAGAAAGGCCGATAATTTCGTCCAACAGATATTCTGGAATTTCATCTTTGTCTTCCCTTCTTCCTCTTTTTCCTCGTCTTCCTCTTCTTCAAAGGTGTTTTTATACCACCAACAAATATCAGCGAGTATTGCATCTGGAGATTTCTTTCCTCTGTATCTGAAACGAAAATAGTTTTCAATCGTGAACATGTTTAAATTAGAAAAGTCTAGGAATACAAAATATGCACACTCTATAGTTACCTTATTTCAAATGGAAGCGCAGTTTGGTGATAACGTTCTCCTTGCTCATCAGATTCAGTTGGCAACTGTTGAGCGAATTGATCAAGATGCTGATGCAAGAGATGAATTTTGTACGACATATTAACCCCAATTTCATCGAAAGCTGCCAACATGTTTGCAACAGATTGCCTGTAGTTGTCTTTGCGTTCTTTACCCAAAAGTCCTTTAATAACTGCTTTCAATGCGAGCCATGCATTTAATTCTCGGTCTGTCAGAACTTGGTCAAAATCTTGACGACTCATTAGTTTCCGTATGTCGGGACCATTAACAACCCCTTCCTGAATTTTGGCGTTACTTAGTCTTGGGAAAATGTCTTTTAAGCGGTTGAATACTGCTGGTCTTTTTGCGATACATTTCAAAAAATTTTTAGCAATGCCAAGTTTAATGTGGAGCAACGGCAACAAGCTTTTCTCATCAGGAACAAGACTTTCGTGTAGCCTATTGTCTTTAAGCCATTTCCGTCCAATGCGACTATTCCAGTTATGCTGTTTGTACTGGTTTCTTCCTTTAATACCTTCTCCGTATCGTGAATCCCAATCGCACAAAAGACACGGATATTTTGGACGGCCAGATGCTGTTAAGTCTGTAATCAATGAAACTATTTGACTACTTCCAGAATGTGTTTCAAATTATCGAAATTTTCACTAGTGTCAGTGCTATATGCAATCGGAACAGAAGGCATTCTATTTGTCTTGTGGAAAAGCACAACTTTTAAGCTGATTGGTGAACTATCGTTGAATAAACGCCAATCATCTTTTTATGGGTTAACCCTATCGTCTCCATTAACTTTTCAATATCGTTGCAATAAGCGAAATTTTTTGCATCATTCACAATGAAGAACTTTTCTAACTCTTTTTGGCGTTTTCGATATGCTCGAGTCTTAACTGAATCCTTATTTTTGCGGTGGTTGAAAACAAAAAAGTTGTTTTACAAATTCCTAATTCTTGGAACTTCCCTTTTTAATTACTTCTACCTAAATCGCTATTTTTTTTAATAGTTTTGTGATTTTTAACGCAAATTATCGACTAAGACCATTTTTTTTTTCATATGAAATTTATTGAAGAAACTGATAAGCATATTATAGATCAAACAGAAAGCAAAAAAGAATTAGTTTTGTGGAAAATATTTTCAAAATGCAAGAAAAAAAAAATAATTTTTCCAACATATTTCTAAATCAAATTTTTTTAAAAATTTTAATTGTTGCACAGGTCTCTAGCAATTATTTGGCTTCTACAGATAGAAAAAATATCAATTAGTCGACGAGTTTTAGCCAAAAAACCATATAAACAATATGCTGAAAATCGGCATTTGACTGCAAAGTTCAAAGGTCGATTAAAAAAAAATTCGAACTAACATAAACAAACGCCGCGATACGGGTCTTCTAATTTAGCCTCTATTTTCACCCCTCAATCTCAGAATCGACCTAACTTTTTCTAACCTGAATTTGTTCTGCAGTGTTATCGCAGGTTGTCCTTCAGAAAATAAAGAATCATTTATGGTATTTAAGTCCCGAAAATATTTTCCTTGCATTCTTTGATTCTAGAATACCATATACCACTATATCAAAAAATGGTAGATGCTTTAATAGATGTAGGTGACGTTGAAGATAATACAAAGCGATCGATTTTAAAAAAATCAAAAAAATTCAACCATTATAAGTAACGGCAGTGAACAGTTCGTTTCCGCGAAAAAAAAAAAGTTTTTTAAGAGATTTTATGCAACTTGGTATAAAAATACTGGTTTTACCAAAGCAAAAGAAATTATTGGTCGCTTCAGGGTAGTCAATGATACACTGTCGCTTTTTCCAAAATATGAACAGGAAAAACAATTTGTTTTACAAGTTATGTACGATTATAGGTGCAAGTATTCAGGTTGCATAAAATAAAAATTTAGTAAATAATATTGAAAATCGGCAAATAAAAATGCTATTACCAAAGTTTAATAATTTTTAAATTTTCGTATTTGTGGGTTTTATTCGGTATTTTTTAGTTAAGTATGTTAAATGTGAGATAAGGAAAGAAAGAAATTCAACTATTACTTTTAAGGGTCACCCTAGTGTCCATGTGAATATATTTTGATGAAATTTTAGTATATAAGCTTTTGTCGATCACAGGACGAAAGTTGTTGAAATCGGTAAAAATCGGTGCATCTTAAGATCTAGCCCCCATATAAAAAGCCCCTATCAGACCTACTAATATTGTCTTAAGATTCAGATTACCATATATGTATCGCCTCCAAGGCGCCAATTGTTACTGGTTTATTAGTATAAACCAGTGACTTCAAGTAGCCTTAGAGAAAATAATCGAGAGGCGTGAAATCGCACGACCTTGGAGGCCAATCAACAGGTCCATTCCTCGAAATAGTTCGATGGTTGTGGTTACCGTATGGCACGTAGCGCCATCCTGTTGAAACTACATCTCGCCCAGATCAATGTTATCCCTATTTCCAAAAAAATTGATCGTGGTGCGGTAACGATCTCCATTGACCAAACGGTGCATTTTTTTGGATGTAATGGAATCTGTAAGGTACGTTGTGGATTGGTCTCACATTTTATTTTATTGTTTTTATTTTATTTTTGTTTATTTATTTAATTTTCTAACTTATACAACAAAACATTTGTCTAAAAAATAGAAATCTTATGGCGTTATAATGTAAATTAACAAGTAGGTGAGTAGGTGGCATGCTCGCCTATCATGCGGGGGTCGTGGGTTCGATTCCCACTAGAGGCTTTGGTCTGTCGCTGCAAAAAAAAAAATGTTAAAAAAATATAATGAACACACTACTCCCTCTTTCCTCCTTAACCTATTTTCCTGAGATCAACACAATGCACTGCATCTGTAGGGGGCACCCCCTGAGTGTTGATTAATTTAAAAAAAAAATTACATACAAAATAAAAATTTTCTAACTTCTCTTACCGACAAACATAATATAGTTAACAATTTATAAACAAATAATAATCTCTTATAATTAAAAGTTATCTATGAATAAAATTTTAATATTTTTTTTTAATTCTAACGCGTTGCTAGTTTCCTCAATTGTTGGAGGAATATTATTCCAAAGACGTATTGCAGTTATAAAAAATTGCCATTCGGATATCAATGTACGATGACTAAATTGAACTAAATTTTTATTTCTTCTGAGTTGACTAAATCTCAAATAATTAAATAGGTGACATGGCTCTAGGGTTATTATAATTTTATAAAGAAATATTAAAGTTCTTATTATTAGCAGGTCTTCAAACAACAAACCAAATATTCTCTTACAGTAAGGAGTTTGCATTTACCAACGTACCCTTTATCAGTGCTAGTTTCATTTAAGTCTACATTTGGCCATTTGTGGGTTTCAGTAACAATCAATCGTAAATATCTGGGGAATAGAGAGAAATATTGCCAGCACTTCTTAAACTTAAAAGGAAATGTATTAGTTGAAAATTATTTTTCAAAGCAGCTGCGACATAATCCTTTCCAATTTCTTCTAAATATTTGAAAGTTCTCCACCGTATAAGATTTTTTTGTTGCAGCGACTTCTTATTAACGACATTTTAGCGATTTATAACATTATGTACTCCATTCTAATAACCTATATTTGTAATACATCTTGAACAAATATTTATGACCAACAAGTGGTTTGATCGTTTTTATAGCACAAGGTGAAACACAAACCAAACTGGAACGGAAGCTCTTCAGAAGCATCAATATTAACACCATAGTTCCCTAAATACTTGAAAATCATCTTGAATTTATTTAATGTTTTAAAACCACATTATCATTAATATTGCTCGATACTCGTACTAACTAACTAAAAAATGTTGACCATACAGTTTAATCAGTCATAAAAAAAAAGAAAATATGTTGTGTGTACATGGTTTACTTTTGTTATCTCTTGACAACACACTTACAGCAGATACATGCGTTGAAAGTAAAAGATTGGAAAGCCCCAACTAGATACGAGTATTTAACATGTCCACACACTACATACTTTTGTAGGTATGTACGTCTGTCTATATGACGTATGTACGAAAATTTCTTATTTTGATATCGATATGATTATAAAACTGGGTATACGAATATAATAACAACAACAACAAAAAAACACCAATCGTATTTATTTCAATATAAAATAATCATAATCATCACATTGATTAGCATGATGTGGTCAGAGCTGTTAAAGTACAAAATCCTTAAAATTAATTACATTGCAATATTAAAATTTGAAGAAGGGAAAAATGTTATTTGAATTTAATGAAATAAGTCATAGCACATAAAAACAGTTGTGACTAAACGGCAACATTGGCAAGGCTTGGCCAATCCAATGTTCTTACATAAATAAATTTCCATTAGGTTTTGACGTTTGTAACCCTGTGGGTGGCGAACCAATTGTGCTACAATAAGAAATTCAAATAACCTTTTTTTTTAATCAATGTCTTTCATTTATTTTATTGTGCAGAAAATTTAATTTAATTTTATATAACAGTTTTTGAAGATGATAGACCGTAAATTACCTCCATGCTCATCCACACATATGCGACACCTGATCAAAAGATTCATTGCGGCCTGAAGGGTTGAAGTCGGGATCGTCTCAATTATTGTTTTAATGGACTGTTTTAATTCAGTCAAATTCCTTGGTCTCGTTTTGTATACCTCTTGCTTGACCTGGCCCCATCAAAAAAAAGTATGGTACAGTCAAGTCAGGTGACCCTGGGGGCCAGCGGAAAGTGGAGTTTCTGGGTATTAATTTATTTGGAAATTTTCGGTCGAGCTTCGCCATAACCAATCCGGCTATGTGTGCATCTGCTCCATCTTGCTGAATCCAAATGAAGCGGATACGTCTTCGGCGCTGTTCTGAGTAAAAAAAAAACTCCTCCAACATCTTTAAGTAACGGTCCACATTGACAGTCACTGTTACGCCGTTTTCTTCAAAGAAATAATGCACCATAATGCATCTTGATGAAACTGCGCACCACACACCACACACCACACACCACACACTGACTGGTTCTGGGTGCAGTTCCTTCTCAACGAGTATTTGTGAATTAGATTAACTTCAATATACGGCAATTTGGCTTATTTACATTGCCGTTTAGATCAAAATGGGCTTCAGCAGCAAATTATCCAGCTGTTGTCTACTTCGGCCATTTCATTAATTGTTTGGCAAAATTCCGGGCGAATAGGCAAATCCAGAGGCTTTAACTTGTTTGTAAATTGAACTTTGTACGGAAACAAGTTGAAGTCGTCATTAATTAGCTGTTGTTAGGTAAGTTTAGATGGGTCGCACTCCCGAAGGTGAGTACACTCGGAGGCAATATGGCCATTGTGATACCCTTTAGATAGTGCCGGATGGTAGATATTGGAATGGAGACTACAAAAGTAGAGATAGATTATGTAAAGAGTATGGAAAATAAAGGAAAGTGAAAATGAGCCGTTCCGTCCGCTACGCGTCCCTCTTGAACCAACCAGATTCCCTCAAGAAGTCCGCAAGGTCGCCGAGTGGAACAATACTAAGCAGACAAGGTTATCGAAGCATCTTTTTTTGTAGATATCTGAGTTCCGCTCCTTTAGTTAAATAATGAATTTCATCGATATTCTCTTGAATACTTATTGAACGTATTCCACTCTAGTAAGAGAGAAATAATGAAATTTTTCTTATAATATTTAATTCTTTCCATAGAAGACACGATCATTGTTTTTTATAACAAGAAATTATAATAGAAACTGACCAAAAAGAAAAGCAATTAACTTTAAATTTAATTGGTATTCGAATTTAAAATTTCAATATCGGCTAGAGTTTTAATTTTCTTTATTATTATTATTTCTTTATTAATTTCCTGTACAACAAGACATGTCTTATAATTAAAGTACAGGATTTTCATCGTTCAAAAATTCGCCACAAAAAAAAATTTATAACATATTTAAAATAAAGTAAAATAAATACAAGAAATTATTAAAATTCATGAATTTAAAGAAATGAAAATTAAATATATTTAAACAAAGTAACTAAATAAAAATTTCTTAAAATGTATCGCGTTGCTAACTAATTGTTGGTTGTGTGGAATTGCATTCCAAAGACGTGTGGCGTTTAAGAAAAATTGCCATTCTGACACAAGGCATCGACGTATAGAGATAATAAGTTTTTTGCCCCTTCTGGATCTAGCAAACTGTATTTGATCATAAAGATATAGGGGTTTCTCAGTGTAAATAATTTTGTGCAAAAACATTAAAACCCTTATATTAATAAGGTTATCGAATGAGACTCCATAAAGACTTTTTGAGAAAGTCGAAACGGTATCACGTTTCTTCAGTCCATAAACATATCTAACAATATTGTTGTACAAAATATTTAGTTTTTTCTTGCTGGCGTAGTCGCAGTTGCCAAAAAGTTCACAGCCATAAAGTAGACCAGGAATTACGTATGCCTTTGCAAGAAGATGTCTTACTCTTAATGGCGTAAAATACTGAGTTACCCAAAGCGATCTTAGCTTTATATACCTTTGAACCACAAGTGTATCTACGTGGCTTGACCAAGTCAAGTTGTTATTGAAAATTTGGTTGTAATATTGAGTTTAAGATGTTGGAGGGTATCAAATATTCAGCAGAGCCGAACTTAACACTCTTAATTGTGTCAACTGTGTTTTTTTTTTAAACAAATTTCTTATTTTTCGATAGGGAACACACCAAAGAGTGGTTTCGCAACAAAAAAAAGAAAATAATTAATAACGCGAAATTATTAACCCGCCAGTGGTGACGCAAATTTAACTTTGATCAATGGTGACGCCGGTCTCATGCACCGGGGTTTTCAACTGAAGATTTTTCGAACCGTGTTGCCAATAGTTCATGGTTTTTTTTAAATTTATGTTCTTTGACGATAAAACAAAGATACCTAATCAATTTTAGCTCTTTTACTTCAATATTAAAGCTCATAAATTTTTTTAATTCGAGCATTAAAAATAACTATGTTTTTAGTAATACATTTTGTAAAATTAAGAATAAATAAAAGATCACGTAATCATAGAGGAAAGTAACGTTTTTTTAGTCTTTCGACATTCGGAACTTTTACAAAATTAACAAAAATTGGTATCCTTCCAAACAAAAAATAACAAAAAAATACATCTCAAAAACTAAATTTCTTCAGGTAAACAGCTGCTGCAATACGGCACTACGTGTTCAAGACACAAATATTGTTGACATTTATGGCAAGAGTACTTGGTTTTTCTGTTTTTTGTCCACCCTCACTCATAGCACCGGCCAATTCTTGAGCCGCTCGATGTCCCAGGTACATCAAATCTCCGACAGTCTTAGTCTCATTGATCGTGGCAAGTTCAAGTGAGTTGGCCGATCTCTTATATGAGGTTCAATTAGTTTCATAGCCAAATTCTCAATAAAGTTACTACGTAGTAGTTTTGCGTCCTGATTGTTGGCTGTATGTATCACCTGGCTGTCTATGGTACTGACATTGAGCATAGAGTAGAAGACTACCATAGGCCATCGCCTTGTTGCTCGAGCACAATTATAATTTGCACATAAACGATCCACGACATCGACGCTGCCGTTGGTGTCATTGTAGCTCAAAATTATATCGGGCTTTTGAGTTTCGGCATCGACTTTAGCATCATTGGGCATGGTACTAATAAGAAGAACATTTTTTCCTTTCTTTGGAACATGTGACACCAAAACCATGTTGTCACGAAAACTAAACATATTGGATTTTACATTTCTACCGCGCAATATGTTAAAGTCTGTAGGAATTTCCTTCTTGTTCTTCTTTATTGTTTCGACGGTTGTTATACCTTTTTGTAGCAATGCTTCAGCTAAGGGTATACTGGTGTACCAATTATCAGTTGTGACGTTGCGACCTGTATTAAAAATCGGTTTGCATAATCTTTGAACAACAGCGAAGCCAGAATTATCAAAATTGTATGGGCCTGTTTGTGGTTGTTTTCCTGTATAAATTTCCATATTATATGTGTAAAACATTTTGGCGTTACAAAGGGCTTGAATTTTGATGCCATATGGCTTTGGTTTGTTTGGTATGTATTGCCTAAATGAGCACCTTCCGCGAAATCTTTCCAACTTCTCATCTATAGTCACAAAAGCAGATAAAGTGTAATTAGTCTTACAATTGCGAACGAATTTCTCCAATATTTCTCGATTATGGCAGATTTTTGTCAACTTTCTTTGTATTTGCCCCCGTAGTACCATCATCAAACCTCAAAGCTCGCAGTAAAAATCGAAATCTCTGGGCAGACATTGAAAGCCGAAATATTTCAATTGAAGCACCATCCGTGCGAAACAACTCTTCAACGTTCAGATTATTAGATTTTTTAACACCAGCAAAAGGAGCAGTCCTATCAAGCAATATATTTCCTTGAAATCAGTTTCTTTGGCATATGTCTCTCTGTAAAATTCATCTTTCACGGTAGCAATATATTGGTTGGTATACTTGACAATTATGTGAACAATAGAGTCATCAAAAAAGTGTCTCCAAATTTCAAAAAGATCTTTTTCATTAGCTATAACCCCCTGTGGCCCCGGTAACTGTGAAACAATGTTGGCACTTCTAGTACTAACAGATTGGCGCGCAGGTTCCTTACTCCATTTCGTACTTTTATCTTTTCCAACATAAAATAAAGAGTTGTTATTACCTGAGGGCTCTCGGTCACTCAATTCGTCTTCGCTGTCTGAATTTTGTATTTGATCTGGTTCAAAATCATTCTCGGACTCACTATCTGAAGAACTTGGTGATCTGTCCTCATTAATTGTTATTTTTGTAACAAAGTTTATAATATTGAACACATGCATATATGCACATAGAAATACACATATATACATTTATGTGACCTGCTCCACGAAAAGGGACCTCTGCGCCGAAAAGAAGTTATTGAGAAAAACGCGTTTAAAAAAAGCGCTTCGTTTTTCCGTGTTTTGCGCATGGTTATTCAACTCTTCCTTCAACCTGATCATCTGGCGATGTATTTCGACTCTCTGGTACTTTGTACGATGTTCACTATGCAGCGTTGCCTCTATGAAAAATATTTCTAACTGTTAAAAACCTGTTTTTGCTAATTTTGTTTTCAAAATTACTAGAGGTGTTTTATTCCTTATCAAATTATCAATGTTTTGGATTTAAGCCGATAGAATTGAATCTATTATTTATTATTATTTAATTTATCTATTATTTAATTAATTTCAGGTTAAAATAAATCTTAATTAAATTAGGAAAGTGTGTCTGGAAGACGAATTTAAGAGTGTAGCAAAAGTGGAAAAACTCCCTAAGAAGACTGATGCAGTTGAAAAAGCTCAAGCTGATGTGAAAACCAGAAACAAAGACGGAGATAAACAATCTATAAAGAAACGTGCTACAATGGTGAATAAATCGATGAATAAATGAGATGAAAATAACAAAAAAAAACTGGAAGAACTTCCTAAAAAAAAATCAGACAAAGGTGAAAAGCAGCAAAATACAGAAGAACCGCCAATAAAGCGTGTTAGGAGTAAAAGAGTAAAATTTTGATATTTTGTAATTTTGTACCTTTGATATTGAACTTTTTTTAAATTTCAAATATTATATATATTATCTGTTTATATCACATTTTTCATTAATTATGTTCATCTTTACAGGTGATTTGTAAAACTAAAAGACATAGAAACTTGCGGTTTGCGGCATTTGAAAGAGCGTTTTTTTTCCCATAAGAATCACTCAAAAAGTAAAAAAAAATTTTTTCGGCGCAGAGGTCCCTTTTCGTGGAGCAAGTCACATATATGTATGTGGGATTTACCTTTTTCTTTTCGACAATCAAAACTAAAACACCGGCTGCTGCTAGAGAACTAAAACTGACTTGCAAAATGTTTGTCTAGCGTTGTCCGATTTTCTCTGTGTATTCTATCTTCTCTTTGTCTGTCTCATAATATTGTCCTACTAACACCCGTTGTGTTTATTTTTCGTCCATGGCCTACTGGTGCTAAAATTTTCGTTATATTCAAATCTACATCTTATGTTCGTTTCATGTTACTGTCCTAATATGTTTTTCCTGTCCTGGTCCGTCTTAGCTCTGATCATACATGTACATAACACAATAAAACAATAAAAAAATAATAAACTAGGTAAAATACGCGAATAGTAAAAAATTAATGATTGATTATTTTTATTACATACACGGTGACACACGGTCTCACGCACCGGGATAGTAAAAAAAAATATACACAATGTGTGCTCACTGAGCAGTTTCGTCGTGAACTGGTGGTGTGGGACGTGCAATGCGGCAGCTACTCGAAACTACAACAAAAAACAATAACGGACAGACTGGTAGGTCACCATTGGCGGGTTAAAAAGTAAAATTGGCAAATTCTGAATTTTGTAAAAATTTCTAATGTATTGCCACGCACTACATATTTTTATACCCTATACCACTATGTGGTTTGGGTATAATGACTTTGTGCTGCTGTTTGTAACAACCAAAAATATTTGACCTACACCCATCTTTAATTGTACCGATCGAATCAGAATCACTATCTGATTCGATTTAACGATGTCCGTCCGTCCGTCTGTGTGTCCATGTAAAGCTTGTAAACAAACTGCAGGTCGCAAATATGAATATATTTTGATGAAATTTGGTATTTGATCTTCTATCGGCCATGGGATGATCGCTATTGAAATTGGTGAGAATCGGTCGATGTTCAGACCTAGCCCCCATACAAATGACCCCTATGAAATCAACATATATTGCCATAAGACCCAAATTATCATACAAATCTTAGTCAAATTGGGGTTGTATGTATATATTACATCCATTAATCAGTAGTCCAAAAATGATCCCTATTGGACAACTCGTAGTCATAGGCCCCATATAGAGCTGCTTCCCGATCTTCACTTAAATCTATCAAAAAACAAAAATATTGCACAGATTTTTCTCAAATTTGGTTTGTATATATTTTTTCAAAGTATAAGTGACTTTACCAAATATGGTCAGGATCGGTCCATTTTTCGACCTAGTCCCCATTTAAATATAGTATCCGATATGAACTTTCTCATATCTACAGCCAAAAAAATTAATAAAAATCCCACTCAAATTTGTTTATGCTTATTTTTCCAGTTAGTTGAGCCTATGAGATAGGGTCTCTAAACGCATGGTATAGGGTATCATATAGTCGGTCTCGACCGACTATAATTTTCTTACTTGTTGTTTTTTATTTGCTACACTATAAACACTAAATATATTAATCTTCACATCAACTAATAGAACTGTAAATTTACAGTTCTATTGAATTAGTAGCATTTAACATTATTTCGTTGTTGTTACTCAGACATCATGATGTTATCAGATTTTTATTAATTTTCGTTTTTTTTTCATATTTCTGTGCGAAAATGTTTTTGTTTCCAAAAAAAAGCTTATCTCTGAACTCTCAATTTTTGTTATTTTTCCTTCTGTATTTGTATCGAAGATTAAATGAGTTTTATTGCACTCCTTTCCTACCAGTACTTATAATATATATTTAGTATTGTTTCTGTGAGTGTGTGTGTGATACGTGTGAGTGCCGTCGAATTGAATGGCAGTGAAGTGAATTTATGATTTACTCGTATTTGAATATGGTTTTAGTTTCGTTACTTTTTTGTCACTGTTCTTTCTTTTTGTTAGAGGGAGGTCTACTACACACTTTTATTTAATTTAATTTTTTTTTGTTACAGTGATATTTTAATGATTACTCGTACTATTATTCTGTTTTGTTTATTTATTTTAGTGAATATTTGTTTACCTGTCAAAATGTGTGAACTACTGTATTTATGTGAGACTCTTTTATGATTTAAGAGATATCAATTGATTATGATGTGTTTCCATGTGAATGTGTTATTACACCCTATACCACTATGTGGTTTGGGTATAATGACTTTGTGCTGCTGTTTGTAACAACCAAAAATATTTGACCTAGACCCATCTTTAATTATACCGATCGAATCAGAATCACTTTCTGAGTTGATTTAACAATGTCCGTCCGTCCGTCCGTCCGTCCGTCTGTGTGTCCATGTAAAGTTTGTAATCAAACTGCAGGTCGCAAATATGAATGTATTTTGATGAAATTTGGTATATAAGCTTTTATCGGCCATGGGATGAACGCTATTGAAATTGGTGAGAATCGGTCCATGTTCAGACCTAGCCCCCATACAAATTACCCATATGAAATCGACATAAATTGCCAAAAGATCCAAATTGTCATATAGATCTTACTCAAATTGGGTTTATATGCGTTCATTATATCCACTAATGAGTAGTCCAAAAATGATCCCTTTGAGCCCATATAGAGCTGCTTCCCGATCTTCACTTAAATCTATTAAAAAACAAAAATATTGCACTGATTCTTCTCAAATTTTGTTTGTACATATTTTTGCAAAATACAAGAGACTTTACCAAACATGATCAGGATCGGTCCATTTTTGGACCTAGTCCCTTTATAGATATAGCATCCGATATGAACTTTTTCATATCTGCAGCCAAAAAAATTAATAAAAATCCCACTCAAATTTGGTTTTTGCTTATTTTCAATGTCCAGTTATTTGGGCCTAAGAGATAGGGTTTCTAAACGCATGGTATAGGGTATCGTATAGTCGGTCTAGACCAACTATAATTTTCTTACTTGTGTTATGTTACCATACAAAGTATATTTAAACAAATAAGTTGCTAAGAAAGTTAACGAATTGATTTTTTTGTTGTTGTATAAACATTGTTTTTATTATATGTTTCCCAAATACTAATTAAAATAACTTTTTGTTTTTGGAAGCAGGTCATAACTTTTTAATTTATTTTACACATCCTTAATTGAAATATGGAGTTTGATGGCCCATATTGCTAATATTTAGTGCACAAAGAATTATTTGAGATATTCAGAAACATAACTTATTAATTATACCCTATACCACTATGTTGTTAGGGTATAATGACTTTGTGCTGCTGTTTGTAACAACCAAAAATATTTGACCTAGACCCATCTTTAATTATACCGATCGAATCAGAATCACTTTCTGAGTTGATTTAACAATGTCCGTCCGTCCGTCCGTCCGTCTGTGTGTCCATGTAAAGCTTGTAATCAAACTGCAGGTCGCAAATATTAATATATATTGATGAAATTCGGTATATAAGCTTTTGTCGGCCATGGGATGAACGCTATTGAAATTGGTGAGAATCGGTCCATGTTCAGACCTAGCCCCCATACAAATTACCCATATGAAATCGACATAAATTGCCATAAGATCCAAATTGTCATATAGATCTTACTCAAATTGGGTTTGTATGCGTTCATTACATCCACTAATGAGTAGTCCAAAAATTATCCCTTTGACCCCATATAGAGCTGCTTCCCGATCTTCACTTAAATCTATTAAAAAGCAAAAATATTGCACTGATTCTTCTCAAATTTTGTTTGTACATATTTTTGCAAAATACAAGAGACTTTACCAAACATGATCAGGATCGGTCCATTTTTGGACCTAGTCCCTTTATAGATATAGCATCCGATATGAACTTTTTCATATCTGCAGCCAAAAAAATTAATAAAAATCCCACTCAAATTTGGTTTTTGCTTATTTTCAATGTCCAGTTAGTTGGGCCTAAGACATAGAGTTTCTAAACGCATGGTATAGGGTATCGTATAGTCGGTCTAGACCGACTATAATTTTCTTATTTTTTTTTAAATATTTTTATACCCTATACCACTATGTGGTTTGGGTATAATGACTTTGTGCTGCTGTTTGTGACTACCAAAAATATTTGACCTAGACCCATCTTTTATTATACCGATCGAATCAGAATCACTATCTGATTCGATTTAACGATGTCCGTCCGTCCATCCGTCTGTGTGTCCATTTAAAGCTTGTAATCAAACTGCAGGTCGCAAATATGAATATGTTTTGACGAAATTTGGTATATAAGCTTTTATCGGCCATGGGATGAACGTTATTGAAATTGGTGAGAATCTGTCAATGTTCAGACCTAGCCCCCATACAAATGACCCAAATGAAATCAACATAAATTGCCATCAGATCCAAATTATCATACAAATCTTAGTCAAATTGGGTTTGTATGTATATATTACATCCACTAATCAGTAGTCCAAAAATGATCCCTATTGGACAACTCCTAGTCATAGGCCCCATATAGAGCTGCTTCCCGATCTTCACTTAAATCTATCAAAAAACAGAAATATTGCACTGATTCTTCTCAAATTTTTTTTGTATATATTTTTGCAAAATACAAGAGACTTTACCAAACATTGTCAGGATCGGTCCATTTTTGGGCCTAGTCCCCATATAGATATAGCATCCGATATGAACTTTTTCATATCTTCAGCCGAAAAAATTAATAAAAATCTCACTCAAATTTGGTTTATGCTTATTTTCTATATCCAGTTAGTTGGGTCTAAGAGATAGGGTCTCTAAACGCACGGTATAGGGTATCGTATAGTCGGTCTAGACCGACTATAATTTTCTTACTTGTTTTAACTTCAAAATGCTGCCAAAAATAAAATTAAAAAAACTCTTCATGATTACCTCGGGACACATGTCACCTTTTAAATGAATTTTGGTTTTTTTATTTCAAGCAATCCAGTAACGAGTTATGATGTTCACCGTAAAACATCTTTTTGTCGAGTTTTTGAAAAAAATAACCTTTTTTGAAAAAGTATATTTTTTGAAAAATTATATTTTCTTAAAAAGTACCTTTTATTAAAATGTACCTTTTATTTAAAAAGTACTTACTCGTCAAAAAGTAGCTTTTCATAAAAAAAGTGCCGATTCATAGAAAGCTCCATTTGTTGGAAAGCACTTTTTCATAAAAAGAGTATATTTTCTTAAAAAGAATACTTTTTAAAAAAGAATTTTTCTTACAAAAGCGAATTTTTTACCTTGTCCTAAATAAGTACATTTGTTATAGAAATACCTTTCCTTTAAAAATACCGTTTTTGAAAAAAGTATTTTTTCTTAAAAAAGTATATTTTATTAAAAGTTGCGTTTTTATTAAAAAAGGATCTCTTCATAAAAAATTATATTTTTTTCAAAGTACCTTTTCTTCAGAAAGTACGTTTTCTTACAAAATTACCTCTTTTAAAAAAAGTGCCTTATTTTAACAAAGTGTCTTCCCTAAAAAAAGTACCTTTTCCTTAAACAGTTTATTTTCATAAAAAAGTATTTTCTTTATCAAATACCTGTAATTGAAAAAGTAAATTTTCTTTAAAACTACATTTTCTTAAAAAAGTATATTATCCTTAAAAGTGCGTTTTCTTAGAAAAGTACATATTCTTTAAGAAGAACCTTTTCTTAAAAATTACCTCTTCAAAAAAAAGTGCCTTATTTTAAGAAAATGTATTTTTTTAAAAGTACCTTTTTCTTAAAAAGTGTATTTTCTTAAAAAAGCATTTTCTACATCAAATTCCTCTAATTGAAAAAGTACCTTTTCTTTAAAAGTACCGTTTCTTAAAAAAGTGCGTTTTCTTAAGAGAGTACATATTCTTTAAGAAGGACCTTTTCTTGAAAAAGAAAAACTTTCATAAAAAACTCATTTTTAAGAAAAGTTCTATTTTAGAAAATACATTTTTTTAAGAAACAGTACACTTTAAAGAAACAGTACTTATTTAAGAAAATATACTTTTTTAAGAAAACTTACTTTTTAAAAAGAGGTTATCTTTTAAGAAAAGGTACTTTTTTTAAAAGGAAATTCTTTAAGGAGATGTACTTTTTCAAGAAAGGTTATTTTAAGAAAATTTTATTTTTTAAGAAAAAGTACTTTTTTTAAGAAAAGGAAAGTTACTTTTTTAATAAAAGGTAGTTTTTAAAAAAATTTACTTTTTAAAAAGGTACTTTTTTTAAGAAAATGTACTTTTATAAGGAAATTCTCTTTTATAAAAGTGTTTTTTTTTTTAAGAAATAGTGATTTTTAAGAAAAAAATCCTTTTTTAAAACAAGATACTTTTTAAAGAAAATGCACTTTTTTAGAAAAAGTACTGTTTTGAGAAAAATTTATTTAAAGACACTTTTCGAAGAAAATGAACTTTATAAAGAAAATGTTTTTTTCAGAAAACGTATTTTTTAAGAAAATGCACGTTTTTAAGACAAAGGTACTTTTTTCGAAAAATTTATTGTTTAGAACAGATACTTATTTTAAGAAAAAGTACTTTTTAAGAAAAAAAAATTTTTTTTCTTAAGAAAATATACTTTTAAACAAAGTTACTTTTTTAAGAAAACGTACTTTTTAACAAAAGGTACTTTTTTTATTAAGGGTTTGTTATGAGGCGTTGAGTATTTAGGCCCCAATGAACAACGCCCAAAAAATAAAATGTACAAATGCCCCAATTTTTATGGTTTTTGGGGCACAAGTTCATTTTTTATTCAAATTTGAAATATTTTGGGGCATTTGTTCATTTTTAATTTGTAAGTTTGGGGCCTAAATTCATTTTTTTTTCAAGACTGATGAACAAATATACTCCAAAAATAAACTACGAAACCGGTTTATGTTGTTTTCTTTGTAGCTTATTTAATAATAAATTGAAGTAATCAGTGTAAATAAAATTTATCGTAACTGTGTTCCGTCGAGTGCCGCTTCCGCACGGGTTTGGCAACCGCACCCGCGCCGCTCAGTTGTCGTTAACTTATTTGTTATCTCCGCAAAACATATTTTTTGCAGATCATTCCGATATTTTACATTTTGATGGATAAGAGAAAACGCAAAAATGCTATGGAAGTTTTGCAAAGATTGCAAGGTATGCTATGGTTGCGCAATGATGCTGCCGAAAAGAATACAGAATTTAAATGCGTTTATTGTAGGAGAAATATTGAGAGCAGTATGCAAGTTTTCATTTGAATAGATATTTGGCGAAAAATAAAAAACCATTAAATAAAAATATGTGAACAATTTTGCGGTATGTTTTTTGGGGCGTAAGGTCATTTTTTATTTGGTTTTTTGAAAAATTGGGGCATTTGTTAATTTTTTGGGGCTGTTTTTAAAGGTTTTGTTGCTTTTGTTCATCGCGAACTTACACACCATTTTTTTAGGGCATTTGTTCATTTTTTTTGGGGCATTCGTTCATTATGGCCTAAGTACTCAGCGCCTTGTTAAGGTATAAGGTATATATAATTTTTTTAAAAAGACGCTTTTTAAGAAAAATTTACTTTTTTAAAAAAGACTCTATTTTAAGATAAAGTATTTTTTTCGAAAAGGTACTTTTTAAGAAAAGGTACCTTTTAAGAAAGGGAACTTTTTAAGCAAAGGTACTTTATAAGAAAAAGAATTTTTTAGGAAATGTACGTTTTTAAGAAAAAGTAGTTTTTAAAGCAAAGGTACTTTTTTAAGAAAAGGTACTTATTTAAGGGGAGTTGTTTTTAAAGAATAGATAATTTTTTTAATAGATAATACTTTTTTAAGAAAAATTACTTTTTAAGAAAAGGTACCTTTTTAAGAAGTAGTAACTTTGTAAGAAAGTGAGTTTTTTATGAAAGTTTTTCTTTTTCAAGAAAAGGTCCTTCTTAAAGAATATGTACTTTCTTAAGAAAACGCACTTATTTAAGAAAAGGTACTTTTAAAGAAAAGGTACTTTTTCAATTAGAAGAATTTGATGTAGAAAATACTTTTTTAAGAAAATACACTTTTTAAGAAAAAGGTACTTTTTTACCTTTTTCTTAAAATAGTTTTTTTTTAAAGAAAAAAGTTCCTTTTCTAAAAAAATTAAACTTTTTTAAAACGTAACTTTTTCAAAAAAGTATCTTTAAAAAAGTCTTGAAATAGAAAGTTTTCTTAAAAAAGAAATATTTATTTCCGTAAAATATTAAACTACTTTTTTTTAAAGTACATTTTCTTAAAAAACTTATCTATTCTTAAAAAAAAAAACTTTTGCCTTTTTCCCAAAAAAGTAACTTTTAAAAAATTTATTTCTTAAAACCATAAAGCAAAATGGTTGCAATATTATCCCCTAACTATTTACAATACTTTACACGAATTACGAGGTAATTAAGTACTTTTGGTGCTGTCAAATAAAAAACTTAAAATTTTGGTGGGGAACATAAAATGGTTTGAAAACCTTAAGTTTTAACCGTTAGATTTAGAACCTTTTTTGCATTTTTTGTGGATGTACAACATGTCGAGAATGTTGTGTAAAAATTTTAATTAAATTGTATCAAAACCAACGACCGTCCTCATACGGTATATCGTATATAAATCAGTTTTTGAAAAACTTTAAATCGATTTTCTCGCAAACAACATGTTTGATGTCCGTGAATATCATTTGATTCTTTTGCAATTTTATACACTATTTCTACACCTAAATCACCAGTAGTTTTTTTCCCCATTTTTTAACAAAAAATTCACCGAAATTTTATAGCAAAAATCGTATTTCTGTGGTTTTCTGTCCATTTTTGTCAGTTTTGCTCTTTACATGTGTTTTTTTTTTTTTTAATATTGACCATTTCTGAGTTTTTTCTTTAAATAACGACGTAACTTATATGTTTATTAAATCAATTTGCAGAACTATCGACGTATGTCAACCTACGTTTGATCGCTGACATATTATTTTCTCAGAAAACGACACATAGCGACATACGTCGTTATTAATGAAAAAAAAGCTAAATAATTTTGGATTATTTTTCAGTTTATAACCACTTATAAAAACTTGTGTGTTTATTTCTGTTATTTTTTATCACTATTATTCTTGATACGTTGTTATATTCTCATCCTAACAAAAAAACAAAAATAAAACAATTTTTCAAGCAACAACAACTTATGTCTGCATGGGTGGTTGCATTGGTAGTTTTCTTTTTCAAAGAAGTTATTTTATCAGCACACACTTGAAGTGTTATTTACATATTGTTTTTTTGGTCCTTCTCTAGGATTTATTCCTCTGAAGATTTTTGACTCAAAATTTTACATAAAGTATTTATTGCCCATATCTACATGACTGTTAAATAAAAAGCTCTAAAAACTTTATATCGAGCCCATAATTTCAAATATAACGTTTTTTGGCTCCCCTGAACATTTTGATTTTATGACATACGCGGTTATTCTAGAAAACCACAGATTTTCCACTTTATAATGTTCCAAATATTGTTTTTTATTTCACATGATCCGGTAACGAATTATGATGTTCACGGCAAAACAACTTTTTTTCGAGGCACCTCCGGAGATTCGCTGTCATGGACGTATTTATTAAAATTTTTAATTGAAAATTTTTTAAAAGATACCTCAAATGTTATGCTATAACGTGTATATGAAATAAATAATCCAACATTATTCATGTCTTTAAAACCTTAAGAACGCGCTTTTGTTATATAGGCGAATGTATTGTTGTTTTTTATTTACCAAAAGTAAATTTTGATTGTAGTGTGGTTTATTATTTTTTTGATGTGTAAACATCTATACGCGCAGGGGGGTAAATTTCTATTTCACAATACAATCACAAAAACAGCGTAACTTATATCGGTGTGAGCTGAAGGAGATAACGCTGTGTGACTTATGATTGTATTGGTGAAAAAATATTTTCAAGAGAAACTGTTCATGGGCAATTACCCAATGCATTCGAAATTGGAATTGTGGTAGGAGAGACAAACCTAAGTAACTCGTGTTTTTAACACTTTTTTTTAATTTTCAAATTAGCTCCATAGACCAAATATTTGATACCATTTTTTTTCTTTTTAAACATTTTCTTGAACACTACCTGACCAACTATTTGTCAAATAGTGTACACATTATTTATTTTACTAGCCGACTGCATTTTGTGGAATTTTTGATGTGTATTTTTATAAATACTTTATTCCTCAATAAACTATAATTAAGTTTTTATTCACAAACCACAACGATTTGTAGAATTCCACCAAAATATTTCTGTATTTTCTTAAGTTTTATTTGAGTTCTAAAGAAATCTTTTTTTCTGTTTTTATTACGTACGAATGACGATGTAATAATAGAATGCAAGTAAAGATAATGCAAAAGCAGTGTTAACTGACATGGTTGTCTTTGTTCGTACTTTTTGCAATATAGTTATTTGGCAACGCCTCAGACCATATAAACAATTATTTGTTAACAACTTTCATTAATAAACATTTTTAGTAATTATTACTATTAAGCATTAAATTGATTCTTACTAAGCATTAAATTGATATAAATTTGGAATATTTTCCAATAACTAGGATATAATATAAATAAATTTTGTTAGTTGAAATTTTAATTAAATTTAATTAGATAATAATTAGATAATAATTAGATACATCATAAATCAATTTAACACATGACGACATCTTAATATAAAATGCAATATATAATACCGTCATCCAAGTAAGGAAAAGCGTAGGAAAATCGTATCATAAAAAAATACACTCAAACCTGTTTTTGTGCGACGGTTAGGGACCGCATTAAAAAAACTCATACAAAAAAATCGTAAAAAAAACTTCACGAGTAGTTATAAAAAATAGTTTTCGCGACGCAACTAAAAATTATTGGTTTAATGCGGTGAATTGGGACCGCATAAAAAAGTCTCATTAAGAAAATAACTCAAAACCTTACAAAACAACTAAACATTTTTCAATTGTCTTTCAGAAAACATCAATTGTATTTCAGAAAACATCAATTCTATTTCAGTAATCATCTATATAATTTCAGAAAACATCTTTTGAATTTCAGAAAACATCAATAGAATTTCAGAAAACATCATTCAAGTTTCAGAAAACATCAATAGAATTTCAGAAAACATTAATTGTATTTCAGAAAACATCAATAGAATTTCAGAAAAAAAAATGTTTTCCAGAACACATCAATAAAATTTCAGAAAACATCAATAGCATTTCAGAAACATCAATTGTATTTCAGAAAACATCAAAAGAATTTCAGAAAACTTAAATTGTACTTCAGAAAACATCAATTAAATTTCAGAAAACATCAATACAATTTCAGAAAACATCTACAGAATTTCAGAAAACATCATTTGAATTTCGACAACATTAATAGAATTTCACAAAACATCAATTTACTTTAGAAAACATTAACAGTATTTCAGAAAACATCAATAGAATTTCAGAAAACATCAATTGTATTTCAGAAACCATCAACATAATTTCAGATAATATCATTTCAATTTCAGAAAACATAAATAGAATTTCAGAAAACATCAATAGAATTTCAGAAAACATCATTCGAGTTTAAGAAAACATCAATTGAATTTCAGAAAACATCAATAGAATTTCAGAAAACATTAATACAATTTCAGAAAACATCATTCGAGTTTCAGAAAACATCATTTGAATTTCAGAAAACGTAAATAGAATTTCAAAAAACATCATTCGAGTTTCAGAAAACATCAATTGAATTTCAGAAAACATCAATTGTATTTCAGAAAACATCAATTGTATTTCAGAAAACATCATTTGAATTTCAGAAAACATAAATAGAATTTCAGAAAACATCAATTGAATTTCAAAAAGCATTATTTGGATTGCTGAGAACATTATTTGTATTTCAGAAAACATCAATTGAGTTTCAGAAAACAGCATAATCGACTTATTTTTTATGCACTGGAAAATATGATGTTGATGTTTTCTTTAATTATTAGATGTTTACACATCTCCCTCGTGATCGGACTTACATGATTTTTTTTTTATTTTAAATAACGATTATTTATATTTATTTATTTATTATTTTTTTGTAGAAAACCTTTCTGAAGTCTTGAATCAAAACTTTCAAAAAATCTTCAGACTTGTGATTCTTAAGTAGGAACACAAATACCTAAAATCTGAAAAGTAATCCTTTTTAACTTTTTTTGTTTTTGTTTCAATGCGATCGATGTTATCAGCTTTTATATTATTTATTTTTTTAGTTGCATTTTACTCAAGTGCATTTTAAATATTATTAATTTTTTTTTTAAATAATGAAAATAATTTTTTGTATAAAATAATTTTTCCATGAAATGCATTTTTCATTTGTAATTTCGTGTTTTCTTGCTACACTTTTGTGCTCATGACGTGCAATATTATCAATATATCTGCTTATATGTAGTTAGTTTAGTTTGGTTTGGAAAGACATGTCATCGATCATTTAGTTTTATAATTTTATGTTAACAATAATTTAAGTATTAGTTCAGTGTTTTACAGCTGAGGGACAATTTCTCGTATATCAAAATTTTACGTCAATTTTATATTGAAAAAGCACTTGTTGTTTATTATAAATTTTTCATACAAGTGCTTTACACAGATTTTTTTCGATTATGTGTCGTTATTTTGTAACATTTCAAGTGATTTATTGTTTAAAAAACACTTGAAAAGTTTTTATAAAGAAAAAATTAGAAAAAATAAATAAATAAAATAAATTGCAAAAATACTATTTAATAAAAACAAAAAAAAAAAAAAAACACAAAAGAATATACATAAAAGAATGTTAGGTATTTAATAGAATTATATAAGATATTTATATTAAAAAAAAGACCTTAACAATCTGAAAAAATTTTACAAAAAAGCTCATAAATTTTTTTTTTTTTAATATATTCTTCCTTTATTTACATATTTTTACAAATTTGATATTCACATATGAGATCTTATCTTTACATAAAGATATTGCAACAAACAATATATAGGATCTAAAGATATTAAATAGTTTTTATTTTATTTTTTAATGATTTTTAAAGGAAAATGGGAGGAAAAAACCTTTATATGATTTAATAAATTCAAATACTATCTGAAAATATTTATGTGCTTATAGGAGGATTATTAGAAATAATAATAATAATAATATTAGAAAAATAATAAGCATATAATTTTAAATTTGGTGATTTCTTTTTAATTTTACGTTATTTCTCAACATTCTCTTATCAGTGGGTAAGATGAATTTTCAATTTTGGCAAAGTAATTGTTATTAAACCTTGTTATGAAGTCGAAAATTTTTTCATAAGCTGTTTCTTCATGAAGAAGATTTGTAGGATACCTCCAGGGCTTTTTATTTATCATTTTAAGACATTTGTTTTGTATAATTTGTAAGCGTTTTAGGTGGCAGTTGGCAGCGTCACTACAAATAGGACACGCGTATGTTAATATCGGCCTTATAACACTTTTGAAGAGAAGATTTTTGTTTTTGTAGTTTAAAACTGTCCTTCTATTTACACATTGTCGAACGTTTAACAATATTTTTATCCCTTCCATATAATAGTATTTTTCAAGGTCCTCAAAATAGGCATTTGTTTGATTTATAATTTAATCGTTGAAGCAAAATCTCTTTTCGCGGTGTCATTTCTTTAGATTTGGAGATAAAATATAGTCATTGAGGGTGCAATACGGAGAATATAGCGGATGAGGTAGAAATTCGTAGCACAATTCGTGAAATTTCGCCATGATGACTACAAATGTATGCAACCGTGAGTTGTATTGATGAAAAAGCACTTTCTTCTTGACGAGCTGTGTTCGGTCCAATAAGTTGGCAAAATAATAACTGTTTATTGTTTTTACTTTTTGAAAGTAATCAATGACGCTTATGCCACGCACATCCCCAAAAACTTTTACCATGATCTTGTTGGCCGATTAGCCCATCCTCTGCTTCCTAGGCACCGCACAATGGGAAGAATCGCCACTGTACCATTCAAGTTACTCTACACCTCACATAGTTCAACTGTTTGAGCTGTGTTTTTTTTAAATATTGGTCTTGAATTTGTCATCGATCCCTCTTTTGGGATTTTTGATTTCGGCTCACATTTTTCTGGAATTTGTCTCCCAAAACTTGGTTTTTTACGAAAAAAAAAAAAAAAAAAAATATGATTTTTGGCACAAATGTGACCCTACGGATTTGCTTGAAAAAATTTTCAGTTGAGAATATTCGTGGCGATAGATACTAAACCTAAATATAAAAAAATATTTTTTTTTTAAATCGTACCTTTTTTTTTTTTTTTTTCTAATTGATCATAAGGTTTTTTTGAATATATTTTCCTTAACTTATATTATAAAATAATATTTAAGAAAATTATAATACCTCATATAAACTATATATTTAAGTTAAAAAGTCAAAACTGGCTAAACTCTTAACGTTAATATATCAAAATTATTGTATTCCTAACTATAATATTGTGAACAATAAAAATAAATAAATAAAATAAATAAATACCCTTTTTTAAAAAAGTACGTTTTCTAAAACAGTACCGTCTTTCAAAAAAATTATTTTTTTTTAAAGTGCTTTTTTATAGTACATTTTTATATATATACTAGCAGATTCCAGCTCTCGAAATTCGAGCGCAAATTCTAGGAAATTTTATTTTTTCATTAAATAAAGACCCTAAAAGTATGCCAATAAATTAAAGCCAATTCACAAATCACAAAAAATAAACTCATTTTTATTACAAACACATTAACAAATTTAATAAACCCACACATAGCACTGTATAATTTTATGTATGTGTTAGTAGCAATTTAAATGCAATTTACTCAAAATAAAGGAAAAAATTTAAAAATCTGTAAGTCTGCAAATCGGCTAAAAAGAAATACCTATCAAATAATATACATCTGGTCAAAATCGGGATAAAACGGTGGAACAAAACATCAGTCACAAGAAATCGCCTAGCCTATTAATATTATAGATATATATAAAGATATATAAAATTTATAAAAAATATATAAAATGTAAAAAAAAAAATTAAATTAAAAACAAGTAAGAAATTTTATAGTCTGTCTAGACCAGTGCTTCTTAAACTGTGAGCCGCGGCCCCCTAGGGGGCCGTAGAACTTTTTTAAAGGAGCCGCAAAACATTTAAGTATTTCTACATTTATGTATTTAGTCTTTAAAATATTTTTTTTTATTTCATAAATTTCTTTGAAAATGGCGTGTTCCTAAATTTAAAATCGTAAAATTTGTTCAAATTAAATTTCACAGTAGGCTTAGTTACACAGAAGCATATTTTAAAACTTTGTTAAATTTTATAAAATTAGATTTCGTAGTAGGCTTAGCTACACAGAAGCATATTTTTTAACTTCCTAGAATTTTATTAAATTGAAAAATTTATTTCCGCAGTAGGCTTAGTTAGTTTGCAAAAAGAAGCACATTTTTAAATTTTATCTTCATTTAGTGATGTGCTTTCAACATTGACGATTTTTGTAGTTTTTTTTTATGTAATATTAAAAAAGTGAATATATTAAAGCAAAAAAAAGTATAATTAAATATTATAAAATAATTATATTTCTTTCTATATTCAAGGTAATTATTATTATTTCTTTTAATTAGTTGATAAATTTAACTATTATTTTCTTAAAATTTTAACGATTTTAGTTCGGGTTTAAAAATGGATAAGTGGCTAATAAAAATACCTAAAGAGCGAGAAAATTATGAAAGTGCACATGAATTAATAGAACTTACATCTGAACATCTACACGAACCAGTAGAATTATCATCTTTACCAGGAACTTCTACTTCAACATCGAGATTAACAACTGGTAATAAGAGAAAATTCGCCGCAGATAATACACCTCAATTGAAAAATCGTAAATATAATACTGATTATTTGAAATATGGATTTATTTCGTCAACATTTAATAATCAAGAAAGACCTATGTGTGTAATTTGTTTCACCCAACTAACAAACTATAGTATGAGGCCAGGAAAACTACTGCGTCATTTAACTACTTTGCACCCAGAATATCAAAGTAAGCCACTCGAATTTTTTCAAAGAAAGGCAGCAGATAAAAAGGAACAAACTGGTTCTCCTACAAAATATACAAAAATTAATGATGACCTGCTAAAAGCATCTTTCGAAGTTGCCCTATTAATTGCAAAAAACAAAAAACCTTATACGATAGGAGAAGATCTTATATTATCAGCAGCAATTAAAATTTGTGAAACTATATACAGTGAAAAAATTGCTAATCCTTTGAAGTCTATTCCTATCTCAAACGATACTATGAAAAGAAGAATTGATAGCATGGGATATAACATTAAAACCCAATTAATATCTCGTATTAAACAGAGCAACTTCTTCGCGATACAAATTGATGAATCTACTGATATAACAAATTACGCGCAGTTAATGGTTTTTGTAAGATATCAGTATAACTTCCAAATTCATGACGATTTACTTTTTTGTCGGGAGCTATTAACTTCAACAAGAGGTATTGATATTTTTGTAAAAGTAGATGAGTTCTGTTCAGAGAATAAACTTGAATGGTCAAAATGTGTAGGAGTGTGTGCAGATGGTGCAGCAGCGATGACTGGGAGAAGTTCTGGATTTAAAGCAGAAGTACAAAAAGTATCACCAGATGCGCAACATATTCACTGCGTAATGAACAGAGAACATTTAGTTTTTCGACGAATGTGTTCCGAACTCAGTGAAATTTTGAGTGACATTACAACTATTGTTAATTTTGTAAAAAATCGTGCTGTAAACTCGAGATTGTTTAATATTTTATGTAAGGAGATGGGATCAGTGCATGAGGTTTTGTTATATCATACTGAAGTAAGGTGGCGGACACGTGGAAAAGTTTTAAATAGAATTTTAGAACTTAAAGATGAGTTACGATTATTTCTTTTAGATAAAAAACCAGATCTTGCTACGCACTTTAGTGATGAAAGTTGGATGTGTTTGGCATCATATTTAGCAGATTTTTTTGCTAAAATAAATGAATTAAATCTTTCTCTGCAGGGAAAAGAAACCAATATTTTAGTTTTGAATACAATAAAACTTATGTTTCGGAATTTAGGGAGCCGCAATATGAAAAAGTTTGAGAAGCACTGGTCTAGACCAACTATACGATACCCTATACCATGCGTTTAGAAACCCTATCTGTCAGGCCCAACTAACTGGATATAGAAAATAAGCATAAACTAAATTTGAGTGGGATTTTTATTAATTTTTTCGGCTGCAAATATGAAAAAGTTCATATCGGATGCTATATTTATATGGGGACTAGATCCAAAAATGGACGAATCCTGCCCAAGGTTGGTAAAGTCTCTTGTATTTTGCAAAAAAAAATACAAACAAAATTTGAGAAGAATCAGTGCAATATTTTTGTTTTCTGATAGATTTAAGTGAAGATCGGGAAGCAGCTCTATATGGGGCCTATGACTAAGAGTTGTCCATTAGGGATCATTTTTAGAATACTCATTAATGGATGTAATAAACGCATACAAACCCAATTTAAGTAAGATCTATATGACAATTTGAATCTTATGGCAATTTATGTCGATTTCATAGGGGTCATTTGTATGGGGGCTAGGTCTGAACATGGACCGATTCTCACCAATTTCAACAGCGTTTATCCCATGGCCGATAAAAGACCAAATACTAAATTTCATCAAAATATATTCATATTTGCGACCTGCAGTTTGATTACAAGCTTTACATGGACACACAGACGAACGAACGGACGGACGGATATCATTAAATCGAATCAGTTAGTGATTTGGATTCGATCGGTATAATTAAAGATGGGTGTGGGTCAAATATTTTTGGTTGTTACAAACAGCAGCACAAAGTCATCATACCCAAACCACATAGTGGTATAGGGTATAAATAATATTATATATGTACATATACATATATCTTATATGCATAAAAAATAAAATTAAAAAATATATAAAGTAGAAAAAATATGTATAATATTTCAAATGGATTACATAAAATTTTAAAAATATAAATAAATTTAAATAAAATACATATCAAAAATTAAAAAAAATATATAAATTTCATTAAAAATAAAAAATTATAAAACAAATATATAAAATTTATATAATATATATATATATATGTATAATATAAAAATAATATAGAATTTATAAATATATATATCAAATATATATATATATATATATATATATATATATATATATATATATGTATATATCTATATGGGGGATTTCATGTCAAGTGCACCAACTTTTGAAACCGATGTCTTCCGATCGGGATGAAATTTGCACCAAGGTTAGTCCTATTGGATAGTAGTTTAGACACAATTTTTCAACAAGATTGATCCAGATATCTCTGAGTTCGAGGGGATCAAAATTTGACATTTTGGCCAAACAGGTGTTTTTCCCATACTTGTAACTTATTACCTATTGTTCTTAGAAAATTTTCTCCCAAATAGTTTAGATAGCTATTTCTTCAGTATTTCGGAAAAAAATACTTAAAAAAAAAATTTTTTTTTGTAGACTTTTTTTTGCTAAATTAAAGCATTTTTTGCCTTTTTTTTCCAAAAAGGGCATTTTTTTTTTTATTTTTTCATAAGAAAGCTTAGGATTTTTCCTTTAAGAGTTTTTTGGTCGCTTAGTGGGATGGGAGTGGGATATCTATCAAAATAAATATTTTGTAACTCAAGACAACGGTTTTTCAATTTTTTTTTTCCCATTTGTGTCTAAAACCTTACAAATAAAACTTATACTGAGAAATTAGACAAACTAAACTTTCCGAAGGTATATAACATACCTAACTAAAATTTTATACCCTCGTTACTGTAATACTCAGAATATGTTAACCTCAGGAAAAAATTGCTTTTTTTCTATAGAAATGTTGAAAAATTATTATTTTTTATTTATTTTTAATAATAATTAAATTAATGTATAATAATAATAATATTAAAAATAAAAAGATAAATAATTTATTAAAATTTAATCTTAATTGCATTAGATCCATTTATATCATAACTATTTTTATACTTAATTTATTGTAGCTGATGAAGTATTTAAGTCTTGTAAATTTTTAAATACCCAGTCTTTCATCCAGCTTTTTTGTCGCCTTTATTTACTGCGTTTTTTTATCAATCCTTTCTTGGCGTTACTAGGTTCAGCTGTTGCTTTCGCTGCTGGTTTATTTGTTGTCTTTGGAAAGAAATCGCATTGAATAGAGGCAGAAAACTTTTTCAACTTCAGTCTTCCATCGACAAGCGGTATAAAAGCATGGTATTGAGCGGTGCAATCGATTGTTACCGCAGCATCGAATCTGCTCTTCAGTGTTTTCAATGTTTCCTGATGATCCTCTTTGCTACTAAAAACTATTTTAGTTTCTTTACAATAACTCTTTGCCCAATGGAATAAAGCAGTCGCATCTAAGATGCGATCTTGATGAGAACACTGGAGGCTATACTTCGCTTCGTTTCTTTTAAGGTTTGCTCCAATACCATCACATGCTCCTTTACCATGAGCAGTAGGATGAAAATGCCACTCAGCTGGCATTCCAAAATCTTTTTCATGGGCCATAAGATTTGCCAAGCTACTTTTGTTTTTAAAATGTTGACGAACTCCGTCCGAAACGTAGTATACCTTCTTTACTGTAAATTTAGATTTTATAAATTTTAGTATTCTCTTCTGGTACTCATAAACTGCAACGGTATCATGTTTTAAATCGTCGGATATGATTGCGATACTTTTGTGTTCCAGTTTTTCATCTTTCTTGTTGTAAATAACTACTGTGAATATAGTTGCTTGGTCGTTATTGAAGTGGAATGCTTGTATTGCATCCTGAAGAACATATTTATAGTTTTCTGCGAAATCATATGAAATAACGAATTCACCAGACTTCAAATGTATCTTCAAATCCTTGAAGAATGACCATTGCTCTTTGACTAAAAAGTCATGGGTTCTCAAGTTTAGCAATCCTGTACACATTTCTTCCACAAAATCATCCACATTTAAAATGATTGTTTTCAATGTGCATCTGTCAGTCTGAATCCAAGAATCAAATTTGACCTCCTCTATATATTCTCGATCTAAATAGTTGATTAAATTTTCTTTGATGAATGTGGTTTTCGGGCAATTGGTACATTCACCTAAGTGGCAAGAAGTTGTTGCATTAGGACACATAGTCAATTTAAGGCAATCGCGGTAATCGTGTAAATCTTCTGCCGAATCATCTGTTAAATACTTTAAGTTGATTTAATTCAACATCAGTTTACCATTTTCATGGTAAATGCAAACGCATACTGTGTGAGTTCTGCTGCTTTCTGCCAAAACGCAATGTTTTGGCCTCATTTGGGTTAATATCGTGAAGCCAATTCTAACATCCTCGTGTTCAGATTGAAATATTGCAAATAACTCTTTCAGGTTACAGATAACCATTCTCTTCTGTTATGTTATGAAGGTATGTTACATACCTTCGGAAAGTTTAGTTTGTCTAGTTTCTCAGTATAAGTTTTATTTGTAAGGTTTTAGACACAAATAGGAAAAAATTCTAAATAGTGCATTTGTGAAAAATCGAAAAACCGTTGTCTTGAGTTACAAAATATTTATTTTGATAGATATCCCACTCCCATCCCACTAAGCGACCAAAAAGCTTTTAAAGGAAAAATCCTAAGGCTTCTTACGAAAAAAAAAAATTCCCTTTTAAAAAAAAGGCAAAAAATGCATTAATTTAGCAAAAAAAAAGTCTACAAATTTTATTTTTTTTTTAAAGTATTTTTTTTCGAAATATTGAAGAAATAGCTATCTAAACTGTTTGGGAGTAAATTTTCTAGGAACAATAGGTAATAAGTTACAATGATGAGAAAAAACACCTGTTTGGCCAAAATGTCAAATTTTGATCCCCTCTAACTCAGAAAGATCTAGACCGATCTTGTTGAAAAATTGTGTCTAAACTACTAACCAATAGGACTAACCTTGGTGCAAATTTCATCCCGATCGGCAGACATCGGTTTCAAAAGTTGGTGCACTTGACATGAAATCCCCCATATATATATAATTTTATATACAGTTTATTAAAATAATATGTACAATGAAAAAAATATTAAATTTATAAAAAACAAGTAAGAAAATTATAGTCGGTCTAGACCGACTATACAATACCATGCTTTAGATACCAACTAATTGGATATAGAAAATAAGAATAAACCTAATTTGAGTGGCATTGTTATTAATTTTTTTGGCTGCAGATATGAAAAAGTTCATATCGGGTGCTATCGGACCGATCCTGACCATATTTGGTAAGGTCAGTTAATTTTAGCAAAAACATATACAAGCCAAATTTGGGAAAAATCTGTGCAATATTTTTGTTTTTGATAGATTTAAATGAAGATCGGGAAGCAGCTTTATATGGGGGGCTATGACTAAGATCTTATAGGGTTTCTTTTTGGACTACTGATTAATGGGTGTAATAAACTCACACAAACCCATTTTGACCGAGATCTGGATCATATGGCAATTTAAGTCGATTTCATAGGTGTCATTTGTGTGGGGACTATGTCTGCACATGTACCGATTTTCGCTAATTTCAATAGTGTTCATGCTGTGCTTGATAGAAGCATACATACCAAATTTCATCCAAATATATTCATATTTGCGACCTGCAGTTTGATTACAAGCTTTACATGGACACACAGACGGACGGACATCGTTAAATCGAATCAGCTAGTGATTCTGATTCGATCGGTATAATAAAAGATGGGTCTAGGTCAAATATATTTGGTAGTTACAAACTTCAGCACAAAGTCATTATACACTGACCACATATTGGTATAGGGTATAATTATGTTAGTCCGACAGATTTCTCTAAATTTGGTATGCACGATCCCTGTACACCGGGAAAGGTGGACATATGATTCTTACCGACCACGCCTACTTTTATGCCCAGTTTTTTTATACGATTCATTTTCTGTTTTTTGATATATTTGTTTGCAATACAAATTTTTATTTTCAACGGATTTCTCTGAAATTTGGTACACACAATCTCTGTACTCGCCGCGCCTACTTTTGCGCCTACTTCTAGTTACAAAAATTTATTTTTTTCCTTTATTTGTTTCTTTGTTTGACTGCTATACAAACTTTTATTTTTCAACGGCTTTCTCTGAAATTTTGTGCACGTGATCTCAGTACTCCAACCAAGGTCCGATTATATAGCTTTCTGGCCATGCCTACCTTTACGCCCACTTTTTAATAAAACTCATTTTCTGTTTTTTGGTACATTTGTTCGCTATACAAATTTGTATTTTTCAACGGATTTCTCTGAAATTTGGTACATACGGGAATAACTTCACGATGACCAAATTCCCCAAATTTAAGAAAAAGGTCCCCAAAAGAAATGAAAAAATTAACTTACTCCCCAAATTCGTTCTAAAATTTTTCATATTTTTATTTAATGAACTTTGTTAAATATTTAAGTGAAAATTTACATACTAATCTCAATATCTGTCCTACAATATACGCATTTAAATTCTGAATTCTCTTCGGTAGCATCATTTTCGGTAGCAAATATCGGAATGATCTGAAAAATATATTTTGGCAATTAAAACAAGTTGACAAAAACTGCGCGGCAGCACGGGTGTGGCTGCCAAACGCGCGGACGCGGACGCGACTCGCTCACGGAACACAGCTCAGTGAAAAGTCTTAAAGCAACCTTGCGACACAATTTTAAACGTCGTATTCATTTTCCATTTTTGAAACTTCTATAAATTTGTCCTCTCTGCTCAATGGTGATCATTTATTGAATGAAGTAATTAAATTTTTAAAACTTCTGATTCCTTTAATTTGCAAACGATTCCGTAATATTTGATGTGTATAAAATAAATAAACTTAAAAAAAAAAAAAAACTTCAGCAGTTTCGCAGCTTACTTTTGAAGTATTTTGGCTGTAGCGTCTTTAAAAAAACTTCTAAATTAAAAAATCAAAAAATTTTAAATTGAAATAAAAAATGAATTTACTCCCCAAAAAACGTAAACATTGGGGAATTTTTTTCATCATGAACAAATTCCCCAATCCCATAAAAATTTTTAGGGAGAAAGATTATTTTTCCAGGAATATGTTCATTGGGCACTAAGTACTCATAGTGAACCATTTTTCAAGTCAAAGGCCTTTGGATACCGGCAAGACAGGGTAAAAACAGCTAGTATAAAATATATATAAAAATTTAAACAAATAATAAATTTATAAAAAAAAGTATATACAGTTTATAAAAATATAAACTATATAAATTTAGAAAAATAGTGTAAAATGTGTAGATACTAAAAAATTTTTATAAAGATAATGAAAGAAATCGAAAAGTAAATATATATAAAATTTATAAAATAAAGATATATAAAATTAAAAAAATAATATATATTTCTTAAATGTAAAATAATAAAATTAAAAAAAAAATATATAAAATAGAAAATATATGTATAATGTTTTTAAAATTAAAAAAAAAAAATAAAATTTAAAAATAAATATAAAGAATTTATAAAAAAATAGTTATAAAATTTAAAAAAAAAAAAATAACAAAAATTAAAAAAATATATATAAAATTCATTAAAAATAAAAAAAATATGATATATGTATATATATAACATTTATAAAAAAAAATATAAAATATATAGATATATAAAATATATAGAATATAAATATATAGAAAATTCATTAAAAATAAAAAAATATAATATATTTATATATATATAACATTTATAAAAAAAAATAGAAAATATATAGAATTTATAAAAAAAATATGTAATAAAAATAAATAAATGTAAATGTATATATATATATACATGCAATATTAAAAAAATAATATTATATATTTATCTTATATGCATAAAAAATAAAATAAAAAAATATATAAAGTAGAAAAAAATATGTATAACATTTAAAAAAGAATAACATAAAATTTAAAAAATATAAATAAATTTAAATAAAATACATATCAAAAATTAAAAAAAAAAAATATATAAATTTCATTAAAAATAAAAAATTTTAAAATAAATATATAAAATTTATAAAATATATACATGTATATAATATAAAAATAATATAGAATTTTTAAAAATATATATCAAATATATATATATTTATACATATATATGTATATAGATAGATAGATTTAAGCGAATATCGGGAAGCGGCGTTATATGAGGGCTATGACTAAGAGTTGTCCAATAGGGATCATTTTTCGACTACTGATTAACGGATGTAATTAATACATACAAACCCAATTTGACTAAGATTTATATGATAATTTGGATCTTATGGCAATTTATGTTGATTTCGTCATTTGTACGGGGGCTAGATCTTAACATGGACCGGTTCTCACCAATTTCAATAGGGTTCATCCTATGGCCGATAAAAGCTTACATACCAATTTTCATTAAAATATATTCATATTTACGACCTGCAGTTTGATTACAAAGTTTACATGGACACACATACGGACGGACGGACGGACATCGTTAAATCGAATCAGTTAGTGATTCTGATTCGATCGGTATAATAAAGGATGGGTCTAGGTCAAATATTTTTGGTAGTTACAAACAGCAGCACAAAGACATTATACCCAAACCACATAGTGGTATACGGTATAAATATATATGTATATTATTTGAAATATATAAATCTAAAAAAAATTGTACATAATTTATTTTAAAAAAATATGAAAAATAGTATATACATATAACTTAAAAAAAAACAGTGTTCGGTATTCGCGACTACCCATTATCGCTACGATCCAGATATTTCGACAGATAAATGTTTAATATTGCAGGTTCTATAATGGCGATAGTCGAAAAAAAATGTTCTATATTCGTGACTTTTATTATACCCAAACCACTATGTGCAAACCACTATGTGGTTGGGTATAATGACTTTGTGCTGCTGTTTGTAACAACCAAAAATATTTGACCTACACCCATCTTTAATTATACCGATCGAATCAGAATCACTATCTGATTCGATTTAACGATGTCCGTCCGTCTGTGTGTCCATGTAAAGCTTGTAATCAAACTGCAGGTAGCAAAATATGAAGATATTTTGATGAAATTTGACATATAAGCTTCCATTGGCCATGGGATGAACGCTATTGAAATTGGTGAGAATCGGTCCATGTTCAGACCTAGCCCCCATACAAATGACCCCTATGAAATCAACATATATTGCCATAAGATCCAAATTATCATACAAATCTTAGTCAAATTGGGTTTGTATGTATATAATACATCCATTAATCAGTAATCCAAAAATGATCCCTATTGGACAACTCTTAGTCATAGGCCCCATATAGAGTTGCTCCCCATCTTCACTTAAATCTATCAAAAAACAAAAATATTGCACAGATTCTTTTCAAATTTTGTTTGTATATATTTTTGCAAAATACAAGAGACTTTACCAAACATGGTCAGGATCGGTCCATTTTTGAGCCTAGTCCCCATATAGATATAGCATCCGATATGAAATTTTTCATATCTGCAGCCGAAAAAATTAATAAAAATCCCACTCAAATTTGGTTTATGCTTATTTTCTATATCCAGTTAGTTGAGTCTAAGAGATAGGGTCTTTAAACGCATGGTATAGGGTATCGTATAGTCGGTCTAGACCGACTATAATTTTCTTATTTGTTTTTTCTTCAAATTGTATTAGGATTATCTACTTGCTTGGTTTGATTACAATGGTTTGCCACATTTTTTAAAACAGAGAGAGAGAGAGAGAGAGAGGACAATGCCCAAATAAGCAGAAATTTTGCGATCAAAAGCCCTTCCGTTTCATTCCAAAGTTTATCAAACCAATGCAAGTTTCAATGCTAGTGAATGATGGTTTAAGTGTCGACATTGAACTAGATGTTTAAAACTAATCGCCAAAACATTGTCTTCGAACCTTCGTTTTATTAACCATTTTTGGAAGAGTTTGAAGATTAAGTTGATAGGCATGGGTTTACCCTAGATCAAACCTACAAAGTCAACGAATCCGGTTTATATTATCGGATGCTTCCAAATCACACTCTTGTCACATGTAGTGGGACTACGGCACCCGGAAGGAATGTTTGTTCGAGGGAATTTTTTCTCCTGTTCAAATGAGAACAGCAATCTGAAATTGTTTGTAGTTTTAAAATCTAAAACTCAACGCGCTCTTAAAGGATTTTTCAGTAAGAACGCGTGTTGACATCATTCATTTTCAAGGACTAGTTTTATTTCGAATTAATTCCCCATGTACGTTAACTTCGTTACATTTGACAAAATTAAAATGTACATAAAAATCTTTTTTTAGGTCAGAGAATTTTTGTCTTCATAAGGTCTGCCACCAAATTACACTTCATGAAAAAACATCTCACCCACTTGCTGGGCGAGAAGGGGACAAATTTGGAGTTAAAACTAAAAATTTCAATTTAAAAGAACTATTTAAATTCTATCTACGTCCTTTAACCCTTACACGACCAATGGGACTTATATGTCCCATTTTTATTTTTCCTTATATTTTCCACATTTTCCAACCGATTTTTTTAAAGCTAACTTGAGTCGACATATCAAAAAAGTAGGCTCATGTTTTGCTCAGGACCTAAGACGGTGACCTCAAAGTCTGAAAATTATGTTTCGGGCGTTATTCAACCAAAAACGTTAAAATCCTGATATAACATGGACCAGCATTTATGGTTTTCAGAAACACCAAACTATTTGGAATCGGTTTATTATTCAGCAAAATTCAGTATGGGACATATATGTCCAATTTTTCGTCAATGTTAAAATATATGTTTTATATTTTTTATTAAATAAAAAAAAAATTCATAATATTAAATCAACAACTAATTAAACTATAAATAAAAAGACTTAAAAAGATTAATCTTCAAAGAGTTTTTGTGAAACAAAAAGGTTATTACAAAAGGAATAATTTTCTTTTCCATTTTTAGTACAAACTAAAAAAGTAGTAATCGATTCTATGTGATCTATATTTAAAAATTTACAACAAATACAGAACCAAAGCTACAGTTATTTATGTAAAAAATAAAAAAAAATCACTGACTTGCTTTGGGCAGAGTAAATTATTTGCTAATTTTGTCCGTTGACGACCAATGAGATATATATGTCCCATGTATTTTCCTTGAAGGAATTAAAAAAAAAATTTTTTGACGACTCTTTTGTTTAGAAATGTTGGGTCGTTGAGTACGAATCCACAAAAAAAAAATTAAAATTTTCCAGCAGTTTAGGTTCGGTCGTGAAAGGGTTAAATATAATGTAAATATTTCAAAAATATATGAATAAAAAAGTATTGGTTTGTAATAATTACACACTATTTTTTTAATGAAATTTTGGGTTCGGTTATCGTGAAAATCCAGTTTTCGCAACAGCTCTGGTATTTAACCCTGCTTTCATAACCCTATTGGAAGTTGCTGAGATGATAGCCATACGTCTGTGGGACTTATCATACTTTTTCTGTATGGTGACAGCAATTTTATAACTATTTTATAACTTTTTTGTACTCACATGTATTCTTTATATATTTCCTTATTATTTAAATGTATTTTCGAATAAACTTTTTTTATTGAAATAACAGAAAATTAACAATTTCAGTCTTCTTATAAAACCACCAAAATAAATGTTAGTAAAAACAATACGTCTCTCGGACGTAGGTTATCAAAGCAGGGTTAATTGGTCGCACTGTATATATAACATATCAAAAATAGATATATTTTTTAAAAATATATATCAAATTTTTCAAATAAACACATAGAATTTTTCCAAAAATATATAAAATTTATTTAAAAAAAATATATTATAATTTATTAATTATAAAAATAACCACCACTCTTGACCCCGACGTGATTTGAACACGCAACCTTCTGATCTGGAGTCAGACGCGCTACCGTTGCGCCACGGAGCCACATAGTTTAGGTCTGACAATTGTGTGTTTTCTTCATTTTCTGTAGATTTGTCCGTAAATGCAATTGTGTGTTGTCAAATGTTCAAGTACGTACATTGCGGTTGTTTCTAAAAATACATAAATGTGTTATTTTAGTACAAATATTTGAGTGCAGAGTGCGCTCTTACTCTTACTTATTCACCTAGCACACGATTTGAGAGAATTATGTTGGTTTGAGTCTCAGATATATAGTTTAACTTGTTATAATGGTTTTTGTAATGGCTTTGTTTGGCTACAATAAACAAAACATAAACGAAACTTAACATGCATGCATTTTACCATATTTTTATAACTCGGAAATTGCTGAAACTCCATCTACATAACTGGAAACACCAGTACTCTTTACTTGTTAGGGCCTTTTAGAATATTCTGCCAAAATATTTTTCTGGGGAAAATTTAATTTTTTTTGAAAATAATTCAAGTTTTTTTTTTATTTATTTTTGTTTTTATTTATTTATTTATTTGATGACCTAGCACAACAATACAAAAATCTTATAAATTATAGTGCTAGTGAGTAATGAGAATATAAATCATATTTAACAATAACATAAAAAGAAAAGAATATAAAAATTAAATTGATAGGTAACTAATGTATAAAGAATTTAATCAAAAAGAAAAGAAATTAGTTGATACATTGAATTTAACAAAGGAATTTAAGCAGCTCATTTTTAAACTTGTTAGCGTTGCTTATGATTTGAATTCGAAGAAGAAGGTTCCAAAGACTAGTGGAGTAAATAAAAAACTGACGTTGTGATAAAAGGCTTTTAAATCTTTTTTGGATTATATTTTTGCCACGAATAGATCTGGCAAATTGTATCCTTCTATAAAGTCAGATAGGTAACGTTGATGTTATAATTTTTGTTTTTAAATTTAAGGAGATCTTCAAAACTCATTTGATTTATCTGATATGAATAAATGGATATAGATTCACCGCGTCCTTTGTTGTAAATATATCTAGCAATATTGTTGTAAGCAACTTTGAGTTTTCTAAAGTCATTACTATCACAGTTTGCATAAATTTAGCAGCCATATAATAAAACGGGGATGAGATACGTTTTAGCTAACAACATACGTATATTAAAAGGTGTGGAGGATTTTACGATCCAAAGATTTCGAAGCATTCCATATATGCGTCCTACGGCGGAATTGATATGGTTAGACCAAGTTAATTTATTATTGAATATCACTCCCAGATTTTCGAAGAATCTACGAATTCAATAGTTTCGTTGTTTATATAAAGTTGAATATCATCATTTAAAGATATATTACTTTTTGAGAGAAAAATACATTAGGACTTTAAAGGGTTTATGCATAATCCATTGGCTGAAGCCCAGTTGTATATGTTTGCTAAATCGTAATTGATATTATTCACACACGAATGAATGTTGTTCAAAGCTGCACTGTTATAAATTTGAACGTCATCGGCATACATTTGAACCTTGCTGTGCGTTATTATATCTGGTAAGTCATTAATATATAATCAGAATAAAAGAGGTCCTAGTACGGAACTACCTTGTTTACATTAAGTGCATTTGAATTTTTACCATTCAAACAAACAACTTGGGATCTCCCAGTGAGATATGAATTGACAAACTTGCAAGCTGATTGAGAAAAGTAACACAATTTTTCAAGTTTTTTCGTTAATATGGAATGGTCTACTGTGTCGAAAGCTTTACTATGATCCAGCAGTATTAAGAATGAAACCATACTGTTATCAAGTTCAGCTCTTAAATCTTCAATCACGTCTGTTAGCGCTGTAATACAGATTCTTCCCTTCACAAATCCAGACTGGAAATCGGACAAAATATTATTCTGACCCAGGTTATCATTAATTTGTCTGCACATGAGATTTTCCATTACTATAGATAAAAAGGGGAGAATTGTAATAGACCGGAAATCATTGTTTTGTTTACGAATAGGGATAATTTTTGAGAGTTTTCATCCTTTAGGAAATACGGATTTTGTAAAGATAGTGTTGAATAGATGAGTAAGAAAAGGCAAGCGATTTGGAATTAGGGCTTTTATAAATAAAGGATTCATTTCATCTAAACCAACAGCATTCCATTTTATTGCTAAGATACTTTCTAGAACTTCACCTTGGGTTACACAGCGGAAACTAAAACGATTTTCAATGGGAACAATGCATAAATCATTATAAATGTTGGATACGGGCGATTGCTTATTATTATTTAGAAACTTATTATTTAGATAGTCTACATCAATAGCGTTACAAGGTGAGGTGTTTTTATGTCCTATACCAATCTTTCGAATTTCTTTCCATTTGGATCGACTGTCAAAAGCTGATGAAAATTTTCTTTGATAAAATAAGGATTTCGCCAACTGGATTCTTTTTACAACATCTTTCCTAGCAGATTTGAATATAAGTTGAAGGTCTGGTGTTTTTTATTTTTTCCACCTGTCATGTGCAACATTAATAGTTTTATTTTCTGATTAAACCATGGATGCTGATTTGCTTTCCCAAATTTGGTTTTTATAGAAACACATAAATTTTTAATATTATCCTGAATGAAAAACAACTGGTCATTAACATCATCAAAACTGTAAATCTGCTGCCAACAGAGTTTTCTACATGTTGATGTAACGTAGTGTAATTAATATTACGGAAGTCTCGATAAGTTATAGAGGTATTATCTTTGATTACATATGAATCATATATACACTATAAAATATCATGGCTTGAAAATGCGGATGCGGAGAGCTGTTGATATAGTAGAACTTTTGAGAGATGATTAACAAATACTAAGTCTATCAAACTCAGGGCCGTCCTAAGGCATATCGGGGCCCCTGGGCACAAAATAATTGGGGGCCCCACTGGAAAGTAAAAAAAAAACGAACGACAAGAATTTTTTGTTATGATTTTAAATTTATTATGTTAAATACAAATTTAATACATGTTATTTAATGTTATAAGAAATATAACCTAGGTATTTATGTTCTGAGTTAAATTGGCTACGCTAAAGGTTTTTTTTTTCGGGATTTCTGTGCTGCAAAATCTTCTATTATATCCTCAAAAACAATTTTTTGAACGACATCACTTGCAATGCACATAATTAACAAGTTAGTTAGGCGTTCTTGTAACATAGACGTTCGTAATTCATTTTTTATTCTCTTTAGCCGAAAAAATGACCGCTCTCCACTACAAATAGTAATCATTAAACAAAGATATATTCTTATAGCAACTTCAACATTTGGAAAAGTTTCTTCTAACTTATCGGACTTTATTAGGTTATGTAAAGCTGAGATACTCAAATCCGATGATTCTGTTGCTATGTTCTTGAGGTACTGCCTTAAATGAAAACATTCTGATATGAACTCCTTAGCATTAATGTCTTTGTGTTAGAATTCGGCAAATTCTTTGTATTTTTTTTTACAACTGGTCAGAATCAATTGTAATTAATTGAGAAAGAAAACTAAAAATTTAATCAATTTCTTGGTATGCAGCAGAACTGTACAGTCTCCGCTGATCCGTCAAAAAAAGTAAGACGTGTGCTGCGAATTTTTTTCTTGCAAACATATCTTTATAGTCACCATTGGGTTTTTTTTCTTTAGCGGCCGATTCGTACTGATCGAAAATATCGCGTGCGTTACTGACATAATCGATTAAAGATGCGTAAAGTTTTGTTGGAACGTCCGGTGTCAAAGTGTTTTTTGTAAACTTATGCTTGTTTTGTTTATAACTCCTAAAAGATCATTCCAAATCTCCGTTAGAAGCATAGTTTGAAATTTTTCAATTTTTTTGGCTAGGCTTTGAGCTTCGTTTCTTGTTTCTCCTGGTTGATTGATGTCATTTGAAATTGATGTTTAAGCTTCAGATATATGAAAATAACCATTTCGCAAAGCATTAATAGCATTAGCACGTACGGACCATCTAGTATCCGGGAGAGACTTCAAAACTTTATTTGTTCCCAAATTCGCTGTCATTATTTTCCATCGTTTGGTCGAAGCCGAGAACAAATTGAATAATTTTTGGACGAATTGGAAGTAGTATACTGCATCTGAAACACATTGAACAGCTTCAACACCTACCAAATTTAATGAATGTGCCGCACATGGAACAAAAATGGCAAATTCACATTTTTCTTTTATTCTTGCCTGAACACCAGAATACTTTCCTGCCATAGTTGATGCATTATCGTAACTCTGCCATCGGCAATCTTTTATAGGAATATCAAGACTTTCAGTAAAGTTTAAAATGGCACCTGATGAGTATTGAGCATTATGTTCATCCATAGGCAAAATTTGCAAAAATCTCTCAATAGGCTCTCCGTCTTCGACGTATCCAACGATAAAGGTGAGTTGGTCAACATGTGAAAGATCTGGTGTAGAATCCACACTAATAGAGTAGTATTTTGCAGCTTTTAGTTCATTAACAATCGCTTTTAGCACTTGCTGTCCCATTATATTAATAAAATTCATTACAAATATTTGCAGAAAAATATGATGTATTTCCTTTTCCACTATTTCCGCAGTTACGCATGTGATCAGCAAGAAAATGATCAAATTCACTAATTAGTTCTAAGCCTCCCAAATAATTTCCGTTATTTTGAGACCCTAATATTTCATTATCACCACGAAAAGCAAGTCCTCTGGAAGCCAAAAATTTCACTACTGCAACAATTCTTTTAAGTATATTCTTCCAATAATTGACTTGTGTATTATATTGGGACAAAAACTCGCTGTCAATTCGCCCAGTAGTTTTGCTTCTTGCGACATATTTCATCGTTGATTCCCTGTGTTGTAAACTGTTCTCGTGCTCCATTAATAAATTACTTATATGTTTCCAGTCTTTATATCCATTTGGAAAACTCAAATTATGACCAGTATCAGTAGTAGTATTAAATAGACGGCAGCAATAACAGTATACAGATTTCTTCGACGGTGAAAATCGGAGCCATTTTCTTTCTAACGACTCACCATTCGTCAATAAACGGGTGAACATATTTTTAGTCAAGTATATAGTTTTTGTTTTACCGCTTGAATCTGGAAAAATTTTAGAAGTTTCGGAGAAGTCACACTCTTTATTTTAAAAAAATTGTGGCCCTTTTTGAGTCCAAATATTGCGTACTTCTTCCATTAAAATTTCATCGCAGTACGTACCAGGATCAGGAGATACACTTTCTATGCTCGTAAATAATAAGTCGCAGAAGCTTGAATTGGAGGATTCTGCATCTAATGTACCTGTTACTATCTCTACATCTGGAACTTCCATAATATTATCATATTTGTCAGACGTAAATTCTTTTTCCCGCTGAAATTCGAAAGTAACCGGATCTTGAGATAATGAAGGCGAAGAATCAGTCATCCTGTTTGTTTCTTCCACCGTCAAAAATTAAGTGAGTTTAGGAAGTTTTTCGGCTATTTCTTTTTGAGCTAGAACTTTTTTTCTTTTTTGTGAACCACTTAAATATGTTCTTTTCGACATAATTAAATTAATTATAAAACAATATAGACAAGTTTTTTACAACTAAGACGTCAAACTGGTAAAAACTTCTTTTAAATATGTTCAATAATTCACATTAAACACTTACACGCCTTCATTGAGTTGACCTTACACTTATCGACTGCATTAAACTTTGATATTCATACGGGAAATCCCCTAAATATACACAATGTCAACTATTACTATCTGCACCAGTCAGGGTTGCCAGTTTTTTTTTTTGTTTGTATCGCCAAATACAGTTGAAAAATCGCCCAAATACATTTTTTTTAGTATTTGTTAATATTTAAGTTTCTGTTAAATTTTTTTCTATTCTTTTTTGTTTTTGAAATTAAAAAAAAAAAAAATTAATAAAAAAATTGCTGAAAATCACCAGAAAAATACAAAATATTTAACCTTTCTTTCGTGTAATCGAATATATCGGCCTTTCGCGGCCCCCATGAGGTCGGGGCCCTGGGCACGGCCCCGTGTGCCCTTATGGCAAAGACAGAATTGATCAAACTATTAGAAGATCTGTGAAAGTGTGTTGGTGTTAACGAATTTACCGGACTGAGATTTAGCAAAAGCATTGGCTCTATTAACGGTTTGTTGACTAGTAGGTTATTATTGAAATCACCAACAATGATTATGTCTTCGTACTGTACCGAAATATTTTCGAGAAGTTTAATAAATACGTCAATTTGTATGTCTCTATGAGGCCTATACACACTTCCAATCAACAGTTTCCTCCTTTCCTTCGTAGTCACCTCAAGAAACAAGTACTCAATTTCACTTCCAATACTTGTTTTGAGTTTTACTATACAGTTTACACCATGCCTAACATATGTGGCGACTATGCCACCTTTCGTGTTAGTTTCGACTCAGATCGATAGAGTTTAAAGCCTTGTAGATTATAAATTGAGTCGTTTATATCCAGAGAAAACCAGATTTCGGAGATACAGATTATATCAACGCCAGCTGAGGCAAACAGGTATCTGAACTCATCCATTTTATTTTTTAAACTCTGTGCATTTAAATGCACAATGTTTAGACCTACTCGTTGCTTGGACAAAATTCTAAGCATATTCAGCCCAATTCTCAATAACAATTCCCTGGGAATTTTTTCCCTATTCCCTGTTCCCCTATTCTTAATAAAATATCCCCGGGAATTTTTTCTCTTTTCCCTTTACCCTTATTCTAAAAGAACTTCGAAAATGGGAATCTCTTCCCCGGGAAAAAAAAGTAGCTATTCTGAATGTCAATAAAAGGTAGAATAATTTGGGAATAATTCCGCTAAAAAATTGAGAGGGTGTGCTGCGAAAAATGTAATTCATGTTCTTTTAAACACAATGCAAGCCAACCCTGATGTTGATGCTTTGCTCCGCAACTGCTCTTCTGCTTCAGCTACGATCAGAAACGCTACACTGAACATTTTTTGTATTTATTTATTTTTAATTTATTAAAGATTTAAAAAAAGTTTTACTTTTAATTTCCACAAAATTTTTTAAATTTGTAAACAAAACAAAACAACTAAGCAAAACAGCTGTCTTCGAATAATCGAAATTCTCTCTCCCATATTATTCTTCTCCCCGCCTGTTTAGAATAGGTGGATTTATTCTCGGGAAAAATGAATTCCCCGGGAACTCATTTCCCTGGGAATATTTAGAATTGGGCTGATTGTAATTTTATTAGTTATACCCTATACCACTATGTGGTTTGGGTATAATGACTTTGTGCTGCTGTTTGTAACAACCAAAAATATTTGACCTACGCCCATCTTTAATTATACCGGCCCAACTAACTGGATATAGAAAATAAGCATAAATCAAATATGAGTGGGATTTCTATTAATTTTTTTGGTTGCAGATACGAAAAAGTTCATATCGGATGCTATATCTTAATGGGGACTAGGCCCAAAAATGAAACGATCCTGACTATGTTTGGTAAAGTCTTTTGTATTTTGGAAAAATATATACAAACAAAATTTGAGAAGAGTCAGTGCAATATTTTTGTTTTTTGATAGATTTAAGTGAAGATCGGGAAGCAGCTCTATATTGGGCCTATGACTAAGAGTTGTCCCAGGGATCATTCTTAGACTACTCATTAATGGATGTAATAAACGCATACAAACCCAATTTGAGTAAGATCTACATATATCACAATTTGGAACTTATGGCAATTTATGTCGATTTCATAGGGGTCATTTGTATGGGCGCTAGGTCTGAACATGGTCCGATTCTCACCAATTTCAACATCTTTCATCCTATGGAAGATAGAAGCTTATATACCAAATTTCATCGAAATATATTCATATTTGCGACCTGCAGTTTGATTACAAAGTTTACATGGACACACAGACGGACGGACATCGTTAAATCGAATCAGATAGTGATTCTGATTCGATCGGTATAATGAAAGATGGGTCTAGGTCAAATATTTTTGGTAGTTACAAACAGCAGCACAAAGCCATTATACCCAAACCACATGGTGGTATAGGGTATAATAACAATTATTTTCCGTCCCCGCTTTAAATTGAAGTAGCGTGTAGTCGATTTCTTTTCTCTTTTACTCATGACCCAGAAATAGAAAGCCAACTCTAATAATAAAAAAAAACAACTATAAATTCAAATTTTATTATAATTAAAATATTATAATGTTGATTGTGAGACACAGGTGGAGGGTATCAAAGATCCGGCACAGCCGAATTTAACACTTTTACCTCTTTTGATTTTGTTTTTCTTCTTAAAATATAATTTTGTACTTACCATTTGGTCAATTTCTATATTTTATGACCCTGCTTAATTTAGTTTAGGGGATCTTATAAGAAACTTTCTGAATAAAACAAAAAATATCATAATTTATTTAGCAGATTTTTTGTTCATTTTATTGAGTTTTTAATGCAAGCTGTTACATTTAAGTTTTTCCTTTTTTTTTTTTTTGGTAAATATAAAAGTATATGACGATTAAATGAATTCTTAATAAGTTTTTTTAATGTTGATATTAATTTTTTTGTTGTAGTATTTTACGAAATTATTATTGTGCGCACGTACATTTATTAAATGAAAAAAAAAAGTGAAAGAAATAGGAAAAAAAATGATTGAAAAATTTCTAAGAAAGCTTAAAATGTTTTTTGTTATTTAATAACTTTAAATATATATTTTTGTTATATGGATTTTTCCAAGGTGATATTAAATTTTTTACAGTGTAAAATTTATGTACATAGAACTACACCCACGAAAATACATCAGTTGCAAATACACTTAGAAATTAAAGAAAATATAGTTTATCAAGCAAAAATAAAAAAAGGATTTTAATGAAAATAATAAAGAAATATTGGAGACCCTGAAACATTTATATATGTATATATATAAATATATGTTGTTTTTTTTATAAATTTTTAAGTTTTGTTTTACTAATAAGCTTTTTTTTTCTTTAAAGATATATGGCTTAAGGCTAAAAAAAGTGTCAATGGGGGAACAAGTGTATATAGAGCTTTTTTAAGAGTAAATATGAAGCAGGTGCGGTGGCTTTGGTTTTATAAAATCTTTTTGATAGTTTTTTTTTTTGTTGTTTTTGTAGAGTTAGTGTAAAATATTTACCAATTTTTTTTTTATAATAAAGAACTAGTTTTTAGTGGATCTATTATGTTTTCCAAAATTATTTATCGCGTTTTCCTACACTAAAAATCTCTTTCTTTAAATTTTATCCAATATTTTTTTTTTTATAATTACCTTTTTTGTAGTTTTAAATCCAATTCGAAAAATAAATGAAATAAAAACACAATTTCAAGGTTTTGTTTGTTTTTTTTTTTGGTTTTTGTTTGTTATTTTATATTTATGCAAAATATTTCAAAAGAAGAAGAAGAAGAACACAAATACTTTTTTTGGGGGGAAATTTTTGGGGCGAAATTTTCGTTTAAACTAATCCTTTTGTTTTACTGTTAAAAGTGGAAAAAATGTGTTTTACATCATGACAATTTGTTGGTATTTTGAAACATTTTACATTTTTTGTTTATTTTTTTTTTCAGTTTTTCTTTTTTGTATTTTTATTAAATATATTTGTTTTGTTTGTTTAGCGTACAATTATTGTTGCAATTACAATTGTCTTGAGTACAGTTATATATTAAAGATTTTAATTATACATATATTCTTGTTTGTCTTATTATGTAAATTAATCGAAATTAAGTGAACTGATAAATTTAAATATAAGTTTATTTCTTTTCTTTATTAATTTATATTTTGTGTAAAGTTTTTCTTTTTTATTTATATTATATTATTTTTGTTTTACGCAGGACGGGGTTTTTTATCTTGTTTTTTAATCTTACATTCATGCTAAGTTTTACATAAATATTGTTGTTTGTTGTTATTAAATATTATATATAATAATAAAGTTAAATGATTAGATGAGTTTTTAAGCATTTCTTTTTTTTTTGGTAAATTTCTGGATGTTTTTTTTTTGTGACTAGTTTTAATAATTTAATGCTTTGGTAATTAATTTAGCTTAAGTGTATCGTAGTGTATAGTGTCTTTTTTTGGTTTAAACAAAAAAATTCAAATGTAATTTTTTATTTACTATGCTAACTCTGTAGGAAATAAGCAAATTTTTCTTGTTAAAGTAATAAAATCGTAGTTCAAAAAGAGCTGAGATTGTTTGTTGGGTGTACAAAGAGACTGAGAGAGCGATTTGAGAAACTTTTTGCAAAGAGAGGAGAGCATGTAATAAACTGAAAGAAATTTCCTTTAAAAGTTTTTTTATATAAAACATTTTTGAATAAATTATGAAAAGTTAAGAAAAAAATTATATTTTTTAATTAGAAAAAAAAAAAAAAAAAAAATATGTATAAATTATATAAAATTCCAATGGGAAAAAGTTGGTCAATACTTAATGCAGTTACGTTCATCACTTACTGACTCAGTAACAGTGTATGATTTTCGTAAAGGGAACCGTTTTTAAAAAAGTACTTTTACTTAAAAAGAAACATATTTTTTAAAAGTATATTTTCTTAAAAAATTAACTTTTCATAAAAAAGTAGCTATTCTGAAATAAGTACCTTTGCTTACAAAATACATTTTGCTAAAATTATAAATTTTCGTTAAAAAGTACCTCTTCTTAAAAAAACAATTTTCTTAAAATAGTACCTTTTCACAAATGAGTAACAAAACTACATTTTCTTACCTCTTCTAAAAAATGCATTTTGTTAGAAAAATACTTTTTCTTAACAAAAGTATATTTTCTCAAAAAATCGTAATTTCTCCAAAAAATTTTTAGCTTAAAATAGTACCTTTTATTTAAAAAATAAATGATGTTTTAAAAACGTACATTTTCTTATAAAAGTAAATTTTCTTAAAAAAAAGTCAATGTATAATGTCAAAGTAAATGTCAAATGTCAAAGTAAAAAATTCCCTTCTTTACAAAAAAGGTATCTTTTCTTAAAGAAGTTCATTTTCTTAAACAGTAGCTTTTATTAAAAAAGTAAATTTTCTTAAATAAGTAACATTTCTTAACAAACTACCTTTGATTAAAAAATTGAATTTTTTTTTAAAAGTACCATTTCTTTTAAAAGTACCTTTTCTTTTAAAAGTACCTTTTCTTTTAAAAGTACCTTTTCTTTTAAAAGTTCCTTTTCTTTTAAAAGTATCTTTTCTTAACAAAATTACCACTTTGTAGAAAAAGTACTTTTTCTTAGTAAATTATGCTTAAAAAGGTATAATATCTTAAAAAGATACTTTTTTTTTTTAAAATGTTTCTTAAAAAAGTAAATTTTCGAAAAAAGTGGATTTTTTTTTAAAATACCTTCTCTATACAAAGTAATTTTGTACAATATTTCAATAAAAGTAGTTTCTCTTAAAAAAGAGTTTCGTTTCTTAAAAAAGTGACTCCTTTTTCTTAAAAAGTAATATTTCTTAAAAATTAATTTTTCCTAAAAATTAACATTTCTTAACTTTTAACTGTGGAGATGGTGGTAAATTTTACCCTGACGTACTGTTTTTTTATATTTTTTTTTGTACAAAAAAAAAAACGATTGTGAAATAAAATGCAATAAAATTTTATTGAAATTTTTATTTTTTAAATTATTAAAAAAAAAAAAATAATAATTCCGAAGAAATGTTTTTGATTAATATTTTTTAGTATGTTCCAAAATTTTAACTCCATAGTTAAAGGTTAAAATGTAGTTTTTTTAAAAAGTACAGTGTGTGAGAAAGTAATTTTTATTTGTTCAAACTTTTGGGATTAATTGTAAATATTTTTTGTTTGAATAGTAAACAAATAAAAGATAATGAATATAAATAAAGTATTTTGAACATGCAACATGTTTACCAAGTTCAATGCATTGTTAATTTGAAGTTCCCAAATAATAATTTTTTGGCTTTTGTAATAAAATGTTTATAGAAAAACATTTAATTTTCGAAAATTTTTCATCTTCGGAATACTTTTTGCTGTTGTCATATTTTGGGTCTTTAAACATCTTTCTGATTCCTTAGTTTGACTAATTTTTCCCAAATGAAAATAAATTACTACTAATAATTAGGAAAAAAAAAGGAGAGAAAAAGAAAGCATATATCGATTGATTCATTTAAATTTTGCGATTCTGAACTATTTTGGATTCCATTGATAAATGGAATGCACTGGCAAAATATCTTTAAATTGGCAAAATTGGATGATATGCCCTCACGGCTTGAAATATGTTTCTGAAATCAAAAACAATCTGTGAATACTGTTAATCATACCGGTTTACAGTATCTAGCACCGTTATAGAAAATTATGTGAATTTTAAAAATAATATACATATATTTATAATTGATAATATTGTGTTTATAGCCAAAACTAGAAGTAGTTTGGTTAAGAATTAGTTTTCATATCGTACAGCTTTATTTTGTACTAATTCCAGAAGTTTATACAACACTAACAACATCATAGCAATATATTCTACTTTTAGTTTATTGATGTATTTCCTTCTATTTTCATTTTATTTTCTTTGCTATTTGGAAATTTTCCGGTTTATTTTTAGATGAAATAATTTTCATAACAAAAATTAAATTTTTAAACTTTAATTGCAAGATCGACTTTGAAATTTTGAGACAATCAAATTTAATGAAATATTTCTCAATAATAGAAAAAATATATATATTTTTTTTAAATTCTTCAAAAATTTATTCATATTCAATATATTAAGACAAAATTAAATTTCTTAAAAATATTTTTTTTTTTTTAAATTAATTTTTTTATTCTTAATTGAGAGGTCGACTTTGAAAATCAAATTTAATGAAGCTTCACAGGTGCGTTTCAAAAGTAGAAAAAAATACCTTCTTAATTGTTTTTAAAATTCTTTAAAAATTAATGACAATTATGGAATTAACTTTCAGATATACGTTATATAAGTATTAGCATAAATTTAAATAAACTTTCAGAAATTGGATATATTAAGAAAAATTTTAGTTTCTTAACTTGAGTGTTAAAAAATTTATCAAAAATAATTTGAAAAATTTATTCATATTTTTTTTTAATAATGTACAATTTTTGCAAAATTATTAAAAAATTTTGTAAAAATTATTTTTAAAAATAATTTTCTGAAATTCTAGTTATTTTTTAATTGATTTAATATCTTGTAACATTTTTTTATGTTTAATAAAGCTCTACTCCTCTAATATTTTCTCTTTAGTTTTTATATTCTTCGGCCAAAAACAACGTAGTTTCATTTATTAGTTTTTTTTTTTTATAAAATTTTTATGATATTCTGTTTATGGTTAAAACAGATTTTTTCATATACATAAATTTAATTTTTCTTTTGACTAAGCTCTTTTTAAACTACTTTTTCATAGAAAAATTCAAAACTTTTTTATAAATTTTTTTTTAAATTTGCAATTGAAATGAAATTTGTTTGTGGTGTAGTTTTCTTAAGATTCTTTTTCTGTTTTTAGGTAAATATATATTTAATATATATACTTAAATTCTTGTTATTTGGTTTTAGCATTAATAGATAATTTTGAATTTCTTAAAAATTTATTAGCATTTCATAGTATTTAGGTTTTGCCTTCAAAAAACTAAGCATTTTTTACGAGTGTATGAAATTATCAAGAAATTTGAAACAGAGAGAGAGAGGGAGAGAGAGTAAATAATATATAATTTTTTTATATAATGACTGTCACAGCAAAGTTTTTTTTTTTTTTGGTTTCTATCTGTTTAAAATTAAAAAAAATATAGTACAGTTAAATAAAAAAATTAAAAGAATTAAAACTAACAAATAATTACAAAGTATTTCTCATTTAGTTAATATAAGTTGTTATTGAAATAAAAAGATTTGGTTCAAAGGACCAAAGTACGAACTAGACAAGATTAATCTGGTTCGAGGGACCAATATTCATACCGTGGATTCTTTTATTTATTTAAATATTTTATTTTTATTAAGAAAAAAAGTGCTTAAATTTTAAACTTTTTTTAAGATAAACTTTTTTAACGGTTCGTGTAATCATTATTTGAAAAATTATTTAAATTTTAAAACTTAAAATTTTAACAAAATTTTTAATAATCCTTTAATTAAAACTTAATAAAAATGATATGATTATTTGTTGTCTTCTTTTTTTTTTTTGTTTGGTTTTAGTCAAGTTGAAATGAAAAATTATAGTTTTTCTAAAGGAAAATATATTTGAAGCAGCTGTTGTTTGTATTTTGATTTCTTTGTTTTGTTATAATTTCTTTAAGTAGTTTTTCCATAAAAATTTCATCATACATAGTATATTTTATTTTGTCTCAAGTTTAAATGTATAGTTTTAGTTTTAATCATGCTTGAAAGCGTTGTGAAAGCTGCTCAAAAAATGCCTAGAAGGTTGGCCTATCAAATAAAGGCCAATTTTAATTACCTTTACTAATCTCTCCATTATTATTATATTTTGGTTTTTCTTGTATTAGTTATGTATGTATTTTTGTATTCATTTCTATTACAATTATTACAATTTTTCTTGAGTTTTCTTTTTGTGTTTTTTTTTTTTTCTGGTAGGAAATAATATATATTTTATTTTGTTTTTGTTAAATTTTATAATTAATATTTTTATTTTTGTGTTCTTTTACATTTACCTCTTAAAACTAAGTTTTTTTTTTTTGTTTTACTTTAATCTTTTGCATTACACACAATCAATTTTATTTATTTTTTTTACTTTTCTTTTATATCATTATGTACTTTCTAAACAAGAACAACGTTTAAATGTTAGTAAAAGAAAATATTTTTTTTTTTTATTGAATTTATGCTGGATTTGTTATGGGGTAAGAGGAGTTTGTTTATAAATCTGTGTTAATTTTTTTTTGGAAATTGCTTGGCTTTCAAAAATCAATTGATTTATTATGATTTTGTTAGTCCTCTGTAAAGTGTTTTGAATTTCTTTTTTTTTTTTCTTATTTAAGAAGTTTTTTTTAAATAATTTTTATTTGTTTATGTTTACTCCTTAACTTCAAAATATTTGTAAGTGGGATTCTCATAGCCGTTGATCTGCATACTCGGCACAATTTTTTCCTCAGGGACCACGGGATGATGTGTGGTGGCATTCTGTTAATAAAAAAGAAAATAAAAATTATACTAAGTATACGTATATTTAATTTTCCTTAGTTTATAAGGTCTAAAGGTACCGATGCCCACTTTCTTCAATCAAAAAGCACAAAACAGTTCCCCAAAAAGCGCTAAAAGATGATATGTTACTACGAAAATAAAGAAATGCGCTAGATTTATACTCTTGTACTAGATCTTTCATCTTTTTAACACAGTCTCTTTTATAAATTGCTACGGTTTTATTTCCCTTATCCGATGTTGTAATAATTATGTAATTTTTATGTTTTTTTTTTTAGAAATCTTTGTGTTGTGCTATACATGCCTAAAATGAACTCGTCTTTTGTTTTTTTGTCTGGCAAACTCTATTGCTAATCTTAGCTCTTGCTGTGTCTGCTTCTCTCTCATTTTTTTATTGTTTGTATGGCTTGTTCTATGTCTGCAGTTATGTGTACTTGTGACCAGTTATTTTTATTAATTGGTATAGCGTATTTTTTGCCAAGAGATAGTAACCATTTGCATTCGTCCGGAAATTCGATATTTGTGGTGTTAACGAACCAATCTTCATTGATGGAAAAAGAATGAGAGAAATTGTAAACAAAGATAATATTATCTTTACTTACAGAGCAAACAATACTCTTAACAAAATTTTCACAAACACAAAAGAAAAAATCAAAAAAGAAGATAATTTCAACGTTGTCTACGAAATTACATGTGAATGTGGTTTGTGTTATGTAGGGACTACAAAAAGAACATTAGGGACTAGAATTAAGGAACACATAACTGACATGAGAAAGAGAAAAGAGACTACAGCTTTAGCTCAACACATAATAGACAAACGGCATAAGCCAGATAAAGAGAGAAGGGAGAACATAAGACTGACACTGGTAAATTTGAGAATCCAACAGAAAGGAGATAGGGCAATCAACATTAAAGATGACAAAGAAAAATTAGTCTACTCTGTGATTTTATAAACAACTGTGATATATATTTTAAGTAGTATATGTTTCTTGTGTTTTTATAAAAAAATTTTAATGTTTTAGTTAATTTACAATTTTTTAATATATGTAAGTTTTTTCGTTTGGCCAAAATTAAAATATGGTAAAATTTTATATTCAATAAAAGATTCCCTTGAAAATGTCGAGAACAAATCGATGAAACGTCGCACAGTGGCGCCATTTGAGTTTTTTCGTTGCAAAAATCATATCTTTTGAACCGAATAACATAATTGAACAGTTTAAACAGCATATGATAGACAACTATTCAGCCTATGAAATGAGCGTTTGGAAAGGGTGCTACGCTTTGTATGGGCCTACTTATGGGTTATCAAAGTTAAAATTTGTAGAAAAATCAATTTTATGGTAACTAAAAAAAATTATTTTTACATTTTTAGATTGTTTTTATTTTTTTTTCTTTAGGGTTTTATGTTTTAAATTATTACCCAACAAATTAAAATAAAATTACTTCTTTTCTAAATTTATTTTTTCAATTTTCTGTGAAATATTCATCACAATTCGTAAGAGAAGGTATATCTAAAAGACTTATCATTTCTAAACTATAATTATTTTCTCACTCTATTCGTGACTTCACATGCCGCAGGGAAGAAATAAGTGGATCGGAAGATGCTGCCAACATGTTGAAGAGGTCCTCATTTTGCCTTACCCTTGATACTTTGAATGTGTTCTGCAATCTATATTTTTTATAAAATTTGTTAAGAGATTCCTGTGCTTCTTCAGAAAGCTCTCCAATTGGCAAAGACTGGTACTCAATTATATCTTTGCCATGCGCCAATATTTTATGGACGGTCGGGGTCAACTTCTTCTGTGGATACATTTCTGCTAAAAGAGATGCAGTTTTCGATGCATATTCTCCATATTTTGTAGAATTGACATTTTCTTTGCAGTTTAAAACATTCAAGATCGTTCCCAATCTTTTCACGATTTGATTGTCAATTCCAGTAGAAGTTTTTCCATCGTTTGAGTTACCGTATCCGTGCTTGGGACAGTCTACTTTTAGTCCAACTTGTTTAAAAAAAGCATCCTATATTTGCTTCTTTCTGATCTTTTCCTTATCCTTTATTGATGTATTTTCATCGAAGTTTTCCTTCTCTTGTGGTAGGGTATACGCCAGTTTTAGCAAGAACTCCATACACCTTATCCTTGCGTGCAATGGTGACATTCCATATTCGTAATTCTCCTCGTTTGTAGAATCGTTTAAATTACCAAAGTTCTTCTGACTCTTTTTGCAAATCGGGCATGACAATGTTGAGGTTGTTCCTTGCTTATTTGTTCTTCAATGTCCTTCACCGTGGTCCTTATGAGTTCTGCCGATTCCCTTGCTCCTCTGGTTGATGTGGTGGGTTTATCTACTGCCAATATATCCAGGATGGTGTCTTCATTAAGCCAGTCCTCGTATTTGGAGTTGAAGTTCTGAATGGTTCGATTAGATTTCACCCATTTTGCCTTCATATTTGCATATATCAGATAAAAATTATTTTTTATAATTTCGCTTCTCTCAATATTTCCGTATAAGCTATCAAGTTCTTCTAAAGCAGCTTCCGTGAAAAGCTTTGGTGTGGTTGACCTTCTAAACAGTTCAAATAATTTTAAATTGTTCAACGCCATGTTTTCAGTACTTAAATTGTTTAACGCCATGGTTTCAGTACTTGTTGCGCCAACTTTCAGTCGTAGACTAATCCAGGCATTATACTTATTTTGCAATATATAGGCTTATGCTACCATGCCTAAAAATTTACCTGTTCCCTGCATACATATGGATTTAGGCTGAATTATGCAATTTTGATATTATGCTCGTGTCTAAATAAGATTTGTGCCTACCTGGAGGGACCATAAGTCAATATTGTTCTTGACCATTTGTACTCCAAAGTAATTTTTAAGTGAGGTGCGTACCTGCGAATTTCAATGAGTAGTTTTTTGTGCATCCTGTGTCTGTAACAGAATATTGGGAGTAGACTTTGGTAGAGGCTCACAGGTAGACAACCGACTTAAAATGCAATTTTCAAACTATTAGATCAAACTACTGTCAGTCAAAACATGTAAGGGATGCACGCCATACAATTTCTGTAACCATGTCTTTTTAAACTTTTTTACCACTAGAAGCCAAACGGGAACGTACGGGCAGATAAAACCTTTTGAATTATGTAAAGAAATAATCAAAGAACATGTTTTGCAAATATGGCAAATATAAAATAATACAGATTTTTTTTTATTTTCCGTCAAAGTTGAAAAAGAGTGAAAAAACGGATAGTTTTTAAATTGCGATTTACCAGGAGAAACACAAAGCAAACAGTTAATTTTTTTTTTATCATTATACATTTAATAAATACATCAATCAATACAAACAAAAAATAAGGCGATTCGTTACCTATTTTTCGTGATATTACACCTGAAATCGCAACAAATTGACTAAAAATTGTGTGTTTTTTTGAAAACCGAAAGTCGGTCAACTTTGAACGGTTATATCTTCTAAACTAAAAATGTGATATTATTAAGAGTAGCATATTTGAAATCGTTGAAAAGTTTCTTATTCAAAACTTCGTCGGCGCACATGAAAATTTTGATTTTTGCAACCTCATTTGCTCTACGGGCGCCACTGTGCGCCACTCTTGGTTAGTCAGTTTATGATGAACAAATTTCATTTTGCACATCCTCATTTATATATGATTCTTGACTATACCTCAATCGAACTGGTAGACTGGTTAAAGATAATCGTAATTGTGTTTTTATGATTTTTCTTTAATTTTTCACACCGTCATGTATAGGGAACTATTGTAAAAGCCAGACGGTTGAGTTAAATTGTAATATTGTAATAAGTTGTAATATTTGCTATTATTTTTGATAATATTCTTGGGGGGTAAGGAAAACTCGCTAGTGAATTATACATATGTACATAAATATAAGTTACCATGTGTAACTATCTGTTCCTTTCAGTTTGTCCAATGATTTAACACACTGTATCTTCTTACTTGACGCTGATTTCTGTTTTAGGGTAGCCTATTATTGATTGATTCTTCTTCGATAAAAATGAAGTGGTTCCTCTAGAGCCAAATAAGAAAATAATAATGGGCTACGTTAACAAAATACCACATAGTTTGAAGATGGGAAACTTTACAAGATTCAACAAAATAAAAAAATCCGAAAACTTTTGGTGTTTAAGGGTTAAAAGTCCCGAATTTTAAACTGCTATAAAATCTGGCTTCCGGCTTACTCACTCTTCAATATCTTAAAAAGAATATCGTGCCATGATCGCAAAAGTATCTTAAAAAACATGATCTTCGACTATCGTTTTTTGATTAACATCGATAATATCATTTTTCAAAATTTCATAGGTGCTCGAAGTACCGTTACGAATTTAAAGCAAAATCAATTTTAGCTGATTTTAGTAATTTAACATACTAAAGATAAACTAATGATAATTACGCAAAACTTACTACGGTAAATTGTTAATTTTGGTACTTAAGCTATTTATGTGGTCATGGGTAGCTGTAATACAGGCATTACATTCGGTCGATTTCAGTAACTTAACCTAAATGAATTATAATTTTCCCGTTCTTCCAAATCTATTTTGAAGATCAAAAGATTTTCAGATTCATTGGAAAGTTCTTTAAGATGTAACATCCGCAGAATGCATTTCTCTTGAATATTTTTAAATACTCAAGACATTTCTTAATAAAAACAAGTAAGAGTGTTAAATTCGGCTGTGCCGAATTTTTTGATACCCTCCACCTGAGTCTTTAATTTTTAATTTTTAATTTTTAATTTTTAATTTTTAATTTTTAATTTTTAATTTTTAATTTTTAATTTTTAATTTTTAATTTTTAATTTTTAATTTTTAATTTTTAATTTTTAATTTTTAATTTTTAATTTTTAATTTTTAATTTTTAATTTTAAATTTTTAATTTTTAATTTTTAATTTTTAATTTTTAATTTTTAATTTTAAATTTTTAATTTTTAATTTTTAATTTTTGTGTTTTCCATTTTCCATTTTTCATTATTCATTTTTCAATTTTCATTTTCAGTTTCCAATTTCCATTTTTAATTTTTCATTTTCCATTTTCAATTTTTCAATTTTTCAATTTTCAATATTCAATTTTCATTTTCTATTTTCCATTTTTCAATTTTAATTTTCAATTTTTCATTTTGCATTTTCCATTTTTCAATTTTAATTTTCCATTTTTCATTTTCAATTTTTAATTTTTCAATTTTCATTTTCCATTTTTCAATTTTCATTTTCCATTTTGCGTTTTCCATTTTCCATTTTTAATTTTTCATTTTTCGATTTTCATGTTCCATTTTCCATTTTTCATTTTCATTTTCAATTCTCCATTCTCCATTTTTCATTTTCTATTTTCCATTTTCCATTTTTCATTTTCCATTTTTCATTTTCCATTCTCCATTTTTCATTTTCCATTTTTCATTTTTAATTTTTTATTTTTCATTTATATTTTACATTTTACATTTTACATTTTACATTTTACATTTTACATTTTACATTTTAAATTTTACATTTTACATTTTACATTTTAAATTTTACATTTTACATTTTACATTTTACATTTTACATTTTACATTTTACATTTTACATTTTACATTTTACATTTTACATTTTACATTTTACATTTTACATTTTACAATTTACATTTTACATTTTACATTTTACATTTTACATTTTACATCTTACATTTTACATTTTACATTTTACATTTTACATTTCACAGTTTACATTTTACATTTTACATTTTACATTTTACATTTTGCATTTTACATTTTACATTTTACATTTTACATTTTACATTTCACATTTTACATTTTACATTTTACATTTTACATTTTACATTTTACATTTTACATTTTACATTTTACATTTTACATTTTACATTTTACATTTTACATTTTACATTTTACATTTTACATTTTACATTTTACATTTTACATTTTACATTTTACATTTTACATTTTACATTTTACATTTTACATTTTACATTTTACATTTTACATTTTACATTTTACATTTTACATTTTACATTTTACATTTTACATTTTACATTTTACATTTTACATTTTACATTTTACATTTTACATTTTACATTTTACATTTTACATTTTACATTTTACATTTTACATTTTACATTTTACATTTTACATTTTACATTTTACATTTTACATTTTACATTTTACATTTTACATTTTACATTTTACATTTTACATTTTACATTTTACATTTTACATTTTACATTTTACATTTTACATTTTACATTTTACATTTTACATTTTACATTTTACATTTTACATTTTACATTTTACATTTTACATTTTACATTTTACATTTTACATTTTACATTTTACATTTTACATTTTACATTTTACATTTTACATTTTACATTTTACATTTTACATTTTACATTTTACATTTTACATTTTACATTTTACATTTTACATTTTACATTTTACATTTTACATTTTACATTTTACATTTTACATTTTACATTTTACATTTTACATTTTACATTTTACATTTTACATTTTACATTTTACATTTTACATTTTACATTTTACATTTTACATTTTACATTTTACATTTTACATTTTACATTTTACATTTTACATTTTACATTTTACATTTTACATTTTACATTTTACATTTTACATTTTACATTTTACATTTTACATTTTACATTTTACATTTTACATTTTACATTTTACATTTTACATTTTACATTTTACATTTTACATTTTACATTTTACATTTTACATTTTACATTTTACATTTTACATTTTACATTTTACATCTTACATTTTACATTTTACATTTTACATTTTACATTTTACATTTTACATTTTACATTTTACATTTTACATTTTACATTTTACATTTTACATTTTACATTTTACATTTTACATTTTACATTTTACATTTTACATTTTACATTTTACATTTTACATTTTACATTTTACATTTTACTTTTACATTTTACATTTTACATTTTACATTTTACATTTTACATTTTACATTTTACATATTACATTTTACATTTTACATTTTACATTTTACATTTTACATTTTACATTTTACATTTTACATTTTACATTTTACATTTTACATTTTCCATTTTCTGTTTTTCATTTTTCATTCTCCATTTTCCATTTTCATTTTCCATTTTTCATTTTCCATTTTTCATTTTCATTTTTCGTTTTCATTTTTCGTTTTCATTTTTTCTTTCATATTGGCGATATTTTTTTTTATGATAACGTGATAACGATAAAAAAATATGTGGCAATACTACTAACATGAGCTATGTTATTGTGTTCTTGGTATTGTTAATATATGTATATGCATAATTTTTTTGTGGCATTTTTTTATGTTGTTGTACAATTATAATGTTCAACCACTAAACTGTTACAACAAACACACTGGGTTTTATGTTTTTTTTTAGAGGTATCTACATATTTTTGCTCGTATCTAACTACGGTGATGCCCGATTTAGACAATTTTCAATACCAACCTGCTGGGAATTATGGCAAATGATATTATTGTAGCCTTATCCAGTAAGATTGCTTTTTTGTGAATGAGCGTGATTTCAACAGACAGACGGACAGACGGACATCGCTATATCGACTCGAGCTGTGATAAGGATCAAGAATATATATACTTTATGGGGTCGGAAATTAGTTTTTCGATGCGTTATAAACGGAATGACAAACCTATATATACCCTCTGCCACTGACGTGTGGAGGGTATAAAAATAATTGAAGTAAATTTTTATAGAAAAAAGATTTCTATGTAATCAAACAACTTAGTTGGCTTTTGTAAATAATTTCAAAATGTTCTACTTTACCCAAAATAAGGTGTATCAGAAATCTGCCAAAACAAAATGATATGCCAAGAATTACTTTATAGAATAGACTTTTCAAACACACAGAAAATATATTCGCCAACCGACAACTGTATTTTCGACTATATCGACATAATTTTTTTTATATTCTAACAATTTTCTATTATGATAAAATATTTACTGTTGAGGCAAAAGAACTCTAATCATAACTTCATAGAAATTCGGTGGGCAATAAATTCGATAGCTATAATGAATCTGTTTTCTGTGGGAATGAATTAAACATAATATCATCGGCTATTGTTTGGGTTGGATTGTATTTTTAAATAAGGTTAAGCTAAGTGAAATTCCCAGATCCTTTTTAGTTTTTATGAGATTCTATAAGCAAAATTTTACAAATGTCTGAATTTTTTTAAAGAAAATATCAAGAGTAAAATCACAATCAGACCAGTGCAGAACGTTTTTCCGTTGCGAAAATAAATACAAAAAACAAGAACAACAACAATGGGCAATGGTGAAGCCTAAAATTGGCAATTTTTTATACTTAATACCACTATGTGGACATGGCATAATGTGTTTGTACTGATGTTTGTAACTTCCAAAAATAGTCAGAATAATTTTCTGAGTTGATTTAGCGATGTCCGTCCGTCCGTCAAATATGGTCCACATATAAATAAAAAATTCGATATGAACTTTTTCATATCCGAAGGTAAACAAATTAATAACAATGCCACTAAAATGTGGTTTATGCTTATTTTCTATATCAAATTAGTTGTACCGAAGAGAAAGGGTCTCTAAACGCATGGTATGGGCGTCGTATAGTCGGTCTAGAGCGACTATAATTTTCTTAATTGTTTTTGTTTAAATTTTGTGTATATATTTTTTATAAACTTTTCTACTTTTAATTGTTTAAAAAATAAAATCATTTTCCTTTTCACAACCTTACAAATCCCTGAATTTTTCTTGTATGAAAATTTAAAATTCCGTGAATAGTTACTATTCTAATAGTTGCTATTCTAAGGACTAAAATTAGGAATTTTTTGGTTTACATTTTGTGTGTAGATTTTAAAATAAAATTTCATACTCTTAATAGTTTAAAACATAAAAATTGTCTTCTTTTTCCACTAATATCTATGTAAGTGAGTTTAAGAGAATAATATTGTATTTAAATTTTGATTTATTTATTAATATCGAAATAATTCATTTTTTCAAGAAATATCAAAAATATATGACTTTTATTTACGAATTTCGTATTAGCAATATTGTCAAAATATGGCAACATTCGAGAGGAGAATGAGAATTGAAAAATAAAAATAATATAAATTTCATCTTATTTCTTTGAAGCTCAGTTTTATATAAAAGCACCGCAAGGGGGTCTGATTGTGTTTATACTCTAATTTAAATTTAAATTTTTTCACTTAAAGTTCACAAATTTTAAATATAAAATCAGAAGTCGCCATATAACCTTCGAACTCTTCTGACGAGTTCCAATACTATTATATATCTCAGTCAAGTATTTATTTCACTGACTCATAATGATTGTGCGTTCCAAAATGTGGGCATTGAACTTAAAAAGAACTTCAATAGGTTTTCCTTTTAAGAGTAATTTATGTGTAAGGTATTTAAGTGTGTCCTTGGAATTTTGAACTGATATTTATATAGTTTAAAGTAAAAGTAAACCGACTTTTAACTCTACTTCTAGGCTTAAAACAATATTTAAGAGATACCTAGTCTGGTATGAAACTTACTTGATCAACTTCGATAAAACCTTGTGCATGTGGCGAGCGGGCTGTTCTCCACTTGGCCACAGCAATGCCCACAAAGATGGCAGCCATAAGAGCAATGCCGGCAAAGGATAAAGTGAAATAGACATTGCGACCTTCCTTATTCGCGTGCGCAGGCGAATGAGAGAATTCTCTGCGCAGAGAGAAGCTCTGTAAAGAAAAAAGAGCGGTTTTAGGTAAATAAGGGACTAGCGAACGTAAGCGAAATACCGATTCGCGATGACCCAAGTCGTGAGACATGAAATGTTGCACAGCAGGTTCGGCCTCTTGATGGGCCACAGCGGCGGCAACATCTTCAACAGCACGTTGGACAGCCTCATCATCCACGGTGGGTAGGATGGTTTGAGTTTTGGTGCTACATCGAGAGAGAGAGAGAGAGAGAGAGAGAAAGAAATAAAACCAAGGACATATTAAAAAAAAAAATTTTTCTACTAACCTGATAGTGGCTTCAACATATTCTTCAGCTGCTAAATCTTTGTCACTGTGCGAGATTTTTGTGGGATCTATTAAGGAATCATCTTTGCTAGTCTTTGATTCTTCACTGGTAAATGAACCTGAGTCCTGCTCAGCCTTAACCATATCATCTACTTTCTTGGCCTCCAAACGCAATTTCTCCTCACGCAACTTCTCTCGCTCGGCAGCTCTTTGTTCTTTACGTTGTTTCTCGGCCAAACGTAAACGTTCCTTTTCAGCTACTTTACGCTCAATTTCTATACGATATTTATCAAGAATAGCAGCTTCGGCCTCCTCGCTCATGCCCAAAGAAGAACCGGGAATATCGTCTTTGCTTCGTAGAGCCAAAATATAGTCATTCATAAGCTGAGAAATCTTATTAGATAATTCGGGATAACGTTTAAGCATGGTCATCGATTGATTGACGGCACGGTCGATATCAATTAAACGTTCCAAAGTGCGGGGTCTTTCGGAAGCGGCTGCCTCCAAACCACCAGCACCACCCGAATTCAATAGATGTCTATAGTGAGCCAAAGCATGAGCACGATCTTTATGCAAGGCACGCAATAATTTTTGCAAACATTTCTCCACATGATGAGCCTTTAATAATGGAAACAATAATTATTACTCCCCAAACATGACTTACTTAATTGACAATTCTTTATAAAGAGATATTTTTAACACTCCCTGAGGTGTGTATGTGTGTGTGTGTGTGTGTATAAAATATTCTATTCGCACTTACATTCGGTGGTTGCTCTGTCAAGGCCTGTGTATAGCATGTCATAGCCTCACGTTTACGTTGATTTATGTGTGCCAAGACTCGTTGCTGGTGCATGGCTGCCAGTTGGTGTTTTTCCGCATTACCTTCCTCTTCGAGTGCCTGAACAGAAGTCTAAAATTACATTCCCATATAAAGATGTATTGTACATTTAAGAGAGAAAGATTATCAGAAGAAGAAGTTTGCACTTTGGTTTAATTTTGTTTTTTTGTTGGTGTTTTATGATTTGGGTGATTTAACAGTTGATTTGAATAAATTGGATTTAAACTGATTTCAAACTACAGGTCAATGTAGGTTAAGGTTAGTAAAACAAATGTGGGGAATTTGATTTGATTTGATTTGATTGGATTTGAGTTTTATTTAATGAGTTCAACGAGTTTTACTATAAAATTCTAATAACTCTACAGTGCAAAACTATAAAAATCAATCTGGTATCAACTAACAATGCGAAAGTTTTCTTAGAAATCCTTCAACATGCAATCCGAATTATATTATTGATAAATTGAGTTTATAAAAGATTTGCTTGAAGATTAAATCAATTGCAGGGAAGATGAATCAAATGCTTGAAATAATAATTATGATACAGATGATCTTGCAACCTTACTTCGTGGCTTCTTAGTATAAAAATTAAAAAAGACTTCACTTCTCAAATAATTCATGGATCCATGAGCGAAAATTAATAAAAAATAGGTTCGAAGAACGTCTTTCTAAACGGGCTAAGGAAACTAACTTCAGTTCTTAAATCATTATGCTTCTCCAATGGCACTTGGCTTTCCTCAATGGGAACTAATAAAGATTTATGAGTAAAGGTGAAAGCCTATTGGATGGAACAACTAATCGGCAATACATTATCTGCTTCTATCAAAATAAACAAATCACAGAGGCCCTAATGCTGAATCCAAAATTCTGCATGAACTGATTCTGAGAAAAGTGGAATGTATAAAAATTTAGAGTTCCTTCCAGTGTTTCAATGGAAAATATATCGGGCTAGAGGTTGTACTTCTTAAAAGGCAAACAATAGAAAGTCAACTACTTCATTAAAAAAGTCATTATTGAAACTTTTGAAGTCCACCACTATGATCCACTATGCATTACTTAGGATCTAATCAGCATATTCAATCAGCGTGATAGGGGTAGATAACCTGATATTTGGAATTTTCTCAATAAATATACGAAATACAGTATTAATTTTTAATCTGGTCTTCTTATGATATATTATTCTTTTCAGAATTATGGAAGGATTCGGATTTGTTAAATATACAAATTTCATATGAAGATGGAAAAAGTCAGAAAGGAATTGCAAGCATGATCAAACTGTTCAATGTATCATAAAACATTTTAAGGAAAGTTATTCGCATAATTTCAGAAAGTGATGTAGCAAAAAATACATAACAACAATGTTGCCAAGACTAAAATTTGAGTCGAGAGGTATTGAAAAATGAGAAGTGATGTGAGGTGGCCAAAAATGCATAGCAACATGTCACCAAGACCAAGATTAGAGTCAGCAAGTATTGAAAACCCGGAAGCTGACTTTTGTGAAGAATGCTGTAGCCACGGGCGAAGACCAAATTTTTTTTATAGGATAAAGCTCCTTCCGCTTATCTTCGATTATAATGTAATGGATGCAAACTAATAATAATGACCTCTTGGATTGACCGGCACATTCGTCTGATTTTGATCTCTTCTAAGAATTTGAATTAGGTAACACAATATAAAGACTGGATCAAATTCAATGATGTGAAAAGTGAACAAAAGTCCAGAATTTACATATATTAACTTAGTTTCAAAATGAAACATATAAGCGTTCAGTTCGATTTCGAACTGCTGAGAAGATTCATAAAGCTGGGTTAATGGATGGACTTGTGACACTAGAATTGTTTTAAAGAGAAAGGGAAGTAAGAGGAAAATTTCGTAATCTAATACGAATCAAACAGATTAAAATATTTCTAAAGAAGAACAAAAACATAAGCTAGAATGACCAAAATGTGAAAAAATTCAGCTTAACCGATAATGTTTCTTAATAACGCTTTCGGATCTGGATTTTATAATCCTGAAAACTGGAAACTAAAAACTTTTTTCCTCGTACTGTGAATTCCTACTGATGAGATACGGAAGGACTAATGAAATTCCTGGTAAAATAACAACTTTTAACAAAAAGCCAAAAACGTGTGGTGCTGTTACTCCTAAAAAAGAGAGTTACTAACTTGAAACTTCAGTAAACAACACTGATTTCCTAACGGTATTGTCAAGTGAAGCATACGCCGTCGGGAAGTACAATATAGAGAGGCTTTATCCATTGAAATCCATGCTTTTAGCCCAAAAACGTTACTCTCTTAAATTCGAGAAATTTATAATCTGGAGCGATTCTAACCTGAAACTGTTAAGTTTTTAAAAGTATCTGTCAAATAAACGCAGAAGGTGTCTGGCTGCAGAGGAATTGAAGAGTATCAAAGTGTTCTGCATTTTTTGTGGACACTATCTAGACCAGAGTCTCTATGAATTGAGATCCATACTTATTATGATTGAAATATAGTATAACCAGGCAGATATCACTTACATTTAACCAAAAGCCTATAAATGTGGTGTCTTTTTTTATAGAAGAGATACTTCAACGGTAGGGACGATTCTAACTGGAAACTTCCCTACAATAAGACAAGCTGAATTTCAAAGTAGAGCATGTTCTGTTCTGAGTTTGAGTTCAACCAGAGTCGCTATTCTTTGGTTGCCATACTGCGACACGTTCTATCTGATCTTTTAGATAGCGGAAAACTACATGCCAACAACTTTGTTTTTTTTTTTTTGTTAACCAACACTCAGGGGATGCCCCCTACAAATGCAGTGCATTGTGTTGATTTAAGGAAAATAGGTTATGGGAAGGAAAGACCTCTGCGGGGAGTTTATTCCACATATTCTCTCTGTAATTTGTTGTGCGGTCAACTGGACAATAGGCTACAAACGGATGTGATCTACTAGAGAAGCGGGTAGAGCGAACCGAAACTCGGGCACTTGGAATAAGTTCGCTAATCTCAGAAGAACATTTTCCATGGTAATATCTATAGAACAGTGCTACACAACCCACATTCCGACGGTGTTCCAATGAATCAATAGAATTGGATACCCTACTGTCATTGATGAGCGCCAACGCCCTCCTTTGCAAACGGTCCAGTAGCTCCAAAATAGACTTCGAAGCCCCTGCCCATATATGGGAGTTGTATTCCATTTTTCGGTCGGATGTAAGTGGTACAGATTTTAAGGAGATCAGAAGGAGTGAAGTAATTTCTACACCGTTTTAGAAAACCAAGACACTTGAATGCTTCTTTCGACACTTGAAAAACATGCTCTTTCCAACGAACATCACATTGAATTCTCATGCCCAGAACATCAAGAGTATCCGATTCCTCAATACCTATACCACCCATATATACAGATGACATTGTTAATTCCATGGCCCTATGGGTCAACATACAACATTGAGTCTTCAGCGCATTAAAATCAACCCTATTCGCTTTACCCCACTCGGAGATTGTTAGGAGGTCTTGATTGAGTGTCTCATTCATTGTCCGCCTTTTGTCCCCAACCTCCAAGAGGCTTGGCCTACAATTAAAAGAAAATGAATGACAAATGCTGCTGTCATCTGTTTTAGTTTTACGATGGAGAGAGTGGGAAACACATATGCATCCAATGCACCTCAAAGGCTATTATTTTATTTTAAGATTGAGATCTAGCCCAGTGGTCGACTCTGCGACCCATTTGGATCTTTTGGGCTTTGAAATTAAAATTATTCCAGGAGCTCTTTATAAGGAATGTGCGTATATACAGCAGATGTCAAATAAACTTTTATTTTCTCAGAAACTCTTATATGTTCAGGATCTAACGTATTCTTAAGGAAAATTGCTCTTCTGGTTGTACAAAGTACTACACCATTCACGTAGAACCACTCACACAAGCTATATGTAATTGTCTCGCAAGCCTCCAGACACTGTCGACCCAGAGTTTTTGTAGTCAGTTTAACGTCAGGCTGACGTAATTGGCAGGCTTCCATTTTTTGACTAATTTAGCTAAATGCATGCGAGATTTTAGAGAGTTGGTAATGTTGCCAGATACCTGATATAGATCACATTTTTCATTGCTCTACAACTTATATATGTTTTCCAAATTACATATCCATTTTGCATTTAAATTATAATTCACAAAGTGGAATTGCGAATTACTACCAGTGAAGCTCATCAACACAACATATTTTGCATAATTTCTCTACTATATTGAGTCACATGCTCTTTGCCTAAGAGACTCTTAGCATTCCACTGGTAAGACGTTAATCAGTTTTTTATACGAGAGTTACTAAATATGTCTTGAGAATATACAAGGAAAGAAGTAATTATTAATGAAAATGAATTCTATTGTTTCTGAAAATACTCTCTATGAGGAGTGATATACTTTTGCATGTATTTAAACTAATTTTGGAGGCATTTTTCACCATTTCAAATGAAGTAACTCCAAAAATGCATTTAAAATACACCCAACGCTTTTTCAGGCATCGAAATACATTGAATTTGTAATATATACTTTTGATGTGTAACGTGAAAGAGAAATTATTGGGTGCCAGGACTCTACGCGAATGACCCACCAATTCGAAGTTTTGAGTAATAAAGAAGTAACTTATTCGTAAGAGCTCGCATTGTCGGATAATCCGTGTTCAACCGTTTTTTTATAATTACTCCATAGACTTCTGGCTAATAAATGGTGGTGCACAATTCCGAATTGTCTGTTCTTCGTCATTATAATATAACGGTGTCGATAAGTTAGTTTTTTCTGAAGAAAAAGCTTTTCGAAGTGTTACGTGGGCGCAAAAGTTTTGTTGGATTTGATACATCCTGAAAGAGTCAGACAATCGACTTCTGTCTTATTTCGGACTCATATGCATATATCCACGATATTTTTTTGAAGTAACGCAATCGAATTTTGTTACAAATTTTTTTGGACTGTCGTTATGCGATTGTGAGATTATACGGTTTCGAACGCGGAGAAATTTTATTGAAGGACTCATATTCATGTAATATTAAATTATACGAAAAGAACTAATGGCAAAACAAGCTTTAATTTTACGCTACAATTGAGTTCGAAAACCCAGCGAAAGACGTTGGCCCGTGTTCAAGAGAGTTGAGCTGCACAATGTTGTGGAGTTAAGTCATATCGAAAATCATAAAAAATAACATCTTACGAAAACGTTCACGATTTAATTACATTTTTCCCCGTAATGAATTTGTAAAGTCTCTGCAAATAATATCGCAAACAGCCCTCATATGACAGCATAAAATCCTCCAAACTTTAGGAAGCAGATGTCAGATTTGACATACCTTTACCAGTGTTGCCATATCTCCAAACATAAATAGTAACCCTCGTAATAGAAATCTTCTATAAGGAGGTTGCTCGAGACAAAACATGGTCTTTCCAACACAAATATTGTTAAACTCATTAAAATCCAATAGCTGACAAGAATTGATAGTTAAAATAAGCTCTACTTGATTCTGCTTGTGACGAACAATAATTAAAATCCTTCTCGCTCTTGAATGATTACAAAAGCTTTAGGATTAGCATAACTTCTTTTAGAATCATATCGAATTTTAACACTTTAGTGGTAATGGGGGGAAAGTGTGGCAACCAACCTTTCGACAAAAAGTCGCTGAATGAGCAATTAAGACTTTATTTGTTGGCATTCAAATCAGAAGTTGTAAAAAAGATTATTTTAACCAACATTAAAGAGAAATCATTAAGCATTTGTTGCAATATTTACTGAATTAATATTTGGAATATTACATTTAAATTAAATAATTTGTCAACTAGCTAAATTTATAATTTGTATTTATAATTATTTGAATATTTATGCTTATGAAGTAAAAGCAATAAAGCTTGGAAAACAATCAAATTAACAACCAATTTGTAGCTTATTATAGCACATCACAATCATCACTATCATCATCATCATCATACTATTATACACTATTTTAATGGAGTAAATATCAATATTTTTATATTTAGTATTCAATATTCGTTATAATCATCACCATACTACAAAAATAAAAGCTTCACATCTGATGATTCTTTCGCTCCCAATATTATGCACAACTACAACTAAAAATACACTAATATACATAAACGTACTAATAATACAAAGATTACAGTATAGAATGGAAAAGAATAGAATAGAATATAATAGAATAGAATATAATAGAATAGAATAGAATAGAACAGAACAGAAAAGCTAACTGATATTTGTGAGGATACCATGAGAAATAATAATAATAAGGAAATGATATTTTTGGAAATGAGCAACTGAAAATGAAGTTGAAATAATGGAGGATTAGAATAGACAACCAAAAAAAAAAGGAATAGTATTTGTACTGTAGTAAGTATAGAGAGTAAGTTTAAGCAGTAGATAGATAAACTAGAACTTACCTGGAAACGGGCTGTCATTCTTTGTTTGAAACTCTGTGCCGCCTTGGGATCGGCCAAACGCATATCTTGATATTTCTCCTCCAAATCCGACCAATCCTTCATGACACGGGTGACCTTTTCACGGTGTGATTCTTCGAGGCGCTGTTGGGCTTCCTTGTTTTAGAATTTATTTGGTTTTGATAAATAAAATGCATGAGCATGTGATAACACTTACTTTTTGACTTACTTTGTAGCTCTGATGTTCATAATGGGGATCGAAATGAGTAAAGTAAGGATCTGGTGTCGGCAGTCCGGTAGTAGGCGGTAATGGTAATTCACCATTAGTTTTGCTAATTGTCGCCTCCAGAGCCAATGATTTTTGGTCAGCCTTTGTTGTCTTAGCCAATGTTGCTTTACCACCACTAGAGCTACCTTGTTGATCGTAATTGTCGCCAGTATCTTCTTCATAATTATCCTCTACGGAATCATATTCTGCATTGGCATCATCGCCCGTAGCGGCCGCTTCATCGGCTGCCATTTCATCTTCTTCATCATCGGCCAATAAATCATCTTCGTCATCATCGTTATCTTCCACATCATCGGTGGTGTCTTTAGAATAGTTGGAATCGTTCTCATCACCGCTAATGTCATCTAAATCATCACTGACGGGATTGCTAATTTCCACTGGTGGCATAACGGGCAAATCAGTTTTCTTTACACGTATTTCATCAGCTAAATAAATTGAAGAGATGAGTTTAGTGAATTTAATATTCATGTTCAATTTAAAAAGGATTTTGCTTAGATTTGAAAAATTAATTGATCAGAAATAACACACTGTAACAAAAACAAAAATACATATGTAGATGGATAGATTGGATGGAATGCAGACTAAGGTGACCAACTATTATTAAGGTAGAATCATTTCAAAATCGAGTCGATAAATTAATTTCAGAAGGAAAACAATGTGCGTATAGTTTGGACGATAAAACATACGTTCTGCACCACACTAAAGGGAGAGGTACTTCGAAGTTCAGAAACTTCTATTAGCGTCAACAAATTTGGAAGTACGTAGTCGGTTTGGTAATATGTCAGGGTGCGAAAAAAGACTGTTTAAAGAAAACACTTAAGCATTCTTTAAAAGGCACGGTGTTTTACAATTTTTTTTCTAAGTTCTTGATGGAATCATATAGACAAATAGATGATTCTTTCAAATAATCCATAATGTCGTCCAATTGGAAGGTATTGAATCTTTGCAAAGAGCTATCTGATGAAGAGTAGAGAAGCAGGCAAAGGTACAAGATAACAAATTCTAAATATACATCAAATTATAGAAAAGGTAATTTAACGTACCAGCTTAATTCTGTTTCGTGGACTATACAAAACTGGCTGTACCACAACATCTATTGCGGATTATACACGAACTATACAAACATAATACCCGCAGTGAAAGTCAACAATATAGACAGGGCTGTATTTTATATCCCACACTTTTTAATACGTACACTGAGATAATAATGCGCGAGGTATTGGAAGAGTGGGATGGAGGTATCCCAATTGGGGGAAGAAAAGTTATATAACCAGAGATACGCCGATGATACGCTCATAAAAACTTCTTGTCGTGATAAACTTCTGAATATTATGAGGAGACTCCATGCATGTAGCAATAGGTATGGCCTTCAAATGAATAGACCGAAAACTAAAGCCATGATCATAGATAGAGTTAACAACAGTCATCCCGATATAACAACCTTAGCTGGATTTGATGTTGTCGACAGTTTTAATTATTTGTGGTCAATGATAAGCAATGATGACGTCTGCACTACACAAATCCGAAGACGTCTTTCCTTAGCCAGGTCCGCTGCAACAAAATTGTACAAATTGTGGAAAGACAAGATCATAACCAAAAAAATTAAACTCCGTCTAGTAGATGCCCTAATATTCCGAAATGCCACATTGCTGAAACATGAACTATTAAGCAGGCAAACAGAAGGAGAATTGAAAGCTTTGAACCGATGGTATACAGTAGAATTCTAAAGGATGCCTGGACTGAATTTCGAACACATGTATCAATATTGGAAAAGCTGTTTGATGAAACGAATTAGCAGGTCATATTTAAAATACTTCGGAGAGGGCTCCATGAAAGTATTAATCATTGATGGCAAAGTAGAAGGAACAAGAATAAGAGGAAGATCATAAAGAAGATGGTCAGATCAACTGAAACCACTTTTTTAACAATTTTGAATGAAGCACTTCACATGTCAAATAATAGACAAACATGGCAGGATCGCTATACAATAAATTAACGGAACACATATTATCTACCTACTACAAATATTACACACACATAAACATAGTTAATCTAACTTAAGCTAACGTGAGAACCAAATAACATTATCGGTGACCGTATCGTGTGGATCACCATGCAAATGCATGGGTGTTCTATTGCATGTCTGGTGCATGGAAGTAGACGCATGGCAACACACTACAGTTAGCTGTCTTCATAATATTTAGTATATATTGTTATTTCTTTAAATAATATTTTTGTTCTGAAATTGATTGTCTCTATTTAGTAATATATAGTTGTATGTTATGTCACTATGCTCTGTCAAGAGTAAAGGAATAAAGAAGAAGGTTAAAGATTTATTCTATTGATTTACAGCGTTTTGCTATTTAAGATTGCTATATTCTGTGGAATGTTGAAGCTATAGTTTGGTTATATTTTGATTTTGATTTGATTAGTAAAATACTTATAATAATAATACTCCGTGACTTTTTGAATTTCCCTCATAGTTAATTAAAAATCAACAATGCTCCTGTAAACCACTACATGTTAGTGGAGTACTGTAATATTTTGAGCTATTAACTTTATATTTGACAGCCATTGAAAGCCGACAATTTCGCGAATTTTTTAAAAAATGGAAGAAAGTGAATTTCGAGTCCTATAAAGCATTACTTTTTGGCGAAAAAAAACACCACCGAAGCAAAGAACACAGTTATGAGGAAAGTTTTTTGGGTGCATACGGAAATCCCTTCGCTGGTAAATCTGCTTTAACATTATTAGAACTGGAGATTTTGTGGACAAACAATTTCTTAGTTCGAAAAATCTTAGGCCAGATATCGTACATGAAGAACTTGCCTCTTTTTAACAGCGAGAATGTGAGCGGCTACAAGCAAGCAAGAATTATTAGTTTTTCGAAGCAAGAAAAAATTTTCAAGCAGTCAACTCAATATGATAGAGTCCCTTATCAAATAATGTCTTTGCTAATTCAAAAACTCTATAACACACTCTAAGAGTGAAAAAGTGAAAAAATTTACCAAGGTAAAGTGTTTATTTTGGCAAGGAGTTTTGTAGTTGTGGCCGATTCTCAACATCATCTGTCATTAAATGCCCATTAAAGAGCGAATGCAATAAAGAATGTCTCCAGTCTAGGGGTTAGTGCTTTGTATAAGAAGACGATATTCTAGCAATCTTCTGACGTGATTTGGCAACGATCTTTTACTTAAGATCAACATTAGAATGATTCAAAATTAAATAGTTTAGATTTTTACAAAAGAACTGGGATCCACTAAGTTATATAAAGTTGCGATTGTTAGATAAATTTTGATCTAAATCCTAGCAAATCCAAAGAAGAACTTGGAGTGATGCTTAAAATTAGTTTGGGCAATTTGTGTTAAAAAAAAAAATAAAAGAGAGGTCCAGTTTTCAAAATTATCTTTATCTCGTAATAAATTGTGATTTTAATTTCACTTTATAATATTTTGAAATTACATTCTTAACTTGAAGTTATGAAAAAAATTAAATAATTTTTTTTTTCTCATTTACGCCCTCTATTCACCATTTTCCCACTTATCGATACGCCACACTTTAGGAACCCCTAAAGCCAAAGATGAGGGGCCAAAATATTTATTTTTATTTGTTAGATTTATAGTCATTTTTCAGACATATTGCAATTAATACTGTAATTAATATGCAAATTTTTAATTTTGTTTCAATTGTGCGTGGTAAAGAAGAAGGGGAAAGCATATATTTCAAAAATTCATAACTGCACTGTATTCTTAATCGGACCGGTTTCTGGCATTCCAGCCTTCATCAGCGATTTATTGAACATTGTGATAATTGTTATGTTTTAATTGAATAGATTGTTTCTATATGAAATTTTTCTACTTAGGGCGGCCGTGAGGTTTGAACCACGAACCTTCACATACACTCGTACTTGCACTTTTTGGTCAGCGCTTTAACACTTTCACCTAAAGTCAGGCCTACGAGCAGTGTGGTTAGAATCAGTTTTCATACCATACAGCTTTACTTTGTATTAATTTCAGAAGATACAACTCTGTCCAAACAAACAATTGTTATTTTTGAATTTTGAAGATTTTTTGCATTTATACTTCTAATTTCAACTATTCTCAGTAAGAGTTATCATATGTGATGTACGGTATTGTACATACCTACATATGCACTTTACATATATTTGAGATTATTTTTATTGTTGGTTTAAAATTAAAGCTTGGTGGTTGGTTGGTTTAAGTGGCAGTTCTGTGAAATCAACAAGTAAAGTCCAGTGAATTCATTTTGAATAATCACACCACTCGAAATGAATATTTCGAAATGTCTAGATCCAACCTGTGCACTATGAAAGCGGATAAGATCAGTAAAATCTAAGTCCGATACTCCAGATAGGTCGTCCAGTTTGTGTCTGCCTAATGTTCGCAGCCTGATACCACCTAAAGCTTCACATTCGGAGAATAGATTATATACAGTCTCCTCTTCTCCAGGTGTTCCGCAGGTGCGATATTTGTACAGAAGTCAGATTCTACCTGCGTGTGTACCGATTAGCCAATGACTAGTCAAGATAGCCGTTAGCCTTTTTTATCCCTCCTACTCCTAATGAGGAGAGATTAAGTCCGTCATATGTTAAAGTCAGGCCACGTCTACTTTAGAGTAATGCATGTGTCAATATCCTTCCATATATTTTCCGCTGCTCGTAGGAAGAGCTCTAATATTCCCAAATGGTTCCCAGTGATGCTGCGACTGATACCGCAGAATAATCTTGCTAGTTCGTCTGCCGATTTACTACTGTAAAAATCAAATACAAGAGTAAGCACTGTCCTACGCGAATGGAAGATGATGAGAGTTGCGAGAGAGAGAAGTACCGTTTGACTATCGACCTAAAGTGCGTGTAAAATTCAACAAGCTTCACTGATAGCGACAATCTCCACCTGAAGGACAGTATCATCGTTCGGTATTCCTAAAGAAAGTTCAATATCGAGATCATGGGAGAAGATACCTGCTCCGACACCACTACTCATTGTTAAGCCATCAGTGAAGACGCGAGTGTCATTCTGCAGAAAGCTTATTTCTCAATATAATAAAATTCGGAAACCAATTTTTACAACTGAAACATTCATATTCTAATGAATGTTTATTAAATGTTTACTAAAACCGAAAATCATTAGAAAAGCAAATACTTTTTTGTGGCCATGTTAAGCAAATATTTCCTATATATTTAGAAATTGGGTGATGTATAAATTAAAATCTTCCTGTTACCTAACCTAGGCTATCCGCTTCCTATGCCTTTTATAGCTGTTATTTCAGTCATTTGTAAAACAAACAAAACTAGTTTGTTTATGCATTCATCTACATTTACATACATACATAAACCAAACTACAAATACATTGATGCATACTCACTTTTAAAATGTTTTGGACAGCATACAAATTCAACACCCGAAAACAAGGATATGCCACATGGCAACAACATAGCAAAACTACGCATTTGCATGCCTCGTTCTTGACAAGCAGCAGCACCAGTTTGATTCCACCTAACGAATGGCCAGCAACGTGAAGCATTGTGTATATGATCGAATAGACAACCTTCGGGTACTAGTAGAGCATCCGATTGGAATGGTCCTTCTAAAAATAAAATTCCAACCAAAGCAAAACTTAGATATGTACATGCAAGTGTTTTATAATGTGTCTGTCTGTCTGTCTATCTATAGGATTACAAGAGTGTGTCAAAGTGTGTATAACTCGTACACATATACGTATAACCTAGCTTAGTATTGTTTGTAATCTCTTGCAATTTTCCCTTTAGTACTTACCTAAACAACGGAATGGTTTAATCCAACGATGTGCACCCTTGCATTTGTTGGCATTCAATGCACCCTGACGACACCAGCCACCAATTTTTTGATAGTGCGATGATTCCACTATGTTGGTTATATCTCTGTTGGGATATGCCTGCAACATAAAAAAAAAAAAACAAAGAGAAATTGTAGCAACATTGTAATGTATGATTCTGCTGCTGCTGTAAAATTTTTTTTTTAAATCCCTTCGAACAGCAGCGCCAATATGAAAATAATTGGAGGAAATAGAGCATAACAAATCGATCTCCATAGAAGTGAAGTCTTAAAATTGAATTTGTCTATCAAAGGTTTAATCTATGTTTTAGTTGTTGTTGTTGTTGTCGTTATTTTGCTAACATTTATTATGCACTAGATTGTTGTTTTAATAACAAATATGTACAGATTTAAGAAAAACAAAAAGCAACTAAATTTGAGAGACTACACAATATTAGGGCTCATCTCTCAAGCATTAATGTTTAAATGAAAAAAATACTAAATGGTTAATGTATTCTTTGTAGAAATTGTAATCAGATTTGTTGTAAATCTATAAAGTATTTTAGTATAAGATTTATTAAAAAAGTACAGTTCAATAGTTTTGATCTCTTTTTTTTTGACCCGAAAGAAGCTATTTCGTATTGCCGAGTACAACTAAAAGTATTTACCTCGAAAAAATACCTTGCAAGAAAACCATATTTTTAAACAATTTTTTTTACAAAAGTACTTATTTAAAAAAGTACCTTTATTTAAAAGTACCGTTTGAAAGAGTACATAGTTTTTGGAAAAGGTCCCCTTTTGAAAAATTAACCTTTTGAAAAGAGTACTTTTTGAAAAAAGTCCTTTTGAAAAAAGTACGTTTTGAACAAAAGCATGCTTTTACAAGTGAGAAAATTATAGTCGGTCGATACCGACTATATGATACTCTATACCATGTGTTTAGAGACCCTACCTTAGGTCCAATAGACATCGAAAATAAGCATAAACCAAATTGGAGTGGCATTGTTATTAATTTTTTTTGCCTTCGGATATGCAAAAGTTCATATCGGATGCTATATTTATATGGGGACTAGGTCTAACAATGGACCGATCGTGACCATATTTGGTAAGGTCGATTATTTTTTGCACAAACAGATACAAACCAAAGTTGAGAAAAAATATGTGCAATATTATTGTTTTCTGGTAGATAGGTGAAGATCCGGAACCAGCTTCATGTGGGGACTAAGAATTGTCCTACAGGGTTTATTTTTGGATTACTGATAAATGGATGTAATAAACATATAGAAACTCAATTCGACCGAGATGTATATGATAAGTTGGATATTATGGCAATTTAGTGTCGATCTCAAAGCGGTAATTTTTTTGGGGACTAGCTTTGAACATGCACTGATTTTCACCAATTTCAATAGCGTTCACCCTATTTCCGTTAGAAGCTTGTGTACTAAATTTCATTAAAATATATTCTCACATCGCTAAATAGAAGGTCCAGGTCAAATATTTCTGGCAGTTACAAACAACAGTACCAAGTCGTTATAGCCTGACCGCATAGTGGTATAGGGTATAATAAACGTTAGTTTTGAAAAGCTACTTTTTGAAAAGAGTAACTTTTGAAAACAGTAGCTATTGGGAAAGGTACCCTCTGATAAAGATAACTTTTGACAAAAAGTAACTTCCGAAGAAGTACAGTTTGACAAAGTACTTTTCGAAAAAAGTTCCGTTTTAAAAAACTACCTCTTGGGAAGTGAACATTTCGAAAACAACACCTTTTGAAAAATAGTACCTTGTGAAAAAAGTACCATTTTGAAAAAAATTACCGTTCGAAACAAGTAACTTTTGAAAAAGGTTCTTTTTGAAAAAAGTTTTTTGCAAAAAACATTTCGAAAAAGGTGTCTTTTGATAAAATTAACTTTTAAAAAAGAGTATTTTTTTAAAAAGATAGCTTCCTAAAATAGAATCTTTTTGCAATAGTATCTCTTTAAAAGTACATTTTTAAAAAAGTTGCTTTTTAAAATAATAACTTTTCATAACAGTACCTCTTTACACTTCTAAAAATGTATGATATCCTCCACCCAGATGGTTGGTTTCAAAGATTCGGCATAGCCAAATTTAACACTCTTGTTAATCTTAAGTATTACATTTTAGAATTTTATATTTTTAGTTTACAAAATGCAAAAATAATAATGAAGTTTGTAATCATATAGCAAATACTTTATGATAAAATCATTCTTCAAGAATTTTAAAGAAAAAAAGTAAAAAATTATAGTGGTTATTGAGCCTAGACCATTTATGTCATTTATTAATTTTTTCATATTTTCTCCTAGTAACTATACACAAATTTTATATCAGATATCAATATAAATAATTTGAAGACCTTTCTGGAGAAGACAATGGCATGCATAATCATGCTTAATTTTTTGTGCTATATAAGAAAACATAAAAATTTTCAGCGGTTTTGTGTGATTCGCAAATACACACTTTTTAATCCGTACAGTTGTTAAGTTTTTTTTTGCTTTTATCGATATTTCCACTTTCTATAAGCCGAGTTATCTCAAAGCAACCTCTTTTGCGATCAACTGGCAACTCTGGGACCAAATCATATCCGATGTGGGTATCTCAGTTATTTTTTTAAAAAGAACATTAGTCGTATCTAAACAAAAAACAAAACAAAACAAAAAAAAAAAAAAAAACAAAAAAAAAAAAACAAGTAAGAAAATTATAGTCGGTCTAGACCAACTATACGACACCCTATACCATGCGTTTAGAAACCCTTTCTCTTATTCCCAACTAACTGGACATAGAAAATAAGCAAAAACCAAATGTGAGTGGGATTTTTATTAATTTTTTTGGCTGCAGATATGAAAAATTCATATCGGTTGCTATATCTATATGGGGACTAGGTCCAAAAATGCACCGATCCTGATCATGTTTGGTAAAGTCTCTTGTATTTATACAAACAAAATTTGAGAAGAATCAGTGCAATATTTTTATTTTTTAATAGATTTAAGTGAAGATCGGGAAGCAGCTCTATATGGGGCCAAAGGGATCATTTTTATACTACTCATTAATGGATGTAATGAACGCATATAAACCCAATTTGAGTAAGATCTATATGACAATTTGGATCTTATGGCAATTTATGTCGATTTCATAGGGGTAATTTGTATGGGGGCTAGGTCTGAACATGGACCGATTCTCACCAATTTCAATAGCGTTCATCTCATGGCCGATAAAAGAGCACCAAAATATTTTACCATGGTGTCCGGGTTTGGATTGAAGTGACTGTAAATAGTTATTAATCAAAAAATATTGAAATTCTCTTTCTACTAATTCTTATTTGCCTGGTAATTCAAATTAATTTGATATCTAACATAAAAAGCAAACTCCCCATCCATATAAACTTTATCTATTTACATACTACCAGTCTGAATGAAATCAATTTCAATTACCAAGACAACATGCGTAAAAGCAGGAAATCTAATAATGTTTTATTACTTAGAAACAAGAACAACAAATTGTAAGATCTATTTATGCAAACTAGCCAATTCCAGCCCTCGGATTTCGAGTGCAAATTCTAGGAAACTTTATTTTTTCATTAAATAAAAACCCTAAAGGTATGCTAATCAATTATAGCCAATTTGCAAATCAATACAAAAAAGCAAACTCATTTTTATTACAACCACATTAACATATTTAATAAACACACACATACCATTGTACAATTTTATGTATGTGTTAGTAGCAACTTTAAATGCATCTTACTCAAAATAAAGGAAAAAATTTAAAAATCTGTAAGTGTGCAAAACAGCTAAAGAGAAATACCTTTCAAATAATATATGTTTGGTCAAAATCGGGATAAAACGGTAGAACAAAACATCGGTCACAAGAAATCGACTAGGCTATAAATCTTATAGATAGGAATAATATATATTGGTACGCATGCATAACTTCACTATTGAAATGTTTTTATACCCTATACCACTATGTGGTTTGGGTATAATGACTTTGTGCTGCTGTTTGTAACAACCAAAAATATTTGACCTACACCCATATTTAATTATACCGATCGAATCAGAATCACTATCTGATTCTGAATCACTATCTGATTCGATTTAACGATGTCCGTCCGTCCGTCTGTGTGTCAATGTAAAGCTTGTAATCAAACTGCAGGTCGCAAATATGAATATATTTTGATGAAATTTGGTATTTGATCTTTTATCGGCCATGGGATAAACGCTATTGAAATTGGTGAGAATCGGTCCATGTTCAGACCTAGCCCCCTAATGAAATCAACATTATTTACTAAGATCCAAATTATTATACAAATCTTAGTCAAATTGGGTTTGTATGTATATATTACATCCATTAATCAGTAGTCCAAAAATGATCCCTATTGGATAACTCTTAGTCATAGGCCCCATATAGAGCTGCTTCCCGATCTTCACTTAAATATATCAAAAATAAAAATAATGCACTGATTCTTCTCAAATTTTGTTTGTATATATTTTTACAAAATACAAGAGACTTTACGAAACATGGTCAGGATCGGTCCATTTTTGCAGCCGAAAAAATTAATAAAAATCCCATTCAAATTTGGTTTATGCTTATTTTCTATATCCAGTTAGTTGGGCCTGACAGATAGGGTATCTATACGCATGGTATAGGGTATCGTATAGTCGGTCTAGACCGACTATTATTTTCTTACTTGTTGTTTCAAAATGGAAAGATTAAACTACATAGTTACGAGCATTTGGCATCTATTAGCATCTCTTAACGCAGTCGCAATAACAAAGACTAAGGTCGAGTTTTGGGATCTTATTTAAACTTTAGTTAAACTTACATTGACTTAACGGTTAATCAAAATATTTGAAAGTATTATTAAGAAATTAAATTTAACTAAACTTTGTTTAATTGTTTGTCACGTGATTCAAATTGTAATTACGATGTAAGTATGAAACCAGCCAGAATCTTGTGTGAATTACTTACTATGCGTAATATGCGCAATAGCAGTAAGCAAATCTGAGTATATTTTACTTTACATCTTTCGTTTCTTTTAAAATAAACAAAAGAAATTGTTCTTCTCTTTTTTTTACACAAAAACAATGTTAGAATGAACATACGTGAGATTAGAAAGCAAAAGTGATGCAATAAAAGCTTAAAGCTAAAGGAAGGTTTAAATGCACAAGTAGCACACCTATGACATTTACTGCAATTGCGGCTTCAATAGTATTCAAAACTATTTGCTGTTGTAAAAAAAAACTATTAGTTTTAATATTTAATAAATGGCTGCTTTCCACTATTTTATGTTGTCCTATTAGTAGAGTCTAAGACTTTCTCTGAAATCATGGCTATAATTTTCTTTCTAACTTGTTATACCCTCCACACCACTGTACAGATTGTCATTCCATTTTAACGCATCACAAAATGCATTTGTGACCCCATAAGGTATATATATTCTTGTTCCTTATAACAACTCCAGTCGATATAGCGATGTCCGTCTGTCCGTCTGTCTGTTGAAATCACGCTCATTCACAAAGTAAACTATTTACCTGGCTAAGGTTATGATAATATTGTTTGCCATTATTTCAAGCATGTTACTTTTAAAAATGGGATATATCGGGTATCATTGTACCAACATATGTTCAAAAATATGAATACACCTCTAAAAAAACAAATAAAAACCCAGTGTGTTTGTTGTAATAATTTAGTATTAAGTTTATCAAATTTTCAATTTGATGCTTTTTACAATATTTTGTTTACATTTGTTTTAAATATTGCAATAACTGCAGATATTACTGTAAAAGTAAAACCGAAGTGAAGGGTACCAAAGATTCAGCACAGCTGTATTTAATGTTAGGTATAATTGGATGAAGAAATATATGATTTCAATCTTCAGTATTATTATTTCCATTTTGTAAATTATTAATTATATACATATTTTAAAATGTATAGAATTGCATTTAGTTATCAAAATAAATATAGTTTCAAATAAGTACAAAAAACATAAATTTCCTTTTAACATATGTATTTATATTCTAAAATAGAAACTAAATTCTAAAGCAAAAATATTACTATGTATGTGTCTAATATAATTTGTATATCATCATTATTTCAATATAGAAAAAAACTCATGCTAATTAAGTTTTCTTTGTACTCATAAAGTGCATTTAAGCATTTTATGTCTTGCATTTGTGGTGTTGTGGTTTTGCGGCCCCATGCAACTCAACTACTCAGACATTTAACAATTTCATTATGTTATTTATTCTTTATTAGTAAATAATTTCATTATGTTAAGTAAATACGAGTACTCGTCGTAATTTTGATTTTCCCCAAAAATTATTATAGTGCAGTAGTATTATAGTGCATTTATTTGACAAGGATACATAGAGTTATGTATACTGTAGATATTTACACAGGGATTTATTGATAATAGTGGTAGAGAATTTATAAGTTTGTATATCTTAAATGTTAATTGCTGGTATTATATGGATAACATTAATAACTTATAAGGATTAATTGTTAAATCATATAATCGGCATAAATTTGGGTAAGGTTGTTTGTAGCTCTTTACACTGGCTTCGTTTTAAAGAAAAATCCGAACTGTATTAAAGATACACATTTCTATCCTATACCACTATGAGGTGAGATTACAATGAGTTTGAGCTGATATTTATACCAAATATTAGGTCAAATATTTTGGAGTTTTAGCGATGTCTATCCGTCCGTCCGTCTGTCTGTCCGTCTGTGTGTACACAAACTACAGTTCGCAAAAATGAATACATTTTGATCAAATTTAATATATAAGCTTTTATGGATCTTAGGACGAACCCTATTGAAATTGGTGAAAATCGGTGCGTGCTCAGACCTAGCCCCCATACAACTAACCCCTATCGGACAGGTTATCTGATATATCAAACCAATTTTGGTGTATGTGTCTCTTTTATATACACTAATCAGTAGTACAAAAATAAACCCTGTATCACCCATTTTAGTTACGGTCGATCTTCCCGATCTTCACTTAAATCATAAATCTTGCATACATTTTTTTTAAATTTGGTTTATTCATGCTTTTGAGAAAAGTAAGGATTTTAATAAATATGGTCATGATCGGTTCATTTCTTTATATAGTCCGTCCCCATATAAAAATAACATCATATAAAGGCTGACTTCATAAACGGAGTTTGCAATGCAACACTGCAAAGAAATTCATTTACAAAGCAAAGCAATGTTTTACGGCAGTACTGCTTTGTCAAAAAATCAAATGACATTTTAGTACATTTATGAACGCGCAAAAGTTTTTTCCTTGCACAGATTGGATTGTGGTTCTTTGTGTGATTAACTTTTTGTAAAATTCAGTATTTTAAAATGAATATTCAAAACCGTTTTCAAATTGGCTGATTGTAAAAATTTAAGCAGCACTTTGATAAAAAATATTATAAACAAAAGAAAACATCGTCGTATAGCATTATGAATTAGTCAAAATTCAAGGAGAAAAATTTCTAAAATTTAAATTTTTGTAAAATTATCGCAAGCATTCATTTTCGAATGAAAAAAGTATATTTCAGGTATTAGTTACCAAACGTTATAACCAAATGTTATAACATGATAAAACTAATCAATACTTTCGATTTTAAGAAGTTGCAGATTGCGGCATACATGTACAATTGGACGTATTGGAATTATGTTACAAAAAGCATTAGAAATTAAAATTTGGAAACTTAACAATAATTGTTCTTTCAGAGATGTCGGCGATCGCTTTGGCGTGACATTTGGTCTCGTATACAAGGTGTTTGTTAAAATCATTATAATGATTTGCAGCTTAAAGGGAGATGTTATCAAATTTCCAAAAACTGCATCTGAAATCTGGCTCTTGCCTCAAACGAACTTCTATCATTAGATTCTTTCTTTCGTGGTTCCACTTTTTTTTCACTATGAAAAAATATACAAAAGGTCATAAATAATCGTAGAATTGCAAATTTTAAATAAACAATAGTTTAACCTACCATAAATCCGCCATTTCTACCGCAAATTTAAATATTTTATGAATTTTTAGTTTTACCGCCAAGAAAAAGGTAGAAACAAACATATACCAAGGCACCAAAGAATTACAAATTAAAACAATGCACATATTTGACAGCATCGCCATGCAATGATGAACTTGCGACATTGCCAAAACTAATGCCGTTTTCTTTTCTGACAAAAAATGTCGCACTTTATCTGCACTTTTTTTGAAAAGTGTATTTTTTTATATATTCTAAATTAAGAGCAAGCTTATCTTATACATCAATCGAAAGGTCTCAAATAGCTGTGTTCATAAAATGCAAAAGAATTTTATTATTATCCTTTTTGAAGTCATAGGGTGAACATATTCAAAAAAGGGGAACAATGGGGAAATATTCTCACACTATGACCTGAAAAAAGTGAATGGTTTAATTTTTTGCGATTTACGAAGGCTTGCTTTTGAGACTTTTCGATTGATGTATAAGATAAGGTAGCTTTTAATTTAGAATATATAAAAAAATATACTTTTCCAAAAAACGGCAAAAAAGGGCGACATTTTTTGTCAGAAAAGAAAACGGCATAAGTCTAATGTGTTTATGAACACTACGCATTGCAGTGTTGCATCGAAAACTGCACTTATGAAGTCTGTACACCACATTTTAATAACAGTAGCATTAAAATTTGGTTTACACCTATTTTCTACATTGAGTTATTGCCTCATCATAGTTGGTCTAGACTGACTATAAGTTTAGTATAGTTTTTTATTATTATTTTCTTATACCGTGGAAAAAGTCAAATGCAAATTTCACTATATAAGTTTAATGACTTATTGATCTTAAAAAATAGCAGTTATTGTTAACTAAAATAGGTCAATATTATTACAAGTATATATAATAATCAGGAAAAATATTAAAAGAGCATGTGAGATTGTTAAATTCGGCTATGTCGAATCTTTGATACCCTCCACCTAGGTTTTACGTTTTAATTAATATCTGGACTTATCGACCTATTTATAACAAATCTAAACAAAATATTTGAAAACGTATATAATTTGATAAACTTCTTATTACAACAAAAACACTGGATTTTTTAGAGGTGTCTACGAGTTTTGGATCATATCTTAGCACAATTTCAAAAGCCAACCTGCTCGAAATAATGAGCGTGATTTCAGCAGAAAGACAGACAGACGGACTGACGGACATCGCTATATTGACTCGAGTTGCTGTAAGATTACCAAAATAATTTCTCGATGTGATACAAACGGCGGAGGTGGAGGGTATAAAAATTAAGCAACAATTTTTATTCATGGTATTCAAAATTTATTAAAGGGGATACCCTATTCGATTTTTTTTTTGTCCGCAGTATACAATTTATTTATCATACAATACAATATGTTTATCAGGGATATAATGCATTTATACAACACATCGAAGAGTTCACGCCAAAAGTGCATATCGAAAATTTTTTGCGGTTGTCATATTTGTACAGTATATAACATTTAACAAAATGAAGTCCTCGACCTGTTGTTTAAAACGTATCGAAATTATCTAATTTATATTTTGGAAATATTAAAAAAAAATATTATACTTTATACAAAATGTAATACAAAAAAGTAAGAAAACTAGACCGACTATACGATACCCTATACCATGCGTTTAGAGACCCTATCTCTTAGGCCCAACTAATTGGATATAGAAAATAAGCATAAACCCAATTTGAGCATAAACCCAATTTTTGGCTGCATAAATGAAAAGTTCTATATGGGGACTACGTCCAAAAATGGACCGATCCTGACCATGGTTGGTAAAGTCTCTTGTATTTTGCGAAAATATATACAAACAAAACTTGAGATGAATCAGTTCAATATTTTTGTTATACCCTATACAACTATGTGGTTTGGCTATAATGACTTTGTGCTGCTGTTTGTAACTACCAAAAATATTTGACCTAGACCCATCTTTAGTTATACCGATCGAATCAGAATCACTATCTGATTCGATTTAACGATGTCCGTCCGTCCGTCCGTCTGTGTGTCCATGTAAAGCTTGTAATCAAACTGCAGGTCGCAAATATATATAAGCTTTTATCGGCCATATGATGAACGCTATTGAAATTGGTGAGAATCGGTTCATGTCCAGACCTAGCCCCATACAAATGATCCCTATGAAATCAACATTAATTGCCATAAGATCCAAATTATCATATAAATCTTAGTCAAATTGGGTGTGTATGTGTTTATTACATCCATTCATCAGTAGTCCAAAAATGATCCCTATGGGACAACTCTTAGTCATAGGCCCAATATAGAGCTGCTTCCCGATCTTCAGTTAAATCTATCAAAAAACAAAAATATTGCACTGATTCTTTTCAAATTTGGTTTGTATATATTTTTGCAAAATACAAGAGACTTTACCAAACATGGCCAGGATCGGTCCATTTTTGGTCCTAGTCCTCTTATAGACATAGCATACAATATGAACCTTTTCAGAACTGCAGGCAAAAAAAGAATAAAAATTCAACTCAAATTTGGTTTTTGCTTATTTCCTTTACTCAATTAGTTAGACCTCAGAACAATTTTTTAACGCATGGTATAGGGTATCACATAGTCGGCATAGACCGACTATAATTTTCTTGTTATTTTTAGAAAAAGGTGAATTCGATCAGAATAAACCAATGGCCTTGATAAACCAAAGGTCTTGATCTTTTATTGTATTACAGGGCGGTCTAAAAAAAAACTATTTTGGGTGCTGCTAAAAATTTAATTTGGTTAAAAATATTTTTTTTATTTATATTTGCAATGAAAATCAGTATAAAAATGGAACCAACATTACTTTTCTTAATGCAATAATCATATGCATAATAAAAATGATTAACCGTTATGACCTTTCTTTCTAGTTTTGAGGAAGTAACTACATGCTGCCATCTTTTAGGCGATTTCAGTTGAATTTTTTAATTTAGTACAAATTATTATATATTTATGTACGTTTTAAAACATGTCCAAAAATATGCATTATCTATTTTTACTAAATGCCCTTCAATATAAACAAATTTTACATACAATTTATGCTTCAGTTGTTTTATATCTACAATTTATATAAGCCTACCTTTAGGGTCTAGTTGTTAACAAGAAAAAAAAAATGAAAAATGAAGTCCAATTTATGCTAATTTCACACTTGACTTAATGACAAATTTTTCTCTTTTTCCTTCTACCTTTTATATACAATATATGATTAAATACAATATAATATGGGCAACACAAAATATATAAAAAAAAAAAAATATAATAGAAACCTACAGGAAACCACTTATATACTTCAGTGATGATGACCCCAATTAATCAACCACAGACATGGTAACTACGAGTATGTGTATTATATTTGAATGTGTGTATAACTTTGTAAGTGTGTTGAACAAAAAAAAAAATTTATGATTTTTTTTTGTAATCGGTTATTTAAGTACAGAGTATGAAAGAAAAAAACTATGTGTACAACTATATTTTATTATGCTTTTTTCTATTTTGAAACTAAACCAAAAAATAGACAAATAAAATTTATATGAATCCATTAAGTGTGGGATTTTTATGGTATTTTACACAAACATTTCTCTATCACCCAAGGACCATATATATTTACTATATGTGACCTGTCTATGAAAAGGTGGCTTATGACTCAAAAAATTATTTTTCACTTTTATTTTGGTTCGGATAGTTTTTGAGACACTCTTTCGCATGGTGAAAATCAAAAAGTCCTAAATTGCTTAGAAATGTATTGCTTAAATGTAGAGAAAGAAGAGCACAAATGCAATAAAAACAGAATTTTATTAAAAATCGAAGCAAGATAATACATGGAATTGAAAATGAAAAAAAAAAGGATTGAACGCTACTAAAATGATTTTAACAAAAAAACAAGCTATTTTGCACAAAAAATATTTATTTAGCAATATGTAGTAGTTTTCTTCGCCGCCATCCTTGTTGAAACCTTTGAAGTTGCTCGTTTTTTTGAATCTTCTGTTGGAGATGAGGCTTTACGTTTTCTTGATTTTTTTATTGGAGTTGAATTCGCAGGTTTCTTCAGTTTTTTTATTTTTTGGATCGTTATATGACGATGCAGGTATAGGTTTCGGTTTCTGTTTCGACGATGAAGCTACAGGTTTTGAGGATGTAGCCTTGGGTTCCTTCGATGCCACTTTTGTGGCTGGGAAAGCACCTTCAGATTTTTTTGATGCCATTTTTTTTTCGATGGCAATGGAGCCAAAATATCCGCATTCATGGGATCTGAAACCAAGCTTCTGAGATTCTGATAAATGTACCACTGATGCTGCAGAGATGAACAAACTGGTTGGATAATTTTGGGCATGTTGTCATCAACTGGGATTAATGACAGTTGAAATGATTCAACCTCCTCGTTGTCCGCAAATTTTTTGGTTTTTAAAGAGTTTTTGTTCATTATAAAATGGTGGAATTGTATAATACCAGCAAGTGGCTTGTAGAATGGTTTCAAATAATTGTCCCATTCATACCAAAAGACATTTTTCGACGATACATCTGTATTATGGCCACCTGGTGACGATTATACGACGCACTGCAGTAAATCTTCATACGTATCAATATTAGTAACAGCATACTTGGCCTTGAAAATACCGAAGAAGTGATCCGGGGCGAACTTGGTATGCCCTGTCAAAAGGAAATTCAATTAAATCGTTGTGTTGAGTCCTCGAACCAACCGCCATTGCAGATATGATAACATAACATTATTTTTGTTTTGCCCAACGCAGTTATCGCAGAAAAGGACAATTGTTTGGACATTTTTGCGATACGTTTCAAGTGATAGTGCAGGATGCTCACAACGGTGTTTGGACCTTTGCCAATATCATGCTCCTCATCTATCATGTAATTATACAATCGAAAAAGAAAATAGTCAAGATACTTTCAAAGCAAGTGATTTGAATTTGTACAATGAAATCCTAACCTGTATTTTTTCTTTTTCATCTGTAATTCCAAAGACTGCGCACTTCTTTGTTGCCTTGAAGTAAGCTGTACCCGGTTGTTGAGGACTCACTGGATAATGAACGGTTTGGGCGAAATCAAATGATAAGACCTTTACAGTATCATCAGTATTGTCACACCATTTTTGATAGTATTTTCTTCACGTTCAGGGTCAGGAATGTTTTTGGCTAGCGTAATTCATATTGTGTTCATTATTGAAGAAAACGACAATTTTAATTACAGTAGAAACAACTTAAAAAGAAGTAAACAATGGCTTACTTACTACGACAGTAATCACTGGTTTCATTACTGTAACATAAGGTATGTACTTGGCCCATATGCGTCGAAAGGAACAAATACTCATCTTCAGTTCATCATCACCGAGTGAAGCAATGTATTTTCGATAAACTGAGGCCTTTGTCTCATTAGATTAACTTCATTACACGATAATCTTTGAATTTGGGTGAACATCCTGGCAGTGAAAGAGCCAATAGATCGGCTGTATACTCAATAAATTTGAAAGCTTTTTGGATATCAGATGGCTGAAACGCTCTCCAATGTGTAGATGGTTTATTTGCTAGCGCATGTACCCGTGTTATGCCACCGTGTGTATGAAAATGTCGAAGTAAATTTTCAAACCGTTTTCTTCCACACGCATGCACAAAAAGGAAAAATGAGCGGCAAACAGGTAAGGTAAGTTCATGTTCCCTCCATTTCGTTATTTTTGTGTAGGCTTCTCCAAGTTTGTCTGTGCACATTATTGCTAATTCGATATGGGTCAGCATAACCAAATCAAGTTCATGTTTTGATAATTCTAGATAGTTGTTTCTTGCATTTTCTATTATCTTTTGCGGTATTTTTTTTTGGCATTTCTTATTACAGCAATCTTCCGAAATAAATTTATTTACCAATTCCTTTTCTTTGTTATCTATAGTAGACAAGTCCATTGTAAAAAAACTTTGTTTCACTTCCATTTGATCTTCAGCTTGAAATAATGATTGTAGTTCCTCATCGTAATTGATACCAACATCATCAAAAGAATCATCATCATTCTCTTCATTTTCACCAAAATATTTTTGAAAAACCTCGCTAAATTCTTCATCGACAGACATTATTCACTAGTTCATAACGGAAAAGACCAACAGAACAATTACACCAACGAGATAACGAAAAAAAAACTGACGAAATGCATTGTTTATCTTTAACAGCTGATTTCTCGAAATTTTGTTTTTGAGTCATAAGCCACTTTTTCATAGACCGGGTCACATATATTATTACTATTTTTGTTATTTTTTTCCTTATTTAATTCTTTTTTTTAATTTTTGTTTTCTATGGGAAGCGTCGAAGAACTGATGGTATTGAGAGCGATGAAAATGATTTTGAACAGGGTGATTCAGAAGAATATATTCATTCCTAGTAGCGTTTTCACATCGAATGATGCTGCGGCAGATGAAGATACAGACGATACTAATGCTCTTTTATAAAGTGCGGTAACTTCTAGTGAAGAAATGTCTGGAGATCGGTTAGTGGAAGCTCGCTGAAAACATTTCTATTCAATGACTCCGCTGCTTCACCAGGAATAATCGATATGAATCTTAATTCAATAAAGCCAGCAGATATTTGCAAAGCTATAGTTAATTGAAGCGGTTCGTGTGACTCGAAATTCTTCCATGAATTAATAAGATGCCACAAATGTTTCCGAAATACAACAGTTTCTTGGACTTGTAATGTATATGGGAATTGTAAAGCTACCTTCAATCCTTAAAAAATTGAGAAAAGACAATTTTTAAAAAAATCCTTTGTTCCAAAAACTATGTCAAGGAACAGATTTCAGTTATTGCTGAAATTCATTCATTTCTGTAATGAAACCGGCGGAAATAACCGTTTGCATAAAATTAGTCAATTACTAGAAATAATGGAATGGAATTTCACTGCAGGCAGAAAACCTGCCCATATGTTCGTGGTAGATGAAAGTATAATTCCGTGGCGTGATAGACTCCAATTCCGGCAATATAATTCGGGAAAATCACATAAATATGGAGTTAAATTAATTGTGACCTACTTGTTTATACTTATACCAGTTCTGTGTATTGTGGGAAAATAGATGATTCTGCAAGAAGAGAAAAACCAACACCTGAGCCCTATTCCACAAACAACTTATCAACTTTTCACTTTGCACTTATCAAATTGCACTTATCATAAGCAAAAGCACTCTTTGGAAAGTCTTTGCTCTCTCCTGCAAAGTGAGTATCCAAAGTGTCCCACAAAACATTTAATCGCCTAAGCATTTCTGTCTTATCAATTTGGAACATTTTCCGGGACATTGTGCAGGGGTATCCTATACCACTATGTGGTTTGATTATAATGACTTTGTGCTGCTGTTTGTAACTACCAAAAATATCTTTTATTATACCGATCGAATCAGAATCACTAACTGATTCGACTTAACGATGTCCGTCCGTCCGTCCGTCCGTCTGTGTGTCCATGTAAACCTTGTAATCAAACTTGTGGTCGCAAATATGAAAATATATTGATGAAATTTGGTATATAAGCTTTCGTCGGCCATGGAATGAACGCTATTGAAATTGGTGAGAATCGGTCCATGTTCAGACCTAGCCCCCGTACAAATGACCCCTATGAAATCGACATAAATTGCCATAAGATTCAAATTGTCGTATAGATCTTAGTCAAATTGGGTATGCGTGTGTTTATTACATCCATTAATGAGTAGTCCAAAAATGATCCCTATGGGACAACTCTTAGTCATAGGCCCCATATAGAGCTGTTTCCCGATCTTCACTTAAATCTATCAAAAAAAAAACAAAAATATTGCACTGATTCTTCTCAAATTTTGTTTGTATATATTTTTGCAAAATACAAGAGACTTTACCAAATATGGTCAGGATCGGTTATTTTTTTGGCCTAGTCCCCATACAACATATCTAGTATCCGATATGAACTTTTTCATATCCGAAGGCAAAAAAATTAATAACAGTTCCACTCAAATTTGGTTTATGCTTATTTTCTATGCCCAGTTAGTTGGGCCTATGAGATAGAGTCTCTAAACCCATGGTATAATAACTAATAATTTTCTTACTTGTTATACCCTATACCACTATGTGGTTTGGGTATAATGACTTTCTGCTGCTGTTTGTAACTACCAAAAATATTTGACCTACACCCATCTTTAATTATACCGATCGAATCAGAATCACTATCTGATTCGATTTATTGATGTCCGTCCGTCCGTCCGTCTGTGTGTCCATGTAAAGCTTGTAACCAAACTGCAGGTCGCAAATATGAATATATTTTGATGAAATTTGGTATTTGACCTTCTATCTCCCATGTGATGAACGCTACAAATGACCCCTATGAAATCAACATATGTTGCCATAAGACCCAAATTATCATACAAATCTTAGTCAAATTGGGTTTGTATGTATATATTACATCTATTAATCAGTATTCCAAAAATGATCCCTATTGGACAACTCTTAGTCATAGGCCCCATATAGAGCTGCTTCCCGATCTTCACTTAAATCTATCAAAAAACAAAAATATTGCACGGATTCCTTTCAAATTTGGATTGTATATATTTTTTCAAAGTATAAGTGACTTACCGATCGACTCAGAATCAGTTTTTGAGTCGAAATAGCAATTTCCGTCCGTCCGTCCGTCCGTTTGTGTGTCCATGTAAAGCTTGTAATCAAACTACAGGTCGCAAATATGTATATATTTTGATGAAATTTGGTACATAAGTTTCCATCGGCCATGGGATGAACTTTGTGGAAACTGGTGAGAATCGGTCCTTGTTCAGACATAGCCCCCATACAAATGACCCCTATGAAATCGACATAAATTGCCATAAGTTCCAAATTATCATATAGATCTCAGTCAAATTGGGCTTGTATGTATTTATTACATCCATTAATCAGTAATTCAAAAATACTCCCTACAGGAAAATTCTTATTCATAGGCCCCATATAGAGTTGCTTCCCATCTTCACTTAAATCTATCAAAAAACAAAAATATTGCACAGATTTTTCCCACGGTATAGGGTATCGTATAGTCGGGCTAGACCGACTATAATTTTCTTACTTGTTTTATTTTATATTTTTCCTTGTATTGATGTTTGTTTGCTTAGTTTTTCAGCTGTAGCTCAAAAATCATCGAGGATTTCTTTTTTCACTCTTCATCAAAATTCTAGCTAAGGCTTAAGTAAATAATTTTTATACCCTATACCACTATGTGGTAACTAAAAAAATATTTGACCTAGACCCATCTTTTATTATACCAAATTAGCGATATCTGTCCGTGTGTAAATCTCATCTACTCTACTAATAACTAATAATATGATTATGAATATTTTAAATTAATGTTATTTTAAATTTTTTTTAAAAAAGTGGGATAAATGACAATTTTTGGAAGATTTCATTCGATAAAGTTAGTCAAGCATAAGCTATTTGCTGAAGAATGAAATGAGAAATCATCAATGTTTCATGAGGTAAAGCTGAAGAACTAACATCAAGTAAGGAAAAATGTAAAAGGTTAAAAAAAAAAGTAATAAGTTGCGTCTGAGAACCCCTATCCCTAGCATACTACTTTCACCCTGGCTTGGAATTTCTCACCCCCCTGAATGGTTGTTGTACAGTGTTATATGTGGGCGTAGTCGAGCCATCAATGGGCGGATTCGGATAAGAGGGCATGACACGTTGTGAGAGTAGCTATGCCAGATTAGACGTGTTTTTTCTGTCCGTATTAAATTAAGATTTCGTCGGGAAAACTCAAGTTTTTAATCACTAAATATAATATATCAATTTCATTATTCAATAAACATTTAATTGGCATCAATGGATTGTTGAAGAGATAATATTTGAACCACAATTTAGAAATTAAAATCTTCATTAATTTATCTATGTATATGTGCATATTTTCTGTTTCTTTATATAAACGATTGTTAAATCCCTAATAAAAAAAATAAGAAAAAGAGACAACAACAAGTGATAAATCGGCTCTTTTTAGAATGTTGTATTACTAAATCAAAACTCTTATACTCTTAAATTATGTACAATATAAAAATAACATTACAAACTGGTTTTACATAGACCTGATTTTTTTGTTGCACTCTTTTGTATCGTTTTTATAAATCCATACAAGTAACACTTGTTATTAGAACGAAACAAAACAGTACAATATACGGGTAACGCAGGAAAAAACAAAACACAAGAACTGTAATTTTTTAAAAATATAAAACAAGAACTATTAAAATAAACGAAAAAAATTCTAAAAATAAAGATGCCAAAATCCATGGAATGTGTAATATGCAAAGCTATCATTGCAAAAAACACTAATCATGCTAAATGTTCTTTATTTATGTGATAATAAGGTTCACTACAAATGTACTGCTACAATAAGCCCAGTATACATCACCGAAATGCTTAATATCATTAAAACTAGTAATGGAGCTGTACTTTTTAGATGTGGTACCTGCATGAACCATCAGACTCGTAATGATAATATTATAAACAAAATTGAAAAACTTGAAGAAACCGTAAATAAACTTTCAGTTATAATAACAAATAAAATTTTGTATGAGCTAAAGAATATCAAAGAAGAATTAACACGATGTTCGGCGAAGGCAATTGAAACTGAAACATTAGTGAAGGAGAAAATACAGGAGCTAATGGGCGATAATGAGCCTATACGTCAACACTTTTACCGTGGGGATATAATTATGAAAGGAATAGATGCTAAACTTGTCAAGTCTATAGATGAATTGTATAGTGCAATATTCAAAATCGAAAGCACATTTGAGGTTGAATTAACCCATAATGATATCAAATTCTACACTTTTATACAAAATAAGACGTCAGTATTGGTTAAATTTAATAGCGTTTTCAAAAGAGATAGGCTAATGCACAAATATTTTTCAACCAAGGATCTACGCTTAAATAAAATATTTGAAACCAGTGAGGAAGGTAGGTAGGTGAGGTAATGTCTCCATTAGCTTCAAAATTAAACTTTTGGTGTAGAAAACTGATGAAAGCTGAGAAGATTAAAAAATTCAGAGTCATAAAGAAGAACATACCAGAAGCAAAAGTAACTCTTACTACGGGCGAAAAAAAAACGTTAAGTGTTGAGGTGGTAAATGCTACGTGGAAGACTATTCAAAATACTAATACTTTTTCTGCAAAGGAAAATAAATAGGATGAGAGTTAAAGTATATTTTATAAGCAATACAAGTATTGCATGTTATATAATTATACATTAATATTTGATCTGTATTTCTCTTAATAATTCAATTTTTATAAATTTTCTCTTTTAAGCATATACTAGTTAAAAATATTTGTTTCGGTCTAGACCGACTATACGATACCCTATACCATGCGTTTAGAGACCCTATCTCTCACGCCCAACTAACTGGACATAGAAAATAAGCAAAAACCAAATTTGAGTGGGATTTTTATTAATTTTTTTTGGCTGCAGATATTAAAAAGTTCATATCGGATGATATATCTATATGGGGACTAGGTCCAAAAATGGACCGATCCTGACCATGGTTGGTAAAGTCTCTTGTACTTTGCGAAAATATATACAAACAAAATTTGAGAAGAATCAGTGCAATATTTTTATTTTTTAATAGATTTAAGTGAAGATCGGGAAGCAGCTCTATATGGGGCCAAAGGGATAATTTTTGGACTACTCATTAATGGATGTAATGAACGCATACAAACCTAATTTGAGTAAGATCTATATGACAATTTGGATCTTATGGCAATTTATGTCGATTTCATAGGGGTAATTTGTATGGGGGCTAGGTCTGAACATGGACGGATTCTCACCAATTTCAATAGCGTTCATCCCATGGCCGATAAAAGCTTATATACCAAATTTCGTCAAAATATATTCATATTTGCGACCTGCAGTTTGATTACAAGCTTTACATGGACACACAGACGGACGGACGGACGGACGGACGGACATTGTTCAATCAACTCAGAAAGTGATTCTTATTCGATCGGTATAATTAAAGATGGGTGTGGGTCAAATATTTTTGGTTGTTACAAACAGCAGCACAAAGTCATTATACCCAAACCACATAGTGGTATAGGGTATAAAAACAAGTAAGAATGTTAAATTCCGCTGTGCCGAATTTTTTGATACCCTCCACCTGAGTCCTAAACTCTATATTACACCCAATGTTGAGTACGGCTACCACTTTTAAACTTTTGCCGACACTGAAACATTAAATCCGAATACCAAAATTCAAATGATTCTTGGCTAAAAATTATTATTATTCATTTTTCAATTTTCATTTTCCATTTTTCATTTTCAATTTTAATTTACCATTCGCCATTTTTCATTTTTCAATTTTCATTTTCTATTTTTCAATTTACAATTTCCATTTTTCATTTTTAAATTTTCATTTTCCATTTTTCATTTTTCTATTTTAATTTTTCATTTTTCAATTTTCATTTTTCATTTTTCAGTTTTCATTTTCCATTTTTCATTTTTCATTTTCCATTTGTCATTTTCCATTTTCCGTTTTTCATTTTTAAATTTTCATTTTCCATTTTCCATTTTTAATTTTTCATTTTTTATTTTCCATTTTCCATTTTTCAATTTTCATTTTCCATTTCCCATTTTTCATTTTCCATTTTGGGTTTTCCATTTTCCATTTTTCAATTTTCATTTTCCATTTTCCATTTTTCATTTTCCATTTTGCGTTTTCCATTTTCCATTTTCCATTTTTCATTTTGAAATTTTCATTTTCCATTTTTCAACTTCATTTTCCATTTTCCATTTCCCATTCTGCATTTTGCATTTTCCATTTTTTAATTTTCTTTTTTCATTTTCCATTTTCTATTTTCCATTTTACATTTTTCATTTTCCATTTTCCGTTTTTCATTTTCCATATTTCATTTTTCATTTTCCATTCACCATTCTCCATTTTTCGTTTTCTATTTTCCATTTTTCATTTTCCATTTTTATTTTTCATTTTTCAATTTTCTTTTTTCAGTTTCCATTTTCCGTTTTTCATTCTCGATTTTCTATTCTCCATTTTTCATTTTCTTATTTAAGATACCATGTTCAATTGATTGAGGAGATAAAGGTTGTATCGCTTTAAAGGCCATTCCGGAAAATGAATTTAAAGTTTGTTTCTAGTATTTGAAAAACTGTTGGCCTTAGTATATTGTATTGGTGGGTGATTACTTTGGAGACGACAACATTGATTTGGAAGATTAACTAAAGATATATATATTTTTAAATTATTGACCAACACCCAGGGGATGCTGCTACTAGAGAAGCGGGTGGAGCGAACTGAAGTTCTGTCATTTTGAATGAATTTGCTAATCCCAGAAGAACATTTCTCATGCTGGTATCTATAGAACAGTGTTTCACAACCCACATTCCGACGATGTTCCAACAAGTCGAGTTAGATACCCTACTATCATTAATCAGCATCAACGCCCTCCTTTGCACACGTTCCAGTAGCTCCAAAATATACTTTGGAGCTCTTGCCGATATATGGAAGTAGTATTTCATTTTCGGGCGATATGAATTTTAAGGAGATCAGAAGAAGTGAAGTAATTTGTGCACCGTTATAGAAAACCAAGACACTTCTTGCGCATTGAATTCCGATGCCCAGAACATCAAGAGTATCCGATTCTCCAATATCTATACCACCCATATACATATACAGATGACATTGTTGAATCCAAGGCCCTGTGGGTCAACAAACAACGTTGAGTCTTCTGCGCATTATAATGAACCCTATTCGCTTAACCCCACTCAGAGATTGTTAACCTTTTGCCAGCCTTTTGCCCCCCAACCTCAAAAGGGCTTGGCCTACGACTGAATGGAAAAGAATGACAAATGTCGCTGTCATCTGTGAAAGAGTGAAATTTTTCACTGAGAAGGTCATTAAGAAAGATAAGGAAAAGAGAGGAAGAAAGAACGGTACCGTGAGCTACCACTGAATTAAACTGAAACTCATTGGATGACACGTATTCTGCGGTCTCTGAGAAGACTCGATATAAATCGAGAAGGGCTATTTAATTTGGACTCAGTACCTACAATGATAAATGCATTTTCAATTAAAATTTTAATGAAAGTATTAGCGACTACTTATCTTTATATGTGTGATTTTTTTTTATTCAATTGTTTGGACGATACAAAGGAATATATAAATAGGATACATGTTTTTGGAGTACAGTTAATCTCTTTGTCGTGAAATAACTACGAACTTCCACAAAAAATTCATTAAGTTGAATACGGTGCTTATGAGAATTTTATTTTTCTAAATAATAATTTTTAAAAAATATAGAAACACTGGGAGATAGGGTAATTTTATTTTTGCCTTGCTCCTTCGGTTTCTAGAAGGGTAAGATTTATAAATCTTTTTTTAAAGATGACTTTAAGCTTAAATACTCGTTTAGAACTGAAAATTCAAGAAAATTTCGAAAACATTTAAATTTTTTTTAGTACTGTATTATTTATCCCCTTCCAAACAATTGTTACCCTAATGGGTAAGTGTGGGTTTTTGTTACATGATTTTTTATTAAATACACTTCACATACATGCTTGAACATGTTTTAAACCCTGAACTAAACTAACTACTACTACACCAACACATTCATACGGACTCTGGTCTGTTTGATTTTTTTTCTTTTTTTTTTTTGATACTTGAGTCATAAACAGTTATACTTATATTGTTGATGTTGTTGTTCCTGCTGTAGTAGTTGTACTTAGGGGCAATATGAATATGAATAAGTGAGAGTGGGTGAATGAATGGCTGTATGTGTGCCAGAGATGTGTAAGTGTATAATAAAAAGGTTTGCAATGTACTTCGAATGAGCGAGTGTGTGTGCTTTAAAACCATTACAATGTATGAATACAACATGAAATTGGAAATTGTCCTCATTTATGCATGTATTTGACATGTGTGTACAAGAGTCACTAAGCTTACTACATTCATTTATACAGCTCACTCACTGACACCCTGTGCCAAAGGACTCTGGTTACATGCTAAGTAGTTTTAGCAACAACCAGAACAAAAGCTAAACAAAATACAACAAAAACAAAAAAATATACTGTATAGAAATGTAAACTCATTAACTTTTCAGATACGACCAAATAGAAACATTAACTGTTAAACTTATACACGAGTACAGCAAATCATTTTGAGGTTGATGCAAATATAAATTCACTGTTTAAGGACTTGACTTAATATGTCATAGTTGGGCTTGTGAAAAAAGGATATTAGCTAAGGTAGATGAAAGATTTATATGGCCTAAAACATAATTAAGGGCTCTTGACTCTATTTGTATTGACAAGTTTGAATATGCTGGTTAGATGGAGCTAAACAAAAGTATAGAAATTCTGTTTTATAAATCGTTGAGAAATCATAAAAAAATAAGATAAAAAACTACAAATTTGTTCCTTATACTGTGGCCTGCTAAACTCGATAAACCAGCTCCATGTGGTGACGGTATAATGAGTTTGTGCTGATGTTTGTAACCACCAAAAATATTTAACCTTGACCCACCTTTTATTATACCGATTGACTTTGAATCACTTTCTCGGTCAATATAGCGTTATCCGTCCGTCTGTCTGTCTGTCCATTCTTCTGTCGGTCCATTAGGTATGGTATAGTGTTGTATTGAGTTTCTTAGTACCAGTATATGGATGTGCTAGGAAAAACTACATGAGCCAAAAAATTAATACCTTGAGTCATTATGTCACTCCTGAGACAACAGCTATTTTCGTACACTTCGGCTTGTCAGAAAACAAGACTAGAAATACTGCGTAAATTACATATTGTCAACGATGTTGGCGAAAGATATGTAAAATTAATAGCGCACTGTAGCAACGTGTTGTGCTGTAACAAAGAGGAGAAAATATTTTTGCTTTAGGCAGGGCCAGATGAAATTCGGAAAAATTTTCCATCCATGATAAAAACAAAAAATTAAAGGTGAAAAATAAAAAATGAAAAATAAAAAACTAAAATAAAAAATTAAAAATAAAAAATAAAAAATAAAAGATGAAAAATTAAAAATGAAAAATGAAAAATAAAAAATAAAACTTAAAAATTAAAAATTAAAAATTAAAAATTAAAAATTAAAAATTAATAATTAAAAATTAAAAATTAAAAATTAAAAATTAAAAATTAAAAATTAAAAATTAAAAATTAAAAATTTTAAAATAAAAAGAAAAAATAAAAATTAAAAATAAAAAATGAAAAATGAATAATAAAAAATTAAAAATTAAAAATTAAAAATTAAAAATTAAAAATTAAAAATTAAAAATTAAAAATTAAAAATTAAAAATTAAAAATTAAAAATTAAAAATTAAAAATTAAAAATTAAAAATTAAAAAGTAAAAATTAAAAATTAAAAATTAAAAATTAAAAATTAAAAATTAAAAATTGAAAATTAAAAATTAAAAATTAAAAATTAAAAATTAAAAATTAAAAATTAAAAATTAAAAATTAAAAATTAAAAATTAAAAATTAAAAATTAAAAATTAAAAATTAAAAATTAAAAATTAAAAATTAAAAATTAAAAATTAAAAATTAAAAATTAAAAATTAAAAATTAAAAATGAAATATGAAAAATGAATAATAAAAAATTAAAAATTAAAACTGAAAAATAAAAAATGAAAAATAAAAAGAGAAAAATAAGAAATGAAAAATTAAAAATGAAAAATAAAAAATGAAAAATTAAAAATGAAAAATAAAGAATAAAACTTAAAAATTAAAAATTAAAAATTAAAAATTTAAAAATTAAAAATTAAAAATTACAAATTAAAAATTAAAAATTAAAAATTAAAAATTAAAAATTAAAAATTAAAAATTAAAAATTAAAAATTAAAAATTAAAAATTAAAAATTAAAAATTAAAAATTAAAAATTAAAAATTAAAAATTAAAAATTAAAAATTAAAAATTAAAAATTAAAAATTAAAAATTAAAAATTAAAAATTAAAAATTAAAAATTAAAAATTAAAAATTAAAAATTAAAAATTAAAAATTAAAAATTAAAAATTAAAAATTAAAAATTAAAAATTAAAAATTAAAAATTAAAAATTAAAAATTAAAAATTAAAAAATAAAAATAAAAAATGAAAAATGAATAATAAAAAATTAAAAATTAAAACTGAAAAATAAAAAAATAAAAATAAAAAGAGAAAAATAAGGAATGAAAAATTAAAAATGAGAAATAAAAAATAAAAAATTAAAAATAAAGAATGAAAAATAAAAAATAAAAGATGAAAAATAAAAAATGAAAAATAAAAAATTAAAATAAAAAATTGAAAATAAAAAATGAAAAATAAAAGATGAAAAATTAAAAATTAAAAAGGAAAAATTAATAATAAAAAATTAAAAATTAAAAATAAAAATTAAAAATTAAAAATTAAAAATTAAAAATTAAAAATTAAAAATTAAAAATTAAAAATTAAAAATTAAAAATTAAAAATTAAAAATTAAAAATTAAAAATTAAAAATTAAAAATTAAAAATTAAAAATTAAAAATTAAAAATTAAATATTAAAAATTAAAAATTAAAAATAAAAAATGAAAAATAAAAAATTAAAATAAAAAATTGAAAATAAAAAATGAAAAATAAAAGATGAAAAATTAAAAATTAAAAAGGAAAAATGAATAATAAAAAATTAAAAATAAAAATTAAAAATTAAAAATTAAAAATTAAAAATTAAAAATTAAAAATTAAAAATTAAAAATTAAAAATTAAAAATTAAAAATTAAAAATTAAAAATTAAAAATTAAAAATTAAAAATTAAAAATTAATAATTAAAAATTAAAATTTAAAAATTAAAAATTAAAAATTAAAAATTAAAAATTAAAAATTAAAAATTAAAAATTAAAAATTAAAAATTAAAAATTAAAAATTAAAAATGAAATATGAAAAATGAATAATAAAAAATTAAAAATTAAAACTGAAAAATAAAAAATGAAAAATAAAAAGAGAAAAATAAGAAATGAAAAATTAAAAATGAAAAATAAAAAATGAAAAATTAAAAATGAAAAATAAAGAATAAAACTTAAAAATTAAAAATTAAAAATTAAAAATTTAAAAATTAAAAATTAAAAATTACAAATTAAAAATAAAAAATTAAAAATTAAAAATTAAAAATTAAAAATTAAAAATTAAAAATTAAAAATTAAAAATTAAAAATTAAAAATTAAAAATTAAAAATTAAAAATTAAAAATTAAAAATTAAAAATTAAAAATTAAAAATTAAAAATTAAAAATTAAAAATTAAAAATTAAAAATTAAAAATTAAAAATTAAAAATTAAAAATTAAAAATTAAAAATTAAAAATTAAAAATTAAAAATTAAAAATTAAAAATTAAAAATTAAAAATTAAAAATTAAAAATTAAAAATTAAAAATTAAAAATTAAAAATTAAAAATTAAAAATTAAAAATTAAAAATTAAAAATTAAAAATTAAAAATTAAAAATTAAAAATTAAAAATTAAAAAATAAAAATAAAAAATGAAAAATGAATAATAAAAAATTAAAAATTAAAACTGAAAAATAAAAAAATAAAAATAAAAAGAGAAAAATAAGGAATGAAAAATTAAAAATGAGAAATAAAAAATAAAAAATTAAAAATAAAGAATGAAAAATAAAAAATAAAAGATGAAAAATAAAAAATGAAAAATAAAAAATTAAAATAAAAAATTGAAAATAAAAAATGAAAAATAAAAGATGAAAAATTAAAAATTAAAAAGGAAAAATTAATAATAAAAAATTAAAAATTAAAAATAAAAATTAAAATTAAAAATTAAAAATTAAAAATTAAAAATTAAAAATTAAATATTAAAAATTAAAAATTAAAAATAAAAAATGAAAAATAAAAAATTAAAATAAAAAATTGAAAATAAAAAATGAAAAATAAAAGATGAAAAATTAAAAATTAAAAAGGAAAAATGAATAATAAAAAATTAAAAATAAAAATTAAAAATTAAAAATTAAAAATTAAAAATTAAAAATTAAAAATTAAAAATTAAAAATTAAAAATTAAAAATTAATAATTAAAAATTAAAATTTAAAAATTAAAAATTAAAAATTAAAAATTAAAAATTAAAAATTAAAAATTAAAAATTAAAAATTAAAAATTAAAAATTAAAAATTAAAAATTAAAAATTAAAAATTAAAAATTAAAAATTAAAAATTAAAAATTAAAAATTAAAAATTAAAAATTAAAAATTAAAAATTAAAAATTAAAAATTAAAAATTAAAAATTAAAAATTAAAAATTAAATATTAAAAATTAAAAATTAAAAATTAAAAATTAAAAATTAAAAATTAAAAATTAAAAATTAAAAATTAAAAATTAAAAATTAAAAATTAAAAATTAAAAATTAAAAATTAAAAATTAAAAATTAAAAATTAAAAATTAAAAATTAAAAATTAAAAATTAAAAATTAAAAATTAAAAATTAAAAATTAAAAATTAAAAATTAAAAATTAAAAATTAAAAATTAAAAATTAAAAATTAAAAATTAAAAATTAAAAATTAAAAATTAAAAATTAAAAATTAAAAATTAAAAATTAAAAATTAAAAATTAAAAATTAAAAATTAAAAATTAAAAATTAAAAATTAAAAATTAAAAATTAAAAATTAAAAATTAAAAATTAAAAATTAAAAATTAAAAATTAAAAATTAAAAGTTAAAAATTAAAAATTAAAAATCAAAAATTAAAAATTAAAAATTAAAAATTGAAAATTAAAAATTAAAAATTAAAAATTAAAAATTAAAAATAAAAAATTAAAAATTAAAAATTAAAAATTAAAAATTAAAAATTAAAAATTAAAAATTAAAAATTAAAAATTAAAAATTAAAAATTAAAAATTAAAAATTAAAAATTAAAAATTAAAAATTAAAATTAAAAATTAAAAATTAAAAATTAAAAATTAAAAATTAAAAATTAAAAATTAAAAATTAAAAATTAAAAATTAAAAATTAAAAATTAAAAATTAAAAATTAAAAATTAAAAATTAAAAATTAAAAATTAAAAATTAAAAATTAAAAATTAAAAATTAAAAATTAAAAATTAAAAATTAAAAATTAAAAATTAAAAATTAAAAATTAAAAATTAAAAATTAAAAATTAAAAATTAAAAATTAAAAATTAAAAATTAAAAATTAAAAATTAAAAATTAAAAATTAAAAATTAAAAATTAAAAATTAAAAATTAAAAATTAAAAATTAAAAATTAAAAATTAAAAATTAAAAATTAAAAATTAAAAATTAAAAATTAAAAATTAAAAATTAAAAATTAAAAATTAAAAATTAAAAATTAAAAATTAAAAATTAAAAATTAAAAATTAAAAATTAAAAATAAAAAATAAAAAATGAAAAATGAAATATGAAAAATGAATAATAAAAAATTAAAAATTAAAACTGAAAAATAAAAAATGATAAATAAAAAGAGAAAAATAAGAAATGAAATATTAAAAATGAGAAATAAAAAATGAAAAATGAAAAATAAAAACTGAAAAATTAAAAATTAAAATAAAAAATTGAAAATGAGAAATAAAAAAGATAAATAAAAAATGAAAGATGAAAAATAAAAAATGAAAAATAAAAAACGAAAAATTTAAAATTAACCGGTTGAAATAATAAATAATATTTGATATATTATAATTTGATATATAAACAAGTTTTTTAACGCTTAATAAAAGTAACAATTACATAACAAATTAAAAACAGAATCAAGGCCTAGTTAACCACACGTTGATAAAATGTATCTGTACCGTAAATGTAACGTTGGCAATTAGTGCAATTATAGAACGTAAAAAACGAATCAGCATGTTGCTGTGTAAAATTAATCAAACTTTATCAGCTATTCACAAATGTCACCTACAAACGTAGCAAAAATCTAGTTTCAACAGATTGGGACGTTCCGGTTACGTGACAGTTGAGTTCGGTAACTGCTCTAAATGCTTTTCACGTAACAGAAAAAAACAGCTGACACGGTTGGTTATGGTTACGGGTGGCTAACTAGGCCTTTAAACTTCTCCATTACATAAGAAAATGTATATCTTTTAAAGAAGGGAGATAGAGGGTAGCCTTGTTACAAAATTTTGGGGAGGAAAAATTAAGTGGGTTTGGTCATACCCTTGACCCGTCCAGGCGCATCCTAACGGCTTTAGGGGCCAAATTTAACAATTTCATACAATTACACTGTGGAACAAATACAGGTTAGGTCGATTGTGAGAGTGAGGGGTGAAAACAGAGGCTAAATTAGGAGACCCGTATCCCGGCGTTTGTTTGTGTTAGTTCGAATTTTTTTTTAATCGACCTTCGAACTTTACAGTCAAATGCCGGTTTTCGGACTATTGTTTATACGGTTTTCTGGCTATAACTCGTCGACTAATTGATATTTTTTCAATCTGTAAAAGCCAAATTATCGCTAGAGGCTTTTTTTGAAAAGAAATAATTTGCTGGCGAAAGGTACCAAAGTAACAGCATTGTTGGACGAAATTATCGACCTTTCTGATGATGATGACGATGACCAAGATATTAGAGAGAGCAGTTATGTTGATCCACAGCCGCCTGCTAAACGGCAACTGGCCAAATCATTAATTTAATTTATTTAATTTTTTTACTTAAAACTTTTCATAGTTAACATTTCAAAAATATATTTTTTCCATATTTTTATAATTTCTTTTTCAATGTTTCTTCAAAACCAACACTGAACAAAATTGGTACATAAAAAATGAGAAGTAAATTAATATTAAGCTGGAAAACGCAAGGTTTGTATTATGATTGTTTTCTTTTCAAATGAATTTATTGAAGAAACTGAGAAGCATATTATAGATCCAACAGAAAGCAAAAAAGACTTAGTTTTGTGGAAAATATTTTCAAAAAGGACGAAAAAAAAATAATTTTTCCAACATTTTGCTTCATAAGCACCACAAAAATTTTCTAAATCAATTTTTTTAAAAATTTTAATTGTTGCACAGGTCTCTAGCAATAATTTGGCTTTTACAGATTGAAAAAATATCAATTAATCGACGAGTTATAGCCAAAAAAAACCATATAAACAATATACTGAAAATCGGCATTTGACTCCAAAGTTCGAAGGTCGAATAAAAAATAAATTCAAACTAACATAAACAAACGCCGCGATACGGGTCTTCTAATTTAGCCTCTATTTTCACCCCTCACTTTCAGAAATGACCTAACTTTTGCTAACCTGAATTTGTTTCACAGTGTTACCATAAAACTAATGGAGGTCGTAAATTTTACTCTGCAGTGGGGACTCCTAGGCAGTTATGGGACTTTCTCTTTTATATATTTTTAGTCTATAGTGTAATTTTCTATCTATAGATTTTCTTAGAAAAATTCTCAGAATTTGAGATAGTGTTCTATAGAAAAAATGTCTCAGGTTCTAAGATTTTTTCTAAGAAAAACTGTAGATATATGGAATCTGGGATAGTTTTCTATAGAAAAATTCTCAGAATTTGAGATAGTGTTCTATAGAAAAAATATCTCAGGTTCTGAGATTTTTTCTAAGAAAAACTGTACATAGATAGAATCTGGGATAGATAGAAAAATTATCAGAATTTGTGATAGTCTTCTATAGAAAAACTATATTAGATTCAGAGAGTTTTTCCATAAAAAGAAGTTTAGATTCCCAAGGACCACTTATATGTAGTCCTTGGTTTTTCTATACAAAAATTTTCACAATCTGAAACAATTTTCATTAGAAAAAAATCTGAGTTTTTCTAGAGAACAATTCTCAGAATCTGAGATAGTTTTTCCATTGAAAGTTCCCAAAATGTGAGACAGTTTTCTTCTGTTCAAATTTCTGTAAGAAAATTCTCAAAATGAAGGTAGAAAAAAATACAACAAAACATGTGAGCGTGTGCTATTGTATAGAAAAATTCTCAGATTCTGAAAGAGAAAATAATTCTGTCCGTCTGTCTGTGTGGCCATATAAACTTTGTAATCACACTACAGTTCGCAAATATGAATATATTTTGATGAAATTTGGCATACAAGCTTTTATCGGCCATATCATGAATGCTATTGAAAGTGCATATCGGTATACGTTCGGACCTAGGCCCCATTCTAATGACCCCATGAGAACGACTTAAATTGCCCTAAGATCCAGATTATCTCATAGATTGCGGTGAAATTCGGTTTATGTGTGTTGAAAACACCCATTAATTACTACTTACAAATAACCCCTATAGGAGCATAAAAAATTATTTCCGATATCCAACTAAATCTAAAAAAACCAAGAAAATATTACATTAATTTTGAAAAAAAAATTTTTTTTTTATGTTTTTGAGAAAAATAATTGTTTTTAATAAATATGGCCCTTTTTTGATCTAGTCTTCATATGAACTTTTTCATATCGGCAGGTCACAAATTAATAGCAATGCCATTCAAATTTGATATATTCTTATTTTCTATATAAGAATATATATATTAAAACAAATTAATATAAATTTAATAACCGGACCAAAAATAAATTGACAAAGTGGTAAAAATATTTAAAAAATCATTAATATTTAGTCACAGAATTTTAGCGACAAATCAGTAAAAAAAAACGACTGTGTATTCTTTTTTGCTTTTAATTCTTATATTATTTTTATATAACAAAAGCTAACTTATGTCAATGTTTATAAACAGCTGTTTTATCAACATGTTTTTGTGTATATCAACATTAAAATTAATTTAGGTACATAGTTTGAATTGAAATAAAATTGCATTTAAATAAAGATTTTAAGAAAAGGTATGACACGGTTAATATGAATAATTTTACCATTGAAAAGTGAAAGTTTAAATCGGAAATTACAACTAAGAAAACGTATCATAAATTACTGAAAACAATATTCTGGTGACGTACAAACTGTATGATTGTATTCTATTAGGACCCCAGCGAAGTTGGAACAATGACCTCTCTCCAAAACTCATGGTATAGGGTATCATAGGTCTAGACTCTTCTTAGCTGCTTTTTTTTTTCACTCAATAGCGTTTGAAATGCGCAAAAAATATAATTTGGTATATAAAGCTTTTATGCTTTTTCCTAATGCAAGATATAGACTCAATAGTAAAACCACTTCCGAAAAAAAAAAAAATTAATTAATAATTAATAACACAGGTCTACAAAATGAAAAAAATTTTGTGGTGCCTTGAGTTTTGCAGCTGATTTTATTTGTACTTTTAACGCTGATTTCAAAACTGAAAACCATTTTTCCTAAGCAGCTTTAGTTCTCGAGTTACAAAAATATTCAATTTACCCTACTATTTATTTAAAAAATGCATATGCCCTTCTGATATAAACGCAACAAACGTATGTAGTATGTTGGCAACATTGTATAGCTTGTTTCTTAGTATGTTGGCAACATTGTAGTTATATAAATGTCATTCCCTAGCTTGTTTCTTATTATAATTCTTGAGTCTTGAATTAAAACTCGCTAAATTTATATCGATAAGAAACCTACGTCCAGTAAGCGTTGCAATCATTCAAGGTTTCAATAGAACATCAATATATAACAGTGATAATTTTAATTGAAAGCTAATTTCCAAAGATGTCATCTAGCCGCAGATTCTGTGTAAATCACCCTGAGCAATTTTGTTATATATGTGGTGAATACACGAGAATTGAAAACAGAAAATCCATTACTGAATTTATAAAGAAAACATACAATGCTTATTTTGGTATCAAACTTGAACAGCAAGATAAATCTTGGGCACCACATGTAGTTTGCAAAATATGTACTGAACATCTACGTCAGTGGACTGATGGGAAAAGGACGAGTTTGAAATTTGGTGTGCCTATGGTTTGGAGAGAACCAAAAAATCACTATGACGACTGTTATTTCTGTCTAGTGAATATCAGAGGTATCAATAGTAAAAACCGAAGGAAGTGGACGTATACTGATTTAGACTCTGCTCGATGGCCCATCCCCCATTCCGATGAAGTTCCCATGCAAACATTTTATCAGCTACCATATTTTTCGGATGATGAAATATTCCACTGCTACACAAATGAAGACAGTGAATATGAGGAAAATACATCAAGTCCCCAACGATTTAACCAAAGTGAGTTAAGTGATCTCATCAGGGATCTCTCAAAACAATCTTCTGAGTTACTGGCATCCCGGCTAAAAGAAAAAAATCTACTTGATAAAGGAACACAAATAAAGTTCTATCGTAGAAGGGAAGCAGAGTTGGTTACGTTCTATTCTCAGGAAGAAGACCTCGTTTTCTGTCACGATGTTAAAGGTCTCCTAACAAAAATCGGCCTTCCCGAGTATGATCCAGATCATTGGCGTCTGTTTATTGACAGTTCCAAGCGAAGTTTGAAGTGTGTGCTTTTACACAATGGTAACGAATTGGCATCAATACCTTTTGCTCACTCTACCCAAATGAAAGAAGAGTACAAGAATATAGCCATAGTCTTGGAAAAAATTAAGTATCACGAACATGGATGGGTCATTTGTGTTGACTTGAAAATGGTTAACTTCCTCCTTGGACAGCAAGGTGGATACACAAAATATCCTTGCATCTTGTGCCTTTGGGATAGCAGAGCTAAACAAGATGGGTAAAAAAAGACTGGCCTGAAAGAGAGAACATGGTTGTTGGAGGAAAAATGTTGTATGAGCCTTTGGTTGATCGGAATAAAATAATCCTGCCTCCACTTCATATAAAACTTAGCTTAATGAAGCAATTTGTTAAGGCTCTAGATAAAGATTCGTCATGTTTTAAATTCATATCTACAAAGATACAAGGTTTAAGCAATGAAAAAATAAAAGCTGGCATATTCGATGGCCCTCAAATCAGACAGTTAATGAAGGACACCAATTTTGTTGAATCTATAAATGAAAACGTGCGAAAAGCATGGACATCATTTGTGTCAGTTGTCGAAAACTTTCTAGGCAACAAGAAGGATTCAAACTATAAAAAGAGCAAGGTGAACGATTTCACCAGGATATAAGGACAATGGAAGAACGATACCAGGGCAAGTGGGATACTCATATGATGGCAGATTACTGTTGGAATCTGCAAAGAGATTGTCCTAAAAAACCACATTGCAGATTAACCAAAAAACTAAGCTTCTTGGGTCCCAGTACATCAAATAAGCAGTGAAAAATATATTTCTATATTTTTCACAAATATATTAATTATATATTATATATTACTATTATAAATATATTAAACTAAATGCATTTAGACCAACACTGAAGAACAAAATTTTAATTTTTTTTGATAAAATTGTTGTTTTTTTTTACAAAACTTTAACGATATATCTGAAACTACTGGGCCAAATTAAAAACAATGTAGGCATGGATTAAAGATAATTTTGTTGACGAATTTAAATTTTTTTTTTTAACTGAATATGGTGAACCGTTTTCAAGTTATTCCAATATATGTAGTGGAAGTGCCTTAATTTTGGATATAACGGTATATCGCGAAAAGTCGAGCTGCTAGGCAAAAACCGATTGCAGATTCGTATTGAGGAAGTCGAATTTACTAAAGATTAGTTCAAAAAATATCGGCACCAAAATGTGTGTATACCTGTGTAATTAATTATATAAAGTTCTCAAAAAACCTGTCCATAATTTTTTTATTGCGATTTTTAGTTTATTAGGCCATAATAATATCAAGCAGGATAGAAAATGGTCATAAAATGCTTTTTTTAAATTTTTTGTTGGCTAGTGTAACTATAGGCTTTAATTTAAAAATTTACCCTTAAATCAGCACCTAAATCTCAGCTGAATAATATAGCAGGTCTTATCATAATATCTTGAACTCCTTTTAATGTTCTCATTCCGTTTGATTTAATTTTAATCTTATTTATTCCCAACATATTTATTTTTTATTTTAAATTGATATTTTTAAAACAGCAGCAAAACCCATTAGGATTTTGTTTACATTTATTTTCCTCTGACGCGTTCGAAAATGTTCCCCTTGAGTTTTGTTTTTAGCCTACAAACGCACAGAGAGTGTATGTTATGGAATAAAAGTTTTTCATGCATATTAAAAAAAAAAAAAAAAAATAATGAAAAAATAAAAAATAAAATAAAATGAAAATAAAACGAAAAATTACACCCATACGAATTCATCAGCGTAAAAACAACAATAACAATAACCATACTTTAAAAATAAATATTTCGTTTAAACTCGCATGAGAGTGAAATTGTGGGGGTATAACAGTAAAAAGAAAATATATTTCCAAGATCATTTTATTTCAACTAGCAAACTTTGTTTTTAAGCCCTCTTATGTACATACGACTGAAAAAAAAAGTTTAATAAAGAATGTAATATTTTAACAAACGAATGAGTTTTTAAATAACCTTCAATGAAATGGCTATTTTTGAAACAAGTGTGTTTTGTACTTCTACCAAAACTAAAAACAAAAAGGTTGCTATTTTTTTAAGCAACCCTAATTCAATTTATGAGATTAAAATAAGCATTTTTTTTTGTTCAAGTTTTATTATATAGAATTCTTTGCTTAATGCATTACACTATTATTTTAAAGTGTACTAAAACTTTATCTGTAAAGAGTTTCAACAATATGTATAATTAGTTTGAAGGAGTATTAATAATAAAAATATATATCGGGCGAAATCCTTCGAATTAGTGAGTTGTAAAGCGCTTTAAGCGTCCATTGAAAACTCACGTTGATAAAGAACAAACATAAAAACAAATATTTTAGCATATTTTAGGGGATAAAGAATAACAGCAATCCTATTTATGTTAATACTTAGCCGTATGAGTGATAATTTTATGAAATTAAATACTTATTATACAGTGTTGCAGGGACAGTCATTGAGACAGTTCAGTAGGAAGTTTTTTTTTGACGTCTTCCATTTACATTTTTATGGATATATCAGTAAGCGTCTATAAAGGTTGTTGTCTTTAATATTGACAATTAATTGGGTATTATTGTTGACTGATCGGCATCAGACGATTTTGATGTAAGAAAATTTGTTGGTTTTCTAGAAAAAATTTTAGAATCATAGATCAGATTTTAGAATGCACATTTAAAGAATATTTCCGGATATGAGGCTATATTTCTATACAAAAATTCTCTGAACCTTAAAGAGTTTTTCTATAAAAAAAAATCGCTAAATTTGAGACAATTTTTCTATAGAAAAGTTCTCGAACCTGAGACAGTTTATCTCTAGAAAAATTCACATTCTCAAAATCTGAGACCGATTTCCTTAAAAAAATTCTCTGAATCTGAAACAGTTTTTCCATAGAAAAATTCTCAGAATATGAACAGTTTTTCTGTAGAAAAATTCTCTGAATCTGAGCAATTTTTTTTTTCGAAAAATTCTTTTTTTTTTTTTTAGAATAATTTTTTTTTTTTTTTTTAGAAAAATTCTCAGAATCTGAGAGTGTTTTCACAAGAAAAATTCTTTTAGTCTGAGACAGGTTTTCTGTAGAAAAAATCTTGGAGACACATTCTGAGACAGTTTTTCTGTAGAAAAACTCTCAGAATCTGAGACAGTGTTTCTTTAAAACAATTCTTAGAATCTGAAACAGTTTTCTTTAGAAAAATTCTCAGAATCTGACATAGTTTTTTTATTGAACAATTTTCAGAATATGAGACATTTTTTTTTTGAGAAAAATTCTCAGAATCTAAAATAGTTTTTTTGGAATAATGTTTCAGAAACTGAATTAGTTTCCCTGTAGAAAAATTCTTCGATTTGACATAGTTTTTCTATGAAAAGTTCTCAGAATCTGAGATAATTTTTCTATTGAAATAATTCTCAGAATTGCAGACTGTTTTTATTCAAAAAAAAAAAAAAATCATGTGAGTCCGATCATAAGGGAGAAAACATCAACATCATATTTTCCAGTGCATAAAAAATAAGTCAATTTTATGCTGTTTTCTGAAATTCAATTGATGTTTTCTGAAATGCAATTGATGTTTTCTGAAATTCAATTGATGTTTTCTGAAATACAATTAATGTTCTCAGCAATTCAAATAATGCTTTTTGAAATTCAATTGATGTTTTCTGAAATTCTATTTATGTTTTCTGAAATACAAATGATGTTTTCTGAAACTAGAATGATGTTTTCTGAAATTATATTGATGTTTTCTGAAATTCTATTTATGTTTTCTGAAATTCAAATGATGTTTTCTGAAATTATATTGATGGTTTCTGAAATTCTATTTATGTTTTCTGAAACTCGAATGATGTTTTCTGAAATTATATTGATGTTTTTTGAAATTCTGTTAATGTTTTCTGAAATTCAAATGATGTTTTCTGAAATTATATTGATGGTTTCTGAAATACAATTGATATTTTCAGAAATTCTATTGATGTTTTCTGAAATTCTATTGATGTTTTCTGAAATTCTATTTATGTTTTCTGAAATTCAAATGATATTTTCTGAAATTATATTGATGGTTTCTGAAATTCTATTTATGTTTTCTGAAATTCAAATGATGTTTTCTGAAATTATATTGATGGTTTCTGAAATACAAATGATGTTTTCTGAAATTATATTGATGTTTTCTGAAATTCTATTTATGTTTTCTGAAATTCAAATGATGTTTTCTGAAATTATATTGATGTTTTCTGAAATTCTATTTATGTTTTCTGAAATTCAATTGATGTTTTCTGAAATTCTATTTATGTTTTCTGAAATTCAAATGATGTTTCCTGAAACTAGAATGATGTTTTCTGAAATTATATTGATGTTTTCTGAAATTCTATTTATGTTTTCTGAAATTCAAATGATGTTTTCTGAAATTATATTGATGGTTTCTGAAATTCTATTTATGTTTTCTGAAACTCGAATGATGTTTTCTGAAATTATATTGATGTTAGTTGAAATTCTATTTATGTTTTCTGAAATTCAAATGATGTTTTCTGAAATTATATTGATGGTTTCTGAAATACAATTGATATTTTCAGAAATTCTATTGATGTTTTCTGAAATTCTATTGATGTTTTCTGAAACTCGAATGATGTTTTCTGAAACTGTATTGATGTTTTCTGAAATTCTATTTATGTGTTCTGAAATTCAAATGATGTTTTCTGAAATTATATTGATGGTTTCTGAAATACAATTGATGTTTTCTGAAATTATATTGATGTTTTCTGAAATTCCATTTATGTTTTCTGAAATTCAAATGATGTTTTCTGAAATTATATTGATGGTTTCTGAAATTCTATTTATGTTTTCTGAAACTCGAATGATGTTTTCTGAAATTGTATTGATGTTTTCTGAAATTCTATTTATGTTTTCTGAAATTCAAATGATGTTTTCTGAAATTATATTGATGGTTTCTGAAATACAATTGATGTTTTCTGAAATTATATTGATGTTTTCTGAAATTCTATTTATGTTTTCTGAAATTAAAATGATGTTTTCTGAAATTATATTGATGGTTTCTGAAATTCTATTTATGTTTTCTGAAATTCAAATGATGTTTTCTGAAATTATATTGATGGTTTCTGAAATACAAATGATGTTTTCTGAAATTATATTGATGTTTTCTGAAATTCTATTTATGTTTTCTGAAATTCAAATGATGTTTTCTGAAATTATATTGATGTTTTCTGAAATTCTATTTATGTTTTCTGAAATTCAATTGATGTTTTCTGAAATTCTATTTATGTTTTCTGAAATTCAAATGATGTTTCCTGAAACTAGAATGATGTTTTCTGAAATTATATTGATGTTTTCTGAAATTCTATTTATGTTTTCTGAAATTCAAATGATGTTTTCTGAAATTATATTGATGGTTTCTGAAATTCTATTTATGTTTTCTGAAACTCGAATGATGTTTTCTGAAATTGTATTGATGTTTTCTGAAATTCTATTTATGTTTTCTGAAATTCAAATGATGTTTTCTGAAATTATATTGATGGTTTCTGAAATACAATTGATGTTTTCTGAAATACAATTGATGTTTTTTGAAAGACAATTGAAAAATGTTTAGAAAAGAACATATCATAATTTTTTCACAAATACAATCAGATAATGTCACACCGATTTTCACTTCAGCTCACACCGATGTGTTACGCTGTTTTTGCGATTGTATTGTGAAATAGAAATTTACCCCCCTGCGCGTATAGATGTTTACACATCAAAAATTCTCTGCATAAGAGACTGTTTATTTAGAAAAATTCTCAAAATCTGAAACTGATTTCTTTAGTAACTTTCTCAGCATCTGAAACAGTTTTTCTTTAGAAACATTCTAGAATATGTTATCGTTTTTATCTTTAAATATATTCAGAATCTCAGATTTTAAAACCTGAAAGGGCCCTTCTATACAAAAATTTATTGTATCTAATACTCTATATGTTTTTTAATCCTCCTCACTGTCTTTTTGTAGAAACATTATTTGCAGGTGGTATTCGCTTTCTAAAGCAATATTCTCAAAATCTGTATCTCGCTGGAGATATTTAAAATTTATGATGTATTATTAACTTAACAAATTTATATTCTTTGTTCTTTTTGGTAATATTTTACAAAAAGCAAATAAGTACTTATATATGGAATGAAACGCATCATTAAGGGCGATGAGACTTGGACCCCGAAATAATCGACAAAACAGTATAAGAGTATATCGTGCAAAAAACTGACGCCACATCGAAGAGCTAACGCAACAGTTGTTAAAATATTTTTTTTTTTTTTTTTATTAATTCATATTTATGCGTCATTTGCGTAAAGCTATTCGCAAAAAAACGGTCATAAAACTGTTGATTTTTGCATTACATAGTGCAACGTCTCACACTTCATTCGTTCGGCGCGATCAGTTCGCACAAAATTCGACTCATATCGTTCCATAGCCTGGTAATGTAATTGCCTGGTTTAATGCTGGCTATTCATCAATATACTCAAAATCGATTGATGAGCTAAAAGCCGAATCATTAAGCTTTTTGAAGGCCATTCCTGAAATCAACTTTAACAACTGTTTCGAGAATTAAAAAACACATTGGTCTGAGACGGGTATTGTATCGGAGGCGATGAAGGCGATGAAATTGATTTGGAAGAATACATAAATGTTTTTCATTTTATAACAAAAGTCAACTTTTCCTTTGGACACAAAGTATTTCCATATTTTGGAATTTTTATAGTACGCACTGTGAACTTTTAGGTTTAGCCACATACCCAGCCAAGTAACAAGGATATGAAATTTATCATTAATCCTGCATACTTTTAGGTGTTAGCGACTACATGGAAAACTTAATATATCATTAATTTAAGGTGAGGGCTATAAATAGAGAACGACCAACCTTCTCGCACATACAAATACAAACAAAAACTTGAATATACTTAGAACTGAAGTATGTGATAAAAAAGAAAAAACAAACTTTAATAGGCTTCAAAGCACATTTGGGTCGTCATGCTAAGCCAGCAACAAAGTTAATTTATATTAACAAAAAAAAAAAAAAAAAAACAAAAACAACAAAATTAAAGACTGCTGCGTAGTTAAACATAAATTAGCATTTTTCAAGAGAGAAAGATTCCAACATTAAACACACACAAACATATATATATATATATATTAGGGTTGGTCAAAATGTAGGTGGCCGAAAAAATCTCCATGAAATCGATATAGGTCGTATATAGGTACTCCTTCTTGGAATTATAATTTAATACTGATCCCGAATTGCGTAACAATTTGTCGGAAAAATTAAACTATAGAACGAAATTTTCGTAAAATCTGAAAGAAAGTCATATTTTCGCAATATAAAACACACTTGAAAGTTTCAATCGCGTTGAGCCACCTTTAAATGTTTTTTGGTTGACCCAAAACTTTGTATTTCTCACTTGTTTGCTATTCGCATACTTCTAGGGGGTGCGATCGAGAGTTTGAACACTTTTTTTATTAAGGGCCACCCTAATGTGTATATATATATATATATATATATATATATATGCAATGCAAGACAAACCGAAAGCAACAAACAAACGACCATATTGACCAAAGCATAAAACATACGGATATGATACAGAACAGAAAACTAAAGGAAATCCTCCTCCTTACAGCCATTTATTTTGCTGTGTTAGATAAATAGATTTTGCAACAAAACTCATAGCAGCATGTAAATTATAAAAAAAATATATATATATATTTCATACTTCTGAAAAACGAATTCCTAACGACATTTGTGGCAGAAATTGTTAAAAAGAAATGCAAGACCTTGAATGTTTTTATTTATGCATCGTTTGGTATGCATTTGCTTAGAAATCTTCCAAGCAATTCATTCATTATGAACAGTCAATTGTTCGAAAGATTTTTTTGTCTGCTTAAAACAAAAAACCAAAAAAAAAAAAAAAATAAAGAAAAAATTATAGATATGAAAAGAAAAATGACCATTTCATAATATTCATATATAAGTACGCAAGTTAGTATACATTATTTAAAAAAATTATGTTATCATTAATAATAATCAAAGAATGGAAAGCTATGGCTCATCATCATTTAGTTACAAGATGATATAATGATGATGGCTTCTGAAAATTAATTGTTTTGTGGTTCATCACACAGAGTTGCACAGTGAAGCGGGTGCACACAAAATGAAACTTAATAGAAGAAGCCTTTGTAAAATAATGAAATTTGGTACATATAAATATAAACTTGAATATGATAATGTCAAATATTTATACCCTCCATCTTCTGTGTAGAGGATATATATCAGTTTCTTAATCAGTTTGTAACTCTTGATCACGAAATTAAAAAAAAATATTTATATATGTATATATGATGGAAATTCTTAAAGTTTCAACTTAGCAACTCCTTAAAACTATCACATGGCCAAGGCTAAAGCACCACTTTTAAAATAAAACGTTATAAATCGTTTACAAGAAGGAGTCTCAATATCGCGAGATCACAAAAAAATATAACGTATCAGTGGAATTTGTATGTAAAAAAAATAAGTAAGAATATTATAATCGGTCTGTACCGACTATACGATACCCTATGCTATGCGTTTAGAGACTCTCTTAGGTCCGACTAATTAGATATAGAAAATAAGCATAAACCAAATTTGAGCGGAACTGTTATTAATTTTTTTGCCTTCGGATATGAAAAAGTTCATATCGGATACTAGATATGTTTGTATGGGGACTAGACCAAAAAAATAACCGATCCTGACCATATTTGGTAAGGTCTCTTGTATTTAGCTAAAATATATACAAACAAAATTTGAGAAGAATCAGAGCAGTATTTTTGTTTTTAATAGATTTAAGTGAAGATCGGGAAGCAGCTCTATATGGGGCCTATGACTAAGAGTTGTCCCATAGGGATCATTTTTGGACTACTTATTAATGGATGTAATAAACGCATACGAACCCAATTTGAGTAAGAACTATATGACAATTTGGATCTTATGGCAATTTATGTCGATTTCATAGGGACTAGGTCTGAACATTGACCGATTTTCACCAATTTCAATAACATTCATCCTATGGCCGATGAAAGCTTAAATACCAACTTTCATCAAAATATGTTTATATTTGCGACCTGCACTTTGATTAAAAGGTTTACATGGACACACAGACGGACGGACTGGCGGACGGACATCGTTAAATCGAATCAGTTAGTGATTCTGAATCGATCGGTATAATAAAAAATGGGTCTAAGTCAAATATTTTTGGTAGTTACAAAAATCAGCACAAAGTCATTATATGCAAACCACAGTGTGGTATAGGGTAAAAAACGTATAAGCAAATATATTCAAAATGATCGAAAAATTGGAATGATTTTTACCTTAAGTTCTGTTTCTCTCCGCTCATAAAAATTAAAATATACAATTTTGCGATGATTTGACAATATCAAAATTTCATCTTCCGCCAAACAAAATTATTTTATAACTAAATGCAAATCAAAAACTGAATTGTTAGGGGCGAGAAAGGAAAAAATTTAATTTACATAAGACTGCACTGCCATGTATAACCGAGTCGTAATACTGTACATTAAAGTACATACACTGGTACATAAGCTTTCATAGCAAGCGTTGGTAAAATTTCCTAGTTTTCGGATGGTGAATTTGTAGTTACATACATCGTAGAAGTCTACTAGCTTTGATTAACCAACGAGAATGAACGATAGGCCCAGGCTTCAAGTTGCCTAAACCTTCTGAACAGTAACCGTTATGAATCGCATTAGCTATCTGATACAAGCACTTAACGCCCGTTGAAAATTTTTTTTTGTTCTATTCGCTTTTAAGGCAGGGGCGTATTCCCCAGAAGGGGCATATTCTAAAAAAGTACCCTTTCTTAAAAAGTAGCTTTTTCTAAAAAAGTACATTTAAAAAAAATTTAGTTTAAAAGAGAAGCTTTTCTTAAAAAGGTACCGTTTCCTAAACAACTAAATTTTCTTCAAAATGTGCATTTTCTTGGAAAAGTTTTTTAAAGAAGTACATTTTCTTACGGAATGCCTATTCTTAAAAAACTAAATTTTCTTAAGAAAATGCCTTTTCTTAAAAAGTACCTCAAAAAAACATTTTATCTAAAGAAAATTAATTTTTCTTAAAAACGAACAGACTCTTAAAAAAGAAATATTACTTTAAAAAAATACATATTCTTAGAAAGTACCTTTTCTTAAAAAAGTACTTTTTGTTAAAAAATTAATTTTTGTTAAAAAATTACTTTTTCTTAAAAAATTATCTTTTCTTAAAAAAGCGCGGCACGCCCCATAACGTGGGGACCGTGTACACACCACGGTTCGAACACTGGCGGATTCCAAGAGCTGGCAAGTATGTAGATTATGTGGTCGTAAATCAGCTACAGACTACGTCATCAGCTAATATCACTGTGGAACAAATTCAGGTAAGCAAAAGTTAGGTCGATTCTGAGAGTGAGGGGTGAAAATAGAGGCTAAACTAGAAGATCCGTATCGCGGCGTTTGTATATGTTAATTCAAATTTTTTTTTTAATCGACCTTCGATTTTCAGCATATTGTTTATATGGTTTTTTGGCTATAACTCGTCGACTAATTGATATTTTTTCAATCTGTAAAAGCCAAATTATTGCTAGACACCTGTGTAACAATTAAAATTTAAAAAAAATTGATTTAGAAAATTTTGAGATTTAGGTAGAAGTCATTAAAAAGGGAAGTTCCAAGAATTGGGGTTAATATGTCGTACAAAATTCATCTCTTGCATCAGCATCTTGATCAACTCGCTCAACAGTTGCCAACTGAATCTGATGAGCAAGGCGAACGTTATCACCAAACTGCGCTTCCATTTGAAATAAGGTAACTATAGAGTGTGCATATTTTGAATTCCTAGATTTTTCTAATATCTTTGTCAGAGTGCACAATTTAAACATGTTAACGATTGAAAACTATTTTCGTTTCAGGTACAGAGGCCAGAAATCTCCAGAGGCAATACTCGCTGAAATTTGTTGGTGGTATAAAAACACCTTTGAAGAAGAGGAAGACGAGGAAAAAGAGGAAGAAGGGGAAGACAAAGATGAAATTCCAGAATATATGTTGGACGAAATTATCGACCTTTCTGATGATGATGACGATGACCAAGATATTAGAGAGAGCAGTGATGTTGATCCACAGCCGCCTGCTAAACGGCAACTGGCCAAATCATTAATTTAATTTATTTAATTTTTTTACTTAAAACTTTTCATAACTAACATTTAAAAAATATATTTTTTTTTCCATATTTTTATAATTTCTTTTTCAATGTTTCTTCAAAACCAACACTGAACAAAATTGGTACATAAAAAATGAGAAGTAAATTAATAATAAGCTGAAAAACGCAAGTTTTGTATTATGACTGTTTTCTTTTCTAATGAAATTTATTGAAGAAGCTGAGAAACATATTATAGATCAAACAGAAAGCAAAAAAGACTTAGTTTTGTGGAAAATATTTTCAAAATGCATAAAAAAAAAAAAATAATTTTTCCAACATTTTGCTTCATAAGCACCACAAAAATTTTCTAAATCAATTTTTTAAAAAATATTAATTGTTGCACAGGTCTCTACCAATAATTTGGCTTTTACAAATTGAAAAAATATCAATTAGTCGACGAGTTATAACCAAAAAAAAATTCGAACTAACATAAACAAACGCCGCGATACGGGTCTTCTAATTTAGCCTCTGTTTTCACCCCTCACTCTCAGAATCGAAGTAACTTTTGCTAACCTGAATTTGTTCCACAGGGTATTGTACAATTAGTGGGTTTTGATTCGAGAAATAAATCATCTTAAGTAGTCATTTGAGAACATACATATATGCTCTTGGATTTTAAATGTATTTTTAAATTGCTATTCTTTGGAATATATTCTTCCGATTTTATATTTCTTTTTATCTAACTTTCCCAATGGACCATTGTCAAATACGTTCAAAATTGTTATTTTTTCATTTAAATAATATATCATTTAAAAAATAATTTATCATTTAAAAAACAAATTAGTTTCCTTTGCCTAACAATTTTAAATGACCATTTTTATATTTGCAAAAAAATTTAAAAAAGTAAGCAAGCCCTAATCAGCATGAATAAAATTATTTATATTGACATTTGCTTAAATATATAATTTGAAATTTTATATTATTTTATACATATTTCAAAAATTTGCTGTATACTTATTTTTTTTTAACGTCAGTCAACAACTTTAAGGTTTTGTGGTCAAACATATATGTATTGGAATTGGGGCTGAGTTTTCAAACAACACACTCTCATGCACATACATAAATATGTTATATTTTTTAAATAAATAAATTTGCTTTATATAATTTTGAATATGGCCATAAAAATAGCAATAAGTGAGATTTATGCAAATTACATATTTATTATTTCTTTCCCATCAATTATGGGTTTAAAATCAAAGTTAATTTTGTGTGTGTCATAGAAATTTTTACAGCATTATAAAATTTATATTAATAAATGGAAAATTTTAAAATTTCGTCATAGCATCATAATAAATATTACAGTGAAAATATGACTTTAATTCTTTAATTTAGCCCACATTTTTTGATATTGTTTTAACATATTTATTTTACAATTTAAGTATGCAAAAGAACGCGTTTTAACGTGTTTTGTTCTTCTTTCTAATGACTTTACATTAACTGCATGCTCTCATAAATAATGTTTGCAAATGTTCTTCCAAATAAAGTCATGCCAAGTAAAAAAGGAAAAAAATGTTACACAAGTTTAAAAACTAACATGAACTTTTTCAAATAACATGGTTAGACTGTCACAAAAGCGAACAGATTTTCAATTTGTTATATAAACGAAAATCGGTAGTAATGAGGTGCCTAATAGTATGCGATAGTATTTTATTTCATCGTGTTCATAAACCATTCAATATACCCTATACCACTATGTGGTTTGGGTATAAGGACTTTGTGTTGCTGTTTGTATCTACCAAAAATATTTGACCTAGACCCATCTTTTATTATACCGATCGACTCAGAATAATTTTCTGACTCGATTTAGCGGTGTCCGTCCGTCCGTCCGTCCGTTTGTGTGTCCATGTAAACCTTGTAATCAACTACAGGTCTCAAATATGAATATATTTTGATGAAATTTGGTATTTAACTTTTATTGGCGATAAGATGAACGCTATTGAAATTGGTGAAATTCGGTCTATGTTCAGACCTAGTCCCCATACAAGTGACCCCTATGAAATCGACATAAATTGCAATAAGATCCAAATTATCATTAAATTAACCCATTACATGGTCTCGTCCGTTATAACGGACGTTACAAAATCTACTTTGAAGCTAACTAAAAAAAAAAAAAATGAATCTCTAGTTAGCCTTGATTTTTGAAAAATGTCAACAAAATATAAAAAAGTCATTCAGTTGCTATTTTTGTGTGGTGAAGTGTTTTGTTTTGCAAAAATATGGAAAATTTATTAAAAAAAAAGTTTGAGGTCTCATGGCAGGTGAGTAAAAATATTTTTGATGTGTAAACATCTATACGCGCAGGGGGGTAAATTTCTATTTCACAATACAATCATAAAAACAGCGTAACTCATATCGGTGTGAGCTGAAGCAGATAACGCTGTGTGACTTATGATTGGATTGGTGAAAAAATTATGATATAACATTGTTTTGTTAATGCCACTTTTTTAAAAGCGTCATCTATGTATCACTTATATACGTTTATATTGGGATATTTTTAACGTTTTACAGCAAAGGGTTGTTGAATTAGCTGAAACAGTTTTTGCTATAAGTGATAAATAGATGACGCTTTCTGTTTGATTTTAAAAAATGACATAAAAAAATTTTTAATTACTAGATGTTTACACATCTTCCCTGTGATCGGACTCACATGATTTTTTTTTTACTGATATGACTCTGTCTAAGTTAAGTTATTATTTACTAATACTATGTTATTATTATATTATTTATTTGTCAAAACAAAAGTTTTAAAATGTTTATTGTCTATAAGCAATTGAGGGTTTTGGGCAGCGTCCGTTTAAACGGACATTGCCCAGTGGGGACATATAATTGTTCAATATTTGCATATTATTGTTTTGTTTGTTATGTATTTTTTCTGTTAAAAATAAGTTTTAAAATTTTAAAATATATTTAAATATTGTATTAATGTTAAAATTTATATAAATTCCCACTAATTAGTGTGTTGTATGTATATGTAATAGACTAACAGTTGCTCAAATAATGGAAGAATTGGAGAACATGGATGAAGTAACGGGTAACATGGACAAATACGTAATTCCTCCAACTGAACATCATGAAACTGATGAAGATTCGGATAAGAGCGATGAGGAACATGATGCTAATTTGAATCATCTTGGAAGACAAATGTTGTCCGCTGAAGCAGAAGTACAACCTCAACATGATGAATCAAGCACTGATGAAGAGGACAATGTTCCACTCTCCAAAATAAGACGTGTCGAGGGCAACAATTGGCAAAAAATAAATCCCTCATACTCAATAGGGACCCAAGCCCATCCACAACCTACCACAACCTACCTATTTTGGGCTTTTTTTTACTGAAAGCTTTTTTAATTTAATAGTAGAGCAATCGAACATATGTGCTTTACAGAAAAACTACGACCTAAGGGTCACATTGAATGAAATCCGTGTATTTATTGGCGCCATGCTCATGTCTGGTTATGCTAAATATCCCCAAAAGCAAATGTATTGGAACGAAACACAGGATACACCAAATCTTTTGGCGGAATCTATACGATTGAAAAGATTTCAAAAAATTTTAAATAATTTTCATTTGAACGACAATTTGAAGGAACACGGTGAAGATCGCTTGCATAAACTTAGACCCATTATATCCCACCTCAACGAAGTATTTTTAAAGCATGATGAGCTCGATGAAAGTCTTTCCATAGACGAAAGCATGATTCCATACTACGGGAAGCACTATGCTAAATAGTATATACGTGGTAAGCCAATTCGCTTTGGGTTTAAAAATTGGGCCCCGAATTCTAGCAACGGATATATGTACCAATTTGAAATATACATGGGCAAAACCGCACACACTTGTGTTCTTGGTTTTGGTGTTGGTGGGGACAAAGTGGTGGATCTCTTGGCAAAAGCCAATGTGCCTAATAACCAAGGATTCAAAGTAAGCAAGCTAGATTTTAAATATCGGGTCCATATTTTTTTAAGTTTTTTACTAGGTCTATATTGATAATTATTTTACGTCGGTAAAATTACTTCGTCATCTATCCTCATTGGGAATTTGTGCAACTGGGACAATAAGAGAAGGTCGCATCGAAAAATGTCCGCTGACGTCTGTGGCTGCAATGAAAAAGGAAGCACGTGGTTCAATAGATTACCAATTTTCAAGTAATGGTAACATTTTCTTAGTACGGTGGAAAGACAACAACGTTGTTACAATTGCCACAAATTTTGACCAAAATGAAAATGGTTGCTGCAAAAGGTACATTAGAGGACAAGGAGCCACACAGGTTGTTCAGCCTAAAGCTATTCAACATTATAATCAGGGCATGTGTGGTGTGGATAAAATTGATCAAATGGTGGCTGTTTATCGATCTCGAATACGTCAAAAGAAATGGTGGTGGCCAATTTTTTCATATTTTTTGGATGTATCCGTGGTCACTGCATGGCTATTAATGAAAAATAATCGCCCAAATGATCCAAATTGTGCAAATTTGTTAGTATTCCGACGTTATGTTGCAAGATTTTTACTAGAATCGTATGGGACCCCTTCTTTGAGGAAGGCGCGCCGATCAATTGTGGATGATTCTCGGTATGATGGTAGAAACCACATAGTCGAATACACAGAAACTGATAAGAGATGTGCTTTTTGTGGAAAAAAAACCAAATTTATATGTAACAAGTGTAGTAAAGGGCTTCACCCCGAAGAATGTTTTAAAACATATCATGCACCATCTTAAGTGTTCTGGTGGCAAGGTCCGTTTAAACGGACGGTCCCCAAAACCTATGTTTTGTGAAAATTTTAATAAATAATATCATAAGTCATCTATTTACATTGTATTATTTCTAAAAACGTAAAAAAACTTTAAAAATAGACACCAGGGGGCTTTACCTCTTAATGAGTTAAAATGGGTTTATATGTATTTATTATATCCATTTATCAGTAGTCCAAAAATAATCCCTTTAGGAAATTCATAGTCATAGGCCCCATAAAGAGCTGCTTCCCGATCTTCACTTAAATCTATCAAAATACAAAAATATTGCACTGATTCTTCTCAAATTTTGTTTGTATATATTTTTGCAAAATACAAGAGACCTTACCAAACATAGTCAGGATCGGTCCATTTTGGGCCTAGTGCCCATATAGATATAGCTTCCGATATGAACTTTTTCATATCTGCAGCCAAAAAATTTTTAAAAATGCCACTCAAATTTGATTTATGCTTATTTTCTATATCTAATTATTTGGGCCTAAGAGATAGGGTCTCTAAACGCATGGTATAGGGTATCGTATAGTCGGTTCTCACTTGTTTTGTTTTTTGATAGATTTAAGTAAAGATCGGGAAGCAGCTCTATATGGGACCTATGGCTAAGAATTGTCCAATATGTATTTTTTTAGACTACTGATTAATGGATACAACAAACACATATAAACCCATTTTGACTAAGATTTATGTGATAGTTTGGATCTTATGGCAATTTATGTTGATTTCATAGAGGTCATTTGTATGGGAACTAGGTCTGAACATGGACCGATTCTCACCAATTTCAATAGCATTCATCCTATGGCCGATAAAAGCTTACATACCAAATTGCATTAAAATGTATTCATATTTCCGACCTGTAGTTTGATTACAAAGTTTACATGGATACACAAACGGACGGACGGACGGCCGGACGGACGGACATTGCCAAATCGACTCAGCAAGTGATTCTGAGTCGATCGGTATAATAAAAGATGGGTCTAGGTCAAATATTTTTGGTAGTTACAAACAGCAGCACAAAGGCATTATACCCAAACCACATAGTGGTATAGGGTAAAAAAATGGAGTTGTGTATGTTTGTGTGTCTGTTTGTTTGTGGTTTATAGGAGACTACACCACTGGACCGATCGTCTTGAAATTTTTACAGTAGGTAACTGCCTATCCGGAAGGAAAAATAGGCTATATTTTTTTTGATTTTTCAAGTGGGCGTGGCACCTTCCATTCAAAGTGAATTTTTAACATCTAATTTTAACATATAATATCTGGAGTACTACGATAGCAAGAGTTCTGAAACTATGTACATATACATATTTAAATAATTCGAAGAGTTGCGGAGAGAATGGGCGGGATCGGATCAATGGGCGTTGTACTTGCCATACAAAGTATATATTAAATGTCATATATCTAGAGAACTGTAATAGATAAAGTCTTGAGACTTTGTGTGAGTTCATAATGGGCGGAATCCGATCAAAGGGCGTGGTACCTCCCGTACAAAGGATATATATAATGTCATATATCTGAAGCACTATAACAGTGAAAGCCTTGGAATTTTATCTGAGTTCAAGAGTTATTAATGTGAGTAGTCCCATAAAAAAATGGGCGGGATTCAACCAGTGGGCGTGGTACCCTCATACAAAGTAAGTATTTAATATAACATAACTGGAGTACTATAATAATGAAATTCTGGCGACTTTGTTTGAGTTCATAAGTTATTAATGTGAGTAGTTGCAAAAAAAATGGACGAAATCAGACTAATGGGCGTGGCACCTCCTATACAAAACAATAGTTTTCTACAAAACGTATTGCCTGCTTTTTGTTTCGTTACGAGTGGTGTAGCAAAGGACATCGGGTTACTGCTTATTTACTATAAAATTTAAAAACAGTTGTTTCATTGTAAAGAATTGCAAATAATAAGTATACAACAGTAGTTGTTTTTGCCTTTTTTTCAGTGATCATCAAAAATAACAAGTTTTTTGGGTGCAACTCAAAATATGTGTTTTTAGTGGATTCTAAAGAAGCTTTTCTTATAACAGAGAAAGGGTTAAAGCTGTATTTTTTTTTTTTGCGAAAGACTAGAAAAACCGATGTAAGATTTTTAATGTGGATAGATATGATCACTGTGTATCGTTTTCTTGCAAAAATTGAAAATTGAAAAATTTTGAGTTGACTCACTTTAGAGGTACAGGTGCGATATGTAAATCTATTATATATAATTCTACTGTACGTGTGTATGTAACCAAACTTCTCCTAAATGCCTGGACCGATTTGAATGGTTTAGATTCACAAATCAGTGGGATCGGATCAGTGGGGGGAGCATCTCCCATACAAAGTGAATTTTAAATATCATATATCTTGAATACTATGTTATGCACAACTTTGAAAATTTTAGATCATCTATTGTTAATGTGAATATCCATATCGAAAATAGCAATATGCCTTATCTTGCAATTTTTGAATTCGCTGGATTTACCAGGAATGCTACTACATAACTTTAACGATTAAAAATTGGCTCACCTATTATTTTGCTTCGGAATTTAAATGCACCTAAGCTATGCAATGGTACAAGATTAGTCATAAACAAGTAAGAGTGTTAAATTCGGCTGTGCCGAATCTTTGATACCCTCCACCTCGGTTTGAGTATTGATAATAAATGTAAACAAAATATTGGAAAAATATGCATGCCTTTCCGGTTATATGACATAACTTCTCGTTTATTTAGTTTTTGCTAATTAAATAGCTCGCCCTAACCTCCATTGCAAAGATAATGGTTGTGTAGGGTGGCTATATGCATTACACCGTGCTAATTGGAGATGGCTGTATAGTTTCTTTTAACTGGCGAAATATTTTTTCATTGCGGCCATATAGGTCGGATGGAGTAACAAAATAATAACCAAAAAAGAAAAGCTCTCTCAACTTTTTTATTAAAATATTGGCATATTTGGAAAACATAGAGAATAAATTTATAATAAAAAATAATTGAATTAGGGATGCCAAACGCAAAAAACCAAATGTCCCAAACATTTTAAATAAAATAATTTGTTATCTTTATTTTCTAAAAATCTTCAAATTTTCATCCAAAAAAATTGTGAAAATTTATATATAAAAAATAACATTCTCATCAAATTGCGTTATTTGTGTAACAATTTTTATGTTCCCAATTCTTAAATATCATTTAACGTTTTCTAAAATTCATTGAATTTAAATTAATGTTTTCTGTAGTCCGATTCTGTAAATTTCAACAATCCGACAATCGCAAAATATATCGACAGCTATTGTTGTTTGCACTAAGGATTAAGTGATTCACTAAGTACAGACATCTTAACGACAGTCGACAAATCTATTTTTCTATTTATTTAAATTGTAAACGAGTGGCATCTCTGTCAAAATAAGCAAAAAACACAAAGAAGAATAGAAAAAAACAAATTACTTCGTGTTTGACAGGATGATTTTATGTTTATGTTTAATATCTTTATTTTTTTACTAATATTTCTGTTTATTTATTTGAAAATGAAATAATGAATTTAATTTTTTTATTTATATAAAAAAGTTTTTTAATAAAAGCAAAATATTTTCACTATTTTATGATTTTTATTTATGTATGACGACATTTCAACCTAAAAATTTAAGTTTTTATCGATTGAATAAACAACACAAAAATGGTTGTCGTTTAGCTGATTTTAACAATATCGTTTAAAAATTTTACTGATAAATTCGCTTTTCTTTTTTTAATGATTCGACTATCGTTAAAAGTTACTGAAAAGCTATTAATTTCTCCTGAATGCCAATATTTTTTTCAGTGTAAACATTTTTTAAATGTAAACATATTTGGTGTTTTTTTTTTTGAATTTGATGCAATTGATGTCTTCTAAATTTAAAATTATTATTTCCGACGTTTTGTTATGATTTTCTGAAATTCAATTAATATTTTATAATTTATTTGGTAATTTTAATTCCAGTTTTTAGAATTGATATTTTCTAAAATTTCAATGGAAAATTTAAAAAGTGAAATTTTATATTTATGTGAATAATAATGCTTTAGTAATTATAAACAATTTTTAAAAATTAGATGTAATCGCAATCAGATATTTTGTAGGTAAAGCAGAATAATAATTCTATATAACTATGTAGAACTGTTTTGAAAGCAAAAAATTCATTGATGAACTCGGTAACTCTATTTTGTAAAGACAACAAAAAGCTAATATGCCAAACTTATGTTCTTATTTGTAAAAGAATAATGAAAAGACGTATGAAATAAAAGACCAGCCCGTGTATACTCTTAACATTTTTCTGTATGATATCTATTTGAACATATTGACATTCATGTTAAAATAGAAAGAACTATTGCAAAGCTAATTAGAACAAAAATTATGGCGCCATCTACTGTGGCATAGTCACGCTAAGCAAAATGAAGTGACACTCTGTTAATGCAAAATAAATGTATTTACCCCACAGCAAAATATTGCAGAATTTTATGTAAATAAAATAATATACCGATTTATTTCTAACATGCAGTTATTATGGATACACATATATAGACTATATGTATATTATTTGTATTATTTAATATGTGTATGTATGTATATGTAAATATTACACACAATAAATACAACATCAAACGTTATTTTTTTGTTTTTCTCTTTAAATAAATTAATACATAATTTTTTTTTTTCCTAAATTTACATTTTTTTTTTTTTTTTATTAACAACTGGGTATTTTAGCATTATTTGCTTTAGATGCTGGTGAATTTTTATTCCCTTTATATTAACTCGTAGTGTCTGCTTGTCGAAAAAATTTTGGATCGATTTTAACCCCTTTCCCGTGACCCAAACGATCTGAAACTCTGCGGACAGGCTCGTGGCAATGACAGAAATGATTGAGTAAATTTTTTTAGTGATGCCAAAACAATGGAAACTTTTAAATTTTTCTACCAGAGTTGATAAAAATATGTACAAAGGGTTAATTTTTATTATATAATTACCACAACGACCACAAAAACAACAAGTCCAGCTATGACAACAATATAACATTTAGAATAACAACAAGAACACCATAGAAACATCATATTTTTCATTTTTTTTTTACTTTTTCAGAGATTTCCCTGGACCTGTTCCACCGATTTTAATGATTTTTGAAATAGAAATCTTCCCATGAATTTGGAGAATCATTCTCACTAAAAATGATCACCTAAGCTATCCTATTGAGGGCGTGATCGTGACAAGAACAACATAGAAAATTATATTTTTTCAAGACTTTTTTAGTTCTTCATTCAAATCTCGGGCCCTAATCGACCGATTTGGACGATTTTAAATAGCAAACTTTTCAGGATGTTAATGAGTCATTTTTTATGTCAGCGAGCACAGACGGACAGACGGACATCACTAAATGTATCAACTCCGGTTGTTATAAGGATCACAAATATATATATTTTATGGGGTCCAAAATTTGTTTTCTAATTATTACAAACGGAATGACAACTTATATGTATATACCCACTGCACACTGGAGTGGAGGGTATAAAAAAATTATGGGCAATGTTCTTGAAGTTACAATTTGGAACGGCAAATTTAAAGGTGAAGTTGTTCTCCTGCCGCGAATCCCAATGATCCCTGCAGAATCACCCATTCCATTCGGACGTATGCAATTTCCAATTCGCTTGGCATTTGCCATGACTATTAATAAGTCACAAGATCAAACAATGTCGATTTGTGGGTTGGATCTAGAAAATCCGGTTTTTTCACATGGCCAATTATATGTGGCGTGTTCTCGCGTTGGAAAACCGTCAAGTTTATTCATTTATACTCCTCAGGAATTGACTAAAAATATTGTTCATCAACTCGCATTAAGATAAAAGTAAACCAACTTTATTGATTATAACGAATTGTTTTTCGAAAAATGGATGTTATTTCAAAATAAAGAATAATGAAATTATTATATTATTTGTCTTTCATTTCATACTTTGTATAATATCTTAATCGCTTGAAATATCATGCAGGACAACGTCTGCCGGGTGCGCTAGTATATATATATAAATAAATATATACTTTTTATTTGTTATATGTTTCTATATATTTTATTGCACACATTAATTTTTTTTTTGTTTTTTATTTGTTTATATATTTTTGACAGATATTTCAGATAAACTAGCGATAATTTTTCGTGCTTCGTAACTTGATTCGAAATGAACCAAGTTGGTTCGCTCTCAAAATTTCGTATGGCGAATCATGTAGGTTCAATCATGATTGGGGCGCGAACCGTGAATGAGAAAGCGTCGAATCTTGCTGCCCGTCTGAACATAGCATTAGTTTAATTTAAGCTTCAATGGGACAACGGAAAAAAATTATGAAATAAAGTTATCATTCAGCAAAACAAATGCTTTAACCCGCCTTGTTAAATTGCTTTTATAATAACTGTTTGTCTTGTTTAATACACTTTTAAGATTTCTGCTTTAATTTTGTGCCAATCCTTTGCTTTACTTTCCGAATAACTCCAAACTAAAATAGTAATAATATGCTACACCTGAAATGGAAATAATCTTCTAACAAATTATAACAATTCTATTATATTACACTTTTTTTCGTTTATTTAATTTCTTTTTAGCTTTCTTCAATGTACCTTTTTGTTTTTGAACTCGAAATATATATACATAGATATATACATACATATATATAGTTGTACATATATATAGTTGTAATCTGTACAATGATGTATTTTAATATATATATATATATATATAGATATATATATATATATATATATATATATATATATATCTATATATATATATATATATATATTAAAATACATCATTGTACAGATTACAACTAGTTAAACAACATTTTAATAAGGAAATAACTTTTACATCCGTTGCACTTTCGAAAATTGTAGGTTTATACAATGCAATCAAGGCGCTTATGGTTACAAATTTTAGTCCTTTTCACAAAGGAGTCGTAAAAAAGAAAACTAAGCATTTTGCCAGCATCTGCATCTAAGAAAATTACAACAATGTAAAGAGACTTGGAGGTTTTAAAAATTTATTTTTTGAGCATTTATCAAAGCAAACATAATATATTTGTTTGATTTTTTTTTAAATTCAAAAAGAACGAATTAGAAAAAAATTTGGGATTGAAATAAAAAACAACAAGTAAGAAAATTATAGTCGGTCTAGACCGGCTATACGGTACCCTATACCATGCGTTTAGAAACCCTATCTCTTAGGCCCAACTAACTGGATATATAAAATAAGCATAAACCAAATTTGAGTGGGATTTTTATTAATTTTTTTGGCTGCAGATATGAAAAAGTTCATATCGGATGCTATATCTATATAGGGACTAGGTCCAAAAATGGACCGATCCAGATCATGTTTGGTAAAGTCTATTGTATTTTGCAAAAATATATACAAACAAAATTTGAGAAGAATCAGTGCAATATTTTTGTTTTTAATAGATTTAAGTGAAAATCGGGAAGCAGCTCTATATGGGGCCACAGGTATAATTTTTAGACTACTCATTAATGGATGTAATGAACGCATATAAACCCAATTTGAGTAAGATCTATATAACAATTTGGATCTTATGACAATTTATGTCGATTTCATAGGGTAATTTGTATGGGGGCTAGGTCTGAACATGGACCGATTCTCACCAATTTCAACAGCGTTCATCCCATGGCCGATAAAAGCTTATATACCAAATTTTATCAAACTATATTCATATTTGCGACCTGCAGTTTGATTACAAGGTTTACATGGACACACAGACGGACGGACGGACGGACGGACATTGTTAAATCAACTCAGAAAGTGATTCTGATTCGATCGGTATAATTAAAGATGGGTCTAGGTCAAATATTTTTGGTTGTTACAAACAGCAGCACAAAGTCATTATACCCAAACCACATAGTGGTATAGGGTATAAAAATACTTATGTATATGTGCCCACAGCTATGAAAGTGGGCAAAGTCAAAGCTTAAATGAGAACAAATTAGTTATTTAATATCATCACTTTATTTTGCTAATAAAATTCAATATAATGTAATGATTACTTTCACAACATTTATAAATATAAACAACAACAACATTTATTAAATACAACAACATTTATTAAATATAATAATGACTAACTCAGTCTATAGTAAAAACTAAGAGTCACGAGTAAATTTGGTAGGCCATATATCTGTCAGTTTTGAGTTAACGATGCCAAATATAATAATTTTTAACGCTCTTTACATGTGTTTAATTAAAAAAAAAAAAAAATATTGACCATTGCTGAGTTTTTTCTTTAAATAAAGACGTAACTTAAATGTTTATTACACTAATTTGTAGCACTAACGACGTATGTCAACCTACGTTTGATCTCTGACAAATTATTTCCTCAGAAAACGACACATAGCGACATACGTTGTTATTAATGAAAAAAATTCAAAATAATTTTGGAATATTTTTCAGTTTATAACCACTTATAAAAACTTGTGTGTTTATTTCTGTTATTTTTTGTCACTATTATACTTGATACGTTGTTATATTCTCATACTAAGTCCCGTTAACTTTTTGTTGACGAAAATCAAATTTTCAAGCAACAGCAACTTATGTCTAAATGTGTAGTTGCACTGGTAGTTTTCTTTTTCAAAGAAAACGACATTTGTCGACATAAGTTGTTTTATCTGCACACAGTTTAAGTGTAATTTACATATTGTTTTTTTCGTCCTTCTCTAGGATATATTCCTCTTAAGATTTTTGACTCAAATTTTTTATAAAGTATTTATTGCCCATATCTACAGGACTGTTAAATAAAAAGTCCTAAAAACTTTATATCGAGCCCATAATTTCAAATATCACGTTTTTTGGCTCTCCTGAACATTTTGATTTTATGACATACGCGGTTATTCTAGAAAACCACGGATATTTTATACCCTACACCTGAGTGTTATGCTGTTTCTTTTTTAAGAATATTTACTTTTTAAGAAACGATACTTTTTCAAGAAAAAGTACTTTTTATGAAAATGTACTCATTTTAAGAAAATGGACTTCTTTTTAGATTATGTACTTTTTTAAGAAAAAGTATTACTTTCAGAAAAGCTACCTCTGAAATAAGATTTATGCCCTATAGCACTATGTGGTCAGGGTATAATGAATTTGTGCTGATGTTAGTTAGACCAAACCGTCCGTCTGTCCGCCTGTGTGTAAACCTCGCAATCAAACTACAGGTCGCAAATATGAATATATTATGATGAAATTTAGTATATAACCTTCTATAAGCCATGGGATGAACGCTATTGAAATTGGTAAAAAATGGTTCATGTTCAGACTTAGTCCTCATATAATAATATCCCAATTGTCATATAGATCTTTGCCTAATTGGGTTTATGTATGTTTATTACATTCTTAGTCATATGCGCTATATAAAGCTGATTCATTCATTCAAAAAATTAGTGACCCTACCAACTATGGACAGGATCGGTACATTTTTCGACCTGTTTCCCATAAAGATAAACATAGTATTCGGTGTGAACTCTTTCATATCCAAAAGCAAAAAACGAATAATAATGCCACTCGAATTTGGGTTATGGTTATTTTCTATATCTAATTAGTTGGACCTAAGAAATAGGGTCTCTAAACGCATGGTATAATTTATCGTAGAGTTGGTCTAGACCGACTATAATTTTCTTACTTGTTTTAATTTAATTTTTTACATTTTCCTAAAAATCGACTTTTATGTTACTTCCTAAAAAGTACATTTACTTAAAAATTTACATATTCTTAGAAATTACTTTTTCTTAAAAAAGTACATTTCTTAAATATGTACTTTTTCTTAAAAATGTGAAGTTCTACTAAAAATTAATTTTCTTAAAAAATTATTTTTTCTAAAAATAGTGGATTATCTAGTAAAAGTATACTTTTCTTAAAAAGTATCCTTTTTTCTCTTAAAAAAGCAAATTTTTTTAAAGATCACTTTTTATTAAAAAGTGTCTTTTATTAAAAACTATTTTTTATTAAAAGAGTAATTTTTTAAAAAGTATCTTTTTACTAAAAAAGTGGACCTCAAGCCGAATTGAATTATCAAAACAAAAAAGTTTATTAAAAAAAAAAAATATCTTTTATCCAAAAAAGTACCTTTCATTAAAAAGGTGCCTTTTACTAAAAAAAAGTATATTTTAATAAAAAATTACCTTTTGTTAAAAAAGTACCTTTTCTTAACAAACTACATTTTCTTAAGAAGGAACGTTTTTCCAAAGAACGTACCTTTTCTTAAAAACGTGTTTTTTATTATTAAAAAGGTACCTTTTATTGAAAAATTACATTTTATTAAAAAGTACCTTTTATTGAAATATTACATTTTATTAAAAAGTACCTTTTATTGAAAAATTACATTTTATTGAAAAATTACATTTTATTAAAAAATTTCCTTTTACTAAAAAAGAGCTTTTTACTAAAAAAGTACCTTTTATTAAAATATAACTTTTCATTAAAAAAGCATATTTTCTTACAAAAAAGTACCTTTCATTAAAAAAGTAAATTTATTTAGAAAAGTAAATTTTTTAAGAAAGTACATTCTTTTAAAAAAGTACCTTTTATAAAATAAGTGCATATTACTTAAAAAAAATAAATTTAATAAAAAAAAATCATATATTAAAAAGTACCTCTTAATTAATAAGTAAATTTTCTTCAAATAGTTACTATCATTTATTAAAACTAGCAGATTCCAGCACTCGAAATTCGACTGCAAATTCTAGGAATTTTTTTATTTTATTTAATAAAAAGACCCTAAAGGTATGCTTCACAATTCAATTCATATTAAATGAGGAAAACATACTCAACACGTTAACATAAACACATTAACAAATTTAATAAACACACACATAGCATTGTATAATTTTATGTATGTGTTAGTAGCAACTTTAAACGATCATAACTTCAAAAAAATGTTCCAGACGATGAAAATTTGTAAATCTGGGTAACAGCTAAAAAGAAATACCTTTCAAATGATAAATTTTTTGTCAAAATCGGAGTAAAACTGTGAAATATACATCGGTAACAAAAAATCGCCTAGCCTATTAATATTATAGATATTAACTTTTCTTAAAAGCACCTCTTATTAAAAAATTACTTTTTATTAAAAAGTACTATATCCTTAAAAAAGTACGTTTTTTTTAAAAAATTGTATTTATTTAAAAAAAAAACACCTTTTTTTAAAAAATTACCTTTTATTCAAAAAAGTCCTTTTCTTAAAAAGTACCTTTTATAAAAAATACTTTCTAGTAAATAAGTATCTTTTATTAAAAAAGTAGATTTTATTAAAAGAGTACATCTTATTAGAAAAATATCTCTTATTAAAAAATTTCCTTTTTTTAAAAAAGTATATTTTCCTAAAAAGTACCTTAATTTAATGTAATTTTAATTTGATTTATTAAACAATGTATAAAAACAGATAAAAAAGTTTAAACAGAAATAATAAGTGAATCAATAACAATGAAAAATGGAAAGAAATAAATAAAATTAACAAAAAATAAAAAATTATAAAGAATTATTTAAACTTTAATTTTAACATAACATGTTTATGCAGGACTATAATAATCAAAAAGGGACATTTTAAAATGCATGACATTGCTTATAAATGGTATGTTCGGAAGTAGATAGTTCCAAAGACGTATGTAGTGGATATAAAAATGCCATTCAGATTTTATAGTTCGATTTATAATTGGAGTCAAATCACTATTTCAATGTGATAGAGAAAACGTTATTCTGTTATAGAGATACGAAGGTTCATGATTATATACAATTTTGTGGAGTATAATTAAAGTACGTACATATATTTAACAAGTCAGCAAACATAACACTATACAAATTATTCGCAACTGATGAGACACGGTCGTATTTCCCCATACTATAAACATATTTTACAACAGCATTGTAGGCAACATTTATCTTACCGTAGCTTATAGTATCAATTTTTGCAAAAATTTCGCATCCATATAAAAGAGTGGGCATTAAATACGTTTTTGCTGGTAGTAAGAAAATTTTAAGTGGCGTGAAATATTGAGTTTTCCATAAGGTTCGCAACATAGAGTAAACTTTTCCAGCAGTAGCATTTATATGGTAAGAGATTATTAAATATTATGGCAAGATTTTTTTGCTCTTTTTACGATTTCAATTCTTTGTTTGTTGAAAATAATTGCTAGTTCTGAAAGCAATTTCATAGATTTCTTGGTTATAATTAAGCATTTTGACTTGAGGGATTTAGGCAAAGACCATTTGCATTTGCCCATATGTGAATTCAGTTAAGATATTCATTAAGTTTATACACACAATCATCAATTTGCTTTATAACACTACTAATGTAGACTTGAACGTCATCAGCATTGATATTCACATTACAGTATGATAATTGGTTAGTTAAATGATTTACATAGATGGTAAATAGATGGGGACCAAGAATAGAGCCTTGTGATACACCTTTTGCTACAGGTAACGGGCACGATCTCATATTATTAATAAATAAGGATTGATAACGATCCATTAAGTATGATGATATGAAACGAGTTGATGACAGTGAGAAATTACAAATTTTTCTCAATTTCATAGGGAGAACATTATGGTTAACCGTATCAAATGCCTTAGAGTGATCTAGGAGAACTAGAAACGAAATGTCACCTTTATCCAATTTTTCACGCAATTCTTCAGATACGTCAATAAGAGCAGTTATGCAGCTGTGCTTCGGATGAAAGCCTAACTGTCTACTAGTAAGGAAACCATTATCATGAATGTACCGATATAATTGGTGATGTAATATCTTCTTAAAAACTTTTGATAGGTATTAGTTTTGCATATTTCCAGTTAGCAGGAAATATACTTTTTGTTAAAATTGTATTGAAAATGAATGTTATATAAGGTAGCATTACAGGGAGGACTACTTTCAAAAATTTTGGGTGAATATTATCGAAGCCTAGAGCATTTGATTTAACGGCGATACAGGTGAGTAGTACATCTGATTATTCACAAAATGCAACTCATTTCCATTTATCACATCAGTCTGATTATAGAAATTTACTTTTATAGGAATACTAGGATGATCAGTAAATTGTTCATTAAGATTATCTACATCAATGCCAGACAGTTCTAAACTTTTAGTCTTAGCAATACCGACTTCTTTTATGGCTTTCCAAGCTTTCTTCGATCCAACAGCTGCCTCCAAGACACTAGAATAGTATGTAGATTTTGCACAATATTCTTCGTATAACTCGTCAGTTTTAAAATGTGTCCAGGCCCTGAAAATCAAATCCCTCTGACCAATCGCAACATTAATATCAGTGCTGAACCATGGTTTTCTTTTATAGTTTACTTTTTATTTAAAAAAGTACCTATTATTAGAAAAGTACCTTTTATTAAAAAAGTACCTATTATTAAAAAAGTACCTTTTAATAAAAAAGGTACCTATTATAAAAAAAGTACCTTTTATTAAAAAGTACGTTTTATTAAAATATTACCCTTTATTAAAAAAGTACTTTTAAATAAAATAGGACTTTTTGCTAAAAAAAATTAGCTTATATTAAAAATGCATCTTCAATTAAAAAATACCCTTTTTTAAAAAAATACCTTTTATTAAAATATTGTCTTTTATTTAAAAGTACCTTTCGTTGTACCTGTTATTAAAAAAGTATTTTTTTTTTTAAATACATTTTATTAAAGAAGTATATAAGTTAACACAAAATACATTTAAAATAAATATTTCTTTGACAACAACAACACACATAAAAACAAGTAAGAAAATTATAGTCGGTCTAGACCGACTATATGATATCATATACCATGCGTTTAGAGACCCTATCTCATAGGCCCAACTAGCTGGACATAGAAAATAAGCATAAACCAAATTTGAGTGGGATTTTTATTAATTTTTTTGGCTGCAGATATGAAAAATTTCATATCGGATGCTATATCTATATGGGGACTAGGCCCAAAAATGGACCGATCCTGACTATGTTTGGTGAAGTCTCTTGTATTTTTCAAAAAATATATACAAACAAAATTTGAGAAGAATCAGTGCAATATTTTTGTTTTATGATAGATTTAAGTGAAGATCGGGAAGCAGCTCTATATGGGGCCTATGATTAAGAGTTGTCCCATAGGCATAATTTTTGGACTACTCATTAATGGATGTAATAAACGCATACAAACCCAATTTGAGTAAGATCTATATGACAATTTGGATCTTATGGCAATTTATGTCGATTTCATAGGGGTCATTTGTATGGGAGCTAGGTCTGAACATGGACCGATTCTCACCTATTTTAACAGCGTTCATCCTATGGCCGATAAAAGCTTGTGTACCAAATTTCATCAAAATATATTCATATTTGCGACCTGCAGTTTGATTACAAAGTTTACATGGACGCACAGAAGGACGGACGGACGGACATCGTTAAATCGAATCAGCTAATGATTCTGATTCGATCGGTATAATAAAAGATGGGTCTAGGTCAAATATTTTTGGTAGTTACAAACAGCAGCACAAAGTCATTATACCCAAGTGGTATAGGGCAAAAATACCAAAATAAGTTCACAAGCTGACGTTGCGTCTTCTGTAAAACCAACAAAACAGTTATTTCACAACAATACCGTTGCACACGCCATCCGGCCCGATTACCAAAATACAGTAATTCTGCAAGGTAGTATTTTCCCACCAACAATATTGAACGGCATTGCACATGCCAACGAATAAAGCAGCTCATTTTACAATAATACCATTGCAGGCGCCATCCGGCGCGATTACCGAAACACAGAAATTCTGCAAAGGTTACTACCTTTCACACCAACAACATTGAACAGCATTGCACGAGCGGCAGAATGACAACAAAATACCTGAATGGCGTGATCAGTAAACCTGTTCTTATAAATTAGGGTAGTTTTAAGAATATCATTGCTTTTAATTTTGAATTTTGAATAAAGACGGTTGTTGTGTCGCCATCAGCGCACAACATTTAATTTTTTTTAAACGAAAATCATTCGAGGAATTTAATTAACATTCTTAATAAGCACCTTTTATTAAAAAAGTACCTTATTGAAAAAATTCCTTTTATTAAAAAGTACCTCTTATTAAAAATTACCTTTAATTAAAGAAGCACCTTTTATTAAAAAGTACCTTTGACAAAAAAGTACCTTATATTAAAAAAGATCTTTTCATAAAAAAGTACCTTCTATTAAAAAGGTATCTTTCATTCAAAAACCACCTTTTATTAAAAAAGTACTTTCTTTAGAAAAGTTCCTTTTATTAAAAAAGTGTAATTTCTTAAAAAGTACCTTTATTAATAAGTACCTTTTCTCAAAAAAGTACCTTTTCTCAAAAAATTACCTGTTATTAAAAAAGTAACTTTTCTTAAAAAGTATATTTTCTTACCTTTTCTTAAAAGAGTGGAGTTTCCTCAAAGATTTTTTTTTTTTTTATTATTCAAAAAGTACTTCTTGTTAAAAAGGGCCTTTCGTTTTAAAGTACTTTTTATAGGGAAGTGTACCTTTTCTTGGAAAAATATTAAAAAAAATAATTTTTATTACAAAATTACCTTTTCTTTAAAATGTATATTTTCTTATAAAAATAACGTTACCTAAAAAAGTACCTTTAAAAAAATAAATGTTCTTAACAAATCTTATTTAAAAAAATTTTTTTTCTTAAAAAAGTATCTTTTAGAAGTACCTAATAAAGTACATTTTATAAAGAAGTACATTTTCTTAAAAAAGTTCCTTTTAGTAAAAAACTACCTTTTCTTAAAAAGTACATTTTCTTGATATGTTCCTAATGACCAGTGATTGTAATTACTTGTTGTGATATTAAGCTTCCTATGGTCGTCCTAAGCAGGAATACAGTACATTTTCTTCATATAATACCATTTTTTTCAAAAGTGCTTTTTCTTAAGAAAAACGAAGGTTTTTTGTTATATTTGTTTTAGTCCCTATATATGATATTGGAAAGCTAAAAAAATGAGCCAATGGTTTGTTAGTATTCTATGATATATCTACTTTTCATCACAATCTAAGGGTGGGACACGTTTTTTATTTCTAAAGTACTAAACATTAAATAGTTTGAGGGACGATTAAGAATTTGATAAACACAATGTTTTTATACCCTCCACTCCAGTGTGCAGAGGGTATATATAAGTTTGTCATTCCGTTTGTAATAATTAGAAAAAAAATTTTGGACCCCATAAAATATATATATTTGTGATCCTTATAACAACCGGAGTTGATATAGCGATGCCCGTCTGTCCGTCTGTCCGTGTGTGGAAATCACGATGACGGCATCAACCGGGCAGCTAGGGTACTCGTTGATATAAAAAAATGATTCATTAACATCCTGAGAAGTTTTTTATTTAAAATCGTCCAATCGGTTGATTAGGGCCAGAGATTTGAATGAAGAACTAAAAAAAGTCTTGAAAAAATATAATTTTCTATGTTGTTCTTGTCACGATCAAGCCCTCAATAGGATAGCTAGGGTCATCATTTTTAGTGAGAATGATTTACCTAACTCGTGGGAAGATTTTTATTTCAAAAATCATTAAAATCGGTGAAACAGGTCCAGGGAAATCTTTGAAAAATTAAAAAAAAAATGAAAAATATGATATTTCTATATTGTTCTTGCTGTTATTCTAAATGTTGTATTGTTGTCGTAGCTGGACTTGTTGTTTTTGTGGTGGTTGTGGTAATAATATAATTAAAACTAACCCTTTGTAGTTTTTTTTTTTTATCAACTCTGGTGGAAAAATTTAAAAGTTTCCATTGTTTTGGCATCACTAAAAAAATTTATTAGATCATTTCTGTTATTACCACGAACCTGCCTGCCTGCAGATCGATTGGGTCACGGGAAAGGGGTTAAAATGGATCCAAAATTTTTTCGACAAGCAGACACTACGAGCTAATGTAAAGGGAGTAAAAATTCACCAGCATCTAAAGCAAATAATGCTAAAATATGTAGTTGTTATTAAAAAAAACGCAATGTAACTTTAGCAAAAAAATTTTATGTATTAATTTATTTAAAGAGAAACACACACAAATAACATTTGATGTTGTATTTTTTGTGTGAAATATTTACATATACATAGATACATACACATATTAAATATTGCAAATAAAATACATACATTCTATATATGTATATCCATAATAACTGCATGTTAGAAATAAATCGGTATATTATTTTATTTACATAAAATTCTGTTACATAAATATTTTGTTGTGGGGAATATACATTTTTTTTGCATTAACAGAGTGTCACTTCATTTTGCGCAGTGTGACTATGCCACAGTAGATGGCGCCATTTTTGTTCTAATTAGCTTTGCAATAGTTGTCTCTATTTTAAAATGAATCGCAACAGTTCTACATAGTTATATCAAATTATTATTCTGCTTTACCTATAAAATATCTGATTGCGATATATAATTTTCAAAAATTGTTTATAATTACTAAATCATAATTTTTCACATAAATACAAAATTGCACCTTCTAAATTTTCCATTCAAATTTAAGAAAATATCAATTCTAAAAACTGCAATTCAGATTTCCAATTAAAAATTAGAAAATATCAATTGAATTTCAGAAAATCATATTAAAACGTCGGAAAAATAACTTGAAATTTAAAAAGACATCAATTGAATTTTAAAAATATAAATGTTATTCCTTAAATACAAATTGAAATTCAAAAAAACACATTTAAAAATGTTTACATTTAAAAAAAATATTGCCGTTCAGGATACATTAATAGCTTTTCTGGATAAGAAAACTTTAATTTAAATTCAATGAAGTTTAGAAACCTCAAATGATATTTAAGAATTGCGAACATAAAAATTGTTACATAAATAAAGCGCAATTTGCTGAGAATGTTATTTGTATATTATTTTTCACAATTTTTTTGGATGAAAATGTGAAGTTTGTCAGAAAATAAAAATAACAAATTATCTTAATATAAATTTTTGGGGCATATGGTTTTTTGCGTTTGGCATCCCTTATTTGAACCAGTGTTCATGATAACTTCAAAATTTGACTTCATGGTAGGCAAAGTAAAACCCAAAAAATTGAAGTTCGATAATAATTCCCAGTTAGTAGTATTTGGTGTCAATAAATGAAAATATATTTTATTAACATAATTTAATTAAAAATCAAAAGTTGGCATCACTGGGTTACATTTTGTATTGTATTGTGTTATTTTGTGTTACCACAAAATCTAATAGAGAAAACTCCCTTTTAATATGTAAACAAAAAATTATTTTCCAAATAAGGCAATATTTAAACAAAAAAAAAATGAGACAGCTTTTTCGCAATGAAGGTTACGGCGAGCTATTTTATTTGCAAAAACTTTAAATTAAACTAGAGGTTATATCATACATATAACCGGAAACGCATGCATATAGGAATATAACCTAAATGCATGCCGATCAGCAACCACGATGACCAAAAACCAAACACCGAAACGTGTTTTCTTTTATCCGAAATAATAGAAAAGATGAAAACGATCTTTCCTCGTTGGAGCGCGAATTACTAATGTGAGAAAGCTTTATAGACCAACTCTTGAAATAAACAAAAATCATCTGTTAAGCGGATCAACCCAAAGAATTTGCTGAAATAATTTGGTATTAAGTTTAACAAATTGTTTACTTTTTCAAATAAATTGTTTACATTTATTATAAATACTCAAACCGAGGTGGAGGGTATCAAAGATTCGACACATCCGAATTTACCACTCTTACTTGTTATCCATTTAATTGCTTGTGAAAGTCCTATTTGTATTTCAAAATTTTTAATATATTATTATTATGCACATTATATATTAAAGAAAAAATATACCCCAAAGAAAAACAAATAGTTATTATTCTGCAATTTACGAATATGTACTCGTATTTAAGTGCTCATTTGATATTACGAAGGTTAGAAAACGTTTGAAATTCAAAATGAAACGCACGCACAAAATAAACAATATAAGGGCCTCAATGTGGTTTTTTTCTAATGTAATTATAATGTACGAGTTTGTTTTTTTTTTTTACATAATTGTCGATATATTTTTAGAAACAAACAAATTTTTAAGCCTACTTCAATTTCCTCTATCACCATAGTTTTGGTGCAGGAAAAAGTTTAGTATACTAACAAACAGAAAATATGCAAATGACAGAAAATAATATTGGGGAAACTATAGCAACAGTTTTTATATAAACAAGAATAGTTAAGTTTCAAACAAAATATTAAAAAAAATGGTTTTGATTTTAAATTGAATTTATTTTTAAAATCCTGTTATTGTGAAGGTGTTTTTCCTCTACAACTATAATTAAAACAGAATAATTAAAATGAATGTCATATTTTTATACAAAGAGATTTATTAGTAAAATTCAAACAATTCATATTAAAGTTTCGAAAGACGAGAAGGAAGTGGAAATAGGTCACAAGCACAGTGCAATGAAACAGAAGGGTTATTTTTATTTAACCTACTTTTAAAAAATATGAATATATAAATATATAAATCTCATGATCTGTTATAAAATTTATTCAGCCTTTAAATATGGTTTTCTTTTAAATTTTCAGTTTTCCCTAAAAGTATTCCTTAAATATTTTGCCATGAAGTGTATGCTTAAGCCTTATGGTAGGCTCTCATTTTTTATTCTGTGTTAGTCCTTAAAAGTATTCATCAATTAATTTGTGTCTTTCATTAACAAAGCGTGTTGCTTTTTAATTGCTTACTCGGTACTTGGTTTATGTTTAAAACATTTTTTGTCATTAAAATTGTTTGAAGTAATTTTGAAAATGTCTTTTTAAGTGTTATTTTTTGATACATTAATCTTTTTCTGCAACATGTGTGATATTTTCAAAATTTTATTCGCATTTTCTACATAGCTCAGAGTTTTTTTTTTAAAGTTCTGAAAAAATTGTTTGTGAATTTCCAAATGTGGGAGTATGGAGTTCAAGGCTTCCTTTCCTACATATAAATATGATACATATATGTAATTCCTTTCTCTGTTTGTCTTGAAGAACTTTTCTTTGTTGAATGTAAAAGCAAATTTAATAAACATTTTGCTTAAAATTTAATTAATTATGTAATACTCTTATGTACTTATTTTGTAATAACGAAGGCAAAAAAAAAAAAAAAAACAAAACACAAAACATAAAACAAAATTAAAGGAATTATTTAATCGAAGATTCTAGAAAAATTTCAAAAATATTAATTTTGCAATCATTTTTCTGTACGTATTAAAGAAAATTATAGTCGACTATACGATACTCTAACCCAGAAATTTTAAGAAATAGTCCTAGATCCAACTTAGCTGAGGTCATTATTGGATATGGAAAATAAGAATGAACCAAGTTTGAGTGACATTCTTAATTATTTTTACCCTGCAGATATAAAAAAGTTATAACGGATTCTATTTTGCTATGGGGACCCGGTCAAAAATTGGACTGATTACTACTATATTTAGTAGAGTCACTTTCTCTACTCCAAAACATATACAAACCAAATTTGAGAAAGACTTTTGCAATATTTTTGTTTTTTGATAGCTCCAAGTGAATATCGGGAAACAGCTTTATTTGGGAACTATGACTAACACTGGTCTTATAAGGTATATTTTTGGATTACTTATTGGTATGTGTAATAAACATACATAAACCAAATTTGGCTGATATATATATATGACAATCATACGGCTATTTAAGTCGATTTCATAAGGGTTAATTGTATGGAGGTTAAGTCTGATCATGGACGAGTTTTCACCAATTTCAATATTGACCGACAATATATAGCCGACAAAAGCTTAAATACAAAATTTCGTCAAAATATATTTTTATTTGTGACCTGTGGTTTGAATAAAAGTTTTACATCGCTAAATCGTCTCAGAAAGTGATACGGAGTCAAACGGCGGGTCTAAGTTAAATATTTTTGGTACTTTCAAACATCAGCACAAACTCATTAAACCCTGACCACAGTGTGGTATACCAAAAATTAGATACTGAAACCTTTTCAATGGAAAATAAAAGAAGCTGAAACCGCCTGACTCTATGTACTATGTAATACTATGTCAATCAGAAAAGGTAACTACTAAATTTACCGATTTGGGCAAATATTATCTTTCGGGTTGGCACTACTGGTTTAGATATCTGCAACAAATTTCATATTAATATCTTCATTGGTTCAACACGGGAATTCGTTTTTCTAAAGAACTAAAAGTCAATTTGACGATTTTATTAAATTATCGTTAAAAAAAATACTATTGCGACATAGCCCTTTAAGATATGAGCAGGTATGCTTCGCCTTTTAAAAGGGGTTAGGGGGTGGGTTTTTATACCCTATACCACTATGTGGTTTGGGTATGATGAATTTGTGCTGCTGTTTGTAACAACCAAAAATATTTGAACTATACCCATCTTTAATTACACCGATCGAATCAGAATCACTATCTGATTCGATTTACCGATGTCCGTCCGTCCGTCCGTCTGTGTGTCCATGTAAAGCTTGTAATCAAACTGCAGGTCGCAAATAGGAATATATTTTGATGAAATTTGGTATTTAATCTTTTGTCGGCCATGGGATGAACGCTGTTGAAATTGGTGAGAATCGGTCTATGTTCAGACCTAGCCCCCATACAAATGACCCCTATGAGATCAACATATATTGCCATAAGATCCAACTTATCATACAAATCTTAGTCAAATTGGGTTTGTATGTGTTTATTACATCCATTAATCAGTAGTCCAAAAATGATCCCTATTGGACAACTCTTAGTCATAGTCCCCATATAGAGCTGCTTCCCGATCTTCACTTAAATCTATCAAAAAAAACAAAAATATTGCACTGATTCTTCTCAAATTTTGTTTGTATATATTTTTGCAAAATACAAGAGACTTTACCAAACATGGTCAGAATCGGTCCATTTTTGAGCCTAGTCCCCATATGACTAACACATCCGATATGAAATTTTTCATATCTGCAGCCGAAAAAATTAATAAAAATCCCACTCAAATTTGGTTTATGCTTATTTTCTATATCCAGTTAGTTGGGCCTGAGAGATAGGGTCTCTAAACGCATGGTATAGGGTATCGTATAGTCGGTCTAGACCGACTATAATTTTCTTACTTGTTTATGCTTCTAAAAGTGGTAATAAAAGATAAAAATTTTTATTTAACATAATTGCAAGAAAGAGTATTTATAATAATGTTTCCACAATTATTATTCATTACAATTTGTGCAATGGCTAAGTACTGTTACAGAGATCTGGCAGATATTTATTTTTAACGAAATGATGTAGACGATGTAGCTTTGCACATAGTGAGCAACGACTTCTTTAAGAATTGTAACCTAGAAGACATTGAAATGCACAAAGGAAAAATAACTAATTTTGCATCGAATTTGAAAAGTCGGTACATTGAATGCTCTCATAGCAAGGCAAAGATGTACAAACGTTACCAAGACTGGTTCATAAAGGAACTTATTTTTGAGAGTGCATCTACAACTGCCAACGAAAGTGGAAAAAATGGTCGACCAGCAAAACTAATTGACGGATGTAGTGAAAGATCTCGAAGGCGCAAGCTGGAGTATATCAATGAAGAAATTGCTCAAAGAATTATTAAGGATTCATTTTTGCACCAAATTCAACCAACCCAAAATAAAAAAAATAAAATTGAAATAATTGAAAAAATAGTAGAAGCGAGCCCGAAGCGCACAAAGAGGATTTTGAAAAGCATTCCTACACCAATTGAAGATAAGAAATTTACGCCGGAAGAAGCGTTCGTCCTATTTTTGGATTTGAAATTGACCAAAAATCAATTTAAGGAATTGCGGAAGCGAATCAATGAAAAGAATTGTAGGATTTTTCCAGAGTATCGAGATTTAGTTTCTGCCAAAAAAGAATGCTTACCTTCATAATCTGCTATTAGTGTCACTTCAACATTAGCAGAAATAAAATTGCAAGATCTCCTTGAACATACTGCAGAACGATTGCTAAATACGCTTGATACTGATCATTTAAAAAAAAATTGGTAATGGCAGCATTACTTTAATTTCTAAATGGGGATGTGATGGATCCTCTGGTCAGAAACAATACAAGCAATTTAATGCCGAAAATTCATCAGATGCTAATGTATTTATGGTATCTTTCGTTCCATTGCGCTTAACAAAAAGGTATAGCGTCTTAAAGCCGTCAACTAGTAGAGCAATAGAAATTGATATATTGAAAAATGAAATTCCTTCTTCAACAAAGTATTGCAGACCAATAAAATTTGCATTCAAAAAGGAAACCAAAGATGTCATAACTGAAGAAGTTCAAAAAATAAAAGATCAAATTAAGGAACTTCAACCAGTAATATTTAAATTTGATGACCAAGACATTGAAGTAAATTTTAAAATGTGTCTCACAATGATTGATGGAAAAGTTGCACAAGCTTTAACTGGAACAAAGTCAACGTCAAGCTGCATTATATGCCAAAAGACATCAAGTCAATTAAGCCAACCCCCACCAGAAGACGATAGTTTTAAGGAAGCCTACGAATTTGGAATGTCCCCTCTTCATGCTAGAATACGTTTCGTGGAGTATATTCTTAAATTGGGTTATGATTTGGAACTTGGTCCGTTAGGCGAAACTTCCGTCGAATAGTCGAAAAATGGACCGATACTGACCCAATATGGTAAGGAAACTTATTTTTTGCAAAAACATACCAAATTTGAGAAAAATCTGTGAAAGATTTTTGTTTTTTGATAAAAAGGGTCCGCCATCCAACGTTTTTTTTTTTCAACTAGTGCTTATTTCGTGAATGGTAACACTTAGCTCATGTCTGATTTGACAGATAATTAGTTTTATCCTTCCGCTGAACGAATATGGTTGTGTATACGCTTGAACAACGCTGGGAAATATTGCGACATTACTTTGAAAATCATGGTAATGTTGCAGAATGTGTGCGAAAATTGCGTACGGAAAAGCCAAAAACAGTGCGTACACTCGAGAATATTGCTGCTGTGGCAGAAAGTGTGCGTGAAGCGCCATCAACATCAATTCACCGTCGTTCTCAAGAATTGAATATTTCGGAGGCATCATTGAGACGAATTTTGCATAAAGACCTTGGTATGACGCCATACAAAGTCCAATTGGTTCAGGAGTTGAAGCCAACTGACCATCCAATGCGTTTTCGCTTCGCTAAGTGGGCCGGCGATCGACTTACAGAAGATGCCGATTTTGCCAAAAAAAAAAATCATCTTTTCAGATGAAGCTCATTTTGATCTTGGCGGGTATGTAAACAAGCAAACTTGTCGCATTTGGGGCACAGAAAACCCGCACGCATACATTGAAAAGCCGATACACCCAAAACGAGTCACTGTTTGGAGCGGATTTTGGTCCACAGGCATAACTGAGCCATTTTTCTTCGAAAATGAGCAAGGAATGGCCGATCGTTATCGGGCCATGTTGAACGAATTTTTGTTCACAAAAATTGAAGAGGAGGATATCGGCAACATTTGGTTTCAACAGGACGGCGCTACGCTGCACACAGCCGAAGCTACACTCGATGTTTTGCGCCCTGTTTTTGAAGATCGCATTATCAGCCACCACCTCGTAGCTGCGATTTGACACCGTTGGATTACTATTTGTGGGGTGCCCTCAAAGATAAGTGTTACGCCAACAAGCCAGAGACAATTGACACTTTAAAGGACAATATTCGTGAAGCCATTGGTGAAATACAGCTGCACACAATCGATAATGTGCTTAAAAATTGGACCGATCGTGTAGGCTACTGCATGGCCAGCCGAGGCAACCATTTGAATGAAATTATTTTCCATTATTAACCGGAAGGATTGTACTTTCAAATAAAAAAAGAAATTTGAGATAATATTCAGTAGTTTTTCTTTTATAGCATTTTCAAAAAAAAAAAAAAAAGTTATTTGGCGGACCCTTTATTTAAGTGATGATCGGGAAGCAGCTATATATGGGGGCTGTGACTAAGAATTAACCTATAGGGTTTATTTTTGGACAACTGATTAACGGCTGTAATAAACACACCCAAACCCGATTTGACCGAGTTCTATATGATAATTTCGATCGTATGGCAATTTCAAGCTATGACTGATAGAAGCGTACATAACAAATTTCACCTAATTAAATCGAGTCTGAAAGTGATTCTGAGTCGATCGGTATAATAAAAGGTGGGTCAAGGTCAAATATTTTTGGTAGTTACAAACATCAGCACAAAGTCATTGTACCCTGACCACATCGGGGTATAGGGTATAAAACTATGGAAATCTTTAATGTGTATTAAGTGTTTTGGAAATCCTGATCCTCAATGTTACTAAAGTTTTACTTGTTTTATTCTATAGTTTTTTTATTTATTTATTTATTTATTTTTTTTTTTTTGCAAAAATGATGTTAATTTTCGTCAAAAACTTTACCTACAATCAGGATAAAATGATTTTTCTGTTTGTCGGTAATGCGATGTTTCTTTCTGTTTTAGCATTTTTTTTTTTTTGTTTAATTCTCAAAAGACTAAAAACTTTCGTATGTTTTGGTACTGAAAAAAGGTTGTTTCGTAAAAAAAAACACCTTTGGCATATTTTATTTTTTCTTTCTTGACTGTTTACATACTTTGAATACTCACGATTGTATGGATGTACATACATATTTAAATGTGTATTTGGGTGTGTGTGTGTGTGCGTCAGCCACTATGTAGCTGTACTATGCTATATTTTTCTTTTCCAATAACATTTATATTTACCCTTCATCCATGTTCTCTCTCTCTCTCTCCCTCTCTGTCACTGGTTTTTCAGTTGTTCATAACCTACCGTTGTATCGAGCTGTGTGTAGTGGAATTGAAAATTATTTTTTAATACAGCATTGATGTTATTTGCTATAGTGTACTCGTATGTGGGCTCAATGTTAATGTAGGTAAAAATTGATGTGTATGTGTTCGTATGAAGGAGTTAAAAATTCTGTTTTTATTGTATGTATTTGAGGTTGGTGTTGTTTTCTCTTATCCCTTTTTGTGCTTTGCTAATGGCTTGTAGTTAATACTTTTCTAAAGGTTTCAATATGTAAATGTGCGGATTCATTTTTTTTCTTTTTTTGCTTAAGTTTCTCCACAAGTTTGCTGTAGTTTTGCACACAGATTTAATGCGTAGGATTTAGTGAATTTAGTTTAGAAGAAAAACATATATTTTTTTTCATACTCAAATACTAGAAACGAAGGTCATTATATCGTACATATGTCATTGATTTTTTTCTTTGGAAATATATTTATTTAGGTTTTTATTTTTTGTAAATCTCTAGATACTCGCTTGCATAAGTGCTCACCAAAGTACATCAATGCGTCACAACTTATTTCCTAGTTCAATGAGCTAATTAGAAAACAAATTTCGTGGAAATATGAAATGAAGAAATAGCAAATTATATTGTTTGATCTTTGCAGTTGTGTTGTTTGCAATGTGTAGCGAAAACTGACTAAATAGTCTAAATAGTGCACTAATAATGTTTAAGTGCACATTGTATTTTCTTAATAACGCTAATGATTACCATATTTCCCTTAATAAAATCAGTTCTCTTGGGCTTAATATTCTTTAAAGAGAACTTGTTTTCATAACAAAACCTGTCCAATTCCCGTTGCTTTCACTGGAAGTGAGATACTCCTAAAAAATACCAATGAGAGCTAAAAATGACGCCAAAAAATTTAAGTAAATTAGCTCACAGAACAAATAAGTTATTTTTGTAAAAGTAATTTGCTAATCAGCTAACGAAATCGGTAGAGAAAGGGAAATGCCAACTGAATTAAGAAAAGTGATCTTAAAATTGTATTGGAAAGCCCACACCATCGTTCAAACCATTATAAATTCTTATTTAAAAATGAGAAATTGAGGAAAAATCTACGATCAGGTCGTCCAAAAAAGCTCTCAAAACCAGATGAACGCCATAATGTAAACGTAGTCAAAGATGATGCCAAAAATCATAAAATACGAGACGAATTATCACAAAGCTCTAACATGTAAAAACCATTTGAAAAGTACTCCATAGATCTGGCTACAATATCCGAATTCCTCGTAGAAAGCCATTAATATCTGAAGTCAACAAAAAAGAGGCTGGATTTGGCAAAGGAGCATTTAGATAAGCCCGATTCTTTTTGAGGCACTGTTTTGTTTAGCGATGAGTCTAAATATATTTTTTGACTGGATGGTGCCAATAAAATATGGATAAAACCTAATGAGGAACTTCAGCTAAAAAAATAATTCCAACTATCAAACACGGTGGTGGTAGCATTGTGGGGGTGTATGGCGGTAGCTTGTGCAGGGAAAATTGTTTTTTTTTTATTGAAAATAAAGTGGATAAAAATTTATTTGAGGTTAGAAGAAAATAAATTCTTCTTTCAGCAAGGATAATGACCCAAACATACGTTATACTTGGTTACGGAATACGTTATACTTAGCAAGCAACTACATATACGGCCCCAATCACTTTTTTTGAAAAAAGCAATCTTTTTTAAAGTACTCTTTTAAAAAAAAAATTTTTTTTGGTAACACCAAAGAGATGTGTTAACTTACGACAAAGTATCATATGATTTACGCCATCAAAAGCCTTCGAAAAGTCCAACAAGCACAAATGACAAATGCCCAGAACCATATTCTGGTCTAGTGTCATCACAACTTTCAAAGCTGCTGTAGTACAGCTATGGAAATAACGAAATCCGGATTGAGCTGGAGGGATAAGTTATTTGCTTTGACATAAGAGACTCAAATATTTTCGATAGAACAGAAAGAGTTCAAATTGGGCGATAGTCACTAGGACAGGTGGCAGAAGTAACCTTTGCCATAGGAATTACCCTATCAATTTTCAACAATTTACCCTATAATAAAGGGTAATGTCATCTTCAGGAATTTAATTGATACACCATCTTCGCCAACTGCATTAGATCAAACGTTTCTAATGGCATAACATACATCCACTTCGGTAACAACAGTGAATTCAAAACTAGTAAAGCCGTTAGCAAGAGATTAGAGGTTACATCCATTGTTGGGGCTATTGGTCATAGTATTAGTATAAAAAAAATCATTTAAGTCATCCGGGTCCAGACAGAAATCGGAAGAACCCCAGGAGTGCATGCTTAATTTTTTAATATTCTTCCATAACTAACCTGATGGTAAGGATGTGTCAAGTCTTCGAGCCAAATAATTCCTCTTTGCTTAACAAGTAACCATATTGGCCTGATTTCTAGCCCTGTTATACGCCACTCTATTGGAAGACGATGGATGTCATTTCCAAGTATTATAACAATGGGATCGTTCACGTATAGATCGTCCAACAGTATCATTGTACCAAGGAAATGAGCAATTCTTCACATAAAACATTCGTTCTGGAACATATCTATTGAATAAGTCTTGCAAAGAAGTAACAAAAACATCTAAAATTCGATCAACGGTGGATGGAAACCAGCAGTCCTTCAAGTTTGTGATGGACAGTTTAGAATATAATGAAGGGAAATCGACAGAGTTATAGTCTCTAAATGCAACACGTCGAGAATATTCACTTCTTTATAGTTTCACATTAATAGTGCAAAAGAGAACAGTGCAAACAGAAGTAACAATTCAGAGTCAGAAATCAATATCAAGTCGAGTAAGCTACAATTACGGGAATACGGGTTGGCGCCTGATCATTCACTATTGTAAGGCCAGCAGAACTTATGAGGTCAGCTCAATTTTCACTTAACCTTTATCTGGCAAGCTTATCTATAATATTAATAGGCTAGACGATTTTTTGTTACCGATTTTTTGTTCTACCGTTTTATCCCTCCTTTGACCAAATCTATATTATTTGAAAGGCATTTCCTTTTAGCTGTTCACCAGATTTACAGAGTTTTAAATTTCTTCCTTTATTTTGAGTAAATTGCATTTAAAGTTGCCCCTAACACATAATAAAATAAAATTATACATATGCTATGTGTGTGTTTATTAAATTTGTTAATGTGTTTGTTAATGAGTTTGTCATCTTAATTCACAATAATAATAAGCCAAAAAAGTGTTGGTTTGTGAATTGTGAAAAGTTTAAAGTTGCCTAGAAATTGCACTCGAATTTGGAGCGCTGGAATCTGCTAGTTTATATTAGTTATCAGTAATCATATTCAATCAGGTAATGGTTCAGATCGTCAAAAAATGGCTTTAGGATTATATTTACTTGGATTATATACACACGACACCAAAATTTTGGTTGAAGTATCATTGATAAATTCTATATTCATATCCTCGGATTTGATAATAAGCCTAGACTTTAGGTAAGATTTTCAGTATATAGCAACTCCACCCCCTTTTCTCCCATCTTTTCAACTCTCCTGATATAAGCTATAACCATTAATATTATAAAATCTCTCAGATTCTTCATTGCTAAATCAAGTTTCCGTAACACAAATTACATCCACACATGAGTTTAATTTTTTTAAAACAGTATCCTTTTTTAAAAAAGCTCATTAAAAATAGCTTTTTCTTTAAATTAAATGTACGCTTTTCAAGAGAGTACCTTTTTAAAATTAACCTTTCCTAAAAATAACCTTTTCTTAAAAAGTATCTTTATTTTTAAGGTACCCCTTCTCAATGTGTCTTTTTTTAAGTAAAAGGAACCTTTTTTAAGAGTACCATTTTTTAAATAAAACATCTTTTCTTAAAAATTTTCTTTAAAAAAAGGATCTTTCTTAAAAAAGTAAATTTAAAACAACCCTTTTTTTAAAACAGGGTACTTTTTTTAAAGTACCCTTTAAAAAAAATAACTTTTCTTGAAACATTACATTTTAAAAAGTATCTTTCTTTAAAAAGTAAATTTAAATTTAAATTAAAAAAAAACCCCTTTATAAAAGTAATTAAAAAATACCTTTTTTTAAAGTACCTTTTTTTAAAAAAGTACCCTTTTCTTAAAAAAGTGGCCTTTAAAAAAATCGTTTAAAAAAATACCCTTTTCAATAAAAGTCCCCTTTTTTAAAAAATACCTTTTTTTAAAAAAGGTTGCCTTTTTAAAAAAGTACCTTTTCAAAAAGTACCATTTTTTTTAAAGCAACCTTTTTTAAACATTAATTTTTTTAAAAAGTTCCATTAAAAAATAGTTTTTTAAAAAAGTACAATTTTCATGGAACTTTTTTCATGTTTTAAAAAAGTACCATTTTTTAAAAAAGTGTCCTTTTTCATTTTATTAAAAACAGCACCCTTTTCCACAAAAAACAACCCTTCTTTTAAAGTTCCCTCTTTTTATAAAAAATTTTTAAATACAGGGTGACGCATGGATCGTGCTACAAAAACAAAACGTAATAAACTTTTTTGGGTGTGAGTATTTTTTATTCAGCAGGTTACTATTTAGATTTATTCAAATTAATGCTTGGGATACCAAAAAGAGGATTTGAAGAGTGCAGCGGTATCATGCTTTGCAGTCCTTCATTTTCGTCCAAAGGGAATTCCAAGCGTTTCAACGGATAATACATGAAGACTTAAACTTGTTTTCGTACAAAGTCCAAATTACAAGCAAGTTAAACCGTCTGGATTTGGCTATTCGCCTGGAATTTTGCCCAAAAATGAAAAATGGCCGAAGAAAACAACTTAATTGCTTGTTTATGTCCGATGGGGCCCATTTTGATCTTAACGGCAATGAAGACAAACAAAATTATCATGTATTGAAGAGAATCTAATTCACAAATACTCCATAAGGAACTGCAACCAGAACGAGTCAGAAGAAAAGAAAAGAAGAAAAAAAGATGTTGAAGGAGTTTTTTTTACTCAGAACTGCGCCGGAGACGTATCCGTTTCAACAGCATTTGGTTTCAGAAAGATTCAGCAACTGCACACAAAGCCAGACAGGTTATAGCGGAGCTCCAACAAAAAGTCGTCAACACAAGCCCAGGGTGATACAACTCTTTGTGTCACTTGAGCTTGGGCGGACGCTCTTGCAGCTATCATTACACTGTGGAACAAATTCAGGTTAGCAAAAGTTAGGTCGATTCTGAGAGTGAGGGGTGAAAATAGAGGCTAAATTAGAAGACCCGTATCGCGGCGTTTGTTTATGTTAGTTCGATTTTTTTTTTTTAATCGACCTTCGAACTTTGTAGTCAAATGCCGATTTTTAGCATATTGTTTATATGGTTTTTTGGCTATAACTCGTCGACTAATCGATATTTTTTCAATCTGTAAAAGCCAAATTATTGCTAGAGACCTGTGTAACAATCTAAAATTATTAAAAAAATTGATTTAGAAAGTTTTCTGGTGCTTATGAAGCAAAATGTTGGAAAAATTATTTTTTTCATGCTTTTTTAAAATATTTTCCACAAAACTAAGTCTTTTTTGCTTTCTGTTTGATCTATAATATGCTTCTCAGCTTCTTCAATAAATTTCATTTGAAAAGAAAACAATCATAATACAAAACTTGCGTTTTCCAGCTTAATATTAATTTACTTCACATTTTTTATGTACCAATTTTGTTTGTGTTGGTTTTGAAGAAACATTGAAAAAGAAATTATAAAAATATGGAAAAAAATATATTTTTGAAATGTTAGTTATGAAAAGATTTAAGTAAAAAAATTAAATAAATTAAATTAATGATTTGGCCAGTTTTCGTTTAGCAGGCGCCAGTGGATCAACAACTGCTCTCTCTAATATCTTGGTCATCGTCATCATCATAGGAATAAACGCTCTTTTATAATAAATTCATAAATTATACGGTTCCTAAATATAAAAATATGTAAAAACATCTACATAGTTGAAAAATATGGATTTTTTAAATGGGTTTGCTGGAGGTAGCACAGATGTCTCAATATAACTTAAATATCATGTTCATATCTTCAAAAGGTCTTAGTTTCTTCTTTCTAAATCCACTGAGAAATTCAAAATCGGTTGGTATTCAACAAAGTTATGTGTGCAAAAGGGACGAAAACCCGGCTTTTTATATATAACTCACGATTTTGGAGTTGTTCCGCAAATTTCAAGGACATGGTCTTGTGGTACTCGACAAGATTTACCAGAAAAAAGTATTACATTCCAGGTATTTTTTTTCTGTCGCACAGTATAATATAAATCATTGGTTTTCTTAGGTTTACTAGTTACTCTGGTAGGAGAAAAATAATGCAATATTATAGATAATAATTAATTATTTCTATAGAAGACACGATCATTGTTTTTTATAACAAGCAATTAGAATAGAAACTGGAAAAATTACCTTAAAATTTAAGTATCGAAAATAGTATTAAAGTGGTAGCTGTACCCAACATTGGTTGTAATATTGAGTTTAAGTCGCAGGTGGAGGGTATCAAAGATTCGGCACAGCCAAATTTAACACTCTTGTTATAAATTAAACTAAATAAACTTCCTTTCCAGTTATTTATTTAAATTTTAAAAGAATTTTTTGTTATGCTTTTTTCTATTACCCTTAATTAGTAATATTTAACCTTTATGAAGATAAGGATATAAGAAAAAACTTTATAGAAAGGTTTGGGAAAACTAAAAACAAACTTTTCTCAACAAAAGAAACAAAGAATTTTTCATTGCTAAGCAACTTTGATAGTCAAGTGAAATAAATAAAATATTTTCAATGGCAAAAATAAAAAAAAAATTTCCAAGTTGCCAAACATAAAAATAATAATATTAAAAAAATTATGAAAAGTAAACAGACAAAAAAGTTTCAAGGTTTAAAAAAAAATAATAAGATAGAAGTTATTAAATTTGAAAGAAAACAAAAATGCAATAAAAACAAGTAAGAAAATTATATTCGGTCTAGACCGACTATACGATACCCTATACCATGCGTTTAGAAACCCTATCTCTTAGGCCCAACTAACTGGACATTGAAAATAAGCAAAAACCAAATTTGAGTGGGATTTTTATAAATTTTTTTTGGCTGCAGATAAGAAAAAGTTCATATCGGACGCTATATCTATAAAGGGACTAGGTCCAAAAATGGACCGATACTGATCATTTTTGGTAAAGTCTCTTGTATTTTGCAAAAATATGTACAAACAAAATTTGAGAAGAATCAGTGCAATATTTTTGTTTTTTAATCGATTTAAGTGAAGATCGGGAAGCAGCTCTATATGGGGTCAAAGGGATCATTTTTGGACTACTCATTAGTGGATGTAATGAACGCATACAAACCCAATTTGAGTAAGATCTATATGACAATTTGGATCTTATGGCAATTTATGTCGATTTCATATGGGTAATTTGTATGGGGGCTAGGTCTGAACATGGACCGATTCTCACGAATTTCAATAGCGTTCATCCCATGGCCGACAAAAGCTTATATACCAAATTTCATCAAAATATGTTCATATTTGCGACCTGCAGTTTGATTACAAGCTTTACATGGACACACAGACGGACGGACGGACGGACGGACGGACGGACGGACGGACGGACATTGTTAAATCAACTCAGAAAGTGATTCTGATTCCATCGGTATAATTAAAGATGGGTGTAGGTCAAATATTTTTGGTTGTTACAAACAGCAGCACAAAGTCATTATACCCAAACCACATAGTGGTATAGGGTATAAAAAATTGTATAATAAAAATAAATCCCCAGAAAATTAAGAAAAATAAATAAAAAGAGAGAAATCATCCAGAGTATAAATTAATTGTTTGAAAAATGAGATGATAATGAAAAAGAGAAAAAAAATTTTTTTATAAATATAAATTAAACAAATTTTTTACAAACCAAAGAAATTTTGTCATTATCTCAAAATTGTAATTAATCCTTTAATAACTTAACGTAAACATATCCCAGTGAATAGACAATAACATATATTTGATATTCCGTTTGTAACACATCGAAAAATGCATTTGCGAATCCATAAAGTATATACATTATTGATCATTATAATAATCCGAGTCCATATAGCGATATCCGTCTGTTCGTCTGTCATTGTGTCAGGATATGTTAAAAAATATGAAGATGCCTCTAAAAAAAATTAAAAAATTTTGTCTGTTTGTTGTAATAATTTAGTATTAAGTTTATGAAATTATCAAATTGTTGCTTTTTAAAATATTTTGTTTACATTTGTTAGAAATAGTGCAATAAATCATGACATTAATGTAAACGTAAAACCGATGTGGAGGGTACCAACGATTCGGCACAGACGCACAGTGGGTTGAACGGTATGCAAAATGGCGATTAATTCATGGAAGTCGTAATTTTAAAAAATTGTTATTTTTATTAACGGGTATTCATTAATACATAAATAGCCATTATCCAAAAAACAAAACGGCAAAAAAAAATTATTTTTAACCCATTAGGCACCTTTTTGTATTTGGGGAAAAATGTTCTTATTTCAGAATTTTCGCTGTAACTTTGGAATAAAAGGCGATAAACTGGTAGATTAAATTGCAAATAAGAGCTTACTTAATGTGCTTTTAGAAACATATTTTTTTAAAGAAATATTAAAGGAATAAATATTTAATATGTATTTATATTTCAAATTAAAATCAGATTTTTTTTATCCACATTCCATAACTCCATAAATTTAACCCAAAACGTCATATTAGAAAGTATTTTTGATTTTTTTGTTGACGAATAATCATAAACACATAAAAACTTCCATTTCAGAAAAAAATATTGAAAAAAAAAATTATTGATAGGCAATTTTTTGTTTTTGAAAATCACTGGTTTTAATCATCATTTAAATCAAATTTATTATTTAACACAAAATCATCATTTACATCATAATCATCATTAAATTAATCGTATTAATTTAATCTTCATCATCATCATCATCACCATTGTCATTTTCACTGAGGGGAAGAATAAGTAATTCCAATGCGGACCGTGGCATTTGCTCAATTATTTTTTTAAAACTATTTCTCATGTTTGTAATGATCAGAACTTAAAATACGTTTTCTATTGTCTTTTCCCGACTGCATTTGCGTGAAAAGTGCTCCGCATAACTTTGGAAGTCCTTATTTCTAGCTTCCTGAGATTCTTCAGTTAGTTGACCAATAGGCAATGGTGAAAGTGATATAATTTCTAGCCCGTGAATAAAGTATTTATGTAGAGTAGGAGGCATATAATACCATGGATAATTTTTAACAAATAGTCTAACTGTATTATTAGCGAAATTTGAAAAATCAATGTTTCCCTTGAAGTTTTTTTTTTTCTTCATGTGCAAAGATTTTACTGACAAACTGTATATAAACCAATTGTTAAACAATATAAAACATAATGGAAATTTCTATTGAAAAGCAACCGATTGTTAAACAAAACTAAATAAAGTACAATGCAACGTTTTCCATTGTATTGTATTTTTAGTTCATTAATTTGCATCTTAAGTTATGCATCTAATTGCAGTTGTATTAATTATATTTCAAAAATAACAATAATGTCTCAGTAAACGTATAAGTGTTATAAATAAAACAACTGTAATAACAATCATTAGGGTGGGTCGATTTAAAAATCGTTCATGCAAACATTTCAAAAAATCACCATTTTTTGTTTAGAATTGGGCTGACTATGTTTGATTTAATATTAACACTCATACGTATACGTATCTTTTACTCTGCTAATAAATAATAATCATACGTCTTGACTATGTTATGTTATTCATGTTATGTTATTATGTTATGAGGGTAAATAACTTTTAGATCACTCCGTGACTATGCTAACTCTGCGTGACTACCCCAAAATTAATCTGTAGTCACAACAAGACTATGGGCCAAATTTCAGATCAATTGCTTGAGGGGGAATGGGGTTGCCCGATTGGCAGACAGACAGACAGACAGACAGGTCAAAAGTCGGGACATCAGAATTCGTTTTAGAGGTATGGTTTCTTGGGCAAATTTTCTTACTTTGATCCCTAGAATATGATTTTCCTTGTCACTTGAGCGATTTTTGTGTCTCCCTACAAATCGACCCGCCCTAACAATCATGGTACCAATTTTAAGAAAAATTATTTTGCAATGTTTGTTTTACTCGTAAGTAAGGATAAATAGCACTGGCCTACAAGTACACGTTTTAGATGTGTAAATATCTATACGCGCAGGGGGTAAATTTCAAAAACAGCGTAACATGTAAGCGTAACATGTGAGTCGTAAGACAAAATGTGATTGTATTGGTGAAAAAATTATGATATTATGACAACCTGTTGGAGAATTAAAAATGAAAAATAAAAAATTAAAAATTAAAAATTAAAAATGAAAAATAAAAAATGAAAAATGATAAATGAAAAATTAAAAGTGAAAAATGAAAAATAAAAAATGCAAAATAAAAAATGAAAAATAAGAAATAAAAAAAAAATAAAAAAAAAAATGAAAAAAAATGAAAAACGAACAATGAAAAATAAAAAATGAATAATAAAAAATGAAAAATGAAAAATGAAAAATAAAAAATGAAAAATGAAAAATTAAAAATGAAAAATGAAAATTAAAAAATGAAAATGAAAAATAAAAAATATAAAACTAAAAACGAAAAATTAAAAATGAATAATGAAAAATTAAAAATAAAAAATGAAAAATAAAAAAATGAAAAGTAAAAAATGAAAAATGAAAAATAAATCATAAAAAATTAAAAATGAAAAATAAAAAATTAAAAATTAATTAAAAATGAAATATAATAAATGAAAAACGAAAAATGAAAAATAAAAAATGAAAAACGAAAACTGCAAAATGAAAAATTAAAAATGAAAAAAAAAATTAAAAATGGAAAAAAAAATTAAGAATAAAAATGAAAAATTAAAAATTAAAAATTAAAAATTAAAAATTAAAAATTAAAAATTAAAAATTAAAAATTAAAAATTAAAAATTAAAAATTAAAAATTAAAAATTAAAAATTAAAAATTAAAAATTAAAAATTAAAAATTAAAAATTAAATATTAAAAATGAAAAATTAAAAATTAAAAATTAAAAATTAAAAATTAAAAATTAAAAATTAAAAATTGAAAATTAAAACTTAAAAATTAAAAATTAAAAATTAAAAATTAAAAATTAAAAATTACAAATTACAAATTAAAAATTAAAAATTAAAAATTAAAAATTATAAATTAAAAATTAAAAATTAAAAATTAAAAATTAAAAATTAAAAATTAAAAATTAAAAATTAAAAATTAAAAATTAAAAATTAAAAATTAAAAATTAAATATTAAAAATTAAAAATTAAAAATTAAAAATTAAAAATTAAAAATTAAAAATTAAAAATTAAAAATTAAAAATTAAAAATTAAAAATTAAAAATTAAAAATTAAAAATTAAAAATTAAAAATTAAAAATTAAAAATTAAAAATTAAAAATTAAAAATTAAAAATTAAAAATTTAAAATTAAAAATTAAAAATTAAAAATTAAAAATTAAAAATTAAAAATTAAAAATTAAAAATTAAAAATTAAAAATTAAAAATTAAAATTAAAATTAAAAATTAAAAATTAAAAATTAAAAATTAAAAATTAAAAATTAAAAATTAAAAATTAAAAATTAAAAATTAAAAATTAAAAATTAAAAATTAAAAATTAAAAATTAAAAATTAAAAATTAAAAATTAAAAATTAAAAATTAAAAATTAAAAATTAAAAATTAAAAATTAAAAATTAAAAATTAAAAATTAAAAATTAAAAATTAAAAATTAAAAATTAAAAATTAAAAATTAAAAATTAAAAATTAAAAATTAAAAATTAAAAATTAAAAATTAAAAATTAAAAATTAAAAATTAAATATTAAAAATTAAAAATTAAATATTAAAAATTAAAAATTAAAAATTAAAAATTAAAAATTAAAAATTAAAAATTAAAAATTAAAAATTAAAAATTAAAAATTAAAAATTAAATATTAAAAATTAAAAATTAAAAATTAAAAATTAAATATTAAAAATTAAAAATTAAATATTAAAAATTAAAAATTAAAAATTAAAAATCAAAAATTAAAAATTAAAAATTTAAAATTCAAAATTAAAAATTAAAAATTAAAAATTAAAAATTAAAAATTAAAAATTAAAAATTAAAAATTAAAAATTAAAAATTAAAAATTAAAAATTAAAATTAAAATTAAAAATTAAAAATTAAAAATTAAAAATTAAAAATTAAAAATTAAAAATTAAAAATTAAAAATTAAAAATTAAACTTTAAAAATTAAAAATTAAAAATTAAAAATTAAAAATTAAAAATTAAAAATTAAAATTAAAAATTAAAAATTAAAAATTAAAAATTAAAAATTAAAAATTAAAAATTAAAAATTAAAAATTAAAAATTAAAAATTAAAAATTAAAAATTAAAAATTAAAAATTAAAAATTAAAAAATTAAAAATTAAAAATTAAAAATTAAAAATTAAAAATTAAAAATTAAAAATTAAAAATTAAAAATTAAAAATTAAAAATTAAAAATTAAAAATTAAAAATTAAAAATCAAAAATTAAAAATTAAAAATTAAAAATTAAATATTAAAAATTAAAAATTAAAAATTAAAAATTAAAAATTAAAAATTAAAAATTAAAAATTAAAAATTAAAAATTAAAAATTAAAAATTAAAAATTAAAAATTAAAAATTAAAAAATTAAAAATTAAAAATTAAAAATTAAAAATTAAAAATTAAAAATTAAAAATTAAAAATTAAAAATTAAAAATTAAAAATTAAAAATTAAAAATTAAAAATTAAAAATTAAAAATTAAAAATTAAAAATTAAAAATTAAAAATTAAAAATTAAAAATTAAAAATTAAAAATAAAAATTAAAAATTAAAAATTAAAAATTAAAAATTAAAAATTAAAAATTAAAAATTAAAAATTAAAAATTAAAAATTAAAAATTAAAAATTAAAAATTAAAAATTAAAAATTAAAAATTAAAAATTAAAAATTAAAAATTAAAAATTAAAAATTAAAAATTAAAAATTAAAAATTAAATATAAAAAATTAAAAATTAAAAATTAAAAATTAAAAATTAAAAATTAAAAATTAAAAATTAAAAATTAAAAATTAAAAATTAAAAATTAAAAATTAAAAATTAAAAATTAAAAATTAAAAATTAAAAATTAAAAATTAAAAATTAAAAATTAAAAATTAAAAATTAAAAATTAAAAATTAAAAATTATAAATTAAAAATTAAAAATTAAAAATTAAAAATTAAAAATTAAAAATTAAAAATTAAAAATTAAAAATTAAAAATTAAAAATTAAAAATTAAAAATTAAAAATTAAAAATTAAAAATTAAAAATTAAAAATTAAAAATTAAAAATTAAAAATTAAAAATTAAAAATTAAAAATTAAAAATTAAAAATTAAAAATTAAAAATTAAAAATTAAAAATTAAAAATTAAAAATTAAAAATTAAAAATTAAAAATTAAAAATTAAAAATTAAAAATTAAAAATTAAAAATTAAAAATTAAAAATTAAAAATTAAAAATTAAAAATTAAAAATTAAAAATTAAAAATTAAAAATTAAAAATTAGAAATTAAAAATTAATAATTAAAAATTAAAAATTAAAAATTAAAAATTAAAAATTAAAAATTAAAAATTAAAAATTAAAAATTAAAAATTAAAAATTTAAAAATTAAAAATTAAAAATTAAAAATTAAAAATTAAAAATTAAAAATTAAAAATTAAAAATTAAAAATTAAAAATTAAAAATTAAAAATTAAAAATTAAAAATTAAAAATTAAAAATTAAAAATTAAAAATTAAAAATTAAAAATTAAAAATTAAAAATTAAAAATTAAAAATTAAAAATTAAAAATTAAAAATTAAAAATTAAAAATTAAAAATTAAAAATTAAAAATTAAAAATTAAAAATTAAAAATTAAAAATTAAAAATTAAAAATTAAAAATTAAAAATTAAAAATTAAAAATTAAAAATTAAAAATTAAAAATTAAAAATTAAAAATTAAAAATTAAAAATTAAAAATTAAAAATGATTAATGAAAAATTAAAAGTGAAAAATGAAAAATAAAAAATGGAAAATAAAAAATGAAAAATTAAAAAAAAAAATTAAAAATAAAAAATGAAAAAGAAAAATTAAAAATGAAAAAAAAAAAATAAAATGAAAAATGAAAAAAAAAATGAAAAACGAATAATGAATAATGAAAAATAAAAAATGAATAATAAAAAATGAAAAATGAAAAACTAAAAATTAACAATTAAAAATTAAAATTAAAAAATAAAAAATTAAACATGAAAAATAAAAAATAAAAAATTAAAAACGAAAAATTAAAAATGAGTAATGAAAAATAAAAAAAGGAAAAATAAAAAATGAAAAATAAAAAATGAAAAATAAAAAATAAAAAATAAAAAATTAAAAATGAAAAATGAAAAATAAAAAAGGAAAAACAAAAAATTAAAAATAAATTAAAAATGAAAAATAAAGAATGAAAAACGAAATATTAAAAATAAAAAATTAAAAATGAAAAACGAGAACTGAAAAATTAAAAATAAAAAATTAAAAATGAAAAATGAAAAACGAAAAATGAAAAAAAAATGAAAAATGGAAAATAAAAAATTAAGAATAAAAATAAAAAATTAAAAATGAAAAATGAAAAATAAAAAATGAAAAATATGAAATGAAAAATCAAAAATAAAAAATTAAAAAAAAATAAAAGGAAAAATGTAAAATAAAAAATAAAAAATTAATAATAAAAAATTATAACTAAAAAAATTAAAAATAAAAAATTAAAAATAAAAAATGAAACATGAAAAATAAGAAATGAAAAATAAAAAACTAAAATTAATAATTAATAATGAGAAATAAAAAATGAAAAATAAAAACTTAAATATAAAAAATTAAAAATAAAAAATTAAAAATAAAAAATGAAAAATGAAAATTAAAAAATAAAAATTGAAAAATGAAAATTGAAAAAAGAAAAATAAAAATTGAAAAATGAAGAAAAAAATTTAAATTAAAAAATAAAAAACGAAAAATTTAAAATTAATCGGTTCAAATAATAAATAATAAGTTAAACGCTTTCTGTTTGCCTTTAAGAAAGTGCTATGTATAAAAAAATCTATAATCACTAGATGTTTACACATCTCCCCTGCGATCGGACTCACGTGATTTTTTTATGTCTGAGTTTCTGATGAAATTGCCGAATTTTACTATCATGTCAGAAATATTGATATTTCAACTTAAAAGTGCAAAAAAGTGGCCTTTTACGTCATTTTTGGACAATTAGTTCGAAAACTATTTTTTTAAATATTGATACGTTTTGATACCTTTTGAATAATCTTTTTTTTTAGTAAACTTTGGTATCGGTTTACTTTGAAAAAGTACGGCTCGTTTTTTAAAAACTAAAATGATTGGTCCACAATTAATACATTATTTTTTTAAAATTAATTCTTCGAATTTTAGATTTTTAAATATGTTGCGTACAGTATACAATTGCAAAAATATTGTCTAAATTAATTGTTTTTATTAATTCAGAGAATTTTATTTTTTTAAATAAATTTATAGCATACTTTTAAAGCACTGCTATGTTTGTTATATTTTTAGTACATCTTGAAAATTTATATTTTAGCAAATTTTCAAAGGAAATTTTTTCGTGTATTTTGGAAATGTACATTTTTGAAAATTTATATTTTTGCCATATTTACACAAAAGCACTTTTTTTGAAATTAAAAAAAAAATGCTTTTTTGTTACGTTTTTAAAAATTACATTAGAATATCATTTTCATTTCATAATCAACCGCAAAATTGTTTGCCTGAATTAATTTTTTTTTTAATTACTGCAAAATTTAGATTTTTAAATTTATTTTGTAGAAGGTTTCCCAAAAAATTATTTACAAAATGGAATATTTATTCAGCTGGGTAAAACTGAGATACTATTTTTGTCACTATTTCAAGCAGGTCGCAAACAGCTGAAAGCGGTCAATATTGCACAAATTTACGGCCTCAAATCTGGAGACACCACTAAAAAATGTATCAAGTTAGTGTATAAATATACTTACACAACTAAAAAAGTAGATTGATTGATTAACATTTAATTTCATAAGCACCTTTTCTTTTAAAGGTATATTTCCTTAAAAAAGTAAATTTTCTTACCTTTTTGTTGAGTAATTACCTCTTTATTAAAAAAGAAACTTTTTATGCATAAATTACGTTTTATAGAAAAAGTAACTTTTTTATTAAAATGTACGTTTTTATTAAAAAAATATATTTTCTTAAAAAATTATCTTTCCCCAAAACAGTACCTACTGTTTAAGATATACTCATACTTAACAATGTACCTTTTCTTAAAGAAGCACATTTGTGTTGAAAAAGTACCATTTCTAAAAAAGTAAATTTTCTTAAAAAAGAAATTTTCCTTTAAAAAAGTAGCTTTTCTTAAAAAGGCCTATTTTCCTAAAACAGTACATTTTCTAAAAAAATACCTTTTCATTGAAAAAGTACCTTTTTATTGAAAAAGTAAATTTTTACTGAAATGTACTTTTTTAATTAAAAAAGTAACCTTTTCATAAACATTACCTCTCCTTAAAGCCGTACCTTTAAAAAAGTACCCTTACTTAAAAAACTACCTCTTAGTAAAAAAAAGTACCCTTTCTAAAAAAGTACATTTTCTTAAAAAAGTATAAGAATCTCTTCTTAAAAATTTACCTTGTTTGAAAAAAGTACTTGCTCTTAAAAGTGTATATTCTAAGAAATGCGCATTTTCTTAAAAAACACTTTTCTTTAATAAGTACAATTATTTTAAAAGTTCCTTTCTATTAAATAAGTACCCCTTCTTGTAAAAAAAAACCCTTTCTTAAAATAAGCACATTTTCGTTAAACTTTTATTCAAAAAGTACATTTTTATTAATCTTGCTTTATAAAAAAAAAAAACATTTTCTTCAAAAACTACCTCTTCTTAAAAATTAGTTTTTATAGAAAAACCAAAAAATTAAAAAAATTATGTTTTCTTAAAAAAGCATCTTTTCTTTAAAAAGTAATTATTTTTTAAGTTTCTTTACTTTCGTTCGAAAAGGACGTTTTGTGAACAAATTGTCTTTTATGGAAAGGGTTTTTATAAAAAATGCTGCTCCCTAAAAAAGTACCTTAACTTATAAAAGTACATTTTCTTTAAAATGCACATTTCTTAAAAAAGGTACCTTTTCTTAAAAAGTAAATTTCCTAAATAAGTATTTTTTATAAGTACCTATTCATAGAAAAGTACCTTTTCTTAAAAAAGGCATCTTTTCTTAAAAAAGTACATTTCTTAAAAAAAGAACCTTTTCTTAGAAAGTAAATTTTTTTAAAAAAGTATTTTTTCTTAAAAAAGAACATTTTCTTAAAAAAGTGCCTTTTCTTAAAAAATTAAATTTTCTTAAAAAATTACCCTTTCTCTAAAATAAATTTTCTTCAAAAAAGTACATTTTTTTAAAACACATTTTCTTAAAAAAATTATTTTTCTTAAAAAATGCCTTTGCTTAAAAAGGCATCTTTTCTTAAAAAAATTACTTTTCTTACAATATTAAATTTTCTTAAAAAAATACCTCCCTAAAATAAGCTTTTCTTAAAAAAGTATCTTTTCTTCAAAAATAACATTTCCTTACAAAAGTACATTTTCTTTAAAAAAGTACATATTCCTAAAAAATACATCTTCTTAAAAAGTAAGTTAAAAAAGTAAATTTTTTTAAAAAAAATTGTACCTCTTCCTAAAAAACACTTTTCTTTAATAAGTACAATTATTTAAAAAGTTCCTTTCTATTAAATAAGTACCCTCTCTTGAAAAAATACCCTTTCTTAAAATAAGTACATTTTCATTAAACTTTTATTCAAAAAGTACATTTTTATTAATCTTGCTTTATAAAAAAACATTTTCTTTAAAAACTACTTCTTCTTGAAAATTAGTTTTTATAGAAAAACCAAAAAATTAAAAAATTATATTTTCTTAAAAAAAGCATATTTTCTTTAAAAAATAATTATTTTTAAGTTTCTTGCAAAATTTACTTTCGTTCGGAAAGGACATTTTCTGAACAAATTGTCTTTTATGGAAAGGGTTTTTATAAACAATGCTGCTTCTTAAAAAAGTACATTTACTTATAGAAGTACATTTTCTTAAAAATGCCCATTTCTTAAAAAGGTACCTTTTCTTAAAAAATAAATTTCCTAAAAAAGGATTTTTTTTAAGTACCTATTCTTAGAAAAGTACCTTTTCTTAAAAAAAGCATCTTTTCTTAAAAAGTACATTTTCTTAAAAAAAAGTACTTTTTCTTAGAAAGTACATTTTTTTTAAAAAGTACTTTTTCTTAAAAAAGTAAATTTTCTTACAAAAGTGCCTTTTCTTAAAAAATTTAATTTTCTTAAAAAATTACCCTATCTTTAAAATAAATTTTCTTAAAATAAGTACATTTTCTTAAAACACATTTTCTTAAAAAATTTATTTTTCTTAAAAAATGCCTTTTCTTAAAAAAATATCTTTTCTTAAAAATACGTTTTCTTAAAAATAAGTTTTCTTAAAAAAATTACTTTTCTTACAATAATAAATTTTCTTAAAAAAAACCTCCCTAAAAAAAACCTTTTCTTAAAAAAGTATATTTTCTTAAAAAAGTAATTTTCTTAATAAAGTACCATTTCTTAAAAAGTACCTTTTCTTAAAAAACTAGCTTTTCTTAAAAAAGTAGCCTTTCTTAAAAAATTTAATTTACTTAAAAAAGTATATTTTCTTCAAAAATAACATTTCCTTACAAAAGTACATTTTCTTTAAAAAAGTACATATTCTTAAAAAATACCTCTTCTTGAAAAGTAAGTTATAACTAGTAGAACTATAAATACCCAAAGATTCGTTACAGCCGAATTTAAGAGAGTTAAATTTAGCCTGTAATAAAAGAATTTGATTATTTTTAAATTGAAATTTTTGGTTGGATTTATCTTTTCTTTCCTTATGTATTGAAGTCAATATATCTGCCAATTTTTATTCCAATAAATTTTTCATAAAATTTTCAAATGTCTAGAAAGTTATTTGTGTTCTTATGATTTTACATGCTAGCAAACAAACATTATAACTTGTAATTTTATATATTGCAAACATGCTATTCTGTCCATTTGTATTAATTTAAAAGCAAAAATTTTGACAATAAATTTTCTAGTAACGTATGGAATTAAATATGCTGTACTCGTTATTATTTAATTAATTTTTTTTTTTTTAAAGCCAACTGTCCTTTTAACAGATCAAACATTTAATACTAGTCTTGTTTACAGAAGCAGACATTAAGGTTAAAAATTGTAATAAAATCCATGTGACTTTCTGTTGTAATAATAACAATGACACCAGCAACAACAACTATAACATCTGCAATGGCCATATAAAAAAATGCAAAAAATACTCTCACCTAAGTTTATTTATACTTATGTATCAAGACAAACATAAAATAATATAATGCCTCTTAAAATAGAGATTTATATGCAAAATGCATAGATAAACCAACATACTTGACTATTCATCTGTAGTGTATAGAATGCATGCATAATCATGCCGTAAAGAATGAGTATTTTTATTTGTGTAATTTTCCTTTTTTTGTTTACCATGAAATTGCAAATGTTGTTTTTTTTTTTATAGATTTTTACATATAACATTAAAGGACAATATTGTAGAGCAACTGCGTATATAAACACTTGAGCTTATGTTTCTGTTTATACATACATATAGAGGAATGTCCTTATGAATATGTGTACGTACGTACATACATTCAAAAAACATGAGGTCAGGTTTTAAAAATGCCAGTAATTATTATTGTTGCAGTAACGCATGTTAATGATTTGCATGAATTGTCTCATTTCTATATGGCTGAATGGCTATTGTTGTACAACAACAACAACAATAATAAAATTAAAATAACGAATAATAATTAATAAAACCACTATATCACTTTATGGAAGTGTTGTATGTGGCACAAGGCTATAATCATGATAAAACAATTAAAACGCTAAGGAAGTGGAAGAATATTGTTTTAAGTTTTACACCGTTATCCGACACACCTCAAAACACACGAAGAAATACTTTATATTATGCAAGTACGGCAAAAATAAAATAGCCACATTTGTTTATCGTAAAAAAACGCACAGTTTTCCACTTAATTTGTTTTATCTAGAAAAAACTGGGAGTCATGTGTATTTAATATTAACCTCTTCATCAGAATATATGTTATTCGTCTGTATTTAAAACAAAAAAAAAAAAATAAATTTATGAATTGGAATAAAGCTTTAAAATTTTTATTTAAAAAAAAGTTATTGAAATAACAAGTACAAAAGCTTTCTTGTACAGCTTTTTATAGGTTTTTGTTACTTTTTGCCTAGTATTAACTCTACAGTAATAATAATTTTATCATCTGTAAATATTGCTATGTAGAAAAGGTCTATTATACCCTCCACACTCAGTGGCAGAGGGTATATATAGGTTTGTCAGTCCGTTTGTAACGCATCGAAATAAATTCCTGAGACCCCAAAAAATATATTTTCTTGATCCTTATAACAAAGGAAGTTGATTTACCGATGGCCGTCTGTCCGTCTGTCCGTCTGTCTGTGGAAATCACGATCACGCCGTCAATATCTAAGCTAGACCGCTCTTTTTTGTATAAAATCGTTTACTAACATCCCAAAGGAGTTGCTTTTTAAAATCGTCACAATCGGCCAAAGGGTTCACCAGCTATGAATGAAACTTTGAAAAAAACTCTTGAAAAAATAAAAATTTTCAGTGTGTTTGTTGTTTTTCTTAAGATATGTTGTATATGTTGTAATTCTTCGCATTGTTGAAATCATTACAGTTGTGTGTATATTAAATACTGCACGTGTCACATTGGCCTAAGCAAGTATTACCACATATTATTTTATCGTTAAAATTAAAAATTAAGAATTAAAATTTAATAAAAATAAAAAAATGGAAAATGAAAAATGAAAAATGGAAAATGAAAAATTTGAAAAGGAAAATGGAAAATGAAAATTGAAAAATGAAAAATGAAAATTGAAAAATTAGAAATGAAAGATGGAAAACGAAAAATGGAAAATGAAAAATGGAAACTGAAAATGAAGAATTGAAAAAGGAAAATGGAAAATGGAAAATGAAAATTGAAAATTGAAAAATTAAAAATGAAAATTGAAAAATTAAAAATTAAAAATGGAAACTGGAAAATTAAAAATGAAAAATGGAAACTGAAAATGAAAAACGCAAATGGAAAATGAAAAGTGGAAAATGAAAAATGAAAAATGGAAAATGAAAAATGGAAAACGGAAAACGAAAAATTAAAAATGGAAAATTAAAAATGAAAAATGAAAATTGGAAAATGGAAAATGGAAAATGAAATATGAAAAATGGAAAATGGAATATGAAAAATGGAAAGTGAAAAATGGAAAATGAAAAATGAAATATGCAAAATGAAAAATGGAAAATGAAAAGTGGAAAATGAAAAATGGAAAATGAAAAATGAAAAATTAAAATTGAAAAATGGAAAATGAAAAAGGAAAATTAAAAATGAAAAGTGGAAAACGGAAAACGAAAAATTTAAAATGGAAAATTGAAAACTAAAAATGAAAAATTAAAATTGGAAAATGGAAAATGATAAATGGAATATGGAAAATAAAAAATGGAAAGTGAAAAATGGAAAATGATTGTCTTCACATGTGGCTTTACATACTAACATCCAGTATTTAGCACCTTCTATCTTTTCAATAATTTTAGTTCTTGTAGAAGTAGAAAACGATATAATATGATCACATCCTTGTAATATAATTTCATTTTCTTCTATGTCTTTTGTAATGTGGGTCGCCGAAAGTATAAATAAGTCCGGGTTTTCTTTCGATGCAATGACTTCCACTTGATTATAATTATTTACCAATCCTTGTACATTTGTGTATAGAGCACGTATATTCTTTAATTGTTAAACTGATAAGCCAAATTTTCTCATTTTTAAACTCAATTTATTCTGATAAACGGGGCATTCTCTACTGTTTGTAAAATGGTTTTCATCTAAATCCATATTTAGTTTATTGTTCATTTTCAAGCAATTTATACATTTCATTATCTGCTCCGTATTTTTGCATTCTTTTGTTTTATGTTGTCCATGACATCTCAAGCATATTTCCTGATTTTTGTATTCTTTTGCGATATGGTTATATCCTCTACATTTAAGGCACGCGTTACATCTGTTCCATCGTATACTCTACATCTTTCCCATCCTATATTTACTTTCCTTGCTTCTATCATTTTCGTATATGTTTCGTTATCAACTGCCATTTTTACATTATATATTGTTTTATTATTTCTTTTGATTTGATATTTTTCTATTATTTTGAGTTCTGCTTTAGAGATACTTGGGTTCTGCTTTTTTAGTTTCTCAATTATTTCCTCCTCTTCATGTACAAAAGTCATATCCGTAATTTTAACTCTTAGCTCAGTTGGGTTGGGCACCTTAATTTCATATCCTTCTGTTAACTCGTTTTCTATTGCACTTTTTATTTTCTCTCTTTCTTCACTATTCTCACTTTGGATTACAACCGTTCCATTTCTTCTATTTTCTACGCCTGTAATTTTTAAATTAACTGGATCAACTTTATCATTTAGTGCTTCCCTTGTTTTTCTACCCCTTGTTTCTCCTTTGGTTTTACAATTAAGGGCACCTGTTTGTTAGCATCTGGTAGCACTGTTTTTTTAACCGACTCTGCATATGTTTGTTTTTTGTTGGTTTCTTTTAATACCTTCTTTATTTCGTTACACATACTTTTGTTTTTTTCTTCTATTGACTTGCACATTTCTTTATTGTTGTTTTCAAAATCATTTACATATATATATAATTTTTTAACTTCTTCCACATTTTTTTCATATGATTTTTGAACAGTAACCATTTTTTTTAACCTTTCTTCGTATCTTTTTTCTATTGCCTCTAACAATTGTTTTATTTCCCTCTCGTTTTGTTTTAATGATGATGAAAATTCGTGTTTATAATCTACCAGGTTTTGTTTGTTTTTATGTACATCTTCTTGTATATCTTTTAGGATCATATCGACATTGTGAATGTACTGGATACAATCCTCACATACAAAACGTAAAAAATTACTTTCTTGCAAAGTTTTTTGGGAATACTGATCGATACCGGAACACTTAATAGAACTGTGGTATGTTTTTTTACACACCCCCTCACATTGAATACCCGTTTCCCCACGAATATGTATTGTCAATCTTGGGTTGTAATAATAATTATTTATAAATAACTACAGTTAACAGATCAACAATACATAAAAAACTAACATACAAAACATACGGTCCAATGCAATTGTGATAAATCTGTTAAGATTTCACATGCCATTACAGTTCCCATCTATGGGACGGTTGGCAAAACAAAAGAGCTTTTTTCACATTACGAGATTTGTAATTGATCAAAGCGATGTTAATGTAGAGAAAGCTATAAATTGGAAAAAACTCTGCTTGTTCGTTCTAACTCTCGTATGAAAAGAAAGAAAAAACATTTCTCATGTTCTTTTCTTTCTAATGTTGAGTTAAATAGTTGATTAAGCATGAGTGGAAGCAATAGGCAGAAGCATGCTGAAGATGAACAAGTCGCTTTGTTCGAAAGTAGCTACTCCATCTAGCGCTGTCTTCAATTTTTTCCAAATTTCTCTTACATTGCATAAAGTATTATCTTTTCTAGTATTAGAAAATGTATACATGATCTCGAATCGAACTATAAATAACTAATTATTAAAAATAAAAAATTAAAAATTAAAAATTAAATATTAAAAATTAAACATTAAAAACTAAAAATTAAAAATTAAAAATTAAAAATTAAAAATTAAAAATTAAAAATTAAAAATTAAAAATTAAAAATTAAAAATTAAAAATTAAAAATTAAAAATTAAAAATTAAAAATTAAAAATTAAAAATGGAAAGTGGAATATGGAAAATGAAAATTGAAAAATGAACAATGGAACATGAAAAATGGAAAATGAAAAATGGAAAATGAGAATTTCAAAATGAAAAACTAAAAATGAAAAACGAAAGACGAAAATTGAAAAGTGAAAAATGATAAAAAAAAAACGAAAATTGAAAATGAAAAAGGTGGAGGGTATCAAAGATTCGGCCCAGCCGAATTTAACACTCTTACTTGTTTTTTTCTTGAACTCTTTAGGATAGTATATTTGGTTTAATGTAAATATTTTCCTCATGTTATGTAAATAAAAAATGTATTGAAATTGAAATTGAATTGCTTTCAGAGTTTTTTTTTATAAATTAAAACCTTCCAGTTGAAAATTTATACTTTTTTTAGAATAGGAAAATGTATTGTACTTTTTTAGAAAATGTACTTTTTTTTAGAAAAGGTACTTATATAAAAAAGTACTTTTTAAGAAAAGGTACTTTTGTAAGAAAAGGTTATTTTTTTAGAAAAGGTACTTTTTTAAGAAAAAATAAATATACTTTTCCAAGAAAAGGTAAGAAAGTATAAGTACATATACATATATAAAAAAATATTCTTTTTGAGACAAGGTATTTATTTAGAGAAAAGGTACTTTTTTATAAAAAAAGTTTTTTTTTAAGAAGACGTACGTTTTTGAGATGTACTTTGTTAAAAAAATATACTTTTTTAAGAAAAGCTACTTTTTAGAAAAGACACTTTTTTCAGAAATGCACTTACTAATAAAATGTTTTTTCTTAGGAATTTGTACTTTTTTATGAAAAGGTACTTTTTGAAGAAAGGGTACTTTCTTAAGAAAATGCATTTTTTTAAGAAAATTTACTTTTTTTTAGAAAATGTACTTTTTTAGAAAAGGTACTAAAAACTAGACTTTTTTTGGTTCGTAACTTGTTCGAAGGATCAAATGTTTGCCGTGATGCAGGAGGTTATTGGAAATAAAGAAAAACAAACATTTTTTGTGGTTTTATTAATAAAGAGAAAAGTTGTCTATATTTTATTTATTATGAAATGGACTGTATTTATGGTTTTATGTTGAGTGTTGAGTTACTTCTTAGAAAGAAAGATGAAAAAAGAAATGTTCTTAGATTATCGGTTTACTTGTTAGCTGTTTACTCGTTAGAATCTATGTAATTACTCCCTACAAAGTTATATATAAAAGGAGTAAAGCCTAGATTCTAACTTGTAATTAACCCAAAAAGGGAGTTAGGATTTGCAAAGAGCAACTCAATTTAAAAAGAAAATTTAATGAATTTGTGTTTAAACATACACTTTTTGAGAAAAATTAACTTATTCGGTTCGTTTTTAAGAAAAGTTGATTTTATAAGAAAAAGTAATTTTTTAAGAAAAGATACTTCTTTTAAGAATAGTTACTTTTTTTAAGAAAAGGTACTTTATTAAGAAAAGGCACCTTTTGAAGATAAGGTTATTTTTTAAGAAAAGGTACTTTTTAAGAAAAGGTACTTTTTTGAGAATACGTAACTTTTTCAGAAAAGGTCCTTTTTTGAGAAATGGTACTTTTTAGGAAATGATATGTTTTAAATAAAGATATTTTTTTAAGAAAAAGTACTTTTTTAAGAAAATGTAATTTTTGAAAATGGTACTTTTTTCAGAGAAAGTAATTTTTTCAGAAAATATACTTTTTTTTAAATAGGTACTTTTTAGGAAAATGTGTTGTACTTTTTGAGAAAGTGATGCTTCACCTTAATAATACCATGTAGTCAACTCCAACTTTGTACAAATATGCACAGTTAATCTATTCCAACAGTAGCTTAGTTAGTTGTTACTTTTTACATCTATAATATTAATATGATAGGCGATTTTTGTGACCGATGTTTTGTTCTACCGTTTTATTCCGATTTTGACCAAACGTATATTATTTGAAAGGTATTTCCTTTTAGCTGTTTTGCAGATTTAGAGCTTTTTAAAGTTTTTCCCTCATTTTAAGTAAATTGCATTTAAAGTTGCTACTAACAAGTTCATAAAATTATAGGTATGCTATGTGTGTGTTTATTAAATTTGCTGATGTGTTTGTAATAAAAATGAGTTTGTTATTTGTGTTTTGTTTTGCGAATTGGCTGTAATTGATTAGCATAGCTGTAGGGTCTTTAGTTAATGAAAAAATAAAATTTCCTAGAATTTGCACTCGAATTTCGAGGGCTGGAATCTTCTAGTATTTCACCATTACTCATTTTAGATCTCCATCTTATATACTCTAATAAAATATAAATTATAAATAGTAATAAGCAATTGCTTATTATTTACACTTTTTAGAAAAATTTACTTTTTTAAGAAAAGGTACTTTTTTAAGAAAGTGTATTTTTTATTAAAGATGTCAACAACAAAAAGCCGAAAGTAGACAAGTCGAGTATTTTACCATCTTCTTGGCATTAGCTGTGTAAATGTCTGCATACTGTACAGAAGAATAAATAAAGGCCGAAAAATGTCTGATATGAGACTAGTGGGCTTCAAGTTGGAAGTGATACATAGTTGTAATTTTTTCACAATTTGACACAACATATTTGTACCTTATCCCACTATGTGGTCAGGGTAACTACCACAAATATTTTACCTAGACCAACCATTTATTATAACAAACGACTCAGTATCACTTTCTGAGTCGATCTAGCGATGCCCGTCTGTCCGTCCGTCTATGTGTCCATGTAAACCTTGTAATCAAACTAGATAGATTTTTTTTATTTTATACCCTATACCACTATGTGGTTTGGGTATAATGACTTTGTGCTGCTGTTTGTAACAACCAAAAATATTTGACCTAGACCCATCTTTAATTATACCGATAGAATCAGAATCACTTTCTGAGTTGATTTAACAATGTCCGTCCGTCCGTCCGTCCGTCCGTCCGTCTGTGTGTCCATGTAAAGCTTGTAATCAAACTGCAGGTCGCAAATATGAATATATTTTGATGAAATTTGGTATATAAGCTTTTTTTTATGGGATGAACGCTATTGAAATTGGTGAGAATCGGTCCATGTTCAGACCTAGCCCCCATACAAATTACCCATATGAAATCGACATAAATTGCCATAGGATCCAAATTGTCATATAGATCTTACTCAAATTGGGTTTGTATGCGTTCATTACATCCACTAATGAGTAGTCCAAAAATGATCCCTTTGACCCCATATAGAGCTGCTTCCCGATCTTCACTTAAATCTATTAAAAAACAAAAATATTGCACTGATTCTTCTCAAATTTTGTTTGTACATATTTTTGCAAAATACAAGAGACTTTACCAAACATGATCAGGATCGGTCCATTTTTGGACCTAGTCCCTTTATAGATATAGCATCCGATATGAACTTCTTCATATCTGCAGCCAAAAAAATTAATAAAAACCCCACTCAAATTTGGTATATGCTTATTTTCTATATCGAAGTAGTTGGACCGAAAGATATGGTCTCTAAACCATGGTATAGGGTATCATATAGTCGGTCTAGACCGACTATAATTTTCTTACTTGTTTTTCTTCAGTTCATTACAAAGTTATTCCTAAATTCTAAAATCTAATTATAAAGAAAAGTACGGCATGGTTTATAAAAAACCGTTTGCCGGAATGTTGGGTATTTATGTTTTGTTTTGACAAAAATATTTAAAATTCAAAAATCAAACTACAAATATGAATATATTCTGATGAAATTTAGTATATAAGCTTCCATTGGCCATGTTCAGCCGTAATCCACATACAAATGACCCCTATGAAATCGACTTAAACTGCCATAGTATCCAAATTAGCAGATCGTGGTCAAACTGGGTTGGTTTATTATATGCATTTATCAGTAGTCCAAAAATAAGTCCTAGAGGACAATTGTTATTCATAGCCCCCATATAAGGCTGATTCCTTAAATCTATCAAAAAACAAAAATATTGCACAGATTTTGGTTTGTATATATTTTTTACAAAAAATAAGTGACCTTACCAAATATGTTCAGGAACGGTCCGATATGAACTTTTTCATATCCGAAGGAAAAAAATTTTTAACAATGCCACTCAAATTTGGTTTATGCTTATTTTCTATATCGAATTAGTTGGACCGAAGGTTAGGGTCTCTTAGCCATGCTAGAGGGTATCGTATAGTCGTTATAGACCGACTATAATTTTCTTACTTGTTTTTTTCTATAACAATTGGAGTAATTGTGCATTTAAGGGTTAATTAAAAGAGGACTATACAGAGAGCTTTAATCAAGCATATTTTGATTACAAGAAAATCAACAGAAAACAAATTTAAAAAAAATCTGTTATATGGTTTATAGTACATGTTTTTTGTGAAAATTTTCGATTTTTTTTATTAAAAATCTAATACTTTCCATATCTATACGTGTTGGAGATGTTTGGTTTTTATTGTTTTTAAGACTATAAAGATTTAGTTTTTTTAAAGGCTAAAATTTGTTTTTGGGTTTATTATTATTATATTTTTTTTAAAGTATAATTTCAGACACAATCCCCACAAACTGTTTATTAAGCTAAAGTTTGAGCAGCTTCAATGAAATGTTCATTGCAAATCTACAAAATCTAATACTTATTAAACACAAATACACATACACACACACCTACTTATATATACACAAGTAATCGGTAGAAAACCTCAGCAAGGTCTGCTTCCTATATATGGACAATCTCTAACGTAACGGATATGGAATGATAACCAAAACCGCATAATCTTCTTAACTTTGGCTTAAAGCACGCACACAATTTTCTGCAGCCATAAACCGAGAGACAGTTTGTGTGCATTTGAAAATACTCAACAAGAAATGGCAGAATTTAAGCAGTGAACAGAGTTTTGGAAGAAAATTTGCCTAACAAATTTTTTTAAAAGGTTTTGTGGTTTTTTCTTGTTGTAGAGTCATAAAGTAATTTGTGGCTTAAAAAGACCATACTTGTGTATATACAGGTATCTTGGTGCTTAATATTTCGAAATATAATCAGCTTAAACTATTTTCTTCTTAATCTTAGAAATGCATGAATGAAATGAAGGATGTAAACGAGAAACTTTTTTTCTAACATTTCGATTGCAAATAAAACCGTTTCATAAAACAAAACTGAAAGGATTTTAACTTCAAAGTTATCGGTCATGGAAATAACATAAAAATAAATCAAGCAAGGGTGTTAAATTCGCTTGTGCCGAATCTTTGATCTGGGGTTTCGTTTACTGTAATATCTGGACTTATTGCACTATTTATAAGAAATGTAAACAAAATATTTGAAAAAATAAACAATTTGATAAACTTTTTACAGGTCTCTCCATATTTCAGGTAATATCTTCGCACACGTATCCCCCACCGTACCCTATTTTTATTATCAACATACTCGAAAGAATGGCAAATAATGTTATCCTCGGTTTACCCAGGTAAAAAGTTTATTTTACGAATGAGTGTGATTTCAACAGACGGACAGACGGACATAATAAGAAATGGACGGATGGACAGATGTACATATATCGGCTAGCCAGATATTTTTAGGAGACTTTCGTCGTACCACAAACCAGATGGTTGTCAATGACGAATAACGAAACCGGATGAAATTTGTGTCCATATTTGTAAAATTAGTGTTATGTCGAATAACGGATGAAATATTTTTTTTCCTATAGATTTATGCTTAGACGAGTGTTCAGATTTAGCCATATAAGATAATGGTTCTAAGTAGAGAACCATCTATTGTTCTTGTAGGTTACTAAGAAGACTCAAAATCTCCGGGGCAGGTGGACACGCGTTAAAATGCTAGCGAATGATCCATTCATCCCACCAGTGCGTCTGTCTCATAGTGCACGGAAGCAAACAGCGTCTGTACTCCAGTGGAGCGGCTGCAGACATAGAAAGAAAATTATAAACCCTTCAGAAGGCAACGAGAAACCACTGAAAGAATATCCATTGAAAACCATACAATTGTGAATAGAAACAATTGCGTACGGCCCTCAACTTCCGGTAATATGAGGGTGCTATAGGTTAGGTTAGGTTAGACGAGTAGCCCGCTCGAAGGCGAGTACACCCGAAGGTCATATGGCCCATTGTGATACCCTGTAGATAGTGTCGATAGGTAGAGATAGGATTAAAAATACAGATAGATTATGTAGAGTATGGAAAAGAAAGGAAAGTGAAAATGAGCTCTTTCCTCCGCTATGCCTCCCATTTGAAGCAGCCAGATTTCCTCCAGAAATTCGCAAAGTCACCTAGTGGAACATCTACTATATCTATGGCACCGCGCCTTCAGTGCTGAACATTAGTACAGCAAATCCATACAGCTCCTACAGAAATCAGCTCTCGGAACAACTATGCGTCCGGCCATCCGCTCTATTACAGTGTGTCCAGTGAATAATTCTATAAGTAGGCTGATTGTCCCTTTATCTAACCAAGGAGTGCTTTCATTCTCCTTGGACTAAGCAAGGGCCATATTATCTGGGATATTCTGCAAGAGGTCAGTTGTGTCCATCTTGTCCTTAATTCAAGATCAGCTACCTCTTCAAGTAGATTAAAGATGAGGGACTTTAGTATCAGTACCCATCGTCACTCAAAGATTCTGAGCCCTTCCCGCACTCTCGTCAGCCAGCTCGTTTTCTTTGACCCCACTGTGTCCTGGAACCTATATCAGCCTCACAGTGTATTGCCGGATTTGGTCGAGAGACATGATATATTCCCTCACACACTTCGATCTAACGGTCCCCGATTTCAGAGCTTTGAGAGTAGCTAAACTGTCCACGAAAACATTAATAGTGGTTGGATCCATATCCCGCTCCAGAATTATCGATACATGGAGTGTACGAAGTATTTATGAAACTCTAAATGGACAACCTTAAAACGGTGAATTTATTCCCTTAATGTGAAACTGTATTATTCAGGCAACCTTAACAAAAACCATAGAAACCAAGGTGATTTCAATGGCAAAATAGCAGCAGACGAAGTAACTGGTATAACAGGACAATACAAATTAGGAGAAGGGAATGAATGAGCCGGCAGACTTATCCAATTCTGTCAGAAATACAAAACGAAAAAAACAACACGCTGTTCTCTACGCCCAGGATAGAAGAGGAAATATTGTAAGACATCAAATTGGTTAAATGATATTGAAATATATGATAAAATTTGTAGTATTATAGCAGAATGATTGCATTATCTTAAAGGTATTGTTAAGATTTCGCTCTCATTGTATTTTAATATTTTTAGTACACAATTGTGTGTATGCCTATGTTAAACGTCCCCTTATACCTTATAAATTAAAATAAATGAACTTAAAACTAAATTAAACAACGGGTTTTTTTTTTCTTTTTTTGATAAGTACAGTTTATCACAAAAGTAATGAAGTAATAGAAATTTTCTATGATGAAACTAAAGATCTAAGAAACATTGTTAAACCTCACGAAATAACCATCATTCAGGGTGATTTCGATGCGAAAGTAGGAGTAGATAAAATACCTGGTATAACAGAATACTACGGGTTAGGAGTAAGTAATGAAAGAGGCACAGACTTATACGATTCTGTAAGGAACAAAAAATTAAAATAAACAACACGCTATTCTGCCTTCCTGCAGGAAGACTCTATACCTAAAAATATGCCCAGGATAGAAGAGGGAATAATGTATGAAATCAAATTGATTTCACATTGCTAAAAAACGCTATAGCTCTTTTAATACAAAGATTTCAACATAACCAGAGGCAGATATACCGTCGGACCACACTTTTCTAATAACTAACTTTTGCACGAAATTTTTCCAAAATACGAAGAGAAAAGAATATAGGAAATTATTTATTGCGAAACTCAAAGAACCAGCTATTCGAAAAAATCTATAAAAAACGTATAAATAGGGAACTAAATAACGTTAATAGAGGAGATGTTGAGAATATACATTAGTAACTCTCTAAAAAATACCCTAAAACCTATATCAGACTACACCATGGGAACAGCAAAAGACCTCAATGAAAATAATGAATGAGAATTAAAATATTGAAACTAATGGAAGAACGGTGAAGAAATTAAATTAAATTATGAGCTAATTTAAATTATGAGCTATACTTTGAATTAAATAGAGAGATTCAAACAAAAATACGAAGAATGAACACCTAAAGAGTCAAGTTCAGGAGATCGAATTATTACAAGACTTACATGACGACTTTAATCTCAATAAAAATGTAAAGGGAGCCGCCGGGATATACCGCAAAACAAACTCAGAAGTGTTATATAAAAACAACAACAGCAACAAAAACAATAACGAAGCTGTTTTCGATATTACAAAAAAAAATTATCTGTAATGAGTATATTATACAAGTATTTACTGATACAAGCCGGTCAGGCTATAAAACGAGACACAACAACCACCTGTACGAATTTACATCACTAAAACATAGGTGAAGTCAGCAATAATGACTCTCAAAGACAAAAAAGTATGTGGCCTAATGAGATTCCGCATGAAATACTGAATTACGATAACATCCAACTTCTAGCGCGATGTTACGATACGGGAAAATACCCAAAAGATTGGCTTAAATCAACCTATAGAACGATTTCCAAGAAACGCTGTGCAAATCAGCGCAATTATTATAGACCCATCAGACTAATCAGTCACGCCCGCAAAATATTTCTCAGAATAATTCACTCCAGAATATATGAGAAATGTGAAAAAGTGGCATGGGCATCCACGAAGCGCTTTTTTCTATGCAGATACTGTATAGAAGGACGTTTTTTCGTACCTATTACATTACGAAAAAGCTTTCTACACGGTGCAGCATGATTAGGAGCCTGAATAGGCATCTAAAGCACAAGTTAATAACAACGGAGACTTTATATAAAGTTTCGCAATTTCAGAAGAGCCAGATAAGGCTGTATACTGTTTCCATTATTATTTAATATCTACTCCGAGTTTTCTCAGACACCACACTACACGCGTTGTTATTGATAGGTCTCATCTAAGGACTTTCAGCTTAATTCAGGGGAGTTTCAAAATTCTGCTGTTTTCGCCTTTCTTATCTTTCCTAATGACCTTCTTAGTCAAGCCTTTAATGCTATCTACTTTTTCATTTGGAATTCATTTTCTTCAATTGTTGGTTAATACTTATTTGAGTTTGGGGGGCAAAAGGCAGAGAGGTAAAGCTAATACGATTGATTTTATGGCACGCAAGACCCATTTTTATTTGTTGGCCTTGGAGTCAACAAGGTATATAAAGTTTGTATATATGGTTGGAATAGGTATTGAGGAATAGGATAATTTTGATGTTCTGGGCATGAATATTCAACGTGACTTCCGTTGTTACGAATATGTTTTTCAAGTGTCAAATGAAGCATACAAGTGTCGGTTTTTTAAGACGGTACAAAAATTCCTAGACTCCTGCTGATCTCCTTAAAATCTATACCATCTACATCCGTCAGAAAATGGAATATAACTCTCATATATGGGTTAGAGCTTCAAAGTCTATTGTGGAGTTACTGGACAGTTACCAAAGTGGGGTATCCAACTCTATTCGTTAGAATAAAATCGAAATGTGGGTTGTGTCACACTGTTCTATAGATATTACCAATGGAAATGTTCTGGTGAGGTAAGCGAACTTATTAGAAGTACCCGACTTTCAGTTTGTAGTACCTGCACTATCTCTTGTAGGTCGCATCCGTTTATAGTCTATTGTCCAGTTGACCGTACAACGCATTATAGAGAAAATTCATTTATCAGTCGAACTAGCCGTGTGTGGAATAAACTCCTCAGAAAAGTCATTTCTGATACTTGCAGTCTAATAAAATGTAAGAAAAATATCCACACACACTACTCCCTCTTTCCCGTTTGTCATAACCTATTTTCTTGAAAGGAATATAATGCAGTGCCTTTGTAGGGGGCATTCCCTGAGAAAAAATGAAAAACTAAAAAAAATTTATTTTTTTTTCGTTTACACCCTTCATATATCACAAGTTCAGAAAACAAGTTCTGCCTATCAACCTAGTAATATATATATATGTATGTTTGTAGTTTTAGACTTACCTTTTTACAATAATCCAACAAATCAAGTTTATCACGCAGACATGTTGCACCCGTTGATTTCTTATTCAAATCTGTTACCCAACGTCCCTCTTCAGAGAGATATTGAGGTTGATAAACTTGACCGGCTTCACATAATACTGCAATCTGTGGTTCCCAACGAGGTGAAGCAGCCTGTTAAAAGAGCAAAGAACAAAAAGAACAAATGTTGTAACAAATAGGATTTTATATTAAAGTGCATGTATGTATATGCTTATGTACTTATAAATATATATAAGTATATATATATATATAAGTATAGTAAATATATGTGTGTGTACATGTTCGCATAATTTTATTATTTTTCTTTGCCACTAAGATTCATTTCACTGCTGTTCTCTTTTTCTCATTGTACTCGTATTATACAGAAAAAACAGATGAAAAAATGTTGATTTATGGTCATAAATCCAAGTAGATACTTTCGCATCTAGGATGATTATTATTATCATTTTTTTATAACGATGATTATGATTATAGTTTTGAACTTATTTTATGTACTTATATTTATTATCTTTAAGTTACTTAGGGGAATATAAGGATTTCTTCTTGGTAAGCAAAGAAATGCTGCTTACACTATGTAAGTTTTAAGATATTAATTTTTTATGAAGGGTTTAGAAGAAAAAAATTGTTTTAAAAATACATCCCTAACAACTAATTACTAAGAGTTAATAATTAACTGTTGTTGTCAAAGAAGTAATAAAGTCAACGAAAAATTTTCGTTCGATTATTCAATGTGTATTATAATGTGACAACAAAAACTTAAAAAATGTCTGCACTTTAAATGCAACTATATAGGAAAATCGCAATAATAACAAGAATATTATAGTAGGTCTAGACCGGCTACACGATATCCTATATTACGAATTTAGGGAAAGGGTCTTTTATTATTTTTATTTATTTATTAATATATATAAATATAATTCGGTAGTAGAACATCAGATATTTTTTTATCTCTGCATGGCATAACATTTAATATTGTAGGCTAGTTTGGCACTATAGTAGTGATGAAGTATTATTATAATTGATTTTTATTTTACACATAAGTAGAGATCATTTTCATGAAGTATTAATTTTCTATATTTTAAACAAATTTCGTGATATGTATACAAAGAGTGAAAGTTTGAGCCATTTAGTAAACTGTAATATGTTTACTAAACTGATCAGTACCCTATTATGTATTAATTATTATTTATTATTTTTTATTTTTTATTTATTATTTATTATTTATTATTTATTATTTATTATTTATTATTTATTATTTATTATTTATTATTTATTATTTATTATTTATTATTTAATATTTATTATTTATTATTTATTATTTATTATTTATTATTTATTATTTATTATTTATTATTTATTATTTATTATTTATTATTTATTATTTATTATTTATTATTTATTATTTATTATTTATTATTTATTATTTATTATTTATTATTTATTATTTATTATTTATTATTTATTATTTATTATTTATTATTTATTATTTATTATTTATTATTTATTATTTATTATTTATTATTTATTATTTATTATTTATTATTTATTATTTATTATTTATTATTTATTATTTATTATTTATTATTTATTATTTATTATTTATTATTTATTATTTATTATTTATTATTTATTATTTATTATTTATTATTTATTATTTATTATTTATTATTTATTATTTATTATTATTATTTATTATTTATTATTTATTATTTATTATTTATTATTTATTATTTATTATTTATTATTTATTATTTATTATTTATTATTTATTATTTATTATTTATTATTTATTATTTATTATTTATTATTTATTATTTATTATTTATTATTTATTATTTATTATTTATTATTTATTATTTATTATTTATTATTTATTATTTATTATTTATTATTTATTATTTATTATTTATTATTTATTATTTATTATTATTATTTATTATTTATTATTTATTATTTATTATTTATTATTTATTATTTATTATTTATTATTTATTATTTATTATTTATTATTTATTATTTATTATTTATTATTTATTATTTATTATTTATTATATTATTTATTATTTATTATTTATTATTTATTATTTATTATTTATTATTTATTATTTATTATTTATTATTTATTATTTATTATTTATTATTTATTATTTATTATTTATTATTTATTATTTATTATTTATTATTTATTATTTATTATTTATTATTTATTATTTATTATTTATTATTTATTATTTATTATTTATTATTTATTATTTATTATTTATTATTTATTATTTATTATTTATTATTTATTATTTATTATTTATTATTTATTATTTATTATTTATTATTTATTATTTATTATTTATTATTTATTATTTATTATTTATTATTTATTATTTATTATTTATTATTTATTATTTATTATTTATTATTTATTATTTATTATTATTTATTATTTATTATTTATTATTTATTATTTATTATTTATTATTTATTATTTATTATTTATTATTTATTATTTATTATTTATTATTTATTATTTATTATTTATTATTTATTATTTATTATTTATTATTTATTATTTATTATTTATTATTTATTATTTATTATTTATTATTTATTATTTATTATTTATTATTATTATTTATTATTTATTATTTATTATTTATTATTTATTATTTATTATTTATTATTTATTATTTATTATTTATTATTTATTATTTATTATTTATTATTATTTATTATTTATTATTTATTATTTATTATTTATTATTTATTATTTATTATTTATTATTTATTATTTATTATTTATTATTTATTATTTATTATTTATTATTTATTATTTATTATTTATTATTTATTATTTATTATTTATTATTTATTATTTATTATTTATTATTTATTATTTATTATTTATTATTTATTATTTATTATTTATTATTTATTATTTATTATTTATTATTTATTATTTATTATTTATTATTTATTATTTATTATTTATTATTTATTATTTATTATTTATTATTTATTATTTATTATTTATTATTTATTATTTATTATTTATTATTTATTATTTATTATTTATTATTTATTATTTATTATTTATTATTTATTATTTATTATTTATTATTTATTATTTATTATTTATTATTTATTATTTATTATTTATTATTTATTATTTATTATTTATTATTTATTATTTATTATTTATTATTTATTATTTATTATTTATTATTTATTATTTATTATTTATTATTTATTATTTATTATTTATTATTTATTATTTATTATTTATTATTTATTATTTATTATTTATTATTTATTATTTATTATTTATTATTTATTATTTATTATTTATTATTTATTATTTATTATTTATTATTTATTATTTATTATTTATTATTTATTATTTATTATTTATTATTTATTATTTATTATTTATTATTTATTATTTATTATTTATTATTTATTATTTATTATTTATTATTTATTATTTATTATTTATTATTTATTATTTATTATTTATTATTTATTATTTATTATTTATTATTTATTATTTATTATTTATTATTTATTATTTATTATTTATTATTTATTATTTATTATTTATTATTTATTATTTATTATTTATTATTTATTATTTATTATTTATTATTTATTATTTATTATTTATTATTTATTATTTATTATTTATTATTTATTATTTATTATTTATTATTTATTATTTATTATTTATTATTTATTATTTATTATTTATTATTTATTATTTATTATTTATTATTTATTATTTATTATTTATTATTTATTATTTATTATTTATTATTATTATTTATTATTTATTATTTATTATTTATTATTTATTATTTATTATTTATTATTTATTATTTATTATTTATTATTTATTATTTATTATTTATTATTTATTATTTATTATTTATTATTTATTATTTATTATTTATTATTTATTATTTATTATTTATTATTTATTATTTATTATTTATTATTTATTATTTATTATTTATTATTTATTATTTATTATTTATTATTTATTATTTATTATTTATTATTTATTATTTATTATTTATTATTTATTATTTATTATTTATAATTTATTATTTATTATTATTATTTATTATTTATTATTTATTATTTATTATTTATTATTTATTATTTATTATTTATTATTTATTATTTATTATTTATTATTTATTATTTATTATTTATTATTTATTATTTATTATTTATTATTTATTATTTATTATTTATTATTATTATTTATTATTTATTATTTATTATTTATTATTTATTATTTATTATTTATTATTTATTATTTATTATTTATTATTTATTATTTATTATTTATTATTTATTATTTATTATTTATTATTTATTATTTATTATTTATTATTTATTATTTATTATTTATTATTTATTATTTATTATTTATTATTTATTATTTATTATTTATTATTTATTATTTATTATTTATTATTTATTATTTATTATTTATTATTTATTATTTATTATTTATTATTTATTATTTATTATTTATTATTTATTATTTATTATTTATTATTTATTATTTATTATTTATTATTTATTATTTATTATTTATTATTTATTATTTATTATTTATTATTTATTATTTATTATTTATTATTATTATTTATTATTTATTATTTATTATTTATTATTTATTATTTATTATTTATTATTTATTATTTATTATTTATTATTTATTATTTATTATTTATTATTTATTATTTATTATTTATTATTTATTATTTATTATTTATTATTTATTATTTATTATTTATTATTTATTATTTATTATTTATTATTATTATTTATTATTTATTATTTATTATTTATTATTTATTATTTATTATTTATTATTTATTATTTATTATTTATTATTTATTATTTATTATTTATTATTTATTATTTATTATTTATTATTTATTATTTATTATTTATTATTTATTATTTATTATTATTATTTATTATTTATTATTTATTATTTATTATTTATTATTTATTATTTATTATTTATTATTTATTATTTATTATTTATTATTTATTATTTATTATTTATTTATTATTATTTGTTATTTATTATTTATTATTTATTATTTATTATTTATTATTTATTATTTATTATTTATTATTTATTATTTATTATTTATTATTTATTATTTATTATTTATTATTTATTATTTATTATTATTTATTATTTATTATTTATTATTTATTATTTATTATTTATTATTTATTATTTATTATTTATTATTTATTATTTATTATTTATTATTTATTATTTATTATTTATTATTTATTATTTATTATTTATTATTTATTATTTATTATTTATTATTTATTATTTATTATTTATTATTTATTATTTATTATTATTATTTATTATTTATTATTTATTATTTATTATTTATTATTTATTATTTATTATTTATTATTTATTATTTATTATTTATTATTTATTATTTATTATTTATTATTTATTATTTATTATTTATTATTTATTATTTATTATTTATTATTTATTATTTATTATTTATTATTTATTATTTATTATTTATTGTTATTTCACTACCAAATGAAGTAAGGCTCCCAGAAGAATCATAACGAGACATAACAGCCAAATAGACTAAATCATCGGTTACGTACCGATAGAAAATTTGGTTAAAAAATATATCGAATGGCAAATAATATTTTCTAGATTCGGCATTAATGGTCGAATCAGAACCGACATACTCATAATAATATTATAAGAGTCTTTATTAAAAGTTGTTTAAAAGAGTGTAAAGTTAGGTGTGTAAAAGCTGATGCTTGATTAATGAGCAAAATTGGAAAATTTGATTTCAAATTTAGATTTTTCGAATATTGAACTATATTTTCATATGAGCTTATAATTATATTTTTTTGAGTTCTACATAAAATGTAATATTTTGTTTTTAAGCACATGATGCGGAATATCTATAACAAATTATGGCTTTGATTATTATTCAATTATAAATTTTATTATTATTATTCAATTATATTTTTGGCGACAATAGGCTCCCAAACATAAATTTTGGGGTTTTGGCTTGAAGCATTCCGAACGATGTTGCTACAGAAAGTTTATCGAAAAAGCCAATACAATTGAAGATATAGTACGTAAAAAAAAAAATTAAAAACTAAAGATGCAGTTCGAATCCCAGTACCCGAATAATGTCTCCTTTAAACTTAAGAGTGTTATAGTTAACAATAACTAAAGAAGATCCGATAGAAAATCATATGAGTTAAAAAATGTTTAAGCCAGATTATTGACTTTAAGTATTTAAGCGTGCCTTTTTCGGAATTATTTATTCAACTCAGACTTTTTATTTATTACTTTTTAGCCAGACTTTTAACCAAAAAATACAATTTTTAAACAAATTTTTAACTTTAATAAAAATCGCATTAAAGCATGGGTTTTTACTCTGAACTGAAAAATAGTTTTGGCATAATCCAATAACGACAATAACGCAATCGAATTTCATTATAATTATTGCGTATCACACGCCCTATGTTGAGTTTTGAATTGCCTATAATAAGTGGCATACAAGGTGGTTCAAATACATTTAGGCTCTTATTTATTTGTGTTCAACAAATATTTATAATGAAATAAATTTAATGAATTAAATAGATTAAAACAACATTGAAAGAAATAAATTGAATGAAAAAATAAAATTTGCTAAAATTTGCACTCGAATTTCGAGGGTTGCGCTCTGCTAGTTTGGTTTAAAGAGCTTTGCAAAGCTTTATTTTAATTTATAAGTAGGCGTATGATCAACATTAATTTTTGTAAAGATTCATTCATAACTTTTAAACTAAAAAAAGCAATTTGAAAAACGAAAATTTCAGTAGTTTTGCAGATATTTAAACTTAAACCTTTAAGTTTTAAGCATTTAATAAAAAGTTGTTTCAGAACATTATTTATTAATTGTTTGCTGGATTTATGGAAGTTTTGATGTATTAAATTTTTTTTATTAATTAATGAATCTGTTTGAATTTGCAACAAAATTGCAATTACATTTAATTATAATGGCAACTATATTCCTAACAATTGCATAAAAGATCAGCCCGATTACACTATGTATTTGAAATAAGCTTCTTAACATTAATATATAAACACCAAAGAGGATTTGTTATATATAGCAACTACTTTGAAAATTGCGAAATAAAATATGGGATAACGGAAATGCAATGTATAGTTAGCATTTCTCATATTAATTAGTTAGTTACAGGACAAACTAACACAATAAAAAAACTTAAAAAAATTCTCATTTTCCATGTAAATTTTATATTTTATTTAAATTATGTTAATAAAACTTGTGAAAACTCATAAAAAAAAACTAGGCCATAATTAAAATTCAAGTCTAACAACCATGTAATAATCTTTAAGCCTACATATCACTATCTTTATTGTTGTTTTATTGTTCTCCCTTTACATTTAAATAGATTTAAAAAACATATTTTATTCATCATAAGCATCAGTTTGTTACATTAAGGTGATATTTATTTGAAGTATATGTGATATAGAGATGCTACTGCACTAACTAATAGTCTTCAATAAATATTTTATAATATTTAAAGTATTATTTTAAATTTTTAAAATTTACTTAAGATTTCGGTTCAATTCTTTAAAATTTTTATCATTTTCTTTATGCTTTAGTTAAAAAAAAAACCAAAAAGTTTCACCCTAATTTGTATGGATTAACTTCTTTTCAGAAAACAACATCATCCCAGTCATTTCTCTTAAGCACGGTTGATGTTTGAGGTTGTTGTTTTTACTTTTTTTTTGTGTTATAAGCTTGTAGTTGTTGCACTAAAAGCAAAAAAAAAAAAAAAACGAATTATGCCTGGCAGAAAAATATATGTTAAGTTTTGCTCATTGTTTAAATAAATGTGTGCATAAGAGTTATGAGTATGTGTGAGTGTGAGTGTGTATGTGTAAGTATGTCAAACTAGATGTAAAGAATATATTTTGTGTGTATATATTGCCAGTGTTTTACTATCGGCTGCGGTTTCAGATAATTTGTAAAAATATGAAATTTTAAGTCAAGCCTTGGGTGCTCTTCTAAAAAACGACAATAGTATAGAAGACTGTATAAGTTATCGACTATCGGTAGCCAATAGGGCATACTTCGTGCAAAAAAAAAAAATGTTTTCATCTAAGCTGATATCGAAGGCATGCAAACTTAACATATACAAAACTATTGTCAGACGTACCGCCATATATGAATGTGAAATGTGGTCCATGAAAGCTAATGAACAACAGCGTCTCAGAATCTTCGAGCGCAAAAACCTCCGCAAGATATTTGGCCCAGTGCGAGATGAAAACGGCGAATATGTTCAAAGAAATAGCGACGAACTGCTCAAGCTATGCGAAGTAGAGGACATAGTCAAATTCATAAAGTCTCAACATCTGAGCTGGACAGGTTATGTTACGCGCATGGACGATATCAAACCGCAAAAGCCATTATTAAACTATGATATCAGAAACACTAGACGAAGAGGATGCCTGCGAACTAGATGGAAGGACTGTGTTGAAGACGATTTAAGGAAAATGGACATTCGAAACTGGCAACAAAAAGCTGTACACAGGGAAGAATGAAAAATTATTACCGAACAAGCTTAAGCTCACCCCCGAGCTTTAACGGTATATTATGATGATGAAATCAATACTAGTTTTTAATTTTCTTTAAAATAGATATATTTTCCTAAATAACATATTTTCTTTAAATGTATCTTTTTTAAAAAGTACATTTCCTTAATATAGCTATATTTTTAAGAAAGTAGATTTTAAAAAGTACCTTTTTTAAAAAGGTGCCATTAAAAAAATGCTTTTGTTTTAAAGAAAATTTTCTTAAAAAAGTAGGTTTTTTTACGAAAGCATCTTTAAAAAAAAATTTTTTTTATAAAAGTACTTTTTTTAAAAAGTACATCTTCTTAAAAATATTACATTTTCTTAAAAAAGTACGATTTCTTAAAAAAGTAAATAATTCAAAAAGTACCTTTTCTTAAAAAAGGACGTTCTCCTCAAAAAGTACGTTTTTTAAAAAAGTAAACATACCATTTCGTTAAAAGGAGCTTATATTAAAAGTAATTTTTCTCAAAAAGTATCTGTTTTTAAATTTTTCGTTTCAAAAATTTACATTTTCTTAAAAAATTTGAAAAAGGGCGCCTTTTCTTTAAATTGTAAATTTTCTTAAAAAAATAAATTTTATCAAAAAAAGCAACTTTTCTTAAAAAGTACTTTTTATTTAGTTATATATTTTTTGAAAGTATCTCTAATTGAAAACTACCATTTATTAAATAATACCATTTCTTAACAAATACCATTTCTTAAAAATACCTTTTCTTAAAGAAGTACCTTCTATGAAAAAGTACATTTTCTTAAGAAAGTACTTTAAAAAACCCATTTCTTAAAAAAGTTAAAGCGGCACCTTTTCTAAAACATACCTTTTACTAAAATAGTACTAACTTAAAAAAAATTAAATTTTATCAAAAAAAGTACCTTTTATTAAAAATAACTTTTTATTTAATTACATTTTTTAAAAAATGTCTTTAATTAAAAAGTACCTTTTCTTCATATTGTCATAATTCTTAAGAAAGCACATTGTCTTAAAAAGTACCTTTTCTTAAAATAGTATCTTTTCCGAAAAAAATAACTGATCTTAAAATATTACCTTTTTCTACAAAAGTTAATTTTCTTAAAAAAGCACCATTTTTAAAAAATACCTTACCTTATAAAAGTACCCTTTCTTAAAAAAGTAAATTAATCGAAAAGTGCATTTTCATAAAAAGTAAATTCTTTTAAAGTACTTTTCCTTTAAAGTATATTTTCTTATAAAAATACCTTTTCTTGAAATAGTACATTTTCTTTAAAAAAGTACCTATTCTTAAAAAAGTACTTTTTCTTATATAAGTACCTTCTCTTTTAAAAGCCACTTTTCTTAAAAAAGGACTGTTTCTTAATAGAAATAAATTTTCTCAAAAAACTGCGTTCTCATAAGTTAATTAATCAAAAAAGTATCTTTTCTTAAAAACTGCATTCTCCTAAAAAGTACATTTCCTTAAAAAGAATTTTTTTTAATAAAGTACTTTTTTAAAAAAGGATTCTCCCTTAAAAAGCAAATTTTCTGAACAAGGTACTTTTTCATAGAAATGTACCATTTCTTAAAACGTACGTCTTTTTTAAACATTTTGTTACTTTTTTTTGAGTAACTTTTCTTAATAAGGTACATTTTCTTAAAAAATACCGTTTCTTAACAAATACCATTTCTTAAAAATACCTTTTCTTAAAGAAGTACCTTCTATGAAAAAGTACATTTTCCTAAGAAAGTACTTTAAAAACCCATTTCTTAAATAAGTACCTTTTCTTAAAAACTACCTTTCCTTAAAGCGGCACCTTTTCTAAAACATAACTTTTATTAAAATAGTACTAACTTAAAAAAAAAGTGACATTTTCTTAAAAAATTAAATTTTCGTAAAAAAATTACATTTTATCAAAAAAAGTACCTTTTATTAAAAAGAACTTTTTATTTAATTACATTTTTTAAAAAATGTGTTTAATTAAGAAGTACCTTTTCTTCATAATGTCATAATTCTTAACAAAGCACATTGTCTCAAAAAGTACCTTTTCTTAAAATAGTATCTTTTACGAAAAAAAATAACTGACCTTAAAATATTACCTTTATCTAAATAAGTTAATTTTCTTAAAAAAGCACCAATTCTTAAAAAATACCTTACCTTATAAAAGTACCCTTTCTGAAAAAGGTAAATTAATCGAAAAGTGCATTATCATAAAAAGTAATTTTTTTTAAAGTACTTCTTAAAAGTAATTTTTTTTAAGTAACTTTTCTTATAAAAGTACATTTTCTTATAAAAATACCTTTTCTTGATATAGTACCTTTTCTTTAAAAAAGTACCTATTCTTAAAAAAATACTTTTTCTTATAAAAGTACCTTCTCTTTTAAAAGCATTTTTTCTTAAAAAAGCACTGTTTCTTAATAGAAGTAAATTTTCTCAAAAAACTGCGTTCTCATAAGTTAATTAATCCAAAAAGTATCTTTTCTTAAAAAATGCTTTCTCTTAAAAAGTACCTTTTCTTAAAAAGAATTTTTTTTTAATAAAGTACTTTTTTAAAAAAGGATTCTTTCCTAAAAGCAAATTTTCTTAACAAGGTACTTTTTCATAGGAATGTAACTTTTGTTAAAAAGTACGTCTTTTTAAAATATTTTCTTACTTTTTTTTGAGTAACTTTTCTTAATAAGGTACCTTTTCTTAAAAAATTACGTTTTCTTATAAGAATACCTTCTCTTATAAAAGTACCTTTTAAGCGTTGCCCAGTTGCCCATTTGTAGACTTTTGAGAGATCAGAGTTAACCTTTGAAATAAAATCGTGTATTGCAGAAACATTGCAGCCATTAAAAAGCTGAACGTTATCAGCATACATTTGTATGTTCATGAAACGCAAATGTGTTGGTAAGTCGTTGGAGTGTATAGTATACAGTATCGGTCCAAGATTGATCTTTGCGGAACTCCTGTTGTGAGCGGTAGCCGAGTCATTAAAAACAGCTTGATGTCTTCCATTCAAATAAGTTGAAATTAACTGAATCGAAGAAGAAGAAAAAAATGATAAAAGGAGCTCAGCTTTGAACAAAGTGTTCCATGATGAACTGTACCGAAGGCTTTTGAATGGTCTAGAAGTAATAAAACCGTGACCTGATCATCGTCAATATTACTGCAAATATCTTCCATAACATCTGCAAGAGCAGTTATGCAACTGTGTTTCGGCGTAAATCCAATTTGTGAACTAGTAATTTAACCTCTATTAAAAACATGATGCATTAGTGGATTAGTTTTTCGAGTTTTTCGAAACTTTTGAGAAATATGGCAAGATTGCAATTGGCCGATAATCATTTATAGCCTTCGGAACTGGAATTATTTTGGCGAATTTCAACCTTGTAGGGAATGACTTGCAGTTATTATAGAATTAAAGAGAAAAGCAATATCAATTTTATAAAGTGTAGTTTTTAATATTTGGCGGGACATTTTAGGTCAAAAAAATTAGATCATGCTTCGAAAACATAGGTGCTGATAGTTGGTCGTAGTGTAGTATATTCCGATGCTTTCAGCAGGTACTTGGTTGTTAGGTGGTGATCATCCTTGAGTTCCGGCGGAAAATTCAGCGGTGGTATTGATACGCGTCGTTTGCGTTGTTGTATTGGAGGTATTTCTTAGGGTAACGGGTTGGTCAAGACCACATGAACAACTTCATCTTATGTTAGCAACGTTGCTATTTACTCCAGCATACTCAAAATGGAACCACTTATAACAGGAATCGCATTGTACCATACGTTCGGTGTCTTTTAAATCGCATTTATTGCAATTAAAATCGGTTTCTGACATCATCTCGTCTTAATTTAAAACGATTAAAATTTAATTACTTAAAAAACCCGCGTTTATATTTAATAAAGCAAAAGAAAATTGTTTTAAAAAAATTTGGGTCTAAAAGGTACGAAAGAACCTTTAGAGCTGCGCTGGACTGGCGATACCACTCTATCTTAAGACGAATCAGTCAAAATTAATAAGGAAGTGTCAAGTGTCCAAAGTGCATCCCGATTTACCCTCTACGATTGTAAAAGACAATCCATATCTTAAAGGGTTGCCAATAACATCGTACAAAAATGCCAAGCCGATGACTTTAATTGGACTTAACATATAATTGGACTAAACAACCTATGAAAATTCGAGCAGACGAACGCAATCAACATATAGCAATAAAAACTCGTCTAGGGTGGACCCTACAAGGTAACGAACGGCACCGACTTGGGAACCTCTTCTCCATTAAATATAAATACATGTGAGTGTAAGAATCGTAATAATATGCTACACGAAGAAGTGAAGGAATATTTTGCCCTTAAGGAGCCTCAAGAGAAAACAGTTTTATCATCTCAGAATGGAAAAGCCATGCAGATTCTTCAGAAAGCACCGCTGTAAAGAAAAATCAACAATTTGAAGTCAGTTTGCTTTTGAAAGATGATAACCTACAGCTGTCAGAAAGTTATGAGGCCGCGACGACGGTTCACCCACTAAAAATTCATTTGGAGCTACTGAAAAAATTTTTGGTATGTATTGACGTTTTTCAGAATAATTCTAGATTTTCGAGGCTCAGAAGAGACGTGTTTCAAGCGAAAGTGGTTCCCAATAAGAGAGAAGTCCTTCATGTCCTTATGTCCATATTTGATACACTAGGATCGTCTATCACTTTCCTGTTGGTATGAAAATTTTACTGCAATATATATGGCGATCAGGTATAAAGTGGGACGACGAACTAAACGAGGAACTCACTTTTAAATGGTCTTCATGGCTCTCGAATCTGTCCAAAATATCATCTATAGTCATACCACGATGTTACTCAAAACTATTAAAAAGACCTCCAATATCCAGCTGCATACGTTTGTCGACGCCGCACAGTGGACCATATTTTGAGAAGGCGGCCAAAAATCATTTTTTTTTTTTTTTGTTACCGATTTTAAAGTTATGTTATTCATTTGAAAGTAAATACTAGTAAACCTCGGGAACCAAAAAATTGCGACTCTATCTCAACTATATCACAGCGAACAGGATCTTCGAAAATGGGCTTTCTGAGTATTTTGCTAAAATTACAAATTTCTTTGTAAATTTTTATTTTTGAATGACTGTAACTTTTTGATTTAAAATATTTTGAAGTAAAATAAATTTTGTATAATTTTATGGCTTCCATACTATTAATGATAAAAATGTAAAATCACTGAGTCATTCCGAAATTTAAAAAAATTTTTGCACTCTTCTATAGTCCGAACCCTCCCCTATACTCCGATACCCCATTATACACCTGCCAGTTTCCGCCCGTGTGCATCAGAACAATTTTTCTGACCCAAGGTTAGATATTTTCTGCAAAATTTATGAATACAAAAGTTGTCCACTATGTGATTAGGATATATTAAGTTTGAGGTGATGTTTGTAACTGCCAAAAATATTGGACCTTTATCCATCTTTTATTATACGGATCGACTCAAAAACACTTTCTGAGTGGATTAAACGATGTCCGTCCGTCCATCTGAGTGTTATGAATACAAAAGTTTGTCGTACCGGTGCACCGCGGTGTATTTTTTTTGCGTGTCGGTAGAGTTGTCAGGAGTTGTTATATACTTATAAAAAAGGGTTGAGATATAATGCGCTTAATTGTTACTGGTACATTTACATAGGTATCTTTCAAAAACATTAATAGTCTGAATTAGAGTTATATAGTTTAAATACCTGACAAAATGGGAAACAATTTAAATAACAGGTAAATGGTAAAAAAAACTATTGCGACATAGCCCTTTAAGATATGAGCAGGTATACTTCACCTTTTAAAAGGGGTTAGGATGTGGGTTTTTTAGGCTTCTAAAAGTGGTAATAAAAGATAAGAAATTGTAGTTTACATAATTGCAAGAAAGAGTATTTATAATAATGTTTCCACAATTATTATTCATTACAATTTGTGCAATGGCTAAGTACTGTTACAGAGATCTGGCAGATATTTATTTTCAACGAAATGATGTAGACGATTTAATTTTGCACATAGTGATCAACGACTTCTTTAAGAATTGTAACCTAGAAGATATTGAAATGCACAAAGGAAAAATAAATAATTTTGCATCGAATTTGAAAAAACGGTACATTGAATGCTCTCATAGCAAGGCAAAGATGTACAAACGTTACCAAGACTGGTTAATAAAGGAACTTATTTTTGAGAGTGCATCTACAACTGCCAACGAAACTGGACAAAGGGTCGACCAGCAAAACCAATTGACGGATGTAGTGGAAGATCTCGAAGGCGCAAGCTGGAGAATATCAATAAAGAAATATCTCATTTTCTCACCAAATTCAACCAACCCAATTCAACCAACTCAAAATAAAAAAAAATAAAATTGAAATAATTGAAAAAATAGTAGAAGCGAGCACAAGGCGCGCAAAGAGGATTTTGAAAAGCATTCCTACACCAATTGAAGATAAGAAATTTATGCCGGAAGAAGCGTTCGCCCTATTTTTGAATTTGAAATTGACCAGAAATCAATATAAGGAGTTGCGGAAGCGAACCAATGAAAATATTGTGGGATTTTTCCAGAGTATCGAGATTTAGTTTCTGCCAAAAAAGAATGCTTACCTTCACAATCTGCTATTAGTGTCACTTCAACATCAGCAGAAATAAAATTGCAAGATCTCCTTGAACATACTGCAGAACGATTGCTAAATACGCTTGATACTGATCATTTAAAAAAAAATTGGTAATGGCAGCATTACTTTAATTTCTAAATGGGGATGTGATGGATCCTCTGTTCAGAAACAATACAAGCAATCTAATGCCGAAAATTCATCAGATGCTAATTTATTTATGGTATCTTTCGTTCCATTGCGCTTAACAAAAAGGTATAGCGTCTTAGAGACTTCAACTAGTAGCGCAACAGAAATTGATATATGGAAAAATGAAATTCCTTCTTCAACAAAGTATTGCAGATCAATAAAATTTGCATTCAAAAAGGAAACCAAAGATGTCATAACTGAAGAAGTTCAAAAAATAAAAGATCAAATTAAGGAACTTCAACCAGTAATATTTAAATTTGATGATCAAGACATTGAAGTACATTTTAAAATGTGTCTCATAATGATTGATGGAAAAGTTGCACAAGCTTTAACTGGAACAAAGTCAACGTCAAGCTGCATTATATGCCAAAATACATCAAGTCAATTAAGCCAACCCCCACCAGAAGACGATAGTTTTAAGGAAGGAATTTGGAATGTCCCCTCTTCATGCTAGAATACGTTTCATGGACCATATTCTTAAATTGGGTTATGATTTGGAATTTGGTCCGTTAGGCGAAACAGTGAGAAAAAACAAAGAAAATGAAGAAAAAAGAAAGCAAAAAAAACAAATTCAACAAAAATATCTACAGCTAGGCCTCGTAATCGACCAACCAAAACAAGGGGAAGGAAACACAAATGATGGAAATACTGCAAGGAAATTTTTTTTTTCGATCCGGAAACTGCAGCATCTATCACAGGTGTAGATCATTAATTAATAAGACGATTTAAAATCATATTACAAGTTCTAGCATGCAGCAGAAAGATAAATGCAAAACAATTTGGAGAGTACGCCAATAAAACAGCTATACTTTATAATGAAAAATTCTCTTGGAGATATATGCCATCCGCAGTTCATAAAATTTTGTACCATGGGGAACAAATAATTCAAAAAAATATGCTACCAATAGGAGATCTATCCGAAGAAGCGCAAGGAAAAAGGAACAAAGACTACAGATTCTTTCGCGAGCACAACACAAGGAAAATGTCCAGATGTTGTACTAATGAAGACCTTATCACTATTTTGTTGTGCACTTCAGATCCATATATGTCCAACATTCGTCAAAAATGGAAAACTACCTCTATTGAATTAGACGAAGAAGCTAAACAACTTCTAGAAGGTGAAAATCAAGGCTATTTAGAAGAAATTTTTACTAAAATTGGTTGATTTAAAGTACTTTTTAATTACACTAACAATAAGTTACACTTTTTTATGTAGTTAAAAAATTTTCTTGATTTAAAAATTTATATATTTTGTAAATTTACAATAAAAATTTTTATATTTCAAAAATTTACCATAAAAATTGATATAGAAATATTTAAAAAGACAATGAAAAAAATTTTAACTAAAGCAAAAACATACGAGTTTTTCATTGAAATTTCTCTATCTTGAACCAATATAAGGTAACTTTTACGTTCGCTGCTTAATAAATTATATTTTAACTCGGGATCTTTCAAAAAAAAAAAAAAAAAAACCTTTGGCCCTTGTGCACATTAGGACTACTATGTTTACGGGGGCCAAAGTTTGGCATTTTCTGAAAAAATTAACTTAAAAAATTTTTAAAAAGTATTAGTTGTAAAATTAACTGAAAAAATAAGACATTATATTAAAAAAAACCTTTTTTTTACCTTTTACCACTTCACTTTTGTACTAAAATTCAACTACAAATGAAAATGTATATTTTACCCTCCGTAACTTTTTTTGTTTTCGGTCGAGAATTACGTTTTATAGCAAAACTGATAGGCTAAGGTCTCACCTACCAAACAGAAAAAACCGCATATTAAAATTCCAATCCAATCAAAAGTTATAGATTTTTGACCGCCTTCTCGTCAAATGGTCCACTGTGCGCCGGCGAAAATGCTGTATGCTACTTTCGTATTCCACACCATGACGAATTTGATGTGTGTGTCGTAGCTGCAAAGTCCAAAGTTACCCCTTTGAAGACGATATCCGTACACAGGCTGGAACTCCAAGTGGCGTTAATTGGTACCCGTTTGGCAGCGAAAATCCGAAGTGTGACACTTCTTCAATATACCGAAAGCATCTTCTGGTCCGATTTCAACAATGTCTCAAAATGGTTATCCATGGACCTCAAAAACTTCAAGGCGTTCGCTATGTATAGAGTCGGTGAAATATTAGAATATACTAATGTGACTCAATGGTATTGGGTCCCATCCAAATCAAACCCAGCTGATCTTGCAACGAAGGTCTGCTCAGCCGACGACGATGACCTAACTCCAAACCACCTGCTTCTTGGTGCTGCCGCCGATCTTCGACAGCGATGGCTTCAGACCCAGAAATTCGCGAATCACTTTTGGCGAAGGGGCCACTTAATTTCATACAGTAGCCACTTCACGTTGGAGATATAGTCATCATAGTAGATGATACGCTTCCCCGTAATAGTTGGCCCACAGGTGTTATAACTAAAATTGTTCCTGCGATAGACGGTCAAGTCCGCCGCGTCAAAGTCAAAACGAGTACCAGTACATACCAGAGACCAGCAGCAAAAATGTAAAGGATGGCAAGCTCGTGGATCCATAACTCGCTTACAAAGGGGGAATGTTACCGCCGCCACTGTTTATTTACTTCAAATTTTAGTATTGCATTTAGCTTTATTTTCTCATTATACCATTGTTCTTATATTTTCATTTCTTTATACTAGCAGATTCCAGCCCTCGGAATTCGAGCGCAAATTCTACGAAGTTTTATTTTTCATGAAATAAAGACCCTAAAAGTATGCTAATCAATTATAGCCAATTCATAAATCAACACAAAAAACAAACTCATTTTTATTACAAACACATTAACAAATTTAATAAACACACACATATCATTGTATAATTTTACGTATGTGTTAGTAGCAAGTTTAAATGCAATTTACTGAAAATAAAGGAAAAAATTTAAAAATCTATAAATCTGCAAATCGGCTGAAAAGAAACATCTTTCAAATAAAATACGTTTGGTCAAAATCGGAATAAAACGGTACAACAAAACATCAGTCACAAGAAATCGCCTAGCCTATTAATATTATAGAGACGTACATAGTTTAAATATTTCTATTAATTTACATTGCCTTAATAACGGTAGTGTCTAGTTTTTGTCTACACTTTAAATAGGGAGACAAACATAAAAACCACGCAGGTCGATTTGAGTGGTTAAAAAAATTGTTTTTAAGCGTACATCAAATGTAATAAAAATTGAAGCAAACAAAAAATTTGTTTTATTTAACCGAACTCAACATTTCTTAAAAAGAAAATGTACTCCAAATCAGCACGAGTTACTCTATCAGCGTGAAATTAAATGCATTAGAGATAATATTAAATACATTATTATTTATATCTGGATGAAATACAATTCGTCTAGTTTGTTAACTTTATGCTAAAATTATGTTACGTTACGTTACGGTTCTTGGTATAAATAATACAGATAGTAGTTAACTTTAGATAGAGATCAGCCCCATTGTGTAGTGTATAACCATATATATGCTTAGGTTTAAAAAAATCCTTTTAAGAATGATAATAGATACTATAAAATTACATAACGGCATATGTGTTGTAATATAAACAAGAGAAAACTTTAACAATATAATTATTACACACATATACACGTACAAATAATTGCTATAGTCATCTACAAGATTTAAAACTCCACAGGCAGTACTAAGCATATTAAGTGACAATCTGGCTAATAATTATTGCCATGTTATTATAGACAAAAAAAATAAAACAAATAAGTGACACATTTCCAAAGAACAAATATGACCATAAATGAAATAATGGCAGACAAATATAATATGATTTATAGAGAAAAATATTATATCGTTTTTAAATCGAAAAGAGCAAGATCTATTTTTTTTTTTCAATAATTAAGAAATGTTGGGCAATAATTTTAAATTATTTTAATAAAATTTAATGTTTAATGTATTATTTTGAATGGCTTTAAAGATTTTTCTACCAAAAACTTAAAACAAAAACTCGGAAAAAACGGAATATGAATTCCTGTGACGCAAAATAAGCAACATACAGCAAAAAGAAAATTAATTTGAGACCATATATTTTTTCACCAAAAATCAAATTTTATACGAAAAACAAGAAAGAGTGTTAAATTCGGCTGTGCCGAATCTTTGATACCCTCCACCTCGGTTTGAGTCTTGATAATAAATGTATATGAAAAAGTAAACAATTTGTTAAACTTAATACCAAATTATTTCAGCAAATTCTTTGGGTTGGTTTTCGTCTTTTCTGTTATTTCGGATTTATTTCGGTGTTTGCTTTTTGGTCATCGTGGTTGCTGATGGGCATGCATTTAGGTTATATACCTATATGCATGCGTTTCCGGTTATATGACATAACTTCTCTTTTAATTTAGTTGTTGCTAATTAAATAGCCCGCAAAGGTAATGGTTGTGTAGGGTGGCTATATGCATTAAATCGTGCTAATTGGAGATGGCTGTATAGTTTCTTTTAACTGGCGAAATATTTTTTCATTGCGGTCATGTAGGTCGGTTGGAGTAACAAATAATAACCAAAAAAAGCTCTCTCAACTTTTTTATTAAAACATTGCCATATTTGGAAAACATAGAGAATAAATTTATAATAATAAATAATTAAATTATGGATGCCAAACGCAAAAAACCAAATATCGCAAAAATTTTAAATAAAATAATTTGTGCTCTTTATTTTCTGAAAAACTTCAAATTTTCATCCAAAAAAAATTGTGAAAATTTTATATATAAATAACATTCTCATCAAATTGCGTTTATTTATGTAACAGTTTTTATGTTCGCAATTCTTAAATATCATTTGAAGTTTTCTAAAATTCATTGAATTTAAATTAATGTTTTCTGTAGTCCGATTCTGTAAATTTCAACGATCCGACAATCACAAAATATATAGACAGCTATTGTTGTTTGCACTAAGGATTAAGTGATTCACTAAGTACATACATCTTAACGACAGTCGACAAATCTATTTTTCTATTTATTTAAATTGTAAACGAGTGGCATCTCTGTCCAAATAAGCGAAAAACACAAAGAAGAATAGAAAAAACAAATTACTTCGTGTTTGAGAGGATGATTTTATCCTTATGTTTAATATCTTTATTTTTTTTACTAATATTTCTGTTTATTTATTTGGAAATGAAATGATGAATTGAATATGCTATTTAATTTTTTTATTTTTATAAAAAAGTTTTTTAATAAAAGCAAAATATTTTCACTATTTTATGATTTTTATTTATGTCTGACGACATTTCAACCTAAAAGTTTGAGTTTTTATCGATTGAATTAACAACACAAAAATGGTTGTCGTTTAGATAACAACAACAGCTGACTTTAACAATAGCGAATATCGTTTAAAAATTTTACTGATAATTTTGCTATTTTCTTTTTTTAACGATTCGACTATCGTTAAAAGAAGTTACTGAAAAGCTATTATGCCAATGCCAATATTTTTTTTTAAATGTAAACATTTTTTAAATGTTAACATATTTGGTGATTTTTTGGAATTTCAATTTGTGTTTAACGAATAAAATTTTTATATTAAAGATGTAATTGATGTCTTCTAAATTTAAAATTATTATTTCCGATGTTTTGATATGATTTTCTGAAATTCAATTAATATTTTATAATTTATAATTGGAAATTTTAATTCCAGTTTTAGAATTAATATTTTCTAAAATTTGAATGGAAAATTTAAAAAGTGCAATTTTGTATTTATGTGAATAATAATGCTTTAGTAATTATAAACAATTTTTAAAAATTAGATGTAATCGCAATCAGATATTTTGTAGGTAAAGCAGAATATTAATTCTATATAACTATGTAGAACTGTTTTGAAAGCAAAAAACTCATTGATGAACTCGGTAACTCTATTTTGTAAAGACAACAAAAAGTTAATATGCCAAACTTATGTTCATATTTGTAAAAGAATAATGAAAAAACGTATGAAATAAAAGACCAGCCCGTGTATACTTTTAACATTGTTCTGTATGATATCTAGTTGAAAATATTAACATTCATGTTAAAATAGAAATAACTATTGCAAAGCTTATTAGAACAAATAAAAATTGTGGCGCCATCTACTGTGGCATAGTCACGCTGAGCAAAATGAAGTGACACTCTGTTAATGCAAAAGAAATGTATTTTCCCCACAACAAAATATTGCAGAATTTTATGTAAATAAAATAATATACCGATTTATTTCTAACATGCAGTTATTATGGATATACATATATAGAATATATAGCATATATGTATATTTTTTGTATTATTTAATATGTTTATGTATGTATTTGTAAATATTACACACAAAAAATACAACATCAAACGTTATTTTTGTGTTTTTCTCTTTAAATAAATTTATACATAAAACTAGGTATTTTAGCATTATTTGCTTTAGATGCTGGTGAATTTTTACTCCCTTTATATTAACTCGTAGTGTCTGCTTGTCGAAAAAATTTTGGATCGATTTTAACCCCTTTCCCGTGACCCAATCGATCTGAAACTTTGCAGGCAGGCTCGTGGCAATGACAGAAATAATATAGTGAATTTTTTTTAGTGATGCCAAAACAATGGAAACTTTTAAATTTTTCTACCAGTGTTGATGAAAAAAATGCACAAAGGGTTAGTTTTTATTATATTATTACCACAACGACCACAAAAACAACAAGTCCAGCTATGACAACAATACAACATTTAGAATAACAACAAGAACAATATAGAAACGTCATATTTTTCATTTTTTTTAATTTTTCAGAGATTTCCCTGGACCTGTTCCACCGATTTCAATGATTTTTGAAATAGAAATCTTCCCATGAATTTGTTGAATCATTCTCAGTAAAAATGATCACCTTAGCTATCCTATTGAGGGCGTGATCGTGACAAGAACAACATAGAAAATTATATTTTTTCAAGACTTTTTTTTAGTTCTTTATTCAAATCTCGGGCCCTAATTGAGCGATTTGGACGATTTCAAATAGCAAACTTCTCAGGATGTTAATGAATCTGTTTTTATGTCAACGAGCACCATAGCTGCCCGATTGATGTCGTCATCGTGATTTCCACAGACGGACAGACGGACAGACGGCCATCGCTATATCAACTCCGGTTGTTATAAGGATCACAAACATATATATTTTATGGGGTCCAAATTTTTTTTTCTAATTATTACAAACAGAATGACAAACTTATATATACCCTCTGCACACTGGAGTGGAAGGTATAAAAATGAAGCATGCTAACAGACGTTGCATTCAAATAATTTCTATTATTTTTGTGGCCCTATTGAAAATTTATATTCATATTAATGCTATTTTTGAACAATACTTTGAAATTTTGGTATTAATGTTTAAATTTTTTTTTTTTTTTTTTTTAATTAAATCTAAATTAAATTTTGTAATTTTTTTTTTTAAATTTATATGGGGCCGCATAAAATTCGTTCGTGGGCCGCATTTGCTGATGGCTGATATATTACATTGTAAAACATACTTTTTACCGTGAATAGTTCATATGCCAGATGAATGTACTAGGTTAGTAGAGTAAAACCCCAAAGGGTCTGGTCCTGTGAGGTTACAGTAAAATTTTATGCCCATTTTAAGTTTTCATTTTTTGGCCAACACTGTTTGGAATAAGACGTAAAAGTTCTTCCGATCTAAATTCTGAATTCTGGTGTCCCCAACTAAATTCCAAGATACATTCCTTCATATCGTCATTTCAATCCTTTTTTTGAAGAAATATCAAAAAATACCTTAGAACATGCGTTTAAAAGAATAAAATATTCCGTTAATATCGCACCTTAAATACAAAAGTGACACAACTCAAAATTTTCCAAAATTGACTTTTTTCCATAAATTAATTCACAGTACACATTTCTAGCTACTGCAAAAATGTATTTCTCATAACTATCTTCTTTAACAGGAAAAATGCCGTTATATCTGGGGCACAACTTGAGATAATATCACTAGTCAAATGAAAAAATTTCAGTCAGAGAGTCAAACTCAAAATTATATTTTATATCCAAAAACACAATATATATTAAAAAAAATTATATCAAAACTTTCCTCAAAATGGACATTTTTCATAATAGAACTAAATTTTTTTAAATAATACAATAATTTTTACATATACAGTTTTTTGCCTCTCCTGAATATTTGAAAATTTTGAGTTGTGTCACTTTTGTATTTAAGGTGCGATATGTTCTTTACCAAATATAATTTCCTCAATAGTTCAACTAATGATGAATTAGCTGCTTGGATCGCTGTCAAGACAGTAATTGAGGCTTTTTGGGCAAAAATCGTTCACCAATGTTCTAGTCGAAAATATGTTAATAGCATTTTCCAAAATTAATGTAAATATGTTTTTAAAAATCCACTGGTACATCAAATGGACTTTTTTAGTCACTGTATCAGACGAGCAAGGCGAGCGTTAACTTCAAGTCGATATGCCTTTTGAAATTAAGTAATAGTATTGACTGTTTTAGCAGTAAATTTACTTTTTAAATATAAAAAAATTACAGATATAAGTGAAAAAAGTCGCTAGGAGCCATACTTGGAGAATATGTATGATAATAAGAAAACGAACGATCCCAGTTGAATATTATTCGTAATTCAGATACCGATAATGGTAATGAATAAGATTAATTAATAATTACTTCGTTATTGAAAAAATTGTAATTTGTTTCGATAACAACATAAAAAAATATCTGTAAGTTAATAAGCGGAACATTATAATGCTTGAAATTTCTTAGTTTCAACTTTTCAACCCTTTTTAAAGTACTTTTTTTTTATGGTTCCCTATGAAGAAATAATATATTTTTAAATACTATTTTTTTTAATTTACCTTCTTTTAAAAAAAATTAACTTTTTTAATCAAGCACTTTTTCTTTAAAATTACATTTTCGTAAAGTAACTTTTTTAAAGTACCTTTTGTTAAAAAGTAAATTTTCTTGGAAAAAAAAACATTTTGAAATATGTACCTCTTCTTAAAAAGTAAATTTTCGTAAGAAGTTATCTTTTCTTAAAAATTGCCTTTTCCTAAAAAGTACATTTTTTTTAAAAAGTACAATTTTTTTAAAAGTCTTTTTTAAGTAAGGTTTTTCAAAAAAAATATATTTTTAAACACGGAAATGTTTTTTACAAATATACCTTTTTTAAAAATATGTACTTTCTATATTTTTTTTTTTAAATATATTTTTTTAAAAAGTACCATTATATTAAATAAACTTCTCTTACAGGTTGTCTTGGCTAAATTTGTGAATACAAACATTTCTAGCAACAATATTTACGTTAATAATGTTAGCAACAATGTTGGTACTTAATTCAAAAATTCATAAGTATGGTTCTCCTATAACTTTTGTTACCTCATATTAAGGTCTGTTAAGTTATTATTTAATGTTAGGCAGTATAAAAATAGAACATACTTTTAGGGCTCAGCAAAAAATTAGAAATATATTTATCTTACGAAATTTAATAGGCAAAGCGATTTTTTGTGACCGATGTAAGTTTCACAGTTTTATCCCGATTTTGACAAAAAATTTATCATTTGAAAGGTATTTCTTTTCAGCTGTTACCCAGATTTACAGATTTTCATCGTCTGGAATATTTTTTTTGGAGGTATGATCGAATACATAAAATTATAGAATGCTATGTGTGTGTTCATTAAATTCATTTAAAATGAGTTGAATTTTGAAGCATATATTTAGGGTCTTTATTAAATGAAAAATAAAATTTCCTAGAATTTGCACTCGAATTTCGAGTGCTGGAATCTGCTAGTTTTTATAAAGTCCCAAAAATATGATGCATTTTTATATAGCATAACATTAAAAGTTAACTTAACATACCTTAACAAAAGGTGAAAAAAGTTTTAGAATTATAGAATTATGTAAACAGTTAAACGAGTGATAGATTCTTCTTTTTGCTACAAATATTAATGGACTTATATATTCTTCTGAAAGGAATTGTAATGTTGCTTCTGTATTATATTTTTTCTATACACATAAAAGTAATTTAACTCTTTTATATAATTTTTTATATCCATATGCTACTTTTAAATAATTAGCTTATCCTAGTCTCTAGCTTTGTTCATTCAAATCTTTAACTACTTATTTATGTTATTTTCATTATCTATAATATTAATAGACAAGGCGATTTATTGTGACCAATGTAAGTTTAAAGGTATTTATTTTTAGCTGTACCCAGATTTACAGATTTTCATCGTCTGGAATATTTTTTTGGAGTTACTAACACATAAATAAAATTATAAAGTGTTATATGAGGGTTTATTAAATTTGTTAATGTGTTTGTGTTAATGCGTTGAGTTTTTTCTTCATTTAAAATGAGTTGAATTGTGAAGCATACCTTTAGGGTCTTTATTAAATGAAAACATAAAATTTCCTAGAATTTGCACTCGAATTTCGAGTACTGGAATCTGCTAGCTATTATCATTATTTTTTTTCTTTTTTTTGAAAATCCCATAAATTTCTACTTAATATTATATTGGTTTTCTAAATAAAACCGCAATTTTTAATTATATTTCTTATTATGTTTAAACAAAACATAGTTGTGGTATTAAGGTACAACAACAACAACAATAAAGCTTTTTAACTTACATTCTTACAAATTGTTTATTTCACAAGTATTCTTCTCTTTTATTATAGAAGTGTAAATAAAAAATATATATATATATTTTCCATAACGCATACAAAAACAAAAACCTTGAAAGTTTTCCTTTATTTTAACTTGAACAAAAGCCTACTCAGTTTTTAAGATCTTCTATCGCAAAGAAGCGCAACACTACATTATAAGAAAAAAAAAATACAATATTAAAACAAAACCTGATTAAAATCCATCAACAATACTTGGCATTCTTTATGTTTCTGTTGTTTTGTGGTATTTTTCGAAAACATACTTTAGATTTCATGTCATTGTTCTGAAATGTGAAGAGGAGAGAAAAAAATTTAATGTAAAAAAAATTATTTTTAAAGAAAGAAAACAAAGGCTTCATTTAAGAAGAAGGACTAGTTTTCTGAAGAATATATTAATGAAGAATTTTACGGAAATTATTGAGAAGTCATTATAAGGTGCTATTAACAACAATAAAAAATGTATAATAATTTTTAGAAATTTTCTTTTACTGTTCCATTTATTGTACATAAAATTTTGAATTTTTATAACGGCTTTTTAAATCAGTTTGGAAGAAACTTCATTCGGCTGAAAATCTAATGAAATAGTTTTCTTTTTTCTTAACTTTTATAGCCTACATTGGTTTTAAGCCATTAAAAAACAACCTTTTTATAATATTATAAAACAAAATTTTTGAGGAATATAAAAAGTAATTTTTTTAAAGCCAAAGTTCCAAATCTTATGCATCAATCGTGTTTTAAGCCCTATAGTAAAGTTTTGTGTCACTAACTAAGTGTTCTGCTGAGATAAGTAAACTCATGATTTCCTTCGCACCACTCACTTATCTAGTAGATTTCATCCATTTGCAGTCTATTGTCCAGTGGATCGCACAACAAATTACCGCGAAAATTCGTTTCTTAGCCGCACAAATCGCAGCTGGAATAAACTTCCCGCTGAGGTCATTCCTGTCAATTACAATATAGATAAATTTAAGGCAAATAACACAAATACTACTCCCTCTATCCTCCTAACCATAACATATTTTACTGATATCAACACAGTGCACCAATTAATAGCGGACATCCACCGAGGGTTGGTGTATATATATAAAAAAAAAAAAACAGAGAAAATCATATTTTTGCAAGAGTTTGTTTTTACATTTTCATTCCAATCTCGGGACTTATTGAACGGATTTTCCCGATTTTATATATCAACCTTCTCAGGAGGAAGCACAAATTTTCACTCAGTCATTGTGACTTTCACAGACGGACAGACGGACATCGATACAATAACACCGCTTGTTATAAGGATAAAAAAAAATATATTTTTTAAGTTATTACAAACGGAAGGACAAACTTATATGTACTCTTTGCATACAGGTGTAGAGGGTATAAAAAAGTAAATTTTCTTTAAAAAAGTATATTTCTTAAAGTACATTTAAATAAAGTACATGTAAATATCAAAATTTGTTAAAATATGCGAATAAATGAAGAATATTTAATTGAAAAAATTAAAGTACATTTCTCAAAGAAGTATATATTCTTAAAAAAGTAACTTTCTTTAAAAAGGTACATTTTCTTAAAAAAGTACTTTTTCTTAAAGAAGTTATTTTTTTTTTTCAAAAAGTACATTTCCCAAATAAAAAATTATTTTTTTTAAAATAAATTTTCTTAACACATAACATTTTCTTAATAAAATGATTTTTTTTTTACTTAGAAGTTTTCTCAAAAATAAACTTTCTGAAAAAATAATCTTTTCTAAAAAAAAGTATCTTCTCTAAAAAAGTATATTTTCTTAAAAAAAACTACCTTTGTCTTAAAAAAGTAAGAAGTAATTTTTCTTAAAATACTGTTTCTAGAAAATAACTTTTTTTAAAAATATTTTCTTCAAAATCTAAATTTTCTTTATAAAGTTCATTTTCTTACAAATGAACATTTTCTTAAAAAAGGTCATTTTCTTAAAAAAAGTTTACAAATACCTTTTTATAAAAAAGTATCTTCACCTATAAAGTAAAATTTCTTAAAAAAGTACTTTCTCTTAAAATAGTGTTCTTTCTTAAGGAAATTCCTTACTGGACTGCGTTTCAAAGCATACTTCAGAATATATATTTGTACAGCGCTATCTAGTTACTAATAGAAAATATGTTTTTCTTTTTAAATACCTTAAAGTATACTAAATGTAGTAAAATATTAACTTAGCAGAATGTTTACATAAAATGAGAAATGACAAAGAATTAGTCAGAAAAAAATGCTTGCAAAAATTCAATGTAGTTTTTATGCATTTCAAAATGTCTGGAATCATTATGTAAATGCTTTGGAAAAATTCTAAATTCAAATAAATATTTTTTTGTTAACCTCCTCAAAAACGACCTCCCAAAAAATAACACAAAGTGAAACTTTAGCTAAAATGTTATTTGATTAAAACACACAAAAAAACACTCTCTATCTAAACAAGAAAATTTTAAATTAAATTACAAACAACAGCGAAACACTAGAAAAACTCCACTTCATGTAAAAATTTAATTTTTTTTGGACAAAAACTATGAAGTGCAGCAATATATAAAATAATAATAATAAAAAAAAATCATTTTTATGGCATGAATTTTTATTTAATTTCACACAACGTCAAGAGTGTCAACAAAAAATGTCATTATGATTATACTTTTTTTTTGGTTTTGATACAATCATGGTGTGAAAGAAGTTTAAAAACTTTTTTATTTCGGGCTTTAAAGTATGCAATATAAATATGTTTTCTATTTTTTATATAAATACTTACTTAAACGAATTGTTTTGAACAAGTATAATAAATTTAAGACTAGACAAATTTTAAGTTTAATATTACTGGTAAACTTAAAAAATATATCTAATAAAATTTTTAGATAACTTCTTAAATTGTCTAGACTAACTAGACGTTGTTCTTGTTATATGCACGTAGTGTAAAATTTCGCTTACTAATAAAATACATAAACCAAAATAATGCACTTAGTTTTAATTACCCCTAAGATTTTAATAATTTATTTCTTAATCTTAAACTATATTCTATTATTGTATTTGCCCTTAAGCTTTTAAATGGTTTAATATGGGAAACAACTATAATATTAAGATATGATTTACGGTTTTTTTTTTCATTTAAAAATTTAACTTTGGTGTCTTTTTTATTCCCAAAAATATCTACTAGATTTATATATCTATAATATTAATAAGCAAGACGATTTTTAATGACCACTTCTAGGCTTTTAGTTATCAACCGATTTTGGCAAAAAATATACCATTTGAAAGGTATTTCTTTGAATATGTGCACTATCTGGTACATTTTTTTTTTTTTTGGAGTAACAAACATTTAAAGTTGCTACTAATACATATTCAAATAAAAAATTATACAATGATGTGTGTGTGTGTTTATGAATTGGCTAAAATTTATTAGCATACCTTTAGGCTCTTGTAAAATTATTTATTAACAAACTCATTTATATATACAATGAAATTCAATAAATTTTATTTAAGAATTCATGTTAAGTGAATTTTATTTGAATATTCATAAATTTTTTATATATCTGACACAAGCATTAACCGCCTAAGTCGAAAATCATGCTTTCGAGAAGGAAAAAATTTTTGTAACTATTCACATTAGGATCTGATTGTCTCGTGCAAAGTGTCAATTCTTTCCATTTTATAGTACACCAGTTATATCATATTATATATTTACTTTGCGTGGGCGGTGCCACGTCAACTGCTCCGATCACTCCCATTTTCTCTCTGACCACTCACATTAATATCTGATGAACTCGTACAAATTTGTGTTTTTTTTTTCAATTTGAAAAAAATACATGTGAAACTTGGGATCCCCCTTAGTTCTTTAAGAAAATATGAAGCTGGTATGTAGCTTTTCAATTTATAGCCCTAAAAATATGTTTAAGTTTTACAGCTTAACGGCAGTCATTAAAACACAAAATTTATAGAATCAGCACATTATGGTTTTTGTATTATATTATTTTTATAACTTTTATCTACTTGTGTTAAGTTGTGTTAAGCTAACATATAAATATAAGCGAAAGAAAAATAACAAGTAAGAAAATTATAGTCGGTCTAGACCGACTATACGATACCCTTTACCATGCGTTTAGAGACCCTATCTCTTAGGCCCAACTAACTGGATATAGAAAATAAGCATAAACCGAATTTTTATTAATTTTTTTGGCTGCAGATATAAAAAATGGACCGATCCTGATCGTGTTTGGTAAAGTTGTAACGTCGCAAAATACAACGTACATATCTAATACGTACTACCACTACCCATACTTAATCGTTCATACACATTAACAACACGAATACTAACTGAACCTATACCAACCACATTACACTTAAACACCATCTGTTTGATTCTCATTTAGTCAATATATTAGTTTAGATAAGTAAACAAGGTTGGTATAGGCAAAGGGTGTCAAGTCGAGTTAATGACAAGACTCTGGGTTAAGTCTAGTTGGTGACAAGACCCTATGTCGGAACAATCTGCCACCACGTAGATATATCCAAGGACATATTTTGTACTGACGATCGACCTCGGTCGTCATCAAAAAATCTTACTCCAGCAACTTTTGTTGACTGCTCCCGCTACTCCAGCAACTTCTGTTGACTGCTCTCGCTACTCCAGCAACTTCTGTTGACTGCTCCCGCTACTCCAGCAACTTCTGTTGACTGCTCTCGCTACTCCAGCAATCTTCGGTTGACTGCTCTCGCTAATTCTTCTCTTCTGCTTCCAGGTCGGCGATTGCCATCAACCTACCCTTGCCGAGCAGCCAAATCAACCGACAACTAAGCGAAACAACCGAGCTACCATCATAACCGATCTGTGTCGAGCAGCCAAATCAGCCAGCAATTAAGCGAAGCAACCGAGCTACCATCCCAAACGATATGTACCGAGCAGCCACGCCAGCCGACAATTCAACCACCGAGCTATCATCGCAACCGATTACTCCCGATTAAACAGCCGATCTACCGATATAACCGACGGCTACCGATTGAAATACCAAGCTACCAATACAACCGATTGCTACCGATTGAAATACCAAGCTACCAATACAACCGATTGCTACCGATTGAATAACCGAGTTACCAATACAACCGATTGCTACCGATTATATAACCGACTCACAACAACCGATCTACCGATACAGCCGATGTGTACCGATTGAATAACCGAATTAACAATACAACCGACTACCACCGATTAAGTAGTCGACCTACCGATGCAGCCGATCTGCAACTACCGATTCGCAACTACAACCGATTGCTACCAGCAGCCGATTTACCGATACAACGAACGGCCGCCGATTAAGTGATCAATTCACCAACACAACCGATTGCCGCCGATTACGCAGCCGACTTACCGATACAATCAACTACAGTCGAAATTGTCGATCTACGGATAAACAACCATTTCGACCACCGATAAGAAGCCTAGAGGGTCCGAATAAGAGACGAAGAGCCATTCGCCAGTGTGTCATTATTTACGATATTTATATACATATATAAATTACACAATAAAATTTAGTTTGTTATATTCAATCCTAGAGAAGGAAAAACAACTGTCTTATTATTTAAGGTTTTGAGGGTCCTTGAATAGACCCTGGACGCGACTAGCTACCCCAGCAGCAAGACAAAACACTCGTTACAAAGTCTCTTGTATTTTGCAAAAATATACACAAACAAAATTTGAGAAGTATTAGTGCAATATTTTTGTTTTTTGATAGATTTAAGTGAAGTTCGGGAAGCAGCTCTATATGGGGCTAATGATAAAGAGTTGTCCCATAGGGATCATTTTGGACTACTCATTAATGAATGTAATAAACGCATACAAACGCAATTTGAGTAAGATCTATATGACATTTGGATCTTATGGTAATTTATGTCGATTTAATAGGGGTCATTTGTATGGGGGCTAGGTCTGCATATGGACCGATTCTCACCGATTTCAACAGCGTTCATCATTTGGCCGATAAAAGCTTATATACAAAATTTCATCAAAATATATTCATATTTGCGACCTGCAGTTTGATTACAAGGTTTACATGGACACACAGACGGACGGACGGACGGACATCGTTAAATCGCATCAGATAGTGATTCTGATTCGATCTGTATAATAAAAGATGGGTCTAGGTCAAATATTTTTGGTAGTTACAAACAGCAGCACAAAGTCATTATACCCAAACCACATAGTGGTATAGGGTATAAAAATTACATACCCTGAGGGTAAAACAAAAAATTAAAATGTCATACATTTTTTCTTAGACAAATCTTTTTTTCAATTTTTGGTAAGATTAGAGTAGATTGATTGTTATACTGCTTAACATGATATTTTAACTTAACAGACCTTAACAGAAGGTGAGAAAAGTAATAGAATAACGACATGTAACTTAACATCGCCTGTGCATTTATTAGACAAGGGAACAAAATTGACTGGAACTTAATGGCAATTTTTTTTTTACTAATTTGAGGTCGCTGATTTTAAATCTAATCTCCATTTTTCTTCATCTGTTCGCATTTTTAAGTTAAAGGTACTAATTAATATTTAGTTACTAATTTAATATTTTTAACTTAAAAAAAAATTGTTCTGACTATGGTGAACCGTTTTCAAGTTATTCCAATTTATGTAGTGGAAGTGCCTTAATTTTGGATATCGGTACATCGCGAAATGTCGAGCTGATAGAAAAAGCCAAGTACATCCCAAATAACCTTAAAAAACTTTCAGTTCCTAATCATTAAAAACCTTCTTCCCTTGTTTTATTGATGGTTTCAAATAAGAGAATATTTTAATCGCCCTGTAAGGAATCATGAACTGCCTAAAATTTATAAGCATACCTTTAGGCCTTTATAAAATTATTAACTAACAAACTCATTTATATTTCTTCTGCGTATTCATTAAATATTTATAATGAAATTTAATAAATTTTATATAAAAATTCGCAATTAAATGAATTTTATTTTTTATATATATAGATTAAAAAAACATTAAAAGAAAAAAATTGTGTGGAAAAAATTAAATATCCTAGAATTTGCATTCGAATTTCGAGTGCTTGGATCTGCTAGTGTGCTTAATTGTATAACAAAGTTTAGAAACTTATGAGTTTTATTTAAGTTTAAGTCGTAATGTGCCTAAAAAAGCAATATAAAATGTATGAACCTATATTTAAGATGTCAAAAAAGTGTTTTGCATATTTCGATAGATGATCCTCTAATCAGTCAAAATATGACGAGGGCCTTTTTATATTAAGGCAGTGATATGTAACTGCATGTTCTGCGGAAATTTAACAATGTGAATCCTCTTTATAAAAGTATAGTTTTTTATACTGGGATTACCTCTATATACCGATACTTAAAATTATTTCACAAAAAATTTTTATAGATTATTAATATGATGTCAAAAATTTACTTTTTCTATAAATCCGGGGGGCAGTAAAACTTAAAATAATACAATAAAATTTTATATACAGATTAGCTATACATACCATTTGGCCCCTTTTTTTTTATCATTGAGTCTTTCAAAAATGTAAAAAAAATTTTTACCCATAAAAAACAAATTCTCATTTCATTTAATTTCATTCCATTCAAACTCTCTTTTGATCTTTATATACTGGAGTGTATAATAATGTCAATATTAGCATTTGTTTTTTTTTTTTTTTTTTTTTGTTCTAACAAATCTAATGCTGCAAAAGACTATCATCATTATAACGGGTGATTTTTTTGAGGTTAGGATTTTCATGCATTAGTATTTGACAGATCACGTGGGATTTCAGACATGGTGTCAAAGAGAAAGATGCTCAGTATGCTTTGACATTTCATCATGAATAGACTTACTAACGAGCAACGCTTGCAAATCATTGAATTTTATTACCAAAATCAGTGTTCGGTTCGAAATGTGTTTCGCGCTTTACGTCCGATTTATGGTCTACATAATCAACCAAGTGAGCAAACAATTAATGCGATTGTGACCAAGTTTCGCACTCAGTTTACTTTATTGGACATTAAACCAACCACACGAATGCGTACAGTGCGTACAGAAGAGAATATTGCGTCTGTTTCTGAGAGTGTTACTGAAGACCGTGAAATGTCGATTCGTCGCCGTTCGCAGCAATTGGGTTTGTGTTATTCGACCACATGGAAGATTTTACGCAAAGATCTTGGTGTAAAACCGTATAAAATACAGCTCGTGCAAGAACTGAAGCCGAACGATCTGCCACAACGTCTAATTTTCAGTGAATGGGCCCTAGAAAAGTTGGCAGAAAATCCGCTTTTTTATCGACAAATTTTGTTCAGCGATGAGGCTCATTTCTGGTTGAATGGCTTCGTAAATAAGCAAAATTGCCGTATTTGGAGTGAAGAGCAACCAGAAGCCGTTCAAGAACTGCCCATGCATCCCGAAAAATGCACTGTTTGGTGTGGTTTGTACGCTGGTGGAATCATTGGACCGTATTTTTTCAAAGATGCTGTTGGACGCAACGTTACGGTGAATGGCGATCGCTATCGTTCGATGCTAACAAACTTTTTGTTGCCAAAAATGGAAGAACTGAACTTGGTTGACATGTGGTTTCAACAAGATGGCGCTACATGCCACACAGCTCGCGATTCTATGGCCATTTTGAGGGAAAACTTCGGAGAACAATTCATCTCAAGAAATGGACCGGTAAGTTGGCCACCAAGATCATGCGATTTGACGCCTTTAGACAATTTTTTGTGGGGCTACGTCAAGTCTAAAGTCTACAGAAATAAGCCAGCAACTATTCCAGCTTTGGAAGACAACATTTCCGAAGAAATTCGGGCTATTCCGGCCGAAATGCTTGAAAAAGTTGCCCAAAATTGGACTTTCCGAATGGACCACCTAAGACGCAGCCGCGGTCAACATTTAAATGAAATTATCTTCAAAAAGTAAATGTCATGGACCAATCTAACGTTTCAAATAAAGAACCGATGAGATTTTGCAAATTTTATGCGTTTTTTTTTTAAAAAAAGTTATCAAGCTCTTAAAAAATCACCCGTTATTATAGATACAAGTAACATTATACACACAGGCTTAGGCATAAATACTCACACGCAGATACTCAACACACACTAGTGGATATTACTATCGTAGATCCTGTTAAGTTGTTTGGAAAATAAGGATTTGTTGTTTATATTTGTACGACATACTCATATGGAATTGAGAGTGTGAGTGTGAGTGTGTAAGCAAAAAGCTTTTGTCACTTGTTTAGTTACGATAAAGATTATATTTGCAGCTGTGAGTGGTTAGTGAGTAACCGAGTGTACGACTGTGATAGTAAATATAATATTTTACAAGATTGAGAATGGGATAGTGTAAGCGAGTACGTATGTTAATGTCTGCATATAAAGAAATATGGCCTTAAATATTTTCGTAGCTAAATGTAGTAGTAAATGTGTGCGTCTTCATATATACACTTTATTAAATAATAGTGTTATTAAGTTCTTGTTTTTCAAACGACCGTTGTTATTGTTATTATTAAGCCAAAGTCTAATAACTTGTTATTGTACATGGTATAAACAAAATACTTAACGATATTACAATAAATATTTACATAAATTTTTCTATTTAATACAAATAATTGCTTTTTTTAGTTCTTTCATTTCAATCACCAATGGTACTTATATTTTGTTGTGGAGTAAACATATAGAAAACTACGCAGTTGGAATTTGTTGTCTTAGAATGAGTTAAGAAATGTTATACATATCGGAGTGCCTCCGGCAAATGTCAGCAATTAAGGTCTTATAAGACTTTTTAGCTTTAAAAAAGATATGCAAGTCAACAGGGATAATGGAAGGCCTCAGGAAGTTTTTAAATTGGTTATAAACTATCTAACTATCTAACGAGTACTTTTATATCGCATTCTTGGGAAGCCAATAAATTTATGTTTAGTTAAACTCATGTCTTTTAACTTTAAAATTAAAAATTTTAAAATTCATAATTGTTCAGAGATGGAAATTGAACTAAACTTAAACAAAATTTAATTGTTTAATTGTTTATGGAATTAAGAAATGTTAAAAGTTGATCACAAAAAATTTTTTTTTATTTCAAAGTTTTGAATTTTTCATACAAATTTTAAACGTTTCGTTGCGCTTCATTTCACAAAAAAAAGACCATTAATCTATACTAGCAGATTCCAGCCCTCGAAATTCGAGTGCAAGTTCTAGGAAATTTTATTTTTTCATTAAATAAAGACCCTAAACGTATGCTAATAAATTATAGCCAATTCACAAATCAACACAAAAACACAAACTAATTTTTATTACAAACACATTAACAAATTTAATAAACACACACATAGCATTGTCTAATTTTATGTATTTGTTAGTAGCAACTTTAAATGCAATTTACTCAAAATAAAGGAAAAAAATTTAAAAATCTGTAAATCTGCAAAACGGCTAAAAAGAAATACCTTTCAAATAATATACGTTTGGTCAAAATCGGGATAAAACGGTAGAACAAAACATTGGTCACAAAAAATCGCCCAGCCTATTAATATTATAGATTTAGTTTCAATAAAATTATTCGTATTATTCGTTCCACTTTATATCACGCGAATTATAATAAAACATCTACAACATCTAAATTGCATAACAAACTAAAACAACAGCCTTGTTTAAAAAAAAAATATCTCAATAGTTTAGGTGACACATCGAGGGTTTATATTCAAAAAGTGCTATCTGCTTTAACAAAATTTTTGGGGAGAGCGAGGAAGAATAATTTATTTATTAGTGCTAAAAGTACTCATCGACAATATCTATTCAGAATTAATCCTACTATTGACGTTGAAAATTAAAATGATTATTATAGATAACAGTTATCTTAGAGAATAGTTCAAAACCAAACATAAATTATATTGTAAATTGCATATAGCACCTTTTGAATATAAACCCTCGTATATTTATTGCAATTATTCATTGCTCCAAATTGACAATATTTAATTATTCGTTAAATTATTTATTTAAAATTATTCGACTAATCCATTCGATGATTTTTTGAATCTTAAAAAATAATTTGTAATCGGTGTAAATTTATTCGTTAATCGAGTTAATCGTTAAACTTGATTCGAATATTCGAATGAATTTTTTTTCTAGCTACCAGCTTTCTTAGAAAAATAAATTTATAATTGATATATTTAATGGTTTAAATGGTTTAAATTATTCGATTATTCAAGTGGATAACCAGTAACTATTAACACACTCAAAAGCAGTATTGTTAAAAATTTGATTTTAAACAATTTAACAATTTCGAAATAATTTTTTTTAAATCACTCGATTTATTATTTGCTTAAAGTTGCTTTATTAATCAAATATTTCGATTAAAACAAGAGAATTAGTTAAAAATTATTTTTTAATCGATTAATTAATTATTGGGTTAAACTAACTCCATTAAGCAATTGGAGATTTTTGGACTTGAAAAAATTATTAAATCTTTTTAATCGATTAATAGATGTAAGTTATTCGAATTACACTTGGCTTGAATTTTTCACTAACCTTTTTCTATTAATCGATTAAATTTTTATCAAATGTATACTCAACTGGTGTCTTCCTTATATAAACCCAAATTTTTTAAATTCATTTTTATTCCAATTATTCTATATTTGAAATTTTGTAATTCAATATTACTCGGGTAATTATTTGTCCAATGATTCTCTGTTAATCAAATAAATATTTTTTTTAAATTTTAAATTACTCGAGTAATTATCCGTATATAATTGCTGACATAAATTTATTACGATTATGCATTTGCTGAAATTTCCAATTTTTAATTACTTGATAAGTTATTCGAATATTCGTACTGAAAAAAACATTTTTTCGCAGGAAATTTTACGTCTAAATTTGCACGAATAATCGAATGACGATTTTTTGAGTTAATTAAAATTTGCAACTATATATTACTCGAGAAATTCTACGAATATTTTCTGAGTGGATTTAATCACAGCATTGTTTAACAAATATCTTCTAATCGATTAATCGGTATAATTTTATTTACTGCGAAATTTTGCATTTTAAATTACCCAAGTAATTATAAAATTGAATAAATTTTTTTCGATTGGATTTGATAACTAACTAAAACAACAGCTCTGTTTAAAAAATATCTTAATTGTTTGGTCGACATATGTTTATTCGATCTATTCATTATTTCAAATGGACAATATAAATAATCGTTTAAATTCTATGTTTAAAATTATTCGATTAATCGATTTGAAGATTTTTCGAATATTCAAAAATAAATTTTAATCGGTATAAATCATAACATGATATTTTAAAAAACTCGAGTAAATATTCGTTTAACTTTATTCGTTTGTTAAGAAAAGCAATTTATAATGGTTACTCGAGGCATGATACCTTAAAATACTCGAATAATATTCATTTAAAATTATTCGATTAATCAAGTGGAGCTAATTAACTTACGACTTATGGATATAATTAATTATAACTAGAGGTATTCCAATTTTTTTTAATTACTCGAGAAAATTATTTGCCTAAAGTTAATCAAATCGAGTGGTTAACCACCAACTTATTAACGTATTGAAAAAAAAACAGCATTAGTTAAAATTTATTTTTAATCGGTTAAACAATATGCTAAAATTTAAAAAAAAATAATTATTCGTTTAAACTTGTTCGTTTAATAAATATGGATATAAATTTCTTCGATATACACGTGGCTTGAATTTTGCACTAACAAGCTTCTATTAATCGATTAAAGTTGTTGCGAGTGGATACTCAACTCGAATTTTTTAAATTTATTTTTAGTCTATTAGTCTGCATAACTCTATTCGAATTATATGTTATTTGAAATTCGTAATTCAATATTAGTCGAGTAATTATTTGTCCAATAATCATCTATTAATCAAATAAAGATTTTTCCAGTTAATTAATACTTTACTAAACACGTCTACTTACAAAACTTATTATTTCACTATTATTTCAAAATGTAATTTTTGATCAACTAAACGTTGGTACGCTAGCGGCGAGTTTACAAATACTCAAGGTGACCAAATAATATATTCTGGAAGGCAAAATGACACCGATCCTCATATATATGTTCCTTTGCAGACGAGTCCGCAACTGCCTTATCAGCTGGTCACCTGTTTCTGAACGCATTGTAACAGCGCGTCTTAACACCAATATCGGGAAAATCACAATTGTAGAATGCTAAGCCCCCACTGGCGTAGCAGACGTACTATCAAAGAGAGGTTTTATGACGAATTGAATACAGAATACTCCTCGAAACGACATTCTAATGTTAATGGGAGATTTTAACGCTCGTATCGGTAGTGACAACGAAGGTCTCCAGCATATTATGGGAAATCATAGCCCCGGCAACCGCACAGAAAATGGAGAACTTTTGTGGACATCTGCGCAAAGTATGATCTAGTTATCGATGGCTCATACTTCCCTCCAAACTACATCATCAAATCGCCTGGAGATCACGCGACTCCTGCGCCATTATCGAGGGGCAGATTGACCACATCTGCATTAGTAAGAAATTGTATAAACTTCTGCAGGCCGTAAGGGTAAAACGTAGTGCCGACATAGCATCAGATCACTTCTTAGTAATAGCTCAGACTAAAAAAATTGCAGGATCCAACAACTCACACCACTCGAAGAAAACATAACGTTAAGATTCTCAGCGTCGAACAGAACAGGAATAATTTTACGTCAAAAATCGTAGAGGAAAGAACGAGGGTCGAAATGCCGCCCAACCAAGAAAAGAACATAAACTAACAGTGGACATCAATCAAAACAATGCTGCATAGCACAGCCGACGAGATTGTTGGCTTCACCAAACACGAAGTAAAAGAATGGTTAACTCCCACTTTCTGGAATCTGGTCAAAGAAAGGCGAGTGGTAAATATTCATTTGGTGAGTACCTTAGACCCTGTTAAAAAGAAGGAGCTTAGTGCGAAGCTTAAAACGCTTGTGAAGCAAGTAAAACTTCAACCCAGAAACGATAAACGTAGCTTTACGAATAACCTCGCCGCAGAGGGGGAAACCGCCAGCAGAATTGGGGATATGAAAACAGTCTTTGATGTTATAAGACGGACAAAAACGGCAGGATTCTAACAACTTCAGAAGAACAGCTAGACCGTTGGCGAGAGAACTTCGGAGAAATGTTAAACCAATGCGATAACTAAAATACAATAGGGGACGAAAGCTTATTTCCCAACGCACCTCCTCTCCATCTATATCTATAGCAACGCCCGAAAAATACGAAATTACACAAGCAATAACGCAACTGAAAAACGTTAAAGCAGCAGGGATCGATAACCTACCAGCTGAACTCTACAAAACGTGCCCAGAAGTTTTTGCAGATATATTGCACCCGTTATTTATGGAAATATGGCAAACTGAGAGTATGCCCCAGGAATGGAAGGAAAGCTTAATGTAAAAATTCCGAAAAAAGGAGACCTAAAGGAATGCTACAACTGGCGCGGCATTACACTGACTCCGGCTGTCAGCAAAATATTTAATAAGATCCTGCTCAATCGGATTATCACCCCCGATATACAGCAATTAAGGAAATAACAAGCTGGATTTCGACCTAATAGGTCTTGTATCGACCATATTAACAGCCTCAGGTTGATTATAGAGCAATGCAATGAATACAACTCAACGTTATACCTGACATTCATCGATTTTGAATAGGCTTTCGATGCGATAAACCGTAAAGCCATATGGTCGGCATTGAAGAATAAAGGAGTACCACCAAAAATAACAAATTTAATCAAGCGCAAGGGCTGTTCATAGCGGCAGTACGAGAGAATCATTTAATTCTCTTACCGTATTCAAACAGGGCTGCCCATTATGGCCTATATTGTTCGCCACCACACTAGACGCAATACCTCACAAAATAACGGGCGTCAAGAGAGGTATAAGCTGGGGAAACAACCAACATCTCGAAGACCTTACTACGCAGATGACATCGTCCTATTTGCATCTAGGAAAGAACACATGCAAGACAATCTCGTCTCAACAGCTGCAAAAGTCGGCCTGCGCATAAATATAAACAAAACCAAGACCTGAAAACGTCGACAAATTTTGCTATCTGGGCAGCATCATAGCGGCTGACGGAGGTGCCTTAGCAGACGTGGAAAGTCGAATAACTAAGGCTAGAAGTGTCTTTCACCAGCTATACAATGCACATTAGGTTAAATAACCCCTTTTCCCTTGCGAAACTCAAATTTAGAAAATTCAACTTTTAATTTTTTTTCAATGCCATCATGTAGAGAATACTTTAAAATAATAGAAACGTCACTTTGTTTTTGTAAAATGCAACACAGCGTTTGAGAGCAGCCAAGCAAATTCAAACTTCTTACCCGTGTTTAGAAAGCTGTGTGCGCAGCCAGCTTTTTTTTTTATCGGTTCAAGTGTTGTTTTTTATCCTTTCGGAATTAAATCAAGGAAAGTTCGAAATGGAAATCCAAAATATGGGTGACTATCTATGTTCTTGTTAAAAAAAGTGACTTTTCATTTGTTTGAAAGGAATGGCGACTTCTTTTCATAACCTCAATTTTTTTTTTTCATTGGAAGCTTTGACTTCATGTAAGCATTTTAAATTTCGGCTCAGTTCGGCCAACCAAATGTGAACAGAAATTAATAAATTAGGATGTAATTAGTATAACTAAGCTTACTTGAAGCCGCCGTTTTTAGCCGTTTTTAAGGAATAGCGTTTCTTCAGATTACTTTGCTGTAACGAAAAGTGAATTGTTCGACGTTTGGCTATAGCAATGTTCGCAAAACAAGAAAGTTGCTGCAGTTATGGATTACGCAGTAAATAAAATTGGTCCCCAGAATATTTCCGAAGACGACGTGAATTTATTGCGAGAAAAAACGCGCCTTTTTTGCAAGAAAGTATGAAAAATATGCAAAACAGTTTGAAAAAAAAGCTGAAACTTTCAGACTAGAAAACAGCGTTTGGCTAAGCGAAGAATTTAAATTTGAATTTAATAGGGCAGTCGTAGAAGCTGTTTTTGTAGCTGTCGGTCGCCCAAAAGTTCCGTTTTGCAACAAAAGTGAGCTTGGGAAATGTAAAGAGGCATCAGAGCTTTCAAATTCAACGAATCACGAAACGAATTTACTATTGCATGCAGCAGCAACATCGGCTCGGAAACGAGGGAATATTGATATGGCAGAAATTTTAAAAGAAAGCCTGGCGAGCCCTCAAAATTAAAAAACAAATGCAATGAAGACAATAAGACGCCAATTCCACTTTCTGCGGATGAGGTCTTAGCTGTTTTGTTGGAAAATAATTTCACGAAGGACCACTACAATGCGATTCGCCGTGAAAGTAAATCGAGAAACTGCGACATTTATCCGTACTATAACGCAGTTGCAGCCGCTAAATCGAAATGTCGACCAGATAACATAATTGTTAGCGAAACCATGGATAGCGTCCCGTTGAAATCGTTGATCGCACATACTTCGAACAGAATTGTTGAAATTCAAAAAAATTTATTTGAATCTGTTATGTCAAAAGAAAAAAGCAATTTTGTTAAATGTGAATTCATACTAAGTTATGGCTTCGACAGCAGCACTGGACAGTCCCAATTCAAGCAAACTTTCAATGAGCCAAGTATAATATAACGACGCATCGCTTCTTGCAACCACGTTTATTCCTTTGAGAATTATGTTGCCATGTGGATTGCCTCTGTGGAATAAGTGTGCGGCGCACTCTGTATGATTTGGCCGACCAATAAAACTGGAATATGTAAAAGAAACGAATGATTCTGTTCTCTGTTCTCTGATTCTCTGGTTGAAAAACCAGATTGACGCTCTCGAATCCTTAGTTAAAGTGCTTGGCGGAAAAGAAACTATAGAAATCTCCATTAAATTGTGCTTAACGCTTATTGATGGTAAGGTGTTGAACATATTGACAGGAACTTCAAGTCAAGCTTGTCCTGTATTCTGTGCTAAATCAAAAGACTTTCTAAGTGTAAGAGATTATACTAGCGAAAAATTTCAGGAAAAACAGTCAAATTTTCAGTACGGAAAAGTCCTTTGCACTATTGGATTCGATTTCTCGAATTTATTTTGCATTTGGGCCACAAATTGGAAGTTCCAAAATGACAGATAGGAGGAGATGAAGACAACAGGGAAGTAGCAAAAAGGAAACAAAAAATTCAGAGCGCTTTGTAGAAGGAACTACGGCTTCGGGTAGACATGCCGAAAACTGTAGGCTTCGGCAGCACAAATGATGGCAACACGACGCGTCGAGCTTTCACGAACTATGAAGTTTTATCCGAAATTACTGGCGCCAACCAGAACTTCATTTTACGGTTCAAAACCATTTTAATATGTTTATCAAGTCAGTTTCCATCCGATTCGGATAAATTTCAAGCATTTTGCTTCGCCACAGCTGAACTGCTACAAAAGATTTACCCTCGGCTACCAATGACGCCCACCGTACATAAAGTACTGAACATAACATAAAATGAAATAAAAAACAAGTAAGAAAATTATAGTCGGTCTAGACCGACTATACGATACCCTATATCATGCGTTTAGAGACCCTATCTCTAAGGCCCAACTAACTGGATATAGAAAATAAGCATAAACCAAATTTTAGTGGGATTTTTATTAATTTTTTCGGCTGTAGATATGAAAAAGTTCATACCGTATGAAATATCTGTATGGGGACTAGGCCAAAAAATGGACCGATCCTGACCATGTTTGGCAAAGTCTTTTGTATTTTGCAAAAATATATACAAACAAAATTTGAGAAGAATCAGTGCAATATTTTTGTTTTTTGATAGATTTAAGTGAAGATCGGGAAGCAGCTCTATATGGGGCCTATGACTAAGAGTTGTTCAATAGGGATCATTTTTGGACTACTGATTAATGGATGTAATAAATACATACAAACCCAATTTGACTAAGATTCGTATGATAATTTGGATCTTATGGCAATATATGTTGATTTCATAGGGGTCATTTGTATGGGGGCTAGGTCTGAACATTTACCGATTCTCACCAATTTCAACAGTGTTCATCCCATGGCCGGTAAAAGATAAAATGCCAAATTTCATCAAAATATATTCATATTTGCGACCTGCAGTTTGATTACAAACTTTACATGGACACACAGACGGACGGACGGACGGACGGACGGACGGACATCGTTAAATCGAATCACATAGTGATTCTGATTCGATCGGTGTAGTAAAAGATGGGTCTAGGTCAAATGTTTCTGGTAGTTACAAACAGCAGCACAAAGTCATTATACCCAAACCACATAGTGGTATAGGGTATAAAAAGTCACAAAAAGTCTGCATCACCATTGTTAAATTTTTTTTTTTTTAATTTTGTTGCGTTATATCTTTTTTGCCGATTGTTGCAAGTTTAGGTGTAAAAAACGTAATATTTTGATTGCTATTAATTTCGCAAGGATAAAGTAGTCATTTAACCTAATGTGCAATGTCTGGAAATCGCACGAACTCTCTCCGATGACCAAAGTACACGTATGTAATGCATGAGTTAAATCTGTATTGCTGTATGGTTCAGAGACATGTCTTGTCACCACAAAAATCAAACGCAAGCTACAAACCTTTAACAATAGATACTTGCGAAACATCTTTAGAATATGGTGGCCTCAAATAATTACTAACGAATATCTGCTCCAACTTACACATCAAGATGACATTAATACCCAAATACGACGGCAAAAACTGACGAAATCTGCCATGCAACAATTGAATGGAATCCACAAGGTACCCAACGACGCGGACGACCAAAAACTACATGGAGGAGGACAGTGCAAAGTGAAACCGGCAAATCTTTCAATGAATTACGTTCTCTAGCAATTAATAGACAACAATGGAGATTCCATGTAAATAGCCTATGTTCCTGATGGAATACGACAATAAATCATAATAAACAAAGAAATACTAATGGTATTGTCCTTATTATAAAGGAAATTTGAGAAATCGTTCTGATGGGAATATATTTTTCGACCTAGTCCCCATATAAAAATAGCACCCAATACCAACTTTTTCATATCTACAAGCCACAAATTAATAAAAAAAAACCCACTCAAATTTGGTTTAAGCTCTTTTTCTATATCCAATTAGTTGGATATGGAACATTTTCTCTAAACGACTTATATAGGGTATCGTATAGTCAGTCTAGACCGACTATGAATTGCTTACTTGTTAGACCCTCCACACCTCAGCGGCAGAGGGTATATATATAGGTTTCTCATTCCGTTTGTAACGCATCAAAAAACTAATTTCCGACCCCATCAAGTATAAATATTCTTTTTATCCTTATCACAATCATCCGTCCGTCCGTCTGTCCGTCTGTCTGTTGAAATCACGCTCATTCACAAAAAAAAAACATTTAACTGGGTAAGGTTACAATAATATCATTTGCCATAATTCCCAGCAGGTTGGTATTGAAAATGGGCTAAAGCGGGCATCATTGTGGTTAGATACGAGCAAAAATATGTAGATACCCCTAAAGAAAACATAAAACCATAAAAACATAATTGTGTTTGTTGTAATATTTTAGTGGTTGAACATAATAGTTGCACAACAACATTCGCGGTTCAAAAAGCAACAAAAAAATTATGCAATCATACCAGCAAACATAATTACCATGAGCTATGTTAGTAGTATTGCCACATATTTATTTTAACGTTATCACGTTATAATAAAAAAATCGCCAATATGAAAGAAGAAATGAAAACGAAAAATGGAAAATGCAAATTTAAAAATGGAAAATGAAAAATGGAAAATGAAAAATAGAAAACGAAAAATGGAAAATGAAATATGAAAAATGGAAAATGAAAAATGGAAAATAGAAAATGGAGAATCGAAATTAGAAAATGAAAAATAGAAAATGAAAAGAAAATGGAAAATACAAAATGAAAAATGAAGAATGGAAAATGAAAAATGAAAAATGAAAAAGGAAAAATTAAAAATGAAAAATAGAAAATGAAAAATGGAGAATTGAAAATGAAAAATGGAAAATGGAAAATAAAAAATTTGAAATGAATACTGGAAAATAAAAAATTGAAAATGAAAAAAGAAAAAAGAAAAAAGAAAATTGAAAATTGAAAAATGGAGAATGGAATATGAAAAATGGAAAAAAAGACATGGAAAATAAAAATTGGAAAATAGAATTTGAAAAATGAAAAACGGAAAATGAAAAATGAAAAATGGAAAATGAAAAATGGAAAATTTAAAATGGAAAATGGAAAATGGAAAATGAAAATTTAAAAATGAAAAACTAATAATAAGACGAGAAAAATGAAAAATGAAAAATTAAAAGTGAAAAATGAAAGATTAAAAATGAACAAGTAAGAAAATTATAGTCGGTCTAGACCGACTATACGATACGCTATACCATGCGTTTAGAAACTCTATCTCTTAGGCCCAACTAACTGGACATAGAAAATAAGCAAAAACCAAATTTGAGTGGGATTTTTGTTAATTTTTTTTGGCTGCAGATATGAAAAGTTCATATCGGATGATATATCTATATGGGGACTAGGTCCAAAAATGGACCGATCCTGATCATGTTTGGTAAAGTCTCTTTTATTTTGCAAAAATATATACAAACAAAATTTGAGAAGAATCTGTGCAATATTTTTGTTTTTAATAGATTTAAGTGAAGATCGGGAAGCAGCTCTATATGGGGCCAAAGGGACCATTTTTAGACTACTCATTAATGGATGTAATGAATGCATACAGACCCAATTTGAGTAAGATCTATGTGACAATTTGGATCTTATGGCAATTTATGTCGATTTCATAGGGGTAATTTGTATGGGGGCTAGGTCTGAACATAGACTGATTCTCACCAATTTCAATAGCGTTCATCCCATGGCCGATAAAAGATTACATACCAAATTTCATCAAAATATATTCATATTTGCGACCTGCAGTTTGATTACAAGGTTTACATGGACACATAGACGGACGGACGGACGGACATTGTTAAATCAACTCAGAAAGTGATTCTGATTCGATCGGTATAATTAAAGATGGGTCTAGGTCAAATATTTTTGGTTGTTACAAACAGCAGCACAAAGTCATTATACCCAAACCACATAGTGGTATAGGGTATGAAAATGAAAATTGAAAATTCAAAATTGAAAAATTTAAAACTAAAAATGAAAAACGAAAAATGAAAAATGTAAAATGAAAAATAAAAATTTAAAAATGAAAAATGAAAAATGAAAAATGAAAAATGGAAAATGAAAAACGAAAAATGAAAATGGAAATGAAAAATGAAAAATGGAATTAGAAAATGAAAAATGAAAAAAGAAAAACGAAAAATGAAAGATTAAAAATGGATAATGAAAAATGATAATTGAAAAGTAAAAAACTAAACATGAAAAACGACAAATTAAAGATGAAAAATGGAAAATAGAAATGGAAAAATGAAAAATTGAAAAAGAAAAAGTAAAAATGATAAATGGAATTTGGAATATGAAATTTGAAAAATTAAAAATTGGAAAGCGAAAATGGAAAATTGAAAATGGAAAATGAAAAATGATAATTGAAAAGTTACAAATGAAAAATGGAAAATCAAAAATTAAAAATTAAAAACCAAAAACTAAAAACTAAAAATTAAAAATTAAAAAATAAATATTAAAAATTAAAAATTAAAAATTAAAAATTAAAAATTAAAAATTAAAAATTAAAAATTAAAAATTAAAAATTAAAAATTAAAAATTAAAAATTAAAAATTAAAAATTAAAAATTAAAAATTAAAAATTAAAAATTAAAAATTAAAAATTAAAAATTAAAAATTAAAAATTAAAAATTAAAAATTAAAAATTAAAAATTAAAAATTAAAAATTAAAAATTAAAAATTGAAAATTAAAAATTAAAAATTAAAAATTAAAAATTAAAAATTAAAAATTAAAAATTAAAAATTAAAAATTAAAAATTAAAAATTTAAAATTAAAAATTAAAAATTAAAAATAAAAAATTAAAAATTAAAAATTAAAAATTAAAAATTAAAAATTAAAAATTAAAAATTAAAAATTAAAAATTAAAAATTAAAAATTAAAAATTAAAAATTAAAAATTAAAAATTAAAAATTAAAAATTAAAAATTAAAAATTAAAAATTAAAAATTAAAAATTAAAAATTAAAAATTAAAAATTAAAAATTAAAAATTAAAAATTAAAAATTAAAAATTAAAAATTAAAAATTAAAAATTAAAAATTAAAAATTAAAAATTAAAAATTAAAAATTAAAAATTAAAAATTAAAAATTAAAAATTAAAAATTAAAAATTAAAAATTAAAAATTAAAAATTAAAAATTAAAAATTAAAAATTAAAAATTAAAAATTAAAAATTAAAAATTAAAAATTAAAAATTAAAAATTAAAAATTAAAAATTAAAAATTAAAAATTAAAAATTAGAAATTAAAAATTAAAAATTAAAAATTAAAAATTAAAAATTAAAAATTAAAAATTAAAAATTAAAAATTAAAAATTAAAAATTAAAAATTAAAAATTAAAAATTAAAAATTAAAAATTAAAAATTAAAAATTAAAAATTAAAAATTAAAAATTAAAAATTAAAAATTAAAAATTAAAAATTAAAAATTAAAAATTAAAAATTAAAAATTAAAAATTAAAAATTAAAAATTAAAAATTAAAAATTAAAAATTAAAAATTAAAAATTAAAAATTAAAAATTAAAAATTAAAAATTAAAAATTAAAAATTAAAAATTAAAAATTAAAAATTAAAAATTAAAAATTAAAAATTAAAAATTAAAAATTAAAAATTAAAAATTAAAAATTAAAAATTAAATGATTAAAAATTAAAAATTAAAAATTAAAAATTAAAAATTAAAAATTACAAATTACAAATTACAAATTAAAAATTAAAAATTAAAAATTAAAAATTAAAAATTAAAAATTAAAAATTAAATATTAAATATTAAAAATTAAAAATTAAAAATTAAAAATTAAAAATAAAAAATTAAAAATTAAAAATTAAAAATTAAAAATTAAAAATTAAAAATTAAAAATTAAAAATTAAAAATAAAAAATTAAAAATTAAAAATTAAAAATTAAAAATTAAAAATTAAAAATTAAAAATTAAAAATTAAAAATTAAAAATTAAAAATAAAAAATTAAAAATTAAAAATTAAAAATTAAAAATTAAAAATTAAAAATTAAAAATTAAAAATTAAAAATTAAAAATTAAAAATTAAAAATTAAAAATTAAAAATTAAAAATTAAAAATTAAAAATTAAAAATTAAAAATTAAAAATTAAAAATTAAAAATTAAAAATTAAAAATTAAAAATTAAAAATAAAAAATTAAAAATTAAAAATTAAAAATTAAAAATTAAAAATTAAAAATTAAAAATTAAAAATTAAAAATTAAAAATTAAAAATTAAAGATTAAAAATTAAAAATTAAAAATTAAAAATTAAAAATTAAAAATTAAAAAATTAAAAATTAAAAATTAAAAATTAAAAATTAAAAATTAAAAATTAAAAATTAAAAATTAAAAATTAAAAATTAAATGATTAAAAATTAAAAATTAAAAATTAAAAATATAAATGAAAATAAAAATTAAAAATTACTAGCTAATTCAGATAAAAATATTTTAAAATTTGCCAAGAATCAGTTGTTTTTTTTTTTGTTTGAATTGTTATGTATTATCCCAAAACTTTCTTATAGGGATCAAACTTAGGGTGTTGTAATGCTGGATGTATTATATAATGAATTTCATTAGGGGTTTTCTTCTCTAGTAAAAGAAAAATAATGCCATTTTTCAAGTAGTAACGAATTCTTTCTAAAGAAGACATGATCATTGTTTTTTATAAAAAGAAATTATAATAGAAACAGGTCAACAAGAAAACCAATAACTTTAAATTTAATTGGTATTCGAAATTTAAATTTCAGTACCGCCAACAGTTTTAAAGTGGTAGCCGTACCCAATATTGGTTGTAATATTGACTTTAAGATGCAAGTGGAGGGTATCAAAGATTCGGCCCAGCCGAATTTAACACTCTTACTTGTTTTAATTTTCGATTGTGGCAACTCTGAGTTATGGATATTTCAATCAATTTGTACTTTGATTTATGGCCTAAGAAATTATTTCCATTTTATGAACGAAACCTTTAGATATTTTGTAATTTACAATGAAATGTGACTCATTTATAATCGTATGGGATTCAACACGCTTATTCATTTGCTTATAGTTATACATAAGAACTTTGAACTCTATGGTATTTATTATTAATCCTAAATATATACTCGTACCATACACAATCTAATCAACATGTACGTATTAGTGTTTATTTTTGGTGAGCTTTTAAGTAAGCGTGCTTGTGTGTGTGTGTTTGTTGGTGTATGTGCGTTTTAAAATAATTTGCTGCTGTTCAATTTTGTTCTCTGGGCGTTACTTTCATTTTGGGCTCTTTTGTTTTGCTCACATATTTACTTATACATACATACATCAATATACATGTTCGAAGAGTGAACAAAAAAGCAACAAAAAAGCCATAAGTGTTATTTTAAGATTTATGGTCATGTATTTTTTGTTCATTTATTTGTTGTCCTTAATGTTGGTGGTGGTGGTAGTGTTGTTGTTAAATTATGGCTTTTCTACGTTTTTCATGTATTTATACTTTTACTTGTATTTATACGTTTATCTTGCATGCTAGACACGTATTTACTTCGTTACGTTTTATATTTGTGTGTTGTATTGTGCACATGTCACCAAAAAGATGAGCTCCGCATGTTATTAAGTATTGAAATATTTTGTTAAAAACTTAATTTATCGTTTATCGTTTGTCAAGGAAACTTCTTAACATAATAATATTATTAAAATTAAATTAATAAATTCTTCTTTAAATAAATGAGGAGAGGTAATTTGGAAAATTTAACCAAGAAGGTTAATCTGGACGTCAAATATATACTAATTATTTAACTTTTTTTTGTGTTGGTAAAAGGAAATAAAAATTTGCTAATACTTTGAACTGAATATTTTTTAACCGGTTAAAAGAAAAATCAAAAATGGACCACCCTCCATTACACCGTGAGATAATCTTACTTTTTTATTGGACTTGAACAAGACCAAATACACATGAAAGTAGAGATCATATATAGTACAACTGCGTTCTGCATTCTCTGATTTTTTTCCTTTGTAAAAGGCTTTAAAATTTTAATTGTATAAAAATTTCTAAAAATTTGTTTAAATTTTTTACCCATCATGTTATGTCAATATCGATATCAAATGAAGGAGGGTAATCTCTGTAAATGAAAAAAAATTGTTTCAATTTTTGATTTTATACCCCTATTTTTAAAATTTTTTAATACCTAAAACTTTGGTATCTTCTAAAAAGGAGATAAGATAATAAAAAAAATGGAAAACTGAGTGCAAAGTTTTACTACACACGATCTCTAGTTTCATGTGTATATGATCGTGTTCAAGTCCAACAAGTAGTGTCCAATATTTTTCTAACCTTGATTGCTTTAGCGTTCAAAGGCTTCTTTATTTTAGACTAATGATATGATTTTTTGTTAAGGTTTAATTAATTAAGCTATAGGAACAAAACTTAAGTGTCTATTGGAAGTATTCAAGGATATGAAAGGATGTAGTTTTCAAAGGAAAATATTTAAAATTTTTCGTCCTAAAAAATTAAACCAAAATTTGTTTAATTTCTTGAGATTGTCCTCTTTCGTTTCACACCCATATTGACATAAACTGGTGCGTAAAAATATTTAAATAAATTTTTCGAAATTTTTATATCCTTAAAATTTTAAAGGAATTTTAAAAAGAAAACAATCGGAAAATGAAAAACTGAGAACACTGTTTTACTATATATGATTTCTACTTTTATGTGTCGTGGGGGGATGATAGTTTGGTGCAAAATTATATAGATTATGTCTAGTTATTATCAACTTCAATACAGATTACTAAATACAATAAAATATTAAAAAACATTTTCTTTCGCATAAAAAATTGTTTCTTCAATATTTCTTTAAACCTTTAAACTTTTAACCTCAAATTTGAATACGATGTCGTTGGAGGGTATACACGATTCAGTACAACCATAGTTGATTTTTTTCCTAAAAGTTTTTAAACTTTATCCGTCCCTAAAATTAAAATTAAGTTAATTAATTTTTGGGAAATACAAATTTGAATATCACATATTTAGATGAAGTGTGTAAAACTTCCAGTATAGTTAAACCTCCAAGGGTTTGGCGCTCTCAGGGCAAAATTTTATGACCTTTCAAATTTTTTTCTTATCTTGATGTTTGTCTGCTTAGTTTTTCAGCTATAAATAGCTTTAACAAATCAAGTTGGACTAATTTTATCGAATGAAATCTTTAAATAATCTAACCCATAAAAACAAAGTTTTTATTAAAACTCTTTCTTTCCTCATGCATATGAGTTTTGAATACCTCCATGACTGCGTGACTGTGTGTGACTATCTTAAAATTAATCTTTGTCCACAATAAGTTTATGGACAAAGTTTCAGCTCCATCGGATGAGGAAAAATAGGGTTTTAATCTCTCAGTGACTGTGCGTAACTATGTCAAAGTTAATCTCTGTTTCACAGCAAGTGTATGGATCAAGTTTCGATCGGATGAGGGGATATGACATTTAGATCACTCCGTGACTGTTCGTGACTACCCCAAAATTAATCTGTAGTCACGATGAGACTATGGGCCAAGTTTCAGATCAATTGGAAAAGGGGGAATGGAGGCCACCCATGGCAGACAAACATACAGACAGACAGACAGACATAGAGTATGAGTTAAAAGAAAGAGTTTAAAAATGTTCATATTTCACACTTTTTATAAATTTTTTTTTAAATAACATAATGTAATCATGGCGTATGATTATTGTTTTTAAGTAGAGTAGAAGAGATGTATACGCATAAGTGATATTTTTACTACTAAATCGAACATACACAGTATTTTTATCTCTACTTTTAAATGAATATATTAATAACAATTATTTATTTAGCCCTTACCTACAATTTCGTTGAAGAATGGAATAAGAAATCTTCAAGGGTTCTTGAGTTATGCTGAAAAACTAAGCAAACTAACATCATGGTCATAAAAAAAGTTTGGCCTGCTAACGTCAAACCCTTTGGAGATTTTAATATATCGGCCTAGAACCCTGACTTGGAATTTTTCATTTTTCATTTTCCATTTTTCCATTTTCCACATTTAATTTTTCATTTTCCGTTTTCCATTTTTCATTTTTCTTTTTCCGTTTTTCATTTTTATATTTTCATATTTCGTTTTTATATTTTCATTTTTCATTTTCCATATTCCACTTTCCATTTTTCATATTTCAGTTTTAATTTTTAATGTTTCATTTTCCATTTCCCATTTTTAATTTTACATTTTTTATTTTTCATTTTCCATTTTTCACTTACCATTTTTCATTTTCCATTTATCATTTATCATTTTTCATTTTCCATTTTCCATTTTCCAATTTTCGTTTTTCATTTTTAATTTTCCATGTTCCATTTTTAATTTTTTGTTTTCCGTTTTCCATTTTTCATTTTTCATTTTCCCATTTTAATTTTCCATTTTTGTTTTATTTTTCATTTTTTATTTTCCATATTCCATTTCCCATTTTTAATTTTTCCTTTTTTTATTTTTCATTTTTCATTTTCCATTTTTCACTTACCATTTTTCATTTTCCATTTTCCATTTATCATTTTTCATTTTCCATTTTCCAATTTTCGTTTTTCATTTTTAATTTTCCATTTTCCATTTTTAATTTTTTGTTTTCCGTTTTCCATTTTTCATTTTTCATTTTTCATTTTCCATTTTCCCATTTTATTTTCCATTTTTAATTTTTCATTTTGCATTTTTCATTTTCCATTTTCCATTTTTCAATTTTCATTTTTCATTTTTCGTTTTTCATTTTTCATTTTTCATGTTCCATTTTCATTTCTCATTTTCCATTTTTAATTTTCCATTTTCCACTTTTCATTTTCCATTTTTCATTTTCATTTTTCATTTTTCATTTTCCATTTCTCATTTTCCCTTTTCCATTTTCGATTTTCAATTTTTCATTTTCCATTTTTCATATGGTAAATATTTCATTTTTAATTTTTCAATTTCCATTTATCATTTATCAATTTTCAATTTTGATTTTTATTTTTTTATTTTCCATTTTTAATTTTTCGTTTTCCGTTTTCCGTTTTCATTTCATTTTCCATTTTCCATTTTTCCATTTTTCAATTTTAATTTTTCATTTTCCGTTTTTTCTTTTTCATTTCACATATTCCATTTTCTATTTTTTAATTTTCCATTTTCCACTTTTCATTTTCCATTTTTCAATTTTCCATTTTTCATTTTCCATTTTTCATGTTCCATTTTCCATTTCTCATTTTCAATTTTTAATTCTCATTTCGCATTTTCCATTTTCGATTTTCAATTTTTCATTTTTCATTTTCCATATTTCATTTTTCATTTCCCATTTTTCATTTTTCATTTTTCATTTTTAATTTTTCAATTTTCATTTCTAATTTTTCAATTTTCAGTTTTCAATTTTCATTTTTAATTTTTCAATTTCCATTTTTCATTTATAAATTTTCAATTTTCAATTTTTCATTTTTCATTTTCCATATTTAATTTTTCGTTTTCCATTTTTAATTTTAAAATTTTCATTTTCCATTTTTCAATTTCCATTTTTCAATTTTCAATTTTCATTTTCCATTTATCATTTTTAATTTTTCAATTTTCCATTTCCATTTTCCATTATTCATTTTTCAATTTTCATTTTACAATTTTCATTTTCCATTTTCCATTTTTCAATTTCATTTTCCATTTTCCATTTTCCATTTTTCATTTTGCAATTTTCTTTTTCCATTTTTCATTTTGCAATTTTCATTTTCCATTATCCATTTTCCATTTTCTATTTTTCATATTTCAGTTTTCGTTTTCCATTTTCCACTCTCCATTTTCGATTTCTCAATTTTGATTTTCAATATTCCATTTTTCATTTTTCAATTTTCATTTTCCTTTTTTCAATTTCATTTTTCATTTTCCATTCTCCATTTTTCATTTTCTATTTTCCATTTTACATTTTTCATTTTCCATTTTCAGTTTTTCATTTTCCATTTTGCATTTTCCATATTCCATTTTCCATATTCCATTCTCCATTCTCCATTCTCCATTTTTCAATTTCTATTTTCCATTTTTCATTTTCCATTTTTCATTTTTCAATTTTCTTTTCTCGTTTTCCATTTTCCAATTTTCATTTTCTATTTTGCATTTTACATTTTTCATTTTCCATTTTCAGTTTTGCATTTTCCATTTTGCATTTTCCATTTTCCATTTTCCATTTTCCATTTTCCATTTTCCATTTTCCATATTCCATTCTCCATTTTTCAATTTCTATTTTCCATTTTTCATTTTTCATTTTTCAATTTTCTTTTCTCGTTTTCCATTTTTCATTTTCCAATTTTCATTTTCTATTCTCCATTTTTCATTTTCTATTTTACATTTTCCATTTTCCGTTTTTTATTTTCCATTTTTCATTTTCCATTCTCCATTTTTCAATTGCATTTTCCATTTTTCATTTTCCATTTTTCGTTTTCATTTTTTCTTTCATATTGGCGATTTTTATTATTATAGCGTGATAACGATAAAAAAATATGTGGCAATACTACTAACATGAGCTATGTTATTGTGTTCTAAAAAATTGAAAACGCAAAATAGAAAATTAAAAATGAAAATTGTAAAATGAAAATTGAAAAATGGCTAATGGAAATTGAAAATTGAAAATTGAAAATTGAAAAATGGAAAATGCAAAATGGAAAATGGAAAATGAAAATTGAAAATTGAAAATTGAAAATTTAAAATTGAAAAATGGAAAATGAAAATTGAAATATTAAAAATGAAAATGGAAAATGGAAAAGTGGAAAATTAAAAATGGAAAATGGAAAATGAAAAATTGAAATTGAACAATGGAAAATGAACATTGAACAAGTAGGACAATTATAGTCTGTCTAGACCGACTATACGATACCCTATACCATGCGTTTAGAGACCCAATCTCTTAGGCCCAACTAATTGGATATTGAAAATAAGCATAAACCAAATTTGTGCAATATTTAATATTAAAAATTAAAAAATTTAAAAATTAAAAATTAAGAATTAAAAATTAAATACATATTAAAAACTAAAAATTAAATATTAAAAGTTTAAATTTCTATATATAGTTTCTTATCTGTTATTATTTTTTTTTTTTTTTTGATTAAATGTAATACAGGTAAAAATAAAATATAATTCAGATAAAAATATTTTAAAATTAGGTTATTTTTAATAATAATAGTTTTTAGCCAAGAATCATTTGAATTTTGGTATTCGGAATTAATGTTTCAGTATCGGCAAAAGTTTAAAAGTGGTAGCCGTAATATAGATTTTAAGACTAAGGTGGAGGGTATCAAAAAATTCGGTACAGCCGAATTTAACACTCTTACTTGTTTTTTTCATATTTTTCTTCCCTACATGTACACTGAAAAAAAAGACAAAATTTTATCTTAAATAAAATGTCTTAAAATTCTTTTCAATATGATATTTTTTTGCTAATTTGAAAGAATATCAAAAATTCTACTTCAGCCTTAAAGTAATAAGTGAAAAAAATCACTTTCACATTTCTCGTCTAAATACATATATTTCATTTTGTAAAGTAATAATTTGAATTTTAAACTTAAGACTTACACTGATTTTTCTAAGTGTTTTTTTAATTCACAGCTGCAAACTATTTTTTAAACGGAATCACACGTTGGACAACAACAAAATCTTCATTGAATATCTCGGACATTAGGGCGTACCAACAAAGCTTACGAAAGTGTTGTTGCTTTGCGCGTTGGTGTAACCAAGAAAAACCAACAAAAAAACGAAAAAGACCAAATTGTTCGTGTATTTCGTATCGCTTGGTGCTGAGTACTGTGTGTGCCTATCCTTCAGTAATTTTACGAAGATAAAAGTGCATTGCGTGCATAGGGCTTGGGCACCATTGCTTTAAAATAATAGTTATACATTTTCTATCATGTTTCGTATGCTTAATATAAACTCAAAAAAAATTTTGTAAAATTTGCCATAACTCTGAAAACTAACCACAAACAAAAGCAGCACCACCGACTATGCGCATTCCATTAATGCTCATAATGTGGTCGACTATATAAGAAGAAAACCAGGGTCAGTGAAAGACACATCTGATCCCTACACCACATTCCGCACGCTCATCACCGAATATATGGCGTATATCTACTATCATATGGGAAACCCATCGAAAAGCCAAGGAAGTAACAACTGTATGGAATTTGGCAAATCATACGAAGTAAAAGGAATGTAAAACAATCACTCTAAAAGAGTTCGATTAATTTTTGGCTATCGTTGTGTGTACTGGGTTGTCTAAATCGAACAATGAGCCTGCTAAGGAACTGTGGGGCCGAAAGCCGCATTATCATACGATAGATTTATGCTCGTCAAAAAATTCATTCATTCGTTGGGCGAATAATTATTCCAATATAGCCAGCCAAGTATGGAATAAAAGTATGCAGCTATGCGATTCGAAATCATTTTACCCCTTCAAAAGAATGATTTACTCTGGGAAGTTTCTTGGTCAAGAGCGTGAGGTAAATCACGGGCAGCATGTTGCATGTCAATTAGTGGAAAGATATGTGAATACAGGCCACACAATATATGCTTAAAATTTTTTCTCCACGTTGAATGTGGGGCGTACATTGATGAGGCAGAAATCTGCATTTTTTGGAACAATACGCTCAAATAAAATATTTGTACCACGTGAGTTGCTGAAAAGTCTTGTGGGTCCAGTTTGTAGCTCATTGTTTGGCGGTAATTTCCCTGTATACAATGCACTATACTTGCGATGTAGACACAACTGAAAAAAGGAAGCCACAGAAGCGGACAAAACTAAATAATTTTTTAAGGTAGTAAGAAGATCGTTAGCAGGACTAGACCTTCCTTTGCGCCTCGATCAGATCGGCCATCATACCAGTTATGTCGAGTGGAGTACGGATGCCAGCGTAAAACCAGCGCGTATTAATTTGCTTGTAACAAAACAATTTATTCTGAGCATTCAACATTGCTGCATCGTTGCAACACCTGCACTAGGGTGGCCCTTAATAAAAAAAGTGTTCAAACTGTCGGTCTCACCCCCTAGAAATATGCGAATAGCAAAAAAACTGAGATATACATAGTTTAGGGCCAATCAAAAAACGTTTAGTCGTGGCGCAAAGCGATTGAAAATTTCAAGTGTGTTTATATGGGGAAAATATGACTTTTTTCAGATTTTACGAAAATTTCATTCTACGGTTTAATTTTTCCGACAAGCTGTAATATAATTCGGGATCAGTATTAAATTATCCTTTCAACAGACTATAAAACTTCAAAATCGAATGAAATTTCGCCAAGAAATAGCAAATGCCCCAGACCACTTTTGTGCCAAAAAAAACTAATTCATGAAATTTGATGACATTTTTTTCAACTTTGAGAAATTGATTAAAGCCATCATTCTTTTTTGGTCTACATACTTATAACTATTTAGATATGAAGTATTGTTTTAGTACCACGTTGTTAACCTATTGCGCATTGAGACCGGAAATTGGAAATTTTTTTGATGAAATTTTTAAAACTCCTTTTTCAAGTTTGAAAAAACTTTCTTAAACAAAATTTAAAAAAATGAATATATCACTTTAAGGTTTTATTAAATGCATGTTGCAGATTAACTGTGTTAATTTTTTAGTAAATCCCTCCGCCAGAATTTTTTCGACAAGGATTTTAGTTTTGCGGCTTTCGAGAAAAATTGGATTTTTGAGAAATATTCTGTAAATGTACTCTTTCTAAATACTTTGTATCAAAGATTCATCACTTTTCTACTTTTAAATGTTATATTTTATCTTGATAGCCTACGGTTTCGGAAAAAATAATATGACTCCACTAACCCATTTGGTATTGGGGTCACATATGAACCCAAACTAATAAAAGACAATTTATTCAAAAAATTCAAATATTTTGTAAGTGCTGTCCAATTTTTAGATGCGACGCATAGAATATAATAACCAAATGTGTAGAAGTTTCGTTCCAAAAATTTGGAATAAATCCGAGAACGTTAACCTATTATTTGCCAAGGCCAGCTTTGGATTTTAAGATATTTTTAAATAAAAATGACCTAAAACGAGTTAAAAGTAGAAAAGTGATGAATCTTTGATACAAAGTATTTAGAAAGAGTACATTTACAGAATATTTCTCAAAAATCCAATTTTTCTCGAAATCCGCAAAACTAAAATCCTTGTCGAAAAAATTCTGGCGGAGGGATTTACTATAAAATTAACACAGTTAATCTGCAACATGTATTTAATAAAACCTTAAAGTGATATATTAATTTTTTTAAAATTTGTTTAAGAAAGTTTTTTCAAACTTGAAAAAGGAGTTTTAAAAATTTTATCAAAAAAATTTCCAATTTTCGGTCTCAATGCGCAATAGGTTAACAACGTGGTAATAAAACAATACTTCATATCTGAATAGTCATAAGTATAGAGACCAAAAAAGAATGATGGCTTTAATCAATTTCTCAAACTTGAAAAAAAATGTCATCAAATTTCATGAACTAGTTTTTTTTTGGCACAAAAGTGGTCTGGGGCATTTGCTATTTCTTGGCGAAATTTCATTCGCTTTCGAAGTTTTATAACCTGTTAAAAGGATAATTTAATACTGATCCCGAATTATATAACAGGTTGTCGGAAAAATTAAACTGTAGAACGAAATTTTTGTAAAATCTGAAAAAAAGTCATATTCTCCCCATATAAACACACTTGAAATTTTCAATCGCTTTGCGCCACGACTAAACATTTTTTGATTGGCCCAAAAATTTGTATTTCTCAGTTTTTTTTGCTATTCGCATATTTCTAGGGGGTGATACCGATATTTTGAACACCTTTTTTCCCCTCCATATAACGAAGGGCCACCCTAACCTGCACATTCGAACTGGAAAATCAATAAGAAGCATCTTAATATTAATTTATTTCATTTTCTTATGTATTTTAATATTAAATAAAACCAAAATTGAAAAAAAAAACATGTCTTGTGCCTTTTTATTACTTTATATAATTTAAATTTAACAATTAAAACCATCATATCATAAACTGCCATACAATATGTTATAGGTTCCTGCGTCCCGTTTCACAATTTTAAGGCCAACGGGAGACTCACTTAACAGAGATTTAAAAACTGTTTTTAAGTTAAGTGGAAATGGACTATGTAAAGCGATTAACAATATTCAGCCTTAGTTCCCTCAAAAGTGGTGTTGGTGCAAAGAACATTCTTGTTCCATGGTCGTGATTTATGATTATTTATTTTTTTTTTTTTCATTTATTAGTATAATCTTCTTAATGGCCCATTGAGTATTAAATTAATTTGTGATGATTTTTCAACAACATTATATATTAGTTGGACATTTACGGCTTTTATTTGGGCTTTTAACATGTATTTCTTTTTAACGGTTTTATTCATTATTTTATTATAGGCCATAAAATATGGCTTATTTCTTAAAACTGAAATAAGTGTTAATGTGTTTTTTTTTGTATTTGGTTTTTTTTTTTTTTTTATTAAAATATGATATAACATCTTAATAGCATTTTGCAGAAGGAAACTTTGTCCAGGCCATATTATTAAATTAATTCTTTTTAAAAATTATGAAAAAAGACGAGCTAATTTGATTTTCTTTAAAGTTGTTATATGTACATATATACTTATGTATAATATAATACATATATATATATATATATAAATATAATCTAATATGTTATCTTTGTATTTCTTTTTTTTTCGAAGCCTGTCATCTATCGTGTCATTGCAATTTGCCAGAGGAATACAAAAATCATCATGCATCTTAGAAAAGCATCCATTTATTTTTCTTCTTCCTTTAAAATAAATTTCTCCAAAAGTTTTCTTTGCAAAAAAAAAAAAACTCTTTAAGGTCACAATATATTGTCGTAGTACAGTCAACACAACAATATCTTTGTGGTATTCTTTTTATATTTTTTTGGTCGTTTACCAAACAAAATAAGTAAGATACCAGCAAACCAAATGTGCAGAGAAGAAGAAGAACTTTAGATGCCTTTAGTTATATAGTTGTGTGTGTGTATATCTTGTGCTCATAACTGTCTATACGAAATCAACCAACCGTACAAATGCCAACGTATGTATGAGTCATACCGACTTAATTTTATATGTGTATGAGAGAGTAGTTTGTATTTTATTCATGACGCGCCCAGGCGAGCACAACAAAAATGTTATGCAGCTCAATAAAAAAAAATATAAAAAATTACATAAAAGCATGCAAAAAATTTTGGCTGTAAATCTACAACATATTTGTTTTGGCAGGAGCGTTCTTAAGGGGGGGCTAAAATACAGATAAAAGCTTAATTTAATTTTTAATATTGTAAGACTTTAGCTTAACATTTTGAATATAATTTATTTTATTTTTTTTATATATTTTCATAACAGATTCTTAATACAATTGCAAAGAAAAACTTTTTAAACTTTTAAGCTTTATAGCTTTTAAAAAATTCTTAAACACATTTTTTATTTTTTTTTAACTATATGGGCGAATGATTAATACTAATTTGGTTGTAATTTTAGAAAAGTTGTCTTAACTCTTAAAATAATCCACAAATTGTAAAAATGCAAACTAATTTTACACATATAATGAAGAAAAGCCAGTAAAAATTATAATATATAAATGCCCTTGGTTTTAAGCTAAGTTGGGTAAAAGTGGCTCAAAATATGAAAAAATTTCACATATGAACTCTGCGATACATATTAGTAGTATTGATATTACCCTCCACTTCCCTCTCACAAAGAAACATCATAAGCTTCTTATAAAACCTGAAAGGAGATAATTCAAATATTCTTATGATTGAAGTCTCTGGCCGAAGAGCACCGGGCAGTAGCAATAAAAGTTATTATATTTAAAATAGAGCAAGAAAAAGTTGGTAACAATTTTTTTAAGGTTAAAAAAGGTGCTAAAAAAGCCTGTTTTTAGTTTTTTGAAGAGTCCTCACATTTGATCCTAAGAAACCATTCTCAAATTGGACATCATATAAAAGCTATTTGCAAGACATAAAACCATCATGCTTAAGTGCTTAAAATGTTAAGGGGTTTGTATTGCGTTACATAAGATTTTTTAAATCAAAATTCAGATGATTCGTATTTAAGGCGCTTTTTCCCACAGAGACCTCTATTGTTCGATATTGGTAACCGTATGAATAAGATATAGGCAATTTGGTTATCAAAAATTTTTTAAATTTATTATTGAAATTCATAAGTTTGTGCAAAACCATGTGCAAAATTTTTAGTCACATCTTTCATTGTACATATATGTCCGTCCGTCTGTCCTTCTGTGTGTCAGGACGAAAATTTGTCAGGATATCCGAATGTGGAAATTTATTATTTTACACTATGCAACAGGCAAAAATGTTTGGTCATAAATTTGCCGCACACATAACAAAATATATCCGGCTCATTTTTACACAACATTTTTCTATTTTTTTTATTTTTATATTATAAAGGATTAAAAATATATAAATGTAACAAATCGGGTAGCACCGACAAAAAATCACAAAATTTTAGACTAAAAAAAATTTAGAATAAAAGTCAGAAAAAAAATAACATGGTAGGAACTGATTTTGAGTTTATTCGGGAAAAACATTATGTTTTTGATGAAAACTAAATGCTTAAATTTATGAAAGTAACTGGAGTTTCATTTACTTAGATAGAACTTACGAAAGGGTAAGCTGTCAAACAAAGTGTGATAGGTAAGGTTAGGTTAGGTTGAAATTGGCTGCTAAACCCAAGGAAAAGCACACTTAGACTCTGGGGTCCATTGTGATACCACAGGATGAATAGGTGTTCCCCTCAGTACCCGCCGTAGAACTAGTTTGAGCTCCTGATGAAGCCCCTGATATGTGAAAAGTTCACATTTGAGAGATCAGAGAGATCGTGCAGAAACGGCGATCCCAATGTTCGAAGTCTCGTTCTGGAGAGCGCCGGGCAATAGCAAAGGAAGTGTACTATGCTCTCCACCTCCTCCACATCCATGCAGCTACAACAGAAGTCATTTGACAAGACCCTGAGGCGTTCAGCGTATCTCTCTATGAGACAGTGCCCAGTGATAACAGCAACTACTGTTGAAATCTCCTCACGGGGGAGTGATAGTAGCGCGCTAGTGCGCTTATGATTTAGAGCCGGACAGATCTGTCTCGTGATCCTGCACGTTGATCCATTAGCCCATCTGTTGTCGGTTATGCCGGTAGTGTGAAGCCGAAGTTCCAGCTTGCAAGATTCCAGGGGTATACCAACACATTCCAAGTCCGCTGGAACCCGTAAAGTAGTGCCCTGCCTTGCCAACTTATCAGCTTTACAGTTTCCCGGTTTATTCCTGTGCCCTGGGACCCATATGAGTCTGATGTCGAACTGCTTGGCCATCTCATTTAAAGACGTGCGGTAGCTAAGGGTGGTTCTTGTTTTCAGGAACATTAATTCCAAGGATTTTACCACGGCCTGACTATCAGACTAGATGTTGACTGCGGTTGTAGACAGAATATTCCGACCCAACCAGTCAGCAACTTCCTTTATTGCCAGTACCTCTGCCTGATAAACATTGCAGTGGTCTGGCAACCTGCGAGCCAGATTTAGTCCAAGTTCCTTGGAATAGACTCCGAAACTAAGTTGACCATACTGTTTCGATCCGTCAGTATAGAAATTTATCGACCGCCTGCTACCTGGAATCCTCCCTGACCAAGATTCCCTGGTCGGTATCAGAGTTTTGTAGTGTCGTTCGAAAAACTCCTCGGAGTAGTGTAATTCACGTTCAATGGTAAGTGCCTGTTAGTCAGGGTCATTCCATGTCCACAGTTATGACCACGCCATTGTATTGTGCTTCTTAGTCGAATGGCCGATGAGGCCGCCGACTGCTTTCCTAATATGTCCAACGGTATTAGGTGTAAGAGGATGTTCAAGGCATCCGTAGGTGTGGTACGAAGGGCACCAGTGATACACATGGAAGCCATTCTCTGTACGCTTGCAAGAAGGTTGGTATTAGAGGCCTTCTCTAGAGCAGGCCACCAAACGATGACACCGTATAGCAGTATGGGGCGAACCACCGCTGTGTAGATCCAGTTAGCAATTTTCGGGCTGAAGCCCCACCGCTTACCAATGGCCTTTTTGCAGGAGTAAAAAGCTGTAGTCGCCTTCTTCGCCCTTTCCTCCAAGTTCCGTCTGAAGTTTAGCTTCCTGTCCAGGAATACGCCAAGATACATGGCTCCATCAGAGAAGGCGATATATACTTATACTTCCTCGCGAAAAGAACAAGTTCCGTTTTGGTCGATTTACCCCCAGACCGCAACTACTTGCCCAGCTAGATAGCATAGTGAGAGCCCTCTGTGGAATATGTCTAAGTGTGGATAGAAACTTCCCATTTACGGCTATGGCCACGTCATCAGCATAGGCGACCACGGTGCAGCCTTGTCTCTCCAACGAAAGTAGCGTTGAGTTCAGCGCTAAGTTCCATATAAGTGGAGACAGAACGCCTCCTTGTGGCGTTTCCCTGTTCACGAATCAGGATATTAGAGTCGTTCCCAATTTAGACGTTATCCGCCTGTTGGCAAGCAGATTTCCAATCAGTGAGATGATCACGGAATTCACTCCTAGAATAGATAGTGCCGCTAATATGGAGTCCGGTGTGACATTGTTAAAAGCCCCTTATATATCCAAAAAGGCTGTCATGGTGTATTCTCGTACCGAGAGCGATTTCTCGATGGTACTCACAAGCTCGTGAAGAGCTGTTTCGGTTGACCTTCCCTTGCTGTAAGCGTGTTGTCGCGCCGACGCTCTATTGTCTTCAATAAGAACGATGATAGACTTATTTGTCTGAAGTCTTTTGGAACAGTGTGTGAACTTTTTCCAGCTTTTGGGAGGAACACAACTTTCGTCTCCCTCCACTTCAGGGGTATATAAGCTAAGTTGATACAGCGAGTGAAAAGCCTACACAGCCAAGGGGAAATGTAGTCCGACACGTGCTGCAATTCAGCTGGAATGATACCGTCAGATCCTGGAGATTTGAAAGGTTTGAAGCTTCTAATCGCCCAGTTCAGTGTTGGTATGTTGACTATCTCCGAAGCAATATCTGTTGCACTAGCGTCTGAGTATTCTGACGCCTGAAGCGACGTAGGGGAGTTGCCCGGAAAATGGGTATCCAGTAGCACTAGAGGTAGTCCACACCCCATCTTTCAGATAACCTAATGTGTGAGGGGTAGAAGCCAGAACCTTTCGCAACCTGGATGCTTCGGAAACGTCTTCTATATTATCAAAGAATTTTTTCCAAGAATCACATTTTGCCGTTCTAATTTTCTTCTTGTAGGTCCTGAGCTGCAGCTTGTAGGCCAACCAATCCTCGCCCGCTTTTGAAGACTTTGCCTTGTTAAAGAGTTTCCTGCAAGAGTCTCTGACCTGTTGCAGCTCGCTAGACCACCACGGTGGTTTCTTCTTGCCCTTTGGCCTTGCCGCGGGGCAAGAAGCATCTAAAGATTTGTTAAAAACCGTCGTAATATGATCCACTAGACCATCTATGTCCTCGCAATTACGGGGTTCGGATAAGGGTATTGTCGCCAATAACCCGGCAAAGGTTTCCCTATACTTAACCCAATTTGTCCTCTTCAGATTTCTGGGAACACTTTCCACCGGGTCTTTTTCTCTAAGCAGAAATTCAATGTATCGATGGTCAGAAAAGGAGTGGTCATCCAACACCCTCCAACAATCAATTTTATCAAATAATGTGTTCGATACAAAGGTAACGTCAAGAACCTCCCTACGAATGCTAGTTACAAAGTGTGATACTACGCTTACTTTGTAACATTTGTAATCAGTATACTCTGACAAATCATCACAAAATCATAAATAGATTCACACTGGAACAACGCTACCAAATTATACAAATTTTCTTTGATAATCAGTCACCGATTCGTGCAACTTTTAGACGACTTCGTGATTTTTTTGGCTCACATTATCGTCCACCTCAGCAAGCCATCTCTCGAACTGTGGCCAGATTAAATCATACATACCCTATAAATAATGAAATAACACCAACACGTCGAGGGAATATGCGTACTGAAGAAAATATCACCGCTGTAAACGAAAGTGTGGAAGTAGATCCAAATTTATCGATTTGTGCAAAGATCTTGGCCTACACTCGCACAAGATCCGGCTGGTGCAGGAATAAAAGCCATGACACAATCATATGCGTCGTTCTCCCGCCGATTGGGCTTTAGAGAAAAAGAGAACACACCCGATGTTTTATCACAAAAATTGTGTTAAAATTAATAAACAAAATTGTAATGAGACCAATTCACAACATACCCTACGGACTACATTTCATCAAAAAAAAATGCAAAATTAGGTGCCGTTTATTTCTTAAAAAATAAAGCCGGTGCACGTGTTATAGTCAATGCATATCGTCACCGCATCATGATCAATGATTTTTTGCTTGAAAATGCTGATGACATTGTTTCGGCTGAGATGTGGTTTCAACAAGATGGCTCTACGAGCCATACGGCAACCGCAACTATCGTCATATTGAATTCAAAATTTGGCGATATGCTGGTTTCGAGAAATTGATCTGTCAATTGGCCTCCAATGTCGTCCGATTTGACACCTCGCGATATCCTGTAGGGCTACGTGAAGTCAACAGTTCATGTTGATAAACTAGCAATAACTGACGCCTTGGAGGCCCTTATTTTTCATGCTATTCCTGACATACGGCCAGCAAAAATTAACCCAAAATTGGACGGCATATAACTGAGATAATTTTAACATATTAATGCCAAGTAAAGATCTTTCGAATAAATTTTTTTTTATGAAAATTAAATTTTTTTTATTTTTTATAATTTCAAGTTCTATTGGTCTTAACAACTCCCTTACTTTTTCAAGCTAAACGGGAGAAATAAAATAAATAGTATTTTCTTATCCACTTTACGTAAATGCTAAAAGTTTCAGAGTTAAATATAAACCTACAAAGACAAGTAAGAAAATTATTGACGGTCTAGACCAAGTATAGAATACAGCGAACATGAAATACGTAGAAAAATGGAAAACTGTTATTTTTTCCGCTCCCCGCTAATTTTCTAGTATATTGGGCATAAAAAATAATATCCGTGCAAAAATTTTTTCAATCGGATGCAAACCGGCCAGTCCGTCACGACTTTTAGCCCTAAAAATGAAGTAAAATTAGTTCCAAGCTTTGATGAGCTATAGCTCGTAAGCCAGACAACTTTCGGAAAAAGCATTTGTATTGCATACATATAGGCAAACATTTTTCTCCTACAAATTTTTGACCTAGCTATGACCCGTCATGGTTTTTTAAGAGGTCAACCTTCAAATTTGCAGTCAAAATTTTTTTCAAACGTAAATTAGTAAATTTATTTATAAATCTATTTAGGTTTGAATTTTGCCAAATTGAAGTTTGACCTCTTAAAACACCATGAAGGGTCATAGCTAGGCCAAAACTTGTAGGAGAAAAATGTTTGCCTATATATTTGCAATACAAATGCTTAAGGTGTATTTTCCGAAGGTCGTCTGGCTTACGAGTTATAGCTCATCAAAGCTTGGAACTAATTTTACTCCATTTTTAGGGCTAAAAGTCGTGATGGACTGGCCGGTTTGCATCCGATTGAAAAAATTTTTGCACGGACATTATTTTTTATGCCCAATATACTAGAAAATGAGCAGGAAGCTGAAAAAATAATATTTTTTGTTTTATGGGCGCTCTAGTATATAATACCCTATACCAAGCGTTCTGTGAGAGTGCCTTGGATCCAACTTTGATGAGGCAATAACTGGATGCAGCAAATAACCATAAACCAAATTTATTTGCTACTATTATTGTTTTGCGGCTTGGAAGTATGAAAAACTTCTCGTCTGATGTTATTTTTATATGGTGAATAGGTCAAAAATGGATCGATCATGACCATATTTGGGAACCAAATTTGAGGAAATTCTTGGCAATATTTTTGATTTTTGATAGATTTGCGTGGAAATCGGAAAGCAACTTTATATGGAGACTGGGACTAAATATGGTCCTGCAGTAAGTATTTTTGGAGTGCTAATTAATATATATAATAAGCAAATACAAAGCAAACTGGATAGAGATATATATGCATCTAATGAAAATTTAAGTCGATGCCATAGCTGTTATTTGTATGAGAATTCGTTTTGAACATGTTCCAATTTAACCAATAGTATTTATTCTATGGTCCAGAAAAAAGTATGTACTAAATTCCATCAAAATATACTTGTATTTGTGATGTGTATTTCAATTACAAAGTTTACACAGACAAACAGACGGACGGACAGGTGGACTTCGCTTGATCAACTCAGAAAGTAACTCTGAGTCGATCGGTATTAAAAAATTATGGTTCTAGGTCATATAGTTTTTGTAGTGACAAATATCAGCACAAACTCATTACACTCTCACCACATATTTTGGTGTGCTCTATGCTCTCAGCTTTTTCTGAATGTCCTTCATCAAGCTTTTGATAGTTTTATTTGTTATGGCTTTAGCAGCATTCTTCCATCCTCTTTCAAAATCTTTTTATTAAAGCCCAATATATTTCAACTGGCTTGTGGAAGCTTTGGCGCATTAATGTCCTTTTTTAACAAATTCAGTTTTATTTTCTGGATGCAAATATAAAGCTGTTGCTGGGTTTGCCTTTAATTCTTTCAAAGTTATTCATCGTTAAAAAAAATTTTAACTAATTTTTATTTAATTTCTGGCCCATCAAATTTTTTTTTGTTTTAAATATTACATAACAATTTGCTTTTTAACCTTTCTAAATTGAAATGAAACATTCCTCCTTCGCGTGACCGCCCTTGTCGCTACATATGTTGTCTAAAGTTTCATATACGAATGAGTATATAAAAAATTTTTGAACGTATAATACAACAAAATACAAATCTTATAGATATTTTATCCTAGAACAGAGTCAAGGGTTTTTTAAGAAAACAAAAAAAACTGCAAACTTTTCAAGGCATCCAAAAAAAATTTTGTTTTGACAAATTTTTCAAGTGTGGGCTTCCTTCCGAACACAACACAACACAACACAACTTTTGGTAAAAGAAAGCACAATTTGTATGTAAATATTATCCAACAGATAATATTTCAATAATGTTTTAAGTTCTCAAATAGCATAAATTTTAAAGTTAATAACTGTCTAGTGCTTCGCATTTAAACCTAAATTTATAATTTTTTAGGATTAATGTGTATATCATCATTTTCAATTTTATTTTATTTTTGTGAAACCATTTGTCCGCATATTTTTCTATATATTTTTGATTTATGTATTTTTGTATATTTTTATATTGCCAGTTTATTATTCGATTTCATGGTTCAGTCATTTTGGCAAAATGTAGCCTGTCCCCTTGTCTGCTTCACTTTTGATTCAAAAAAAAAAAAAAAAAAAAAAAAAAAACACCCTTTAAATGAAGGCTGGTGTTATTTATGATTTCAACTAAAGTTGTGTAAAATATGTTTGCATTCTAACGTATGAGTGATTTTAATAATTCAGCCTTGTAACAACTAAAGTGTTAAGGTTATAAAAACATGGGGGTAATGCATTGTAATATATTTTCACTTAAAGGGGGATATGAGAAATATTAAGGCATGTAGTGTACGTTGAAGTTATTACATATTGTATTTCTGTTCCATTCAATAATTCTTACTGTAAGAAAAAACTTTGTATTTTAAGGACTTTTTCTGCTGAAAGTTATGAAGCCTTATGTTTTTAATTTATTTATGAAAAATATAAGTTGAAAGTTTTTTTTTTACCATACACAACACCCCATTTTAAAACAGTACAACACTTGTTTTTGAAGTGCCTTTTCTTAACAAAGAACCTTTCCATAAAGAAGTACGTTTTCTTAACAAATTATATTTTCTTCAAAAAAAAAAAAGAACGCTTTCTTAAAAAGGACATTTTCTTCAAAAAGTGCGTTTTCTCAAAAAATAAATTTTCCTCGAAAAGTACATCTTAAAAATGTAACTTTCTTCAAAAAATAATTTTTTTTAAAAAAGCATCTTTTAGAAAAGTACCTTCAAAAAGCACCTTTTCTTAAAAAGTGCATTTTCTTAAAAAAAGACCTGTTTCTAATAGAAGTACATTTTCTTAAAACATTGATTTTCGTAAAAAGTACTTTTCTTGAAAAAGTACCTGTTCTTCAAGAGTACATTTTTAAAAAAGTAAATTTTCTCAAAAAAGTGCCTCCCAGAAAAAATAATTTTTTAAAAAAAATTACCTTTTCTTAAAAAGTAAATTTCTTTTGAAAGTAAATTTTTTTTAAGTACCTTTTCCTAAAAAAGTAAATATTCTTAAAAGCGTAACTCTCTTAAAAAAGTACCTTTTTTAAAAAGTTAAATTACTAAAAAAAAAAGTATATTTTCTTAAAAAGTACATTTTCTTAAAACAGTACATTTTCTCAAAAAAGTACCACTTCTTAAAAATTTAATTTTCTTAAAAAGTATGAAAAGTATGTTATAAGTAAATATTCTTACTAAATTACTTTTTCTTATAAAGTACAATTTCTTCAAAAGTAAATATTTTGTAAAAGTTCGTTTTCTTAAATAAGTAAATTTTCTTACGAAAAGCACCATTTCCTAAAAAAAAGTAAATTTTTATTTCATTTCTTCAAAAGTAAATATTTTGTAAAAGTTAGTTCTGTTAAAAAAGTAAATTTTCTTATGAAAAGTACCTTTTCATAAAAAAGTAAATTTTCTCATGAAAAGTATCTTTTCATAAAAACGTAAATTTTCTTAACAAATTACCATTTATAAAAAGTACCATTTCTTTAAATATTACCTTTGATTAAAAAAGTATAATATTTTAAAAAATTGTATTTTCTTAAAATTATAGCTTTTCTTAAAAAGTACATTTTCCCAGAAAATTACCATGCCTTAAAAAGTACCTTATCTAAACAAAATTATCTTTTCTTAGAAAATTAGCTTTTCCCAAAAAAGAGAATTTTCATAAGAAAGTTAATTTTCTTTAAAAAAAATACATTTTCATAACAAAGTACCTTTTCTTAAAAATGCATATTTCCTTAAAACAGCACCTCTTTTTAAGAAAGCACTTGTTCTAAAAAATGTGCATTTTCTTAAAAAATTTCCTTTTCTTGAAAAAGTAAATTTTCTAAAAGAAGTTAATTTTTCTTCTAAAATTAAGTTTTCTTAAAAAGTACCTATTCTTAAAAAGTACCTTTACTTGAAAAGTACCTTTTCTTAAAAAAAGAATTTTTTCAAAAATGTTCCGATTTTGAAAAAAAAACTACTTAAATTTGCTTTTTCTTAAAAAATTACATTTTCTTGAAAAAGTACATTATGTTAAGAAGAGTAAATTTTCCTTAAAATGTACATTTTCCTAAAAACGCAACTTTTCATTAAAAAAATACATTTTCTTAAAAAAGTACATTTTCTTAAAAAAGTACATTTTCTTAAAAAAAACAACTTTTGATTAAAAAAGTAGATTTTATTAAAAAAGTGCCCTTTCTTCATTAAAAATTTACCTTTTATTAAAAAAGTACATTTTCATAATAAGATAGATTTTCAAAAGAAACTTTTATAAAAATTTATAAATGGTAAAAATTACCATTTCTTAAAATGTACCTCTTTTTAAAAAAGTACATTTTCTTAAAAAAGTTAATTTTGTTAAAAAAGTATCTTCCCTTATAAAAGTACCTTTTTTTTAAAAAAGTATCTTTTCTAATAAAATTTAATTTCTAAATAAGTACATACTACTAAGATAGTAAATTTTCCTTAAAACGTAAATTTTCTTAAAAAATACCTTTTTTAAAATGTACGTTTTCTTAAAAAGTACATTTTCTTTGAAAAGTACCTTTTATTAAAAAAGTAAATTTTCTTAAAGAAGTGCATTTTGTTAAAAAAGTTCGTTTTCGTAATATTTTCAAAAGAAAATTTTATAAAAATATATGTAATGGTAAAAAAGGAACTTATCCTTAAAAGTACATTTTCTTAAAAAAGAATTTTTTTTTTCCAAAAAAGTACATTTTCTTAAAAAAGTGAATCTTCTCAAAAATGTTCCGTTTCTGAAAAAAAAACTACTTAAATTTGCTTTTTCTGAAAAAATTACATTTTCTTGAAAAAGTACATTATGTTAAGAAAAGTAAATTTTCTATAAAATGTACATTTTCCTAAAAATGTAACTTTTCTTTAAAAAAAATACATTTTCTTATAAAATTCCGTTTCTTAAAAAGTACATTTTCTTAAAAAAGTACATTTTCTTAAAAAAAAAACAACTTTTGATTAAAAAAATAGATTTTATTAAAAAAGTGCCCTTTCTTCATTAAAAATTTACCTTTTATTAAAAAAGTACGTTTTCATAATAAGGTATATTTTCAAAAGAAACTTTTATAAAAATTTATAAATTTAAAAAAGTACATTTACTAAAAAAGTTAATTTTGTTAAAAAAGTATCTTCCCTTAAAAAAGTACCTTTTTTTTAAAAGTAACTTTTCTAATAAAATTTAACTTCTAAATGATTACATACTCCTAAGAAAGTAAATTTTCTTTAAAACGTAAATTTTCTTAAAAAATACGTTTTTTAAAATGTTCCTTTTCTTAAAAAGGTACCTATTATTAAAAAAGTAAATTTTCTTAAAGAAGTACATTTTGTTAAAAAAGTTAGTTTTCGTAATAAGGTATATTTTCAAAAGAAAATTTTATCAAAAATGTATGTAATGGTAAAAAAGGAACTTATCCTTAAAAAGTACATTTTCTTAAAAAAGAATTTTTTTTTTTTTCAAAAAAGTACTTTTTCTTTGAAAAGTACATTTTATTAAAAAAGTAGATTTTCTAAAAGAAGTGTATTTTGTTAAAAAAGTTCGTTTTCGTAATAAGGTATATTTTCAAAAGAAAATTTTATCAAAAATGTATGCAATGGTAAAAAATGGAACTTATCCTTAAAAAGTACATTTCCTCAAAAAAGAGTTTTTTTTTTCAAAAAAGTACATTTTCCTAAAAAAATAAACTTTCTTAAAGAAGTACCTTTTGTTAGAAAAGTACGATTTCATAATGAAGTATATTTTCAAAAGAAACTTTTATTAGAAATGTATATAATGTTAAATAAATGACCTTACCTTAAAAAAAGTACATATTTTTAAAAACGTACCTTTTGTTAAAAAGTTTACTTTTAAAAAGTCTCTTTTCTAAAAAAAGTACGTTTTCTAAAAAAAGCACCTTTTCTTACCTGTTTTTTAAAGTACAATTTCTTTAAAAAAAGTACTGTTGAAATGACTGTGCCCGCAGCAGCAGTGGTAAAAAATATTATTAAGTACACGCATATGTACTTGTATATGCAAGTACATTAGGGCGGGTATATTTGTAGGGAGGCAAAAAAATCGCTCAAATGGCACGGAAAATCATATTCTAGGGATAAAAATAATAAACTTTGCCCAAGGAAACATATCTCTAAAACGAATTCTGATATCCTGACTTTTGACCTGTCTGTCTGTCTGTCTGTCTGCCATGGGGCAACCCCATTCCCCCTCATGCAATTGATCTGAAACTTGGCCCATAGTCTTGTTGTGACTACAGATTAATTTTGTGGTAGTCACGCAGAGTCACGCATAGTCACGGAGTGATCTACCCTCATCCGATCGACCTTTTTGAATAACATAACATAGTCAAGGCGTCTGATTATTATTTATTAGCAGAGTAGAAGATACGTATACGTATGAGTGTTAATTGTAATATTAAATCAAACATAGTCAAAGCCCAATTCTAAACAAATAATAGTGATTTTTGAAGTGTTTGTATGGGGAACCCCCCAGAGGGGTTCCAGGTGGTGTGTCACTAGCATGGGTGGGTCGGCCCTCCAAAGTTAGTGGGGGTCGATCATACATTTGGACTCGATTGGGGCACTCTAAATGGGTCAAAGTGAGACAGACAGATAGACGACAGGTCAAAAGTCGGGACATCAGAATTCGTTTTAGAGGTATGGTTCCTCGGCAAAGTTTCTTATTTCGATCCCTAGAATACGATTTTCCTTGTCACTTGGGCAATTTTTAAATCGACCCGCCCTAATGTAATGCTTTGAATTTTTTCTCTTGCCTTTGCTACTCAAAACTGGTTTTAATAATTTCACAATAACAATTTCAATTTCAATTTATTGATCCCAAAAATATTCTTATAAAAATTAACAAAATAAAACAAAACTTAAAAGATAACAGAATTCCTTACATACAAAGCGTATTTATCAAGGATTATTATGCGTTAAGAAAAGAAAAAATTTTAAACATTTATAACTAATAACATGTTTATGTAAATAAATACTTAAGAAAAAATTCATCAGAAAAGGGAAAAAAAATGTATCATTATTATAATTAGTTTTGTACAAAAAGGAAATCTTACAAACTAAGGAAAGAATACAAAAAAAAAAAAAAAAAACAAAATAAATAATAATAATAATAAATTAAATAGAATGTATCAACTAACATTAGGTATAAATTGCGATGTATTATAAATTGTGTTATTTATATTTAGCGAATTAAATCTTCTGTGATATAATAAAGCCTTAGAATTATTAAAAACTACGTTATTGTCATCTAAAAATTTTAAGTGTAGTGGAGAATAATATCTTTCAACTAGAGGAAATGTAAAGGTATTAATCTTTTCCATATATTAAGAAATAAGAACATTCTCAATATTATTACAGCAATCTAAAAACCTAAAACCAAAGTTGATCAAAAAGTTGTCAATCCTTTTCATTTTGCATTTTTTATTAATGTTTCTATTAGAAACTTTTTTAAAAGAACCATCATATAGCTTTATATTTTTTAGTCCGGAACACATTTTTAAAATTTTGCGTTCAAAAATTCTTAATTTTTCCATTTGGTGAGACGAAACTGAGAACCAAATTGGATAAGCATATAATAAAATAGGACGTTTAATTTGTTTATAGCAATTTAATTTTATGTTAGTCTTGACCATTTTATATCGCCTAAGAAAATTACAATAAGCAAAAAATGCATTTTGTGCTTTCTTCAATATATAGTCAATATGTCTATAAAAGGTAAACGATTCTTGAAAAAAAACTCCTAAATATTTAAATATATTAAAATAGGAAACTAATTAATTTTTAGTTTTAATACTCGGAATAAATTTCCTAGCATTTGGAAACAAATATTTTTTTTTTACCCTTAATAATTGAACATAAGCATTTATTGATATTTAATTTTAATTTCCATTTGTCAAAATACTGTGTTAATTCAACAGAGTAAGAATTTATCAATATATTCGCTTGTTTAATCTTCGAATTGGAAGCAGCAATTAAAATGTCATCCGCATATATTAGAGATATAATATTTTCTCCCTCAGGAGGTTCAGGGATATCTGCTAAATAAATATTGTATAAAATTGGCCCTAAAAGAGAACCCAGCCAACACATCTCTACTATCAGAATTAAAGTTATCAAAATTAACATAAAAATTTCTACTAGATAAATAATGAAAAATGAATCTGCAAAAATTTTTATTAAACCTAAAAGTTTTAAACATCCTCTAAACAATTCCCTCCTGCCAGGCAGTATCAAAAGCTTTTTCAAAATCTAAACTAAGAATTTTTGAAGCACTTCTATTATTAAGATTAGTAGAAATAAATTCTGATAGCATTGTGGGGCCATGTACAGTGGAATGCTTCCGTCTGAATCCAAACTGGTAGTCCTTCTTCAAAATAATATACTCGAAAACTTTGCTAATGTTAGATAGTAAAGGAATTGGTCTATAACTACTCACTAAAGTTGGATCAGAATTAGGTTTGAGAACAGGAATAATTTTTGCACACTTCCAAATTGATGGAAAATAACCTAAATTATATGCTTGATTAAACAAAATAGCTAGAAAATTCCAAAAAAAAGTGAACTAGTTTTTCTTAAAACAAAATTAGAAACACCGTCAAATCCAGAACTTTTCTTATTATTTCTACAAAGTATGGCATCTTTTATTTCATCACTGCCAATAAATTCTTTATAGTGTACATTTCCATTGGATGTAGATTTTCCATCTGCAGTAAAGAGTTCATTAAAACTAATTATAGGGGAATTATTTTTTAAAACAGAGATTTCAGTTTTAACGAAATTGGAAAATGACTGCATTCCTATATCATGATTTTGCTTATGAACACTAAAAAAATGTTCAGCCAATGTATTTACTTTACGAACACTATACGAAATCAAATTACCATTTGAGGATACTATATACAGCCAAGGCACACTTCTTATTTAGACCACAGAGACCCTTAATCTTCTTATAAGTCATGTTGTTCATTTTTAATTTCCTAAAATAGTTATTCCAATACTCTTCCTCGTGTCGTATTATTAAGTCTCAAATAATTTTATTTAAATTCCTAATTATCACCTTAAGTAAATTTTTTCTGTCATGATCAACACATCTAAATAGAGTTCTACGTAGATTTTTTTTTTCTTTAATTAACAAATTGTAAAATTTGTGGCGATAAATTTATTTGACCTTTATTGCGAATTTTTATTCTTGGAACAGAAGCTTCAGTAGCAGAATTAATAGCATCATATAAAACTAAAATATTATTATCAATCTCAGTAACAGAGCAATTTCTATTAACAGGCAAATTGTGTCCTAGTAAATTTTCGTTTAAAACATTATTTAAAATAATTTTACTATAATTTTAAATTTCGACTGGCTGCCGTAAAGTAACATTATTTAAAAGAATTAAAAGTTCAACTGCAAAATGATCAGATTCAACATATAAAGTTCTTAATGTATTATTGAAATCAGGATGAAAGTCAATGCCTGTAGATGAAGAAGTAATAAAAAAGTCTATAAAGGAGGGGCATGAAACTATTCTGGATGGAAATTTTGTTGGAATGATCCTAAAATTTGGGTTATTTGCGAGCCAATCATACAAACTTCGACCATTTGTATTAACCAAAGAATTACCCCAATCCGTATGTTTAGCATTAAAATCACCACCAAACACAATGTTGTCGAAATTTAAATCATTAATAATGTTGTTAAGATCATTACAATCTAAAGTATCAGACGGCTTGCAATAGCAGGCAACGAAAAGGATGTCGGTACCATTTATTAAACTCAATTTAACTATGGTATGTTCAATTGAGTTTGTATTAACCATTATTCCTTTAAAATTGTATTTTTCTTTAAGACAGACAGCAGTTCCACCTCCATTGCCAATAATCCTATCCTGTCTTATGAAATTATAACCTTTAAAAGATACATTACGATGATGGCTCAACTTATGTTCTGCAATAAGAACAATGTCTGGCTTTTGTTTTAAAAGGAATAATTTGAAAAAGTGTCTTTTGTGTTTAGATATTAAAGAATTCATATTGACAAACAAGCATTTGAATAAATAAATTATGCATTTAATTTAAGGTTAACTAATAAATTAAAACAGTGCTTTAGATCTAGATTCATCATCGTTTAACTGAATATAAAATTTTGAAAAATCACCAACTTTTTGTAAACACGAATAAACATTTTTGCCCAAAATACGACTGCAGTCATTCTTAAGAGTATCAAAAATGTTGGGAGAACTTGTATTCCGATTGGAATTAGTATTATCATTAATATTGCTAATAGGATTAGTAAACAAAGATGAGTATGTAGCATTTGTACGAGACGCACTATTATTAACTTTTCTTAAAACATTAGAAACTTCATGATTATTACGCATACGTTCAATTATTTACAGACGTTTAGAACAAATCCTAGCATTGGCAGTATGTCCCTCAGTATTACAATTTACGCATTTAACCGGCAGACCAAATCATCTGACTAAGCCACCAGTTGAAGGGTCAGTTAAAACTATTTCATTTATATTTTGATCTTTAGGAGAAAGCTTACAATTATTGGGACCGTGAGATTCCCCACATTTAACACACCTATAAGGCATATTACAATTACTTGCAACGTGTGTAAAACGTTGACAATTTTTACATTGTTTAGGACCACTTGGTTTAAAAATTTCGATACTGACTTTGCAATGCAAAATAATACGAATGCTCTTAAACTCTTCTATATTAGAATCTCTAGACAATTGTATTAACCAATTTCTAGGCAATTTAGAAACGTTAACGATGGTAAAGTTCAAATTTAAGTTATTAAGATAAGCAATAATTTCCTCTTTATCAAACATATCAGATAACCTATTAATGACAAAATTGTAAGGCTTCATTTCATGGGGAGTAAAAGTGTAAAAATTAATATTTGACTCATTTAAGAAATTTTTTGTTTTTGTGTAGTCTTCAAGAATACAAGTACTAATATGTCTAACATTTCTATTTATAATATTGAAAGAAAAGTTATTATGCTTTAATAAAGAAAAAAGATTATTTTTAATGTCCTTAGTATTTATATTATAGCATACAAAAATTGGTGGTAGTTTTTCAGAATTCTTGGTAACACTTTTCTTTTGAGAATTGAGAAAATTCTGAGGGATTGAAACAGGGATTTCATTGTTGATTGAAGTTTGTGGTTTTTTTAAACCCGGAAAATTTACGTTAATATTGTCATCAGCTGCGGACTGCTTTCCAATTGTTTGCTGATTTTTTTGAGGAACAATTTCTACATCTTGAATTTCTATATCAGAAAATATATCGTATTGCTGTTCTTGACTTAGAATTTTATTTAGTTTATCTTCTACTTGTTTCTTTTCATCTCTCAACTTATTAACCTCTTGCAACAAAGCATTAATTTGCGATTGCATGCTTACTAATTGATTTCAAGGAGATTGTGATTTCGCAGCACGTCGCTTTTTTGGCCCAGCTAACTTTGCAGTGGACTTTTTCATTTCAGAAGATGAGTTATTATCGCTGTATTAGTAGAACTCAATAATTCAAATCGGTTGCCAGTTCTGTTATCAAATTTATCATCTTTTTCACCCATTGTCGAAATTTAAAAAACTTCAATTTTGTTTACAATTTCAACACAAAAAAAAATTGTTTTACTTTTCTTCGTTTATTTTTATGTCAAATGAAAAAAAGAAAAAAATATCAATTTTATTTATTTTAATAATTATTTATAATTTATTTTTGCTCTTTTTTCACACATATGTATAGCAAATGTTTGAGAACAACCACGAATAATATTATTACACATGGAATGCAATTTAATATTGTTTTAAAATTTTTTTTTATTATTATTATTATTAAAATAATTTAAAATTCACAGCTCACAGAAAACAATGTTTCTTCATTGCGTGTTGATGTAAAACTGATCACAATAACAAAATATTCAATAGTTCAACAAATTTTAATATTAATAGTTAAAATGGTTCAACTGAACTTATTTATTTTATAAAAGAAGATGTTTTGTGAATGAAAGAATATTTTTTGTATTTCTTTGTTTAGTCACATACTAACAACCAATAAAAATCATTTAAATTTTTCGCTTGTAAATCAATTAAAAATTGTGTTATTTTTTTACCAACTTGCATTTAAAGAAGATTAGAGGCTCGAACAAGAAAAGATAACTTTTTTAAAGAAGTACATTTTCTTCAAAAAGTACATTTTCCTCTAAAAGTAACTTTTCTTTTTAAGTACATTTTCTTAAACAAGTACCTTTTCCTAAAAAATTAAATTTTGTTTAAAAAAAGGTAATTTTTAAAAAAGTACATATTCTGAAAAGGCAGTCTTGCGCTGGCATTGTTTTTGAGCCAATTATTAATAATTACGGCTGGTGCACTGCCACTTGGCTGTTTTGTGAAAAGAATGAATTGCTTTTAATTCTGAATTATTTTTTTTCTGCAATCAATATAAAAAAATGAGAGGAAGACGTATGATTTTTTTTTTTTTTCGAATAACGCAATTCTAGCGTTATACCGCATAAAACTCAAGCTGAGAATATGATACGTTCATAAGAAAGCACAACTACTAAATCCACAAGCTACCTCCACCAAATTCGCTATTTGAATGTTTTTTAATGAATACTAATTTCACTTTTTAATTATTCTTTCTCTCTTTGCTTATTATTCTCAATTATAAATTCCATCGATTGTAATAATATAATGATGTTATATTAATAAAAATAAAATTCGAGGAATTAACATAATACAAATCGTATTGAATAAGCCACTTTCCTTCTAGTTTCAAAGCATATAAAATTTTATATTTTAAAATCCTGTTATGTACAATGTTCAATTAGTATCAAATGTGTTCGCTGGACCACACACAACATTATATCATTTATTAAAAAAAAAAAAACAATTACAAATTTTGAAGTTTTATGCTAACGCAGCGTAAAATTAATATTAATTGGATTTGCTGATTTTTCCTAATTTTTAGGTAGGCTTTCGAAATTATTTACAATAAATATATTAATAAGTTTTATTTAAGTTAGAGAGTTTAAAATATATATTTTTTTTTCAATTTAACGGAGTTTTTTTTAATATTTTATGAATTAGGAAATATCTGCTTAAAAAACTTTATGCAATTATATCAATAATACGCATTAAATAATATTTAAAATAACACTTTACTACACTATTGAGATTTTTGTTATTTACATCATCCTACGATTAAGAGCTGAACATATTATCGAAACATTTTGATTTATGAACGACATGCTTATTTGTTTTTTTGTTATTGAATAAAAAAAAAACTAAAATAGCTGAAGAAAATAGCAGGCAAAGGAAAAAATTATCGCTATATTTCATAGATGACATTAAACACAAAATTTATTTCAGCGCCAGACTTAACTGTTTTTTTTTTTTTTTTACTTATTTCTTATATTGTTGGTGAAAAGAATAAAAAAACATTAAAAGATAATAAAACGAGACTATACCTATATAGCGCCAACAACAATAAAATCACCCTTCGCCAAAATAATCTACAGATTCAGGTTAGCAAAAGTTAGGTCAATTCTGAGAGTGAAGGGTGAAAATAGAGGCTAAATTAGAAGAGCCGCATCGCGGCGTTTTTTTATGTTAGTTAGAATTTTTTTTTTATCGACCTTCGACCTTTGCAGTCAAACGCCGATTTTCAGCATATTGTTTATATGGTTTTTTGGCTATAACTCATCGACTAATTGATAGTTTTTCAGCCTGTAGAAGCTAAATTATTGTTAGAGACCTGTGCAACAATCAAAATTTTTTAAAAAAATTGATTTAGAAAATTTTTGTGGTGCTTATGAAGCAAAATGTTGGAAAAATTATTTTTTTTTTCATGCTTTTAGAAAATATTTTCCACAAAACTAAGTCTTTTTTGCTTTCTGTTTGATCTATAATATGCTTCTCAGTTTCTTCAATAAATCTCATTTGAAAAGAAAATGGTCTTGGTCAATAATTTGCGTTAAAAATCCCAAAATAGTTAAATAAATAGCGATTTAGGTAGAAGTAATTAAAAAGGGAAGTTCCAAGAATTAGGAATTAGTAAAACAACTTTTTTAGCGATTTTTTTTTATTTCGTATAAGCGAACTAATTTCAAAAATGAAAATTCAGTTAAGACTCGAAACTCAGCCGAAGCTGTTGTCTTTTAATTTTCGCTCGGTCGTGATAAAATTCGCTATTAATTTTTTTGGAACTTATTTCATTTTGTGAGTGATTTTCATAAAAAAAAAACAAAAAAAAAAAACATTGTATAATATATATTGTATTAAAAATGTCGGAACCAAAATGTAAAATGGACCATTATTGTAATGTTTGTGGACGTTTCATAGCAAGCGATGAAAAATGTGGCAATGCGAGTGATTTTTATACCCTATACCACTATGTGGTTTGGGTATAATGACTTTGTGCTGCTGTTTGTAACAACCAAAAATATTTGACCTAGACCCATCTTTAATTATACCGATCGAATCAGAATCACTTTCTGAGTTGATTTAACAATGTCCGTCCGTCCGTCCGTCCGTCCGTCTGTGTGTCCATGTAAAGCTTGTAATCAAACTGCAGGTCGCAAATATGAATAGATTTTGATGAAAGTTGGTATATAAACTTTTATCGGCCATGGGATGAACGCTATTGAAATTGGTGAGAATCGGTCCATGTTCAGACCTAGCCCCCATACAAATTACCCATATGAAATCGACATAAATTGCCATAAGATCCAAATTGTCATATAGATCTTACTCAAATTGGGTTTGTATGCGTTCATTACATCCACTAATGAGTAGTCCAAAAATGATCCCTTTGACCCCATATAGAGCTGCTTCCCGATCTTCACTTAAATCTATTAAAAAACAAAAATATTGCACTGATTCTTCTCAAATTTTGTTTGTACATATTTTTGCAAAATACAAGAGACTTTACCAAACATGATCAGGATCGGTCCATTTTTGGACCTAGTCCCTTTATAGATATAGCATCCGATATGAACTTTTTCTATCTGCAGCCAAAAAAAATTAATAAAAATCCCACTCAAATTTGGTTTTTGCTTATTTTCAATGTCCAGTTAGTTGGGCCTAAGAGATAGGGTTTATAAACGCATGGTATAGGGTATCGTATAGTCGGTCTAGACCGACTATAATTTTCTTACTTGTTTTTTTTTTTTTTTTTTTTGGAAGCCTATAAACAATATTTCTCGCAAGAGTTTATCACAGACGTAAATTAAGCCCCTAAAAAAGTTTGCTTTAATTGCTATTCAACTCTTATGCAATGGAAAAGTGAAAAGAAGAAGGCTATGCCTTTTGGTATACCAATGATGTGGTTAGACAACAGCCCGCATCAAGAAGAAAATTGCTATGGATGTGTCAACTACCATAAAACTTTGAATTGAAGGAAAGCAAAGAATAAAACTTATGTAGCAGTGCCAAGTGTCCAATTACCATTACCGAACTCAGAATTCGTTCCAGTACCAACATACCGAAGTATTGATCTTCAAACATATATCAGTACTACAACCGCCGCTGCTACATCCATGGATTTTTTTCTCAGAATACGACACTGGTGCAGGTACATCCTATGAAACATCAAAGGACCCAATCCTAGTTACACAAAACCAATTGGATGGAATTGTTGCAAATTTGTGTTTGACTCAGAAAAAATCAGAACTACTGGCTTCATTTTTGAAAGGAAATAATTTGCTGGCGAAACGTGCCAAAGTAACAGCATATCGAAAACGCCAAAAAGAGTTAGAAAAGTTCTTCAATGTGAATGATGCAAAAAATTTCGCTTATTGCAACGATATTGAAAAGTTAATGGAGACGATAGGGTTAACCTATAAAAAAGATGATTGGCGTTTATTCATCGATAGCTCACTAATCAGCTTAAAAGTTGTGCTTTTGCACAAGACAAATAGAATGCCTTCTGTTCCGATTGCGTATAGCACTGACACTAGTGAAAGTTTCGATAATTTGAAACACTTTCTGGAAGTAGTCCAATATAACGATCACCAGTGGCGCATTTGCTGCGCCCTCAAAATAGTTTCATTGATTGCAGGCTTAACAGCATCTGGCCGTCCATAATATCCGTGTTTTTTGTGCGATTGGGATTCACGATACAGAGAAGGTATTAAAGGAAGAAACCAGTACAAACAGCATAACTGGAATAGTCGCATTGGACGGAAATGGCCTAGAGACAATAGGCTACACGAAAGTCTTGTTCCTGAAATGAAATTTTTATTGCCGTTGCTCCAGATTAAACTTGGCATTGCTAAAAATTTTTTGAAATGTATCGCAAAAAGACCAGCAATATTTAACCGCTTAAAAGACATTTTCTCAAGACTAAGTAACGCCAAAATTCAGGAAGGGATTGCTAATGGTACCGACATACGGAAACTAATAAGGAGTCCAGATTTTTACCAAGTGCTGACAGAATTAAATGCATGGCTCGCATTGAAAGCAGTCATTAAAGGACTTTTGGGTAAAGAACACAAAAGCAACTACAGGCAATCTGTTGCAAACATGTTGGCAGCTTTCGATGAAATTGGGGTTAATATGTCGTACAAAATTCATCTTTTGCATCAGCATTTTGATCAGCTCGCTCAACAGTTGCCAACTGAATCTGATGAGCAAGGCGAACGTTATCACCAAACTGCGCTACCATTTGAAATAAGGTAACTATAGAGTGTGCATATTTTTCTTATATCTTTGTCAGAGTGCACAATTTAAACATGTTAACGATTGAAAACTATTTTCGTTTCAGGTACAGAGGAAAGAAATCTCCAGATGCAATACTCGCTGAAATTTGTTGGTGGTATAAAAACACCTTTGAAGAAGAGGAAGACGAGGAAAAAGAGGAAGAAGGGGAAGACAAAGATAAAATTCCAAAATATCTGTTGGACGAAATTGTCGACGTTTCTGATGATGATGACGATGACCAAGGTATCAGAGAGAGCAGTGATGTTGATCCACAGCCGCCTGCTAAACGGCAACTGGCCAAACCATTAATTTAATTTATTTAATTTTTTTACTTAAAACTTTTCATAACGTAACATTTCAAAAATATATTTTTTTCCATATTTTTATAATTTCTTTTTCAATGTTTCTTCAAAACCAACACTGAACAAAATTTGTACATAAAAAATGAGATGTAAATTAATATTAAGCTGGAAAACGCAAGTTTTGTATTATGATTGTTTTCTTTTCAAATGAAATTTATTGAAGAAACTGAAAAGCATATTATAGATCCAACAGAAAGCAAAAAAGACTTAGTTTTGTGGAAAATATTTTCAAAAAGCATGAAAAAAAATAATTTTTCCAACATTTTGCTTCATAAGCACCAAAAAAATTTTCTAAATCAATTTTTTAAAAAATTTCAATTGTTGCATTTGGCTTTTAAAGATTGAAAAAATATCAATTGGTCGACGAGATATAGCCAAAAAACCATATAAACAATATGCTGAAAATCGGCATTTGACTGCAAAGTTCGAAGGTCGATTAAAAAAAAAATTCGAACTAACATAAACAAACGCCGCGATACGGGTCTTCTAATTTAGCCTCTATTTTCACCACTCACTCTCAGAATCGACCTAACTTTTGCTAACCTGAATTTGTTCCACAGTGATATTAGCCGATGACATAGTCAATAGCTGATTTACGACCACATAATCTACATACTTGCCAGCTCTTGGAATCCGCCAGTGTTCGAACCATGGTGTGTACGCGGTCGCCACGTTATGGGGCGTGCCGCGCTTTTTTAAGAAAAGATAATTTTTTAAGAAAAAGTAATTTTTTAACAAGAAAGTACTTTTTTAAGAAAAGGTACTTTCTAAGAATATGTATTTTTTTTTAAGTAATTTTTCTTTTTTAAGAGTCTGTTCGTTTTTAAGAAAAATGACTTTTTTAAGATCAAATGTTTTTTTAAGGTACTTTTTAAGAAAAGGCATTTTCTTAAGAAAATTTAGTTTTTTAAGAACAGGCATTCCTTAAGAAAATGTACTTAGTTAAAAAACTTCCCTTTTTCAAGAAAACGCACATTTTTAAGAAAATTTAGTTGTTTAAGAAACGGTACCTTTTTAAGAAAAGCTTCTCTTTTAAACTAAATTTTTTTTTTAAATGTACTTTTTTAGAAAAAGCTACTTTTTAAGAAAGGGCACTTTTTTAGAATATGGCCCTTTTGGGGAATGGCCTAATAGAACAAAAAAAAATTTCAACGGGCGTTAAATGCTTGTATCGGATAGCTAATGCGATTCATAACGGTTACTGTTCAGAAGTTTTAGGCAACTTGAAGCCTGGGCCTATCGTTCATTCTCGTTGGTTAACCAAAGCTAGTAGACTTCTGTGATGTATGTAACTACAAACTCACCATCCGAAAATTTAGTTCAAAATTTTACCAACGCTTGCTATGAAAGCTTATGTACCTATGTACTTTAATGTAAAGTATTACGACTCGGTTATACATGGCAGTGCACTCTTATGTAAATAATTTTTTTCCCTTCTCGCCCCCTAACAATTCAGTTTTTGATTTGCATTTAGTTATAAAATAATTTTGTTTCGCGGAAGATGAAATTTTGATATTGTGAAATCATCGCAAAATTGTTTATTTTAATTTTTATGAGCGAAGAGAAACAGAACTTAAGGTAAAAATCATTCCAATTGTTGGATCATTTTGAATATATTTGCTTATACGTTTTTCTTTTTATCTTAATTTTAACATATTTAAAAATTATATATATATATATATATATATATATAAAATACGAAAAGAAAAGTTTCTCGTTAAAAACGGGAAGCTCGATTTTGATTTTAGACTCATGGTTTCTTGAAAAAACCTTCTTAGAATTCGTCGTAGATTACGATTTTCACAACAGCTTGGTGAATTTTTTTTAATCCATACAAACTGACCCACTCCAATGGCGTATGACGTATGAGTGATAACTTTTAAAAACTAAATATCAATCATACATCGTATCATATCAGTGAGTTTGGCAGTGAGTGAAGATGTATGAATATGATCCTAAATATACAAGAAATACTTTCTTTTGTGGTATTATTATAATATTGATAATAATAATTTTTTGAAGATATGTAAATATGATCCTGAGTATCCAAAAAATTATTTATTTTTTTATAAATCAAAATTAAAGAACAAATTTTTTTAAATATTTTTTTTCATAGAAAATTGCGCTTCCTAAAAAATATACCTATTTGAATTTTTTTAAAAAATAAATTAAAATATCTTACATTAGATTTTTATATCAGTTAGTTAGTTTTTTAAATAAAATCCAAATGTTTAAGTTGTTACGTATTGTTGATATTTATGTATTAGTGGACTATATGCTTGTGCATTACCTAAAGTAGAACCTACTTTTTCTGTTAAAAGCTATTTATAATTAACAAGTAGATTCCAGTGCAATTTCCAGGCAACCTTATTGTTCAACTTAGCCAATTCACAAACCAACACTTTTATGGTTTACTATTATTGTGAATGAAGATAACAAACTCATTAACAAACTCATTAACAAATTTAGTAGAACACACATAGGATATGTTCAACTTTATGTATGTGTTAGTAGCAACTTTAAATGCAATTTACTTAAAATAAAGAACAAAATTTAAAAATCTGTAAATCTGCAAAACAGCTAAAAAGAAATGCCTTTCAAATAATATACGTTTGGGGAAAATCGGGATAAAACGATAGAACAAAACATCGGTAACAAAAAATCACATAGGCTATTAATATTATAGATTTAGAAAATCTGTTAAGCGTATGATTAATATTAATTCCTGAGTAATATTTTTAAATTTCAAATATTTTAAAAGTTAACTGAATTTTTTTACAAATCAATATTTCCACTGATTTAATATACATACATACAGATGCTTTTATTAACTAAAGAACAAAGAATTAAGGAAGCTTTTTCGTATACAAATATTGAGTTAATATTTGATTTCCACAAATAATAAATGCAGGAAGCTCATTGTTTACATATCATATCCATATTCTAGTATTTGTTTTAAAATGAGTATTTTGTAAGTTTTTTGAACTAAACAAATATATTTGTTCAAAATAAAAACTCAGCATGTGTTTGAAGTTTAAATCTAGAAAAAAAATCCATAATAAATTCAATATTCCAATTAAATATATTAGTAATAGCATAATATATATTTTATGAGCCTATATTTTTCTATATCCTAAGATAAAAAGGAAACAAAGCGTTGTTGAAAAAATTAACTGAAATTAATTATATACACAAAAAAGAGCATGTTAAAATATTTTGCAAATATTTTCCATTATACTATTGATTTTCTACATATCTTTTCATCTTCTTAAAAATAAGACCCTTTTCTCTAACATTTGTTTTGTTTTTTTTTTATTCTTTATTTTATTACAAATTTATCATGGTTTGCAACACAGTTTTATTACTTGATTGACTACCCGTTGCTAACCTTAACATTTTCCATACAAATATCCCTCAGGTTGATAGATTCTATTAAAGATTTTGATTGGATTATGTTGCTTTATAGATAGTAACAACAAGAACATTTTGTATATTTTCCTCCTGTCATCATGAAGTTTTTCCGCTTCTCTAGTAGCAACAGTTTCCAAAGTGAAGTATTTATAAGATTTTTAATTGATTTACTGGATACGTGTGTATACAGTTCACCTTTCATTTCATTTTCTATTTTTCTCTCTCTCTCTGGCTTCTGAATTTAAGAATTTTAATTGCCTTTTCTGTTACTTTAATTTGACGTTAATTTTGTGAACGGAAATTATTTGTCTGATAATTTGATTAAAGCATGAACACAGAAAAAAGTATAGTTGGCTAAAAATTGAAAAATTGAATGGCAATAAAACACTTTGCATAAACGAATCATATCATTTTGTGAATTAAGTATGATTCATGTTTAATTAAGCAAAATATAAACATATATGTATATATAAGTATATACATATATATTATTTTTAAATATGAATACAAAATTTCATTAAACTGGTTGCTAGTAATAAACGAAATATTCATAAGCGCCCTCTAAATAAAAGCAAAAAGGTAAATAAAAGAAATAAAATAATAAGTAAACAAGTAAAATAAATAAAATAGAGTGATCACATAAAACATATAAAATTAATAAAATATATAAAATTAAAAAAAAAACTAAACATAATAAGATAAAATAAAATAAACTAAAATTTACTTATTATAATTAAATAAAATTAAATAAATGAAACAAAACAAAATAAAATAAAATAAAAAAGTTTAATAAAATAATATAATATAAAATAAAATAAATAAAATAAAATAAGTAAACCAAAATAAGTAAAATTAAATAAATGAAACAATACAAAATAAACTAAAATAAAATAACAAAGCTTAATAAATTAATATAATATAAAATAAAATAAAATAAAATAAAATAAAATAAATAAAATAAAATAAAATAAAATAATATAAAAAATAAAATAAGTAAACCAAAATAAGTAAAATTAAATAAATAAAACAAAACAAAATAAAATAAAATAAAATAAAAAAGTTTAATAAAATAATAAATATAAAATAAAATAAATAAAATAAAATGATATAAAAAATAAAATAAAATAAAATAAAATAAAATAAGCAAACCGAAATAAGTAAAATTTAATAAATAAAACAAAACAAAATAAAATAAAAAAGTTTAATAAAATAATATAATATAAAATAAAATAAATAAAATAAAATAAAATAATATAAAAGATAAAATAGAATAATATAAGTAAACCAAAATAAGTAAAATTAAATAAATGAAACAAAACAAAATAAAATAAAAAAGTTTAATAAAATAATATAATATAAAAGAAAATAAATAAAATAAAATAAAATAAAATAAAATAAAATAAAATAAGTAAACCAAAATAAGTCGAATTAAATAAATAAAATAAAATAAAATAAAATAAAATAAAATAAAATAAAATAATATAAAAGATAAAATAAAATAAAATAAAATAAGTAAACCAAATTAAGTAAAATTAAATAAATGAAACAAAACAAAATAAAATAAAATAAAATAAAATAAAATAAAATAAAATAAAATAAAAAAGTTTAATAAAATAATATAATATAAAATAAAATAAATAAAATAATATAAAAAATAAAATAAAATAAAATAAGTAAACCAAAATAAGTAAAATTAAATAAATGAGACAAAACAAAGTAAAATAAAATAAAAAAGTTTAATAAAATAAAATAATATAAAATAAAATAAATAAAATAAAATAAATAAAATAAAATAAAATAAATAAAATAAAATAGAATGAAATGAAATTAATAAAATAAATAAAATAACATAAAATACAATAAAATATAATAAAAAAAATAAAATAAATTAAATAAAATAAAATAGAATGAAATGAAATTAATAAAATAAATTAAATAACATTAAATACAATAAAATAAAATAAAATAAAATAAAATAAAAAAGAATAAAAGAAATTAGAATAAAATGAAATAAAATAAAATAAAATAAAATAAAATAAAATAAAATAAAACAAAATAAGATAAAATAAAATAATATAAAAAATAAAATAAAATAAAATAAAATAAAATAAAATAAAATAAGTAAACCAAAATAAGTAAAATTAAATAAATGAAACAAAACAAAATATAATAAAATTAAATAAAATAAAATTATATAAAATAAAATAAAAAAGTTTAATAAAATAATATAAAATAAAATAAATAAAATAAAATAAAATAATATAATATAAAAAATAAAATAAAATAAAATAAATAAAATAAAATAGAATAAAATGAAATTAATAAAATAAATAAAATAACATAAAATACAACAAAATACAATAAAATATAATAAAAAAAAATAAAAAAAATTTAAATAAAATAAAATTATATAAAATAAAATAAAATAAAAAAGTTTAATTAGTCATTTATTGTTCGATTTAAGATCATGTATATATTTTTCTAATGAAAGAAAGATAATAACTTTTGTAATGTAAGAGAAATATTAGAAAAAAATTGAAGACAGCGCTAGATGGAGTAGCTACTTTCGAACAAAGTGACTTGTTCATCGTCAGCATCCTTCTGCCCATTACTTCAACTCATGCTTAATCAACTATTTAACTCAACATTTGAAAGGAAAGAACATGAGAAATGTTTTTCTTTTTATATACGAGAGTTTGTATGAACAAGCTGAGCTTTTCCAATTTTTAGCTTTCTCTACATTAACATAGCCAGATCAATTACAAGTCTTGTAATGTGAACAGCTCTTTGTTTTTGCCATTGTCCTCTAGATGGAACTGTAATGGCATGTGAAATCTTAACAGATTACACAAATGCATTGTACCTCATGTGTTGTATGTTATTGTTATGTATTGTTGATCTGTATTGGAATAATTAGTCATTTATTGTTCGATTTAAGATCATGTATATATTTTTCTAATGAAAGAAAGATAATAATTTTTGTAATGTAAGAGAAATATTAGAAATAAAATAAATAAAATAAATTAAATAAAATAACATAAAATACAATAAAATAAAACAAAACAAAATAAAATAAAATAAAAAAAAAAAAATAAAATAAACTTATATAAACAAGTAAGAAAATTATACTCGATCTAGGCTGACCATACGATACCCTATACCATGGTTTAGAAAACCTATCTCTTCGGTCCATCTAACAGGATATAGAAAATAAACCAAATTTGAGTGGGATTTTTATTAATTTTTTTGGCTGCAGATATAAAAAAGTTCATATCGGGTGCTATATTTATATGTGGACTAGGTCTAAAAGTGGACCGATCCTGACCATATTTGGTAAAGTCACTTATATTTTGAAAAAATATACACAAACCAAATTTGAGAAAAATCTGTGAAATGTTTTTGTTTTCTTGATGGATTTAAGTGAAGATCGGAAAGCAGCTTATATGGGGCCTATGACTAAGAATTGCGCTATAGGAATTATTTTCGGACTACTGATTAATGAATACAATAAACACATATAAACCCAATTTTACTAAGATCTATATGATAATTTGGAACTTATAGCAATTTATGTCGATTTCATAGGAGTCATTTGTATGGGGACTAGGTCTGAACATGGACCGATTTTCACAAAACGGGTGAAATATTTTTGGAAGTTACAAACAGCAGCACAAAGTCATTATACCCAAACCACTTAGTGGTATAGGGTATCAAAAGCTCAATAAAGTAGTCTAGAATAACTAGGTTTATTTTCAAAACTTGTTATTGAAATATCGTTTATACCGACATGTATCAAAATTGTGTGATGAAACATTTTAAAAAGGGATATTTATAAGTTTTTTTTCAGAATTGTAGGATATTCATCTAAAGGACGTAGATACGAGACGTACGATATCAATAGTGAAGCTGCAGTTTGCAAACCGTCGACAGATGCTAACGAACAAGAGGCTGAATTATAACGCTTGACAATTATCGTGGCAAAAGTTCGAGAAGACACATTAAAGTGCAAAGAGCAAAGCGCGGTCGTACAGTAAAGTGGCCGGGCAGAAAGAGGTTAGACAATTTATATTTTAACTTATATAATATCTTATACACATAAGTCATTAAAAATAATAAACGATTTCATAAAATATAATAAATCAAATACTCTTCAACTTGGAAAGCCTGAGCGTGGATACATGCAATCCCACAGAAATATATATTGATACCGATTATTTTAACTACATTGAGCTGAATTGCATAAGTAGTTACCGAGTCACAAATAAAAATAAATAAATTAGTGAGATCGATTCACAGCCCACCACGGACCATGTACTACTATTTATCAATTTATTATACATATAAATTAAATTTATTGACATAACATACAAAAAAGACAATTTTTATTTAAATAGAAAAAAATATTATTATTGGATTAAATTTAAGTTTCATAAATTATACTACAGATCAAAGAATAAATTGTAATCCATTTTTAATGCATTTAAATCACATGGGGATATTATTTTATATATATATATATATATATATATATATATATTCCCCCATTTTTCCATAAACAACTATTACTAGCTTTGCATTTAACCATTACATGGTGAAAAAAAAAATGTAATTAACTAACCACATTTATAAATTTTGCAAAATAATATTTCTCTCTCTAGCAATATACATAAACTAAAAAACCACAAAAAGATATCTTTTTTTCTCAAATTTCAAAAAGAGTATATATGTACATATATAGAACTTTATTATTTGTAGATAATTGTGTATTATTTATATGCAATAAAATTAAGTAGGTTAAGGGAATAATAAATGCAGAAGCAATGATATCAATGGTTTAAAATTTAAGAGTAGACTAAAAACAAATTAAGAATAAAAAAAAAGATAGGTCTTATTTAAAATTATTTTTAAAGCATATCATTGCATCAAAAGAAGTATGAGTGTTATATTGGGCTATGCCAAGTCTTTGATACTATCCACCTTGGTTTTCCGCTTACATTAATATCAGTATTTATTGCACTATTTATAATAAATGTAAATAAAATATTTGAAAAAGTGAACAAGTTGATAAACTTAAACACGATACACAATACAAACAAACACAATTAATTTTTATCTGTCGCACAATTATGCCCGACTTACACCATTTGAAATACCAACTTGCTCGAAAAATATACAAACAATATTATCTTATGACAGTCAGATGGACAGACGGACGGATGGACTAGCTTCGATACATCAACTCGAGTTGTCAAAGATCAAGAGTATACATAATTACTTTATGGTGTCGCAAGTCAATTTTTCGGAATAACAAACTGATGTATACCATCTGTACAGTTTGTGGAGGGTATACAAATTATATATATTAAGGCTAATTGCAATCAATTAAAAGTAGCCATGAAAGTCAAAATATTTTTTATTAAAATAAATAATAATAAGCTTGTGCACCGTTCGACATAAAATCACTTTCTAAATCTATTTAACGATAACCTCCTGTCTGTCTGTCCATATAAACTTTATGCGTAAATGAAAATATATTTTGATAACATTTTTTCAACCCTACAACAGTGGTGGCCATCGAGAGAAATGAGTTAGTAGTAGTGTTTTTGAGCATGTGTTAGTTAAACTACACTGATCGAAATCCATGGACGTAACACAATGCCGATATTAAATGGGTTTGTGTAGATTTTGTACGAATGTTCATATGAATTACTAAAAGGGAAAAAAAGTTGAGTTCACGAAGAATATGGTAAAATTTTATATATATATTTTGTTGTTTTAAAATTTTAAATCTTACATTCTGAAAATGTAAACAATTAAGAAAATTATAGTCGGTCTAGACCGACCATACGATACCCTATCTCTTCGGTCCACCTAATTGGATATAGAAAATAAGCAAAAACCAAGTTTAAGTGGGATTTTTATTAATTTTTTCGGCTGCAGATATGAAAAAGTTCATATCGGATGCTATATCTATATGGGGACTAGGCCCAAAAATGGACCGATCCTGACTATGTTTGGTTAAGTCTCTATATTTTTGCAAAATACAAGTGGTATAGTGGTATAGGGTAAAGAAATAGTTATGTTATAGATAGATCAATGTGATTAAGATTAAATTTTATTAAATTAATTATTTTTTTATTTTTATTATTATTATTATTATATATTATACATATATATAAAAAGAAAATCATTTTTTGAAAAAAAAGTCAAAAAAATTTTTGATTTAGCAAAAATAATTCAAAAAAAAATTTTTTTTTTAATTCTTCTTTCCGAAAGACTGAAGAAATTGCTATCTAAACTATTTAGAACAAATTTTGCTAAGAACAATAGGAAAAAAGTAACATGGATGAGAAAAAACATCTGTTTATTCAAAATGTCAAATTTTGACCCCCTCTACCTCAGAGAATTCTGGACCGATCTTGTTGAAAAATTGTATCAAAACTACTATCCAATAGGACTAATCTGGGTGCAAATTTCATTCCGATCGGAAGACATCGGTTTCAAAAGGTTGATCACTTGACTTCACGCCCCATAAATAAATAATATAAATAAATAAATCTATCTCAGATTCTGAGAACTTTTCTATAGAAAAACTATTTGAGACTCTGAGATTTTTTCTATAGAAAATCTATCTCAGATCGGGAAAATTTTTCTATACAAAAACTATTTCAGATTCAGAGAATTTTTTTGTAGAAAAATCCTCTAACATTCTGAGAATTTTTGTATGTACAAACATTCTCTGAGAATTTTTCTGTAGTAAATCAGTCTTACATTCTGAGAATTATTTTATAGAAAAACTTTCCCAGATTCTAAGTTTTTTTCTATGGAAAAACTATGTTAGATTCTGAGAACTTTTCTGTTCTATAGAAAAACTATCTCAGAGAATTTTTGTATAGAAAAACTATTTCAGATTTTGAAAAATTTTCTATAGTAAAACTATCTCAGATTCTGAGAACTTTTCTATAAAAAAGAAGTTTCGATAACTTTTGACAATTTTTTTACAAAAAAGCTGTCTCAGATTCTCCAAATTTTAGCTACAGAAAAACTATCTCTGATTCTGAGAATTTCTATACAAAAACAATCGCAGATTCGAAGAAGTTTTCTATTAAAAAACTAGTTCAGTTTTCTATAGAAAAACTATCTCATGTTCTGAGAATTTTTAATTCAGATTCTGAATTAAAAAAAAAATGTATCAGATTCTCCGAGTTTTTCTGTAGAAAAAGCTGAAAAGGTTTCTATAGAAAAAATATCTCAGATTCTATGATGTTTTCTGCATAAAAACTGTCTCAGATTCTGAGAAGTTTATAATAGAAAATCAGTTCAAATTCTAATTTTCTTTAGAAAATCTGTCTTAGACGCTGGGAATTTTTCTATAGAAAATCAGTCACAGGTACTAAGATTTTCATCCATAAAAAATCAGTCTAAGATGCTGAGAATTTTTCTATAGAAAAACTGTTCAGATTGTGAGAATTTTTCCAGAACAAACTTATTGGGCTTCTGAGAAGATTTTAATAGAAAACCTGACAATTCTGACAATGATCTTTGCTGGTATAAGCATTTTTGTATGTGAAACAATGCCCTAAGACTGATACAATAGGTACCGTAGAGTCATCCTACACCGTTTTAAACTTTCTTGTTTGCCTTTATTTTTCAAGACCAAAAAAAAAACGCAAGTCAGCTTACTTATTTTTTTCTCTTGTTTATTTCAGTATTTTCATGTTAAAAGAAATGTCCCACATACTAACTACTTCCAGTTGCATTGAAATTTTAAATTTTTCGTTTCTTTCCTCAACATTTTTATTTTTATTTTTACATATATTTTTATTCCTTTACAAAATTTATTAATTATTTCAGCATTTTAAATTACCAACATTTTTTTTATTTATATATGGCTTGTAATATTTTCCGTAATAACACTTGGACAAACCTGCATTTATATGTTACACCCCGAAAAACAAAAAATATTGTAAAAGAAAGTTTGATTTAGCCCTTTGCTAAACATGTTAACAATATTCCGAAACCAGTTCTTGTATGTTTTGCTTTTAAGTTTTAAATAAAATATAAATTTTTTTCTTGATAGGTTTAGTGGGTATTTATTATCCTGGTATTATCCTTTCATATGTGTATATAATGAAATGATAAGATCAACCGAATAATTAATTTTATTTGTAATTTTTGGGAAATTAAATATAAATTAGAATAATAAAAATGGAATTTGAAAATATAATAGTTTTAGGGGTAAATAAAGATTTTTTTAACATCCGATATGAGGCTACACGCGAACAAAGATGCTAATTTCTTAATTTTCGTTTCATTATTTATTTGTTCATTTAAGAATTAGCAGCAGAAAATATAGAACTATAAAAAATTATATTTTTAAAATTAAATGTCCAGCAATTCTATGACAAATATCAGAGTTATATCAAATATGGCTACAACAAGGCTAGTGCGCCTTATGGAACTGCTCTCAAAAAAAAGAAACAAAGCTTTTATTCTAATACGACTAATATGGAAGTAGCCACCACCAAGACAACCTACAACAAAATTTTCTACGTTAACAGCGAAAGAACAACTTCTTCATTGTAAAGAATTTCTAACTCTTAAGAAGTCGTTGTAAACAACTTCCCCAACTGCCCGTTGTGGCATCCTCAGTATCTACCAAACTACAAAATATACTCACTCACTTATAAAAAAAGCTTTAAACAATTGAAACTATAATGAACTTCCCAAGATCTGTAACAGAAAACTTTTGTCCTATGATAACCCGTGATCCTTGTGAAAAAAAAGTTGATTTAGCGATGACCAACTTTTTTTAAAAAGGTCCTACCCTTTTTTCAAGAAACTGTCCTTTATGTAAAAAAAAGTACCCGTTTTTTAAAAGTACCCGTTTTTTAAAAAAAGCAACCTTTTTTTAAAAAAGTACCCATTTTTGAAAATCACTTTTTTCAAGAAACTGTCCTTTTCTTTAAAGGTACCCGTTTTTAATTAATTTTTTTTTTTTTAATTTTTACCACATACAGATCTCTTCTTTGGATTTACTTTTTTTTACTGCCATGGTGCGTATGATTAATATTAATTCATCAATAACTGTACAAAAAGCCCTGTAGCATATTTGCTACGAAAGCAATTATAAAAATTCAAAAGCAACAAAATGGTATGGAAACGAAGGTGTTGTAGTGAAAGGAAAAATATTTTAAAACTCAATTAAATTAACCGGAAAAATTGTATTAAAAATAATTTAATATAAATTTTTTTTGGTTTACTTTTTAATAAAATTAATTAAATAAAAATCATTTAAAATATAATAAAATTACTAAAAAAATAAACTATATTATGAAATTTTTGTGTGTTTTTATAATTTGTTTGCTACAAGCAGTTCTTCCTCATCCTTTGCAAAACGAAAGAGAAACAAACTTTTTGTGAAATCTCTCTATTCATTTGCATAATTGCAAAACTTAAATTTTAAATTTATACAAAAAAAAAAAAAAAAAAATACACACGCACATTTACTTGCCATAATTGCAAACAGAATCTGTTCACTATGAAGAATTTTGCTGTTTTTATGTGACAAGGAAATATAATTTCAAATTAATAGTTTAACATACGAAGTTTTCTTCTACGAAAAAGAGAAATCTAAGAAAAAAAAAATATTTGTTTTAAAATGACGATAGTAGACTTGTGCTAAAAGCTTTTTTGTTTTTATTTTTCTTACACAAAAAAATTATACTTTCTAAGGGCAGCATATGGCAAACTCTGTCAGACAAAACACGTTTCATTGGTTTATACAACATTTATTAGGGTTTTCGTTTTTGTATACAAAAAAATTTGCGAAAAAGTTTTTATTTACGATTTTTTGTTAAGATGCATTTATCGAAAAAACCTTTTTTGTTGGAGTAAAATGTTTAAAATGTATTTTTTTTTTTGTAACACATGTAAACCAGCCATAAAAAGAAAAGTTTTCAGTGTTTTTCTTCGTGCTCTTTCATTTTGTACTTAACGACATTATGGTAAAATTTTATTTAAAAAAAGTTTGTTTTTGTTCAGATTTAAGGCTAAAGTAATTTCGTTTTGTAAACAATATTAAATGGCAAAGCAAGATTGGTAAAAAATTTCATTTTTAATAAGCAAAAAGCTTTTTCAAAATTTTAATTAAAATTAAGATTTGACATTGAGTTGCTTTTTTTTAATTTTTATAAAACTGTCAATTATTTACAAATAAAGCCATATTATTTATGAAATGGAATTTACGTTTTTGAAATTGCTTTAATGATGAAAAAGTTCTAATAAAACCAAGTAAGAGTGTTAAATTCGGCTGTGCCGAATCTTTGATACCCTCCACCTCGGTTTGAGTATTGGTAATAAATGTAAACAAAATATTGGAAAAAGTAAACAATTTGTTAAACTAAATATCAAATTATTTCAGCAAATTCTTTGGGTTGGTTTTCGTCTTTTCTATTATTTCGGATTTATTTCGGTGTTTGCTTTTTGGTCATCGTGGTTGCTGATCGGCATGCATTTAGGTTATGTACCTATATGCATGCGTTTCCGGTAATATGACATAACTTCTCGTTTAATTTAGTTTTTGCTAATTAAATAGCTCGCCCTAATTTCCATTGCAAAGGTAATGGTTGTGTAGGGTGGCTATATGCATTAAATCGTGCTAAATGGAGATGGCTGTATAGCTTCTTTTAACTGGCCAAATATTTCTTTATTGCGGCCATATAGGTCGGATGGGGTAACAATATAATAACCAGAAAAAACTCTCTCAATTTTTTTTATTAAAATATTGCCATATTTGGAAAACATAGAGAATAAATTTATAATAATAAATATTCAAATTAGGGATGCCAAATGCAAAAAACCAACTGCCCCAAACATTTTAAATCAAATAATTTGTTCTCCTTATTTTCTGAAAAACTTCAAATTTTCATCAAAAAACAATTATGAAAATTTATATATAAATAACATTCTAATCAAATTGCGTTTATTTATGTAACAATTTTTATGTTCGCAATTCTTAAATAATCATTTGAGGTTTTATAAAATTCATTGAATTTAAATGAATGTTTTCTGTAGTCCGATTCTGTAAATTTCAACGATCCGACAATCGCAAAATATATCGACACCTATTGTTGTTTGCACTAAGAATTAAGTGATTCACTAAGTACATACATCTTAACGACAGTCGACAAATCTATTTTTCTATTTATTTAAATTGTAAACGAGTGGCATCTCTGTCAAAATAAGCGAAAACACAAAGAAAAATAGAAAAAAACAAATTACTTCGTGTTTGGCAGGATGATTTTATGTTTAATATCTTTATTTTTTTACTAATATTTCTGTTTATTTATTTGAAAATGAAATAATGAATTGAATATGCTATTTATTATTTTTTTTATTTATATAAAAAGTTTTTTTTAATTAAAGCAAAATATTTTCACTATTTTATGATTTTTATTTATGTATGACGACATTTCAACCTAAAAATTTAAGTTTTTATCGATTGAATAAACAACACAAAAATGGTTGTCGTTTAGATAACAACAACAGCTGACTTTAACAATAGCGAATATCGTTTAAAAATTTTACTGATAATTTTGCTATTTTCTTTTTTTAACGATTCGACTATCGTTAAAAAAAGTTACTTAATCGAGGTACTGAAAAGTTATTAATTTCTCCTGAATGTCAATATTTTTTTTTAAATGTAAAATTTTTTTGGAATTTCAATTTGTGTTTAACGAATAAAATTTATATATTAAAGATGCAATTGATGTCTTCTAAATTTAAAATTATAATTTCCGACGTTTTGATATGATTTTCTGAAATTCAATTAATTGTAATTTATAATTGGAAATTTTTAATTCTAGTTTTTAGAATTGATATTTTCTTAAATTTGAATGGAAAATTTAAAAAGTGCAATTTTGTATTTATGTGAACAATAATGCTTCAGTAATTATAAACAATTTTTAAAAATTAGATGTAATCGCAATCAGATATTTTGTAGGTAGAGCAGAATAATAATTCTAGAACTGTTTTGAAAGCAAAAAACTCATTGATGAACTCGGTAACTCTATTTTGTAAAGACAACAAAAAGTTAATATGCCAAACTTATGTTCATATTTATAAAAGAATAATGAAAATACGTATGAAATAAAAGACCAGCCCGTGTATACTATTAACATTGTTCTGTATGATATCCAGTTGAAAATATTAACATTCATGTTAAAATAGAAATAACTATTGCAAAGCTAATTAGAACAAACAAAAATTGTGGCGCCATCTACTGTGGCATAGTCACGCTGAGCAAAATGAAGTGACACTCTGTTAATGCAAAAGAAATGTATTTTCCCCACAACAAAATATTGCAGAATTTTATTAAATAAAACAATATACCAACTTATTTCTAACATGCAGTTGTTATGGATATACATACATATATAGAATATATGTATATTAATTGTATTATTTAATATGTTTATATAAATTTATAAATAAATTTATAGATAAAATTTTTTTTGCTATATTTACATTGTTTTTTTTTTTTATTTACAACTAGGTATTTTAGCATTATTTGCTTTAGATGTTGGTGAATTTTTACTCCCTTTATATTAACTCGTAGTGTCTGCTTGTCGAAAAAATTTTGGATCGATTTTAACCAATTTCCCGTGAGCCATTCGATCTGAAATTTTGCAGGCAGGTTCGTGGTAATAACAGAAATGATCTAACAAATTTTTAGAGTGATGCCAAAACAATGGAAACTTTTAAATTTTTCTACCAGAGTTAATAAAAAAATGTACAAAGGGTTAGTTTTTATTATATTATTACCACAACGACCACAAAAACAACAAGTCCAACTATGACAACAACACAACATTTAGAATAACAACAAGAACAATATAGAAACATCATATTTTTAATTTTTTTTTACTTTTTCAGAGATTTCCCTGGCCTTGTTCCACCGATTTTAATGATTTTTGAAACAGAAATCTTCCCATGAATTTGTTGAATCATTCTCACTAAAAACGATCACTGTAGCTGCACTATTGAGGGCGTGTTCGTGACAAGAACAACATAGAAAGTTCTATTTTTCAAGACTTTCAAATCTCGGGCCCTAATCGACCGATTTGGATGGTTTTAAATAGCAAACTTCTCAGGATGTTAGTGAATCATTTTTTATAACAACGAGCACCCTAGCTGCCTGATTGATGCCGTCATCGTGATTTCCACAGACGGACAGACGGACATCGCTATACCAACTCCGGTTGTTATAAGAATCACAAATATATATATTTTATGGGGTCCAAAATTTTTTTTCTAATTATTGCAAACGGAATGACAAACTTTTATATACCCTCTGCACACTGGAGTGGGGGGTATAAAAAGGGTATTTTTTTATAAAAAAAAAGTTAATTTTTTACGAACAACTACTTCTTAAAAGAAGGTAATTTTTTAAGAAAATTAATGTACTTTTCGAAATAAGTATTTTTTAAGAATAGGTACTTTTTTAAAAAGTTAGTTTTTTATAAAGGGTATTTTTTTAGAGGGTGGCTTTTAAAAAAATGGGTACTTTAAAAAAGTATTTATACCGGAGTTTAGAAACCCTATCTCGTAGGTCCAACTAATTGTATATAGAAAATAAGCATAAATCAAATTTGAGTGGCATTGTTATTAATTTTTTTGCCTTCGGATATGAAAAAGTTTATATCGGATTCTATATTTATATGGGGAGTAGGTCGCAAATGGAACGACCCTGACCGCATTTCGTAAGGTCATTTATTTTTTGCAAAAATAAATAAAAACCGTTAACTGAAGATCGGAAAGTAGCTTTATATGGAGGTACTTTATAAAGGGTACTTAAAAAAAAGGGTACTTTAATGGTACTTTTTTTAAAAAAATGTACTTTTTTAAGAAAAAGTATTTTATTTTAATTTCTTTCTGATCGTTGTTATGATAAAAAAAGTATGCAACAATACTTCCTTAGGCTAATGTGACACGTGCAGTATAATCACACACACAGACCTTCATAAAGCAAATGACACAACTACAATGACTACCTACAACACTAAGGAGAATTACAACATTTGCATATTTTAAAAAAATCAACAAACACATTGAACATTTTTATTTTATCAAGAGTTTTTCACATTTCATATCTCGTGATCCTTTTGACTGATTTTAAATAGCATCTCCTTCTGGATGTTAATCGTTAGATCAACTTCCCTTGGATTTGAGGTCTCCGTAATTTATTTCGAAGTATAAGCTGTGGTGTGGAAGGTATAAAAAAGGGATTTAATGAAAATTTTTAGCAAATTTAATTTTATAAAGTTAAATCAACTTGATTTTCTGAAGCTATTTGGTAAAGAATGAAATGGAAAATTATCAGTCGTTCTTGAGTTATAGATGGAAAACTAAGAAAACAAGCATTAAGATAAAAGGCCTGAGAACGCCGAAACCTTCGGAGATTTTACTATACTGGCATTTCACGCTGAAATGTCTCACTACACAGAAAATGACCCAAAAACGTTACTATAAATAAAACTATTTTTCTCTGTTCGTTTTAAACTATTGTTACAATTTTCAGTTTTAAGTGCACATTTTCGATTTTTTAGCGCATGAAATTATTTGCTCTAGTAATTATTATTCGCCAAATTTACACTTTCTTACGATATTCTCGGATTTCATTGTACTTGTCTATTGCAACGCATTTCCCGAAACTTAAGTTGAGTTCTAATTTCATTTTAAAATATAATTGTATTTCTTCTAAAATCATAACTTTTCAAGACATTATTTAAAGAATTTGCTGAAGTTTTGGTATAATATAAATTAAAAAATTAAATAAAAATAAGTAGATTAAAATATAGGAAATTTTCAATACATGATATATATTAATATTATTACAAAAAATACAATAATTAAATTCTTAATTGGAAATATTATTCAACAGCCAACTTTGATGATATTGAACTTTAAGTCATCAAAAAAAAAAGGAACTACTTTTTCGCTTAACTAATAATAACACAGATTTGCTTTCAAAATGTTAACTACAAAAAAAGAAACTTTTACGTTTTATCATAATTAAGTTTTTCAATTGTTTGTACAGCATTTTAAAAACAATTTAATTACAATATTTAAAAATGCAGCTGAGGTTTGTTTATACAAAAACATAAGTGTGTATTTGAACATAAAACAACAATTGAAATGGTGGTTTTTATTTGTTTCTGTCGTCCTCACAAAAAGCCATAGACAAATCTTTTTAACAGTTAATTGAATAGCAATGTGTTCCATTATATAGTTTGTGAACTATACCAAATACTGGACAATAATTTCACATTATTGTCTATATATCCCTCCATATATATATAAAACGATATATATATATACATATATAGTTTATAAACATTTTAGAACGAGCTCATTAGTAGTGACATCTACGACTGCCACTACTATAAACAGGGGCTAATAGTTAGTTAGTGGGTCTTTGAATATTTAAGCTCTTGTTTGTTTTCCTGTCTGTCTGTGTATGTGTGAGTGTGTGTGGGTAGCAGATAAGTATTCACATGCGCATCATCTGCCTCCAGAGTGGCAGCAGCAGCAGTATCTTTGCCACAGCCACATTTAACGCCATTTTAAATAAATTTTTCTATTAAAAGTTTTGATGGTGTATACCAAAATTGAAATGTTTGAAATTTTAGCTTTGTTGGCAATAATTATTTCACAAATTTTTAAAACGAGTTTCCTTACAAAATCATAAACAATTTAAACGGACATTTTTATGAAATGGTTCAACGAAACAAGCCATTAAATAGCAACTTTGTATAAATAAAAAGTCAGAAAAAATTTTCCATGTTTTTTCCTTTAGATTGCTTGAAATTTTTCACAAAAAAAATTAATTATAATAGAAATTTATTTAAGGAAAATTTTTCAATATTTTATGAAGTTCTTATGATAGATTTTTACATCTATAAATCAAAAAAGTTCTTTCACATTTTTAAAAATAATTTACCTTTTATTCAAAAGTTTTTTAACTGCTTTCATTGCTTTCTTTGTTTTTGTGTTAAAGGTAATTTTTTATAAAATAACTCACAAATTGAAATTAATCATACGTGCCATACAAAGACTATGATAAATTGATTTAATATTAAAACAAGTCGTATCTTTAATACCCTTCGCTTATGTCTGAAATATAATTCGCGAAATTTTGTGAAAATTATTTAAAAATTCAATGAGAAAATGTAAGTTTTTACCAGAAAAAAAGAAAATTTTCCTTTTTAAGAAAAGGGACTTATTGAAGAAAATTTTCTTCTTTATGAAGAGGTACTTTATAAAGGAAAGGTACAAGTTTAAGAAACGGTACTTAAAGAAAAGTACTATTTTATAAAATTGCATTTCTTAAGAAAAGGTGTTTGTTTTAGAAAATTTACTTATTCAGAAAATTTAATTTTTTAAGAAAAAGTACTTTTAAGAAAAGGTAATTTTTTCAAAAAAATGGTATTTTTTTGTGAAAATGTGCCTTTTTATGAAAAGGTACTTTTTAGAATATTTCACTTTTTAAGAAAACTTATATTCCAAAATATTTATTTCTTAAGAAAATAATAAAATTTTTAAAAACGATACTTCCTTAAAGGTACTTTTTTAAGGAAAATTTACTTTTTTAAGAAAATTAACTTTTTGAAGAAAGGGGCTCTCTCAAGAAAATGCAAGAAGAGGTATTTTTTTAAGAACACGTAAAAAAATATACTTTTTTGAGAAGGTGTTCATTTATAAAAGGTACTTTTTCAAAAAAATTTTCTTTTTAAGAAAATTAACTTTTTTTCAGAAAAGGTGTTTTTTTAAGAGAAGGTACTCTTTTTTTAAATTTTCCTCTTTTAAGAAAATTTATTTTGCATCAAAAATTTTTTCTAAAGAAAACGTAAAAAATTTTAGTTTTTTTCAGAAAAGGTACTTTTTTTAAGAAAAGGTGTTCATTTTACAAAAGGGATTTTGAGAAAGGCAACTTTTTTGACAAGAGGTACTTTTTTTAAGAGAAGGTATTTTTTAAAATTTTATTGTTTATAAAAATTAACTTCTTCAGAAAATTTAGTTTTTAGAAAAGGTACTTTTTTAAGAAAAGGTACTTTTTTAAGAAAAGGTACTTTTTTAAGAAAAGGTACTTTATAAAGAAACAAAATTTTTTTTTCGAAAAGGTATTTTTTAATACAAGGTATTTTTTTAAGAATATGCACTTTGTGAAGAAAAGGTAAAATTTTTCAAAAAATAAACCTTTTTAAAAATATGTACTTCTTAAGAAACTCTACATATTTAAGAAAATGTACTTTTTGAATAAAGGGACTCTCTCTCTCTCGATAAAATTAACTTTTTTCAGGAACGTATATACGTACCATTTTAAGAAAAGTCGCTCATTTAGAAATTGTTCTTTCTTAAAAAAATTTACTTTTTTAAGAAAAGCTACTTTTCTTAAGAAAATGTACTTTTTTAAGAAAATGTTTGTAGAAGAAAATATATTTCTTCAAGAAAAATATATTTTTTTAAAGATACTTTTTTAAGAAAAGGTATTTTTTAATAAAAACGTAATTTTTTAAGAAAAGGTTTACGAAAATATAGCGTTTTAGATGTAAATATACTTTTTTAAACAAGGCAATTTTTTTAGAAAATATTTTTTTAGAAAATATTTTAACAAAATCTACTTTTTTATGAACAAGAAATTGTTTAAGGTTATTTTTTTAAAGAAAAAATTTACTTTTTAAAGAAAAAGTAATTTTTTAAGAAGAGGGACTTTTTTAATGTTACTTTTATAAGAAAAGTTCCCTTCTTATATAAAAATATATTTCTTGAGAAGATCTATATTTTTAGAAGATGGTATTTTTTAAAAAAGCTACTGTTTTTGTAAAAAAAAAATACTTTTTAATATAAAGGTACTTTTTGCAAAAAACATACTATTTTAAGAAAATTTATTTTTTAAGAAATGTTTATTTAAAAAAAATTATTGTTTAAGAAACAGTGCTTTTTGAAGGAAAAAATTAAATATAGAAAAAAATTACTTTTTTAAGAAAACGTAGTTTTTAGAAAAGGCTTTTTTTGTGAAAACCTTTTCGTACTTTTGATGAAAATATAGTTCTTTTTTTTTGTAGAATATATATATTTTTTTTTTCAGAAACGATATTTTTCAAGAAAAAATACAACTTTAAGGAAAGAAAGCTGTTTTAGAAAAGTTACTTTTATAAGAATAGATACTTTTTGAAGAAAATTTAGCTTTTACGACGAGACTTTTTTAAAGGAAACATACTTGTTTAAGACAAAGCCTTTTGTAAGAAAAGCTACTTATTAAAGGACAAAAGCTTACAGCTGAACAACAGCTCAGCAAAACCCCTGAAGATGGTCAACAACGTTGACTGAAATATTGGGATAATAATAAAAAAGAAAAAAATTTTTAAAAACAAATATATGTTTATATTTTTTATTTAAAAATTTTTTAACTCATGACCTAATGCCGAACAAAATCAACAAATTACGAAACTAAAGGTCAACTATTCACAACTTTAAACAGGAAATGTACTTATTTAAGAAAGGGATTTTTGTTGAAAAAAGGTAATTGTAATTTTTAAGCAAGGGTACTTTTTGATGAGTATGAAGTTATTAAAAAAAAAAAACACTGTTTTAAGAAAAGACACTTTTTGATGAGAGGATACTTTTTTAAGAAAAGGTACTTTTTTAAAGAAAGGTAGTCTTTGAAAAAAAATTAGCTTTTAAGAAGGGAAATTTTTAAAGAAAATGTACTTTTTTAAGACAATGTACTTTTGTAAGAATAGGTACTTTGTCTTCTTCTTGAAGAAAAAGTACTTTTCTAAAATTGAACCGTTTTTAAGAAAATTTACTTTTTTTAAGGCAAGGTATTTTTGTAAGAAAAGCTTGTTTTTGATGAAAAGGTACTTATTCAAAAGAAGCTTCACTTTTAAGAAAATGTACTCTTTTAAAAAAACGTGCTCATTTAATAAAATGTACTTTTCAGAAAAAGGGTACTTCTAACATGTCCTTTTGTAATAAAAAGTTTATTTTTAGGAAAAGTTATCTAAAGTAATTTTCTAAAAAAAAAAGGTACGGACATAAAACAAGTAAGAAAATTATAGTCGGTCTAGAACGACTATGGGATATCCTATATCAAGAGTTTAGAAACCCTAACTCTTATGTCCAACGAATTGCACATAGAAAAATAAGCATAAACCAAATTTGAGTGCCTTCGGATATGAAAAATTTTAATATCGGATGCTATATTTATATGGGGACTAGGTCGAAAAATGGAACAATCCCGGCCAAATATTGTATGGTCACTTATTTTTTGCAGAGTCATTTACAAACCAAATTTGAGGAATATCTGTGTAATATTTTTGTTTTTGATGGATTTAAGTGAAGATCGGGAAGCACCTGTAGATATGGGGGCTATAACAAAAAATTGTCCTACAAGGCTCATTTTTAAAAAACTGATTAATATATATAATAAACACACACCAACCAAATTTGCTCGAGATCTATATGATAATTTGGATCTTATGGCAATTCAAGTCGATCTCATAGAGGTCTTTTGTATGGGGACTAGGTCTGTTTGTTACAAGCGCAATGACATAGTTATATGTATGCCCTGCACAGTAGATATATAACTTTTTTTTGACTAAAAGTTTCCCAGGCACTACGCTATGGGGAATATATATATATTATTTTCAACAATTTTAACATAACAATATTAATAAAAGAAAAGTCCAAACTAGATGCTGCAAGAAATACATTTTAAGTTCAGTGTTCGGGTTGATTTGAATAGCGGAAACAAATCTTGGACTATTTTCACAGCTCGTTCAGCACATATGTCGATTAATTGCAGACGGTTCTTGCACTCAATGCCGCAAAAATTATAGTTGATCCTTCTTAAATGGTGCAAGAGAGTTTTTGATGTGTAAACATCTATACGCGCAGGGGGGTAAACTTCAAAAACAGCGTAACATGTGAGCGTAACATGTGATTCGTAAGACAAAATGTGATTGTATTGGTAAAAAAATTATGATATTATGGTAACCTGTTTGAAAATTAAAAATGAAAAATAAAAAATTAAAAAAAAAATGAAAAATTTAAAATGAAAAATAAAAAATTAAAAATGAAAAATTAAAAATGAAAAATAAAAAATAAAAAATAAAAAATGAAATATGAAAAAAGAAAAATGAAAAATAAAAAATGAAAAATGAAAAATAAAAATGAAAAATAAATTAAAAATTAAAAATTAAAAATAATTTAAAAATTAAAAATTAAAAATTAAAAATGAAAAATAAAAAATGAAAAATGAAGAATTAAAAATGAAAAATAAAAAATTAAAAATGAAAAATAAAAATGAAAAACGAAAAATAATTTAAAAATGAAAAATTAAAAATTTAAAATAAAAAATGAAAAACGAAATATGAAAAATAAAAAATGGAAAATGAAACTCGAAAAATTAAAAATAAAAAATGAAAATTGAAAAACGGAAAATGAAAAATGGAAAAAAAATTAAAAATGGAATATAAAAAATTAAGAATAAAAATTAAAAATAAAAATAAAAAATGAAAAATAAAAATTTAAAAAAATAAAAAGGAAAATGAATAATAAAAAATTAAAAATAAAAAATGAAAAACAAAAAATGAAACATGAAAAATGAGAAATGAAAATTGAAAAACTAAAATTAAAAACGAATAATGAAAAATAAAAAAATAAAAATTAAATATAAAAATGAAAAATAAAAAAAAATAATAATGAAAATTGAAAAATAAAAAATTAAAAATTAAAAATGAAAAATAAGAAATGAAAAAAAAAATGAAAAAAAATGAAAAATTAAAAATAAAAATGAAAAACAAAAAATGCAAAATTAAAAATAAAAATGAACAAGTAAGAAAATTATAGTCGGTCTAGACCGACTATACGATACCCTATACCATGCGTTTAGAAACCCTATCTCTTAGGCCCAAATAACTGGACATTGAAAATAAGCAAAAACCAAATTTGAGTGGGATTTTTATTAATTTTTTTGGCTGCAGATATGAAAAAGTTCATATCGGATCTATATCTATAAAGGGACTAGGTCCAAAAATTGACTGATCCTGATCATGTTTGGTAAAGTCTCTTGAATTTTGCAAAAATATATACAAACAAAATTTGAGAAGAATCAGTGCAATATTTTTGTTTTTTAATAGATTTAAGTGAAGATCGGGAAGCAGCTCTATATGGGGTCAAAGGGATCATTTTTCGACTACTCATTAGTGGATGTAATGAACGCATACAAACCCAATTTGAGTAAGATCTATATGACAATTTGGATCTTATGGAAATTTATGTCGATTTCATAAGGGTAATTTGTATGGGGGCTAGGTCTGAACATGGACCGATTCTCACCAATTTCAATAGCGTTCATCCCATGGCCGATAAAAGCTTATATACCAAATTTCATCAAAATATATTTATATTTGCGACCTGCAGTTTGATTACAAGCTTTACATGGACACACAGACGGACGGACGGACGGACGGACGGACGGACGGACATTGTTAAATCAACTCAGAAAGTGATTCTGATTCGATCGGTATAATTAAAGATGGGTCTAGGTCAAATATTTTTGGTTGTTACAAACAGCAGCACAAAGTCATTATCCAAACCACATAGTGGTATAGGGTATAAAAATGAAGAATTAAAAATGAAAAATAAAAAATAAAAAATTAAAAATTAAAAATTAAAAACAAAAAATTAAAAATGAAAAATTAAAAATGAAAAATGAAAAATAAATTAAAAATGAAAAACGAAAAATGAAAACTGGAAAACGAAAAACGAAAAATGAAAAATAAAAAATGAAAAACGAAAAATGTAAAAAAAAATTAAAAATGGAAAATAAAAAATTAAGAATAAAAAAGAAAAATAAAAAATGAAAAATGAAAAATAAAAAATTAAAAATGAAAAATAAAAAGGAAAAATGAAAAATAATAAGAAATTAAAACTAAAAAATTAAAAATAAAAATTGAAAAATAAAAAATGAAACATGAAAAATAAGAAATGAAAAATGAAAAACTAAAATTAAAAACGAATAATGAAAAATAAAAAATTAAAAATGAAAAATAAAAAATTTAAAATTAAATATAAAAATTGAAAAATAAAAAAAAAATAAAAATGAAAAATAAGAAATGAAAAAAAAAAATTAAAAATTAAAAATAAAAATGAAAAACTAAAAATGAAAAATGAAAAATAAAAATGAAAAATGAAGAATTAAAAATGAAAAATAAAAAATGAAATATTAAAAATTTAAAATGAAAAATAAAAAATAAAAAATGAAAAATAAAAAATTAAAAATGAAAAACGAAAAATTAAAAATGAATAATGAATAATGAAAAATGAAAAATGAAAAATGAAAAATGAAAAATGAAAAATGAAAAATAAAAAATGAAAAATGAAAAACAAAAAATTAAAAATTAAAAATGAAAAATAAATTAAAAATGAAAAACGAAAAATGAAAACTGGAAAATGAAAAACGAAAAATGAGAAATGAAAAATGAAAAATAAAAAATGAAAAACGAAATATGTAAAAAAAAATTAAAAATGGAAAATAAAAAATTAAGAATAAAAATGAAAAATAAAAAATGAAAAATGAAAAATGAAAAATAAAAAATTAAAAATAAAAAATAAAAAAATAATAAAAAGGAAAATTGAAAAATAAAAAATAAATAATAAAAAATGGATAATAAGAAATTAAAACTAATAAATTAAAAATAAAAAATGAAACATGAAAAATAAGAAATGAAAAATGAAAAACTAAAATTAAAAACGAATAATGAAAAATAAAAAATTAAAAATTAAACATAAAAAATTGAATATAAAAAATTAAAAATAAAAAAGAAAAATAAAAAATGAAAATTGAAAAATAAAAAACGAAAAATAAAAAATGAAAAATGAAAAAAGAAAATTAAAAATTGGAAAATGAAAAAGCGGCCCGCTAGGTGAGTAGCGCCCCGGTAGCGTGCTCGCCTATCCTGCGGGGTCGTGGGTTCGATTCCCACCAGAGGCTTTGGTGTGTCGCTGCAAAAAAAAAAAAAAAGCCAAAATTAGAATCTGCAGATAAGCCACTCGGCTTCGCTGAACTAGGCTTAAAAAAAAAAAAAAAAAAAGATGAAGAAAAAAATTAAAAATGAAAAATGAAAAATAAGAAATGAAAAATTAAAATTCAAAAATGAAAAATTAAAAATAAAACATGAAAAATAAAAAATTAAAAATTAAAAAAAAAAATTGAAATTAAAAAATAAAAAACGAAAAATTAAAAATTAAAAATTAACCGGTTAAAATAATAAATAATAATAAATATTTTTATATTAACAGAGCCTCTGCAGTTGATTGCTATAAGTGATACGCTTTCTGTTTGATTCTAAGAAAGTGCTATAAAAAAATCTTTAATTACTAGATGCTTACACATCTTCCCTGCGATCGGACTCACATGATTTTTAATGTTATTATTTGTACGGAAACAGTGATCCGAAAGCCGTACATCACATCATTGACCACACATATGAACTTACAGATAGGGAGAAGCTTTTCTCGATAATATGGAAGAAGCATAAATGCCAAGATACCAGATATTACTCTGGAGTTTCATCGGACATTACTCATTAGTGGTAATGATTTAAAGTTAATGAATGGAAACCTTCATTTTCAGTATAATATCTCAATGCTTTAACGAGCTCAAACAATAATTGCATATCAACACGCCATTTAATGTCCATACATTTAATAACTACATCGTTTTGATTAAAGGTATTTTTGCAATGTTTGTAGTTATTTTGTAGCTTTTGTAGATTTTTTCCAACTAAAATCTCATCCATTAAATATATCAGTACCAAATCAAGGATGTGGCACTGGCGACCAATGTATTGCGGTGGTGGCAAAATAAATTAACTTGAAGTAGCTTTTGAGTAACAATGCCACTTTGGTATCCGAGTTTTTCACTAGTCGTGTCACAAACTACCATATTGGAGGATTTCCACAAATCAAACCTATCCAAAGCATATTTGATACAGTTAGATATATAAAGCGAACTTCTGCCTTTCTTCTTCTTCTTCTTTTTGTTTAGCGGATCTGATTTAAGCTTGTATAAGCCTGCTTGTGTTGGTTATTTCAGACCCAACACCTTAACATTATTGACCAAGGTTACAGCTGGATTTAACTAGAATTTAAGTTGCTTTTATTTGCCGGTGGGTTTTTTAGTATCGCCATCTTGATTTTTATCAGTATCATCTTCACTTATTGATGACAAAACAGAATCACCAGAATTTATATTTTTGGCCTGTTCTTGTTCAGAAAGAGATTCTTTTTCACTGGATACATCAAATATTTCATTAAAATTGCTATCATTCGTACGTTTTGAATGGTTTCGGTGAGATAATATCAACTTTTTTTTTAATTCCTCCCACCCAATTTTTTTAAAATTTCATCAAATTTAAAATTTCATCAAATATTTTAGCATTTTATCTTTACTTTTTTTTTTCCTTTTGCTAAGGCGTAAAACTTCCAATAACATCTTTCTGCTTGGCATTTATGTAAAGTAGGATAATGATATTTCAACGTTTTAGATTTCTCGAATTTTGTACAACAGCGATTTTACTTTTTTTTATATTTCATTTTAGTTCTAAAAATCACATGCAAAAAGTACAGTAAAGTTAATAACTTTTTCGTTTATATAATTTTTTTAGTTTTTATTTTTTCAGATTATATAAATAACACCTGGAGAATAAATAATGGAGATTCACAACTGAACAAAGAACCAAAATATGAAATTTTATTATTTAAATCAGCGATCGAGTATTTTAACGCAAAGAGCATATCGTCACCTTTTTACCATCACAATTGCGCCCTCTGAGGCAATGATTCGTTGCTTAGTTGATATTCACTGCCAACCTCGAACCGGGAGACCACGTTTAATTCACACTGCAGAAAATATTGAACGTGTAGAGCAAAGTGTTAACGAAGCACCCGAAACATTTTCCAGAAAGCATTCTGCTCAGCTCGTATTGTCTCGTAAGTCACTACGGAACATTAAACAAATATTTACTGTTATTCCCTGGTACGGTGCAATTGGTGCTAGAATTAAAACCCGTAGATCATCGGCAACGTCTAAATTTCGCAGTTAAATTTCAACATTTAATGTCAACAGTAATAAAATCAACTTTATTGAAAATCTGATTACGAGTGATGAAGCTCATTTTCATTTGTATGGCTTTGTCAATAAGCAGAACTGTAGGTTCTGGGATCCTGCAAATCCAAGAGCCATTCATCAAGTCCAATTGCCCCCCATTGTGTGTATAGTATGGTGTGGAATTACATCTCAAAATATCTTTGGGCTTTACTTCATCGAAAATTAATATGGAAGTGCTGTAACCATAAATAGAGAGCGGTACCGGTTTATGATAGAATATATTTTAAGTCGTGCTCTTGAAAACAGACCTGAAATGTGATTTCAGCAGGATGAAACCACTGCCCACACTGCCTGAGACACAATGGCTTCTTTAATTCAAATTTTGGGAGAGCGAATAATATCCAGAAATTTGGAAATTAATTGGCCAGTGTATTCGCCAGATTTGTCAACACCCGCCTATTTTGTTCGGAATTTATTTGAAGGAGCGAGTATATGTGAATAAGCCAGAGGCAATCCTTGAACCGAAGGCCAACATTGTTGCAGAAATTCAAACGCTACAGCCACAAATTTTTAAAAGATGTTATAGAAAATGATCTAAAACGAACCCATCATTGCGAAGCTGAAAACGGTGCTCATTTAAGTGACGTTGTTTTCCACACATAGTGTAAAAAAATTTCTATTTTGTATATTTTATAATCTGAAAAAAACAATTTTTTAAATATATAAACGAAAAAGTTGTTAAATTTTTAAACCCATGGTACAAAAACGATATACATTTCAATACCTCCCTAGATATTAAAGTAAACATTTCATTCAGAAATCTGAAAAATTATTTTAAATAATGCCTTCAAAAAGACTACAGGCAAATTCTGTATATACAAAAAATGTCAAAAGTTATATCTCCTGCTGGATTGGATTGGAAGGAAATTTAAAAAATCAGAAATTTTTCAAAAGAAATTCGATGTTTTTCTAAATAATTTAAAACATTATTGATTAAACTAATTGCCTGATTTCAATTTTAAATTTTTCCTCTATCAGGCTTACTTGACACTTTCATGCTACAAATTAAATTTCCTTAATTTTTCTTTAAAAATTTTGCATATTTGTCTGAGCACTTTGTTCAAATTATAAAAACCATTTCAGCATAAAATTTAATTATCAAAAAAATTATTTTCTTAGCACACAAATATAAAATATATTTTGAATAAACTTTCCTAGCAGAAGTTTCCTTTAAAAATAAAGATAAGAAAAATATGTTGTTTTATTACTTAATAGTGAAACAAAATGAAAAATAAACTCTTTTTCTGGCAGTTACCTACATACAAACATGTTAATTAAGTGTAATAATTAAGTAAAGAGAGCATTAAAGTAGAAAACGGTAATAAAGTTATAAACAAGAAGAAGAAAAAGAATAAAGAAAGAAAAAATATACATACAATTTTTAAGACACGGTAAGCTTTTTAGTAGAAATATAAGTGGCTGTAAAAAAATTTGATTATAACATTTTTATATCCGAAATTTTCGTTTATAATTCTAGTTATTATTATTTGCGTTAGCAGAAAAAAAATAAATAAATTTCAGTATACCTTAATAAGGTTTTAGTTTCTCAGCCAATGACCTTTACAATATTTTATTTTCTAAAGCTGAATTTAGTGCAAAGAAAAGTTACAACAAAAAAAATCAGAAAATGTTTCTTTTAATTTATACAGCAACTCAAATATGCCTGCTTGGGTTAAAAACTAAAAGGGCTTATTAACCAAATGTTAGAAGGAATATTAATCTTTTAACTCAAATATATTAAAATATTCACTTAAATTAAGCTACTTGAAAGTTATGAACACTTTTGTAAGAATTGATTTAAATTAATATTAATTATACGCCTACCAATAATTACACTGTGGAACAAATTCAGTTTGGCAAAATTTAGGTCGATTCTGAGAGTGGTGAAAATAGAGGCTAAATTAGAAGACCCGTATCGCGGCGTTTGTTTATGTTAGTTCGAATTTTTTTTCTTTAATCGAGCTTCTAACTTTGCAGTCAAATGCCGATTTTCAGCATATTGTTTGTATGATTTTTTGCCTATAACTCGTCGACTAATTGATATTTTTTTAATCTGTAAAAGCCAAATTATTGCTAGAGACTTGTGCAATAATTAAAATTTTTTAAAAAATTGTGATGCTTAAAAGCATAGTTGATAAAAAAAATTTACAAAGGGTTTGTTTTTATTATATTATTACCACAACGACCACAAAAACAACAAGTCCAGCTATGACAACAATGCAGCATTTAGAATAACAACAAGAACAATATAGAAACATCATGTTTTTAATTTTTTTTTTTAATTTTTCAGAGATTTCCCTGGACCTGTTCTACCGATTTAATTGATTTTTGAAATAGTAATCTTTCCATGAATTTGGTGTATCATTCTCTCTAAAAATGATCACCTTAGCTGTCCCATTTAGGGCGTGATCGTGACAAGAACAACATAGGAAATTATATTTTTTCAAGACTTTTTTTAGTTCTTCATTCAAATCTCGGGCAGTAATCAACCGATTTGGGCGATTTTAAATTGCGGACTTCTCAGAATGTTAGTGAATCGTTTTTTATGCCAACGAGCATCCTAGCTGCCCTATTAAAGTTGTCATCGTGATTTCCACAGACGGACAGACGGACATCGCTATATCAACTCCGCTTGTTATAAGGATCACAAATATATGTATATATTTGATGGGGTCCAAAATTTTTTTCTAATTATTACAAATGACAAACTTATATATATCCTCTGCACACTGGAGTGGAGGGTATAAAAATCCACACAAATTTTGTATTTTAATTTATTTTGATTTCTCGTTATTAATTTGTTATTTCCAATATTAGTCTTGATAATTTGTTTTTTCTGCCATTGCGGACACCTGAAAGTATTGATTTTTTTCTTCACCATTTTATATTAACATCTTTGGAAATTAATTAGACAGCTGTGAAACCAAGATCCTTTATTATTGCTGGGATGTAGTTTTAATTTGGTTTTATAAAAAATGGCAGATCTTAAACAAAATTTTTCCAAGAAATTATTAAGAATAATTTAAACAAATATGTTATCTAAATCAATTATTTAATTCGACAAAGAGGTGATTTTTTCAAATAGGACCTTTTCTCAAAAAAGAGCGCCTTCTTAAAAAGAATATTTTTTTAAAAGGATACCTTTAAAAAAATCACCTTTTCTTAAAAAAATCTTTTCTTTAAAAAGTACCTAGTACCTTGTTTCAAAAAAAGAAAGTTTTCTTAACATTTTCTTCAAAAAGTGCCTATTAAAAAAAGTACTTTTCTTAAAAAAGCCACTTGCTTAAAAAAAACTTTCCATAAAAAGTACCTTCTTTAAAAAGTACATTTTTTTAAGGAAATACCTTTTCTTCAAAAACTACATTTTGTTAAGAAATTATCATTTCCTAATAAAATATTTTTTTTTAATTTTTTTCTTTCAAAACTACCTTTTTTTAAAAAATAAACCTTTTCTTCAAAAGTACTTTTTCTTAAAAAAGTACAGTTTCTTACAAAAGTGCTTTGTACTAAAAAATCATATTTTCTTAAAAAAGTACCTTTACTTAAAAATTTTTTTCTTTAAAAAGTACCTATTCTTAAAAAAGTACATTTTCTTAAAAAAAATATGTTTTCCCAAAAAAGCAAATTTTCATTAAACAATAACCCTGTTCTTAAAAAAGTAAATTTTCTTAAAAATTTAGCTTTTCTTAAAAATGTAACTTTTCTTAAAAAAAAAAAGTACATTCTCTTAAGAAAGGGCATTTTCTGAAAAAAAAAACTTATATTTTAAAAAAGTATCTTTTTAGAAAGTACCTTTTCTTTTTAAAGTACATTTTCTTGAAAAAGCACCTTTTGTGTAAAAAGTACCTTTTCTGAAAAATAAATATTATTAAAAAAAAAATAAATTTTCTAAAAAAAAAATACCTTTTCATAAAGAATTAAGTTTTATTAAAAAAGTAATTTTCTAAAAAAATATATTTTCTTAAAAAAGTACTTTGAAAAAAGTTCTTTTCTTAAAAAAGTATCTTTTCTTAAAAAACTATCTTAACTCAAATATATATATTTTCTTAAAAAAGTACATTTTCTTAAAAAAGTAGGTTTTCTCCAAAAAGTACCTTTTCTTAAATAAGTACTTTTTATCAAACAAGTACATTTTCCTAAAAAGAACATTCTTTATAAAGAATCGTATCTTATAGAAATTTATAAATCTTAAAAAATATTTTCATCAATTGTCAGCGAGTGAGAATTTCAATGTGCAAGGTTTTAATAAATAAAAGGCATGCGCAAAATAACCTAACTATTTCAGGTCTTGGTAATCGAGTTATCACGACTGCTCAAAAAAATTGTTTCTTTGTTTAGAATGCTTAATGCTAAAAGTTTTGTGAGCATAGAGAACTACAGGTTTTTAGGTCGATTCTGTGAGTGAGGGGTGAAAATAGAGGCTAAATTAGAAGACCCGTATCGCGGCGTTTGTTTACGTTAGTTCGAATTTTTTTTATCGACCTTCGAACTTTGCAGTCAAATGCCGATTTTCAGCATATTGTTTATATGATTTTTTTGGCTATAACTCGTCGACTAATTGATATTTTTTCAATCTGTAAAAGCCAAATTATTGCTAGAGACTTGTGCAATAATTAAAATTTGATTTAGAAAATTTTTGTGATGCTTATGAAGCAAAATGTTGGAAAAATTATTTTTTTTCATGCTTTTTGAAAATATTTTCCACAAAACTAAGTCTTTTTTGCTTTCTGTTCGATCTATAATATGCTTACCAGTTTTTCCAATAAATTTAATTTGCAAAGAAAATGGTCTTAGTCGATAATTTGCGTTAAAAATCCCAAAACCATTAAATAAATAGCGATTTAGGTAGAAGTAATTAAAAAAGGGAAGTTCCAAGAATTAGGAATTAGTAAAACAACTTTTTTGTTTTCAACCACCGCACAGGTAGCGTTTTTTTTTTATTTCGTACAAGCGAACTAATTTCAAATATGAAGATTCAGTTAAGACTCGAAACTCAGCCGAAGCTGATGTCTTTTAATTTTCGCTCGGTCGTGATAAAATTCGCTATTAATTTTTTTGGAACTTATTTCATTTTGTGAGTGATTTAATTTAAGTGCATCGGTTTCATAAAAATAACAAAAAAAAAACCAGTAAGAAAATTATAGTCGGTCTAGACCGACTATACGATACCCTATACCATGCGTTTAGAAAACCTATCTCTTAGGCCCAACTAACTGGACATTGAAAATAAGCATAAACCAAATTTGAGTGGGATTTTTATTAATTTTTTCGGCTGCAGATATGAAAAAGTTCATATCGGATGCTATATCTATATGGGGACTAGGCCCGAAAATGGACCGATCCTGACCATGTTTGGTAAAGTCTCTTGCATTTTGCAGAAACATATACAAACAAAATTTGAAAAGAATCAGTGCAATATTTTTGTTTTTTTTTTGATAGATTTAAGTGACGAACGGGAAGCATCTCTATATGGGGCCTCTGACTAAGAGTTGTCCAATAGGGATAATTTTTGGACTACTGATTAATGAAAGTAATATATACATACAAACCCAATTTGACTAAGATTTGTATGATAATTTGGATCTTATGGCAATATATGTTGATTTCATAGGGGTCATTTGTATGGGGGCTAGGTCTGAACATGGACCGATTCTCACCCGTTTCAACAGCGTTCATCCCATGCCCGATAAAAGACTAAATGCCAAATTTCATCAAAATATATTTGCGACCTGCAGTTTGATTATAAGCTTTACATGGACACACAGACGGACGGATGGACGGACGGACATTGTTAAATCAACTCAGAAAGTGATTCTGATTCGATCGGTATAATTAAAGATGGGTGTAGGTCAAATATTTTTGGTTGTTACAAACAGCAGCACAAAGTCATTTTACCCAAACCACATAGTGGTATATGGTATAAACATTGTATAATATATATTGTATTAAAAATGTCGGAACCAAAATGTAAAATGGACCATTTTTGTAATGTATGTGGACGTTTCAAAGCAAGCGATGAAAAATGTGGCAATGAGTTTATCACTAACGTAAACTATGCCCCTAAAAAAGTTTGCTTTAATTGCTATTCAACTCTTATGCAATGGAAAAGTGAAAAGAAGAAGGCTATGCCTTTTGGTATACCAATGATGTGGTTAGAGAACAGCCCGCATCAAGAAGAAAATTGCTATGGATGTATCAACTACCATAAAACTTTGAATAGAATTGAATAGGAAAGCAAAGAATAAAACTTATGTAGCAGTGCCAAGTGTCCAATTACCATTACCGCACTCAGAATTCGTTCCAGTACCAACATACCGAAGTATTGATCTCCAAACATATATCAGTACTACAACCGCCGCTGCTACATCCATGGATTTCTTCTCAGAATGCGACCCTGGTGAAGGTTCATCCTATGAAACATCTAAGGGCCCAATCCTAGTCACACAAAACCAATTGGATGGAATTGTTGCAAATTTGTGTTTGACTCAGAAAAAATCAGAACTACTGGCTTCATTTTTGAAAGGGAATAATTTGCTGGCGAAATGTACCAAAGTAACAGCATATCGAAAACGCCAAAAAGAGTTAGAAAAGTTCTTCAATGTGAATGATGCAAAAAATTGCGCTTATTGCAACGATATTGAAAAATAAAAAAATGATTGGCGTTTATTCATCGATAGTTCACTAATCAGCTTAAAAGACAAATAGAATGCCTTCTGTTCCGATTGCGTATAGCACTGACACTAGTGAAAATTTCGATAATTTGAAACACATTCTGGAAGTAGTCGAATATAAGAAACACCAGTGGCGCATTTGCTGCGACCTCAAAATAGTTTCATTGATTACAGGCTTAACGGCATCTGGCCCCACAAAATATCCGTGTTTTTTGTGCGATTGGGATTCACGATATGGAGAAGGTATTAAAGAAAGAAACCAGTATAAACAGCATAACTGGAATAGTCGCATTGGACGGAAATGGCCTAAAGAAAATAGGCTACACGAAAGTCTTGTTCCTGAAATGAAACTTTTGTTGCCGTTTCTCCACATTAAACTTGGCAGTGCTAAAATTTCTTTGAAATGTATCGCAAAAAGACCAGCAGTATTCAACCGCTTAAAAGACATTTTCCCAAGACTAAGTAACGCCAAAATTCGGGAAAGGGTTGTTAATGGTCCCGACATAGGGACACTAATGAGTCGTCAAGATTTTGACCAAGTTCTGACAGACCGAGAATTAAATGCATGGCTCGCGTTGAAAGCAGTCATTAAAGGACTTTTGGGTAAAGAACGCAAAGACAACTACAGGCAATCTGTTGCAAACATGTTGGCAGCTTTCGCTGAAATTGGGGTTAATATGTCGTACAAAATTCATCTCTTGCATCAGCATCTTGATCAACTCGCTCAACAGTTGCCAACTGAATCTGATGAGCAAGGCGAACGTTATCACCAAACTGCGCTTCCATTTGAAATAAGGTAACTATAGGGTGTGCATATTTTGAATTCCTAGATTTTTCTAATATCTTTGTCAGAGTGCACAATTTAAACATGTTAACGATTGAAAACTATTTTCGTTTCAGGTACAGAGGAAAGAAATCTCCAGATGCAACACTCGCTGAAATTTGTTGGTGGTATAAAAACACCTTTGAAGAAGAGGAAGACGAGGAAAAAGAGGAAGAAGGGGAAGACAAAGATGAAATTCCAGAATATCTGTTGGACGAAATTATCGACCTTTCTGATGATGATGACGATGACCAAGATATTAGGGGGAGCAGTGATGTTGATCCAAAGCCGCCTGCTAAACGGCAACTGGCCAAATCATTAATTTAATTTATTTAATTTTTTTACTTAAAACTTTTCATAACTAACATTTCAAAAATATATATTTTTTCCATATTTTTATAATTTCTTTTTTAATGTTTCTTCAAAACCAACACTAAACAAAATTGGTACATAAAAAATGAGAAGTAAATTAATATTAAGCTGGAAAACGCAAGTTTTATATTGTGATTGTTTTCTTTTCAAATGAAGTTTATTGAAGAAAATGAGAAGCATATTATAGATCAAACAGAAAGCAAAAAAGACTCAGTTTTGTGGAAAATATTTTCAAAAAGCATGAAAAAAAATAATTTTTCCAACATTTTGCTTCATAAGCACCAGAAAACTTTTCTAAATGAACTTTTTAAATTTAATTTAATTGTTGCACAGGTCTCTAGCAATAATTTGGCTTTTACAGATTGAAAAAAATATCAATGAGTCGACGAGTTATAGCCAAAAAAAACCATATAAACAATATGCTGAAAATCGATATTTGACTGCAAAGTTCGAAGGTCGATTGAAAAAAAATTCGAACTAACATAAACAAACGCCGCGATACGGGTCTTCTAATTTAGCCTCTATTTTCACCCCTCACTCTCAAAATCCACCTAACTTTTGCTAACCTGAATTTGTTCCACAGTGTTATTATAGTTATGCAAATATCGCTTTTTCTACTTTAGAAGTATTTTAAAAAATTTAAACAAAAATATTTTTTACAAGTTTTCATTTAACTAAGTTTATAAAAATATTAAGAAATATTCTAAAAATTGTTTAAATAAAGAATAAAGCCTAGATGATTTAAAATCACAAATAATTAAAGAGGCTGCAAAAAAGCGGTCAGTTTTTCCTAGATTTTCCAGAAATCTTGAAAAAAATATATATTTATATTATTAGAAATATGTCTGATAAGACCTTTTTGCTTAGCAGCTCCTTCTGTTTCAAATGGCTGTTACCTTAAATGTTATTTTAAGCATAAAATGAACATTAACCATCTCGTCATGCTTCATACTCATTTTCATTATAAGCATTTGCAACACAACAACAACAACAACAGGAGTTGAATCAACACTTATATATTATGTTGATGAGGATAATCAATGGAAGAGTAAGAGAAAAAAATTTTGATAGTGATGCTGCTACCACTGATGCCTAGACTCTGGCTGCTTTAACAAGCGTCCGTTAAAAATTTTCCATTTGCAGCAAGTTTATATAAATCTGTAGTTGTATTTTTTTTTTTTGCTTTTTCAATATATTTGCAAAACATTTTTTACCCTCTTGTCTATTTACCTTATTTTCTTTTTATTTATATTCTCATGAAAGTTGAAACGTTAAAGCAGCTTTAAACACAAAAACAACTTGGTCAATATTTGATCATTTCTTTTGAGATTTTCTATTTATTTTTATATATTTCGTCCCATATAAAGTAAAGATATGAATTACAATTAAAGCGACGGGCTACAATGTGTTAGCTGCATTTATGTCTATTCATTAAATTTATAAATTTCCCAAATAGCTTCATTATTTCAAAAGTTATAAGGAATTTTGTAAAATTAAAAAAAAAAATTAATATTAAATTCATCTTAATATACAGCCTTTTATATATAGCACTTGAGAACTTATTTTAGAGAAAATGTTTAGCTTTTAGAAAATTTCATAATTTTAAATATATTTCTTAGCCCCGACTACATCAGTAGTTATGAAAATTTAAAAAAATATGAATTTTAATTTTAACACCAATTGTTTAGTTTCATGCTTTTAAATCCTTTCTGGTTAAAAGTCTGTAGTTCGAATTATAAGTCACCTTGTTAATGAGATTTACATATTTTTCCCCCTCAAAAATAAGATTCTCTAAAAAAAAATATATATATATAAAAAAACCCAAATCTAATGCAATCTTCTTTAATTGGTAGTTTAGCATGTATCCTCCATACAATGTTTTTACATTTACAAGTTAAGAAAAAAAAATTTAAAAAACTCAATATTCGACAAAAACCCAAATAAAATAAATTCAGTATTTAGCTCTTGTTGTTTACTATACCAAATTACTTTTGAAAGTATGTAAGTAGTTGTTCAAACCAAAGTTTAGATCTTTTGTTACATGGATAGAAATCAAAATATAAAAAAAATAAATTGGGAAACTTTTTGAATTATTTTATTGTAGAATTTCTTGATATCCAAGGCAATTGAAAAGAATTAACAAACATCAATCATAAAATGAAATCCATTCCATACTTAATAGTTAAACTCCAAAAAGGAGAACTTTTAATGTTCTTAAATTTCTATGAAAAAATGTCACTTTAACTTTACAGAAAAATTTAAAGCCTTCATAATTTATGCAGAACAAAAATATTTTTCTTATGTGATGTTTATTCACTTATAAATAACAAATATAAAAATGTTATCAATTTTTTTTAGTTAAAATTTCTTTTGCAAAAAACTTTTTTTTATACCCTCCACACCTCAGTGGCAGAGGGTATATGTATATAGGTTTGTCATCCCGTTTGTAACGCATCGAAAAACTAATTTCGGACCCCATAAAGATATGTATTCTTGATCCTTATCACAGCTCGAGTCGATATAGCGATGTCCGTCTGTCCGTCTGTCTGTGGAAATCACGATCACGCCGTCAATATCTAAGCTAGACCGCTCGTTTTTGTATAAAATCGTTTACTAACATCCCAAAGGAGTTGCTTTTTAAAATCGTCAAAATCGGTCAGAGGGTTCACGAGCTATGAATGAAACTCTGAAAAAACTCTTGAAAAAATAAAATTTTTCAGTGTGTTTGTTGTTTTTCTTAAGATATGTTGTATATGTTGTAATTCTTCGTATTGTTGAAGTCATTACAGTTGTGTGTATATTAATACTGCATGTGTCACATTGGCCTAAGCAAGTTTTATCACATATTTTTTTATCATTAAAATTAAATATTAAAAATTAAAAATTAATAAAAATAAAAAATGGAAAATGGAAAACGAAAAATGAAAAATGGAAAATGAAAAATGGAAAATGAAAAATGGAAAATGAAACATGAAAAATGAAAAATGAAAATTGAAAACTGAGAAATGAAAAATGAAAATGAAAAATGGAAAATGGAAAAAGAAAAATTAAAAATAAAAAACGAAAAATGAAAAATGAAAAATTAAAAATGAAAAATGAAAAATGAAACCTGAAAAAGGAAAAATGAAAAATGAAAAATGGAAAATGAAAAATGCAAAATTAACAAGTAAGAAAATTATAGTCGGTCTAGACCGACTATACGATACCCTATACCATGCGTTTAGAGACCCTATCTCATAGACTCAACTAACTGGATATAGAAAATAAGCATAAACCAAATTTAAGTGGGATTTTTATTAATTTTTTCGGCTGCAGAGATGAAAAAGTTCATATCGGATGCTATATATATATGGGGACTAGGCCCAAAAATGGACCGATTCTGACCATGTTTGGTAAAGTCTCTTGTATTTTGCAAAAATATATACAAACAAAATTTGAGAAGAATCAGTGCAATATTTTTGTTTTTTTAAAGATTTAAGTGAAGATCGGGAGGCAGCTCTATATGGGGTAAAAGGGACCATTTTTGGACTACTCATTAGTAGATGTAATGAACGCATACAAACCCAATTTGAGTAAGATCTATATGACAATTTGGATGTTATGGCAATTTATGTCGATTTCATATGGGTAATTTGTATGGGGGCTAGGTCTGAACATGGACCGATTCTCACCAATTTCAACAGCGTTCCCATGGCCGACAAAAGCTTATATACCAAATTTCATCAAAATATATTCATATTTGCGACCTGCAGTTTGATTACAAGCTTTACATGGACACACAGACGGACGGACGGACGGACGGACGGACGGACATTGTTAAATCAACTCAGAAAGTGATTCTGATTCAATCGGTATAATTAAAGATGGGTCTAGGTCAAATATTTTTGGTTGTTACAAACAGCAGCACAAAGTCATTATACCCAAACCACATAGTGGTATAGGGAATGGAAATGGAATATGGAAAATGAAAAATGAAAAATAAAAAATAGAAAATTAAAAATTAAAATTGAAAAATGGAAAATTGAAAATGCAAAATGGAAAATGAAAAATGGAAAACGAAAAATAAAAAATGGAAAATTAAAAATTAAAATTGAAAAATGGAAAATTGAAAAATGAAAAAAGGAAAATGGAAAACGGAAAACGAAAAATAAAAAATGGAAAACGAAAAATGAAAAATCAAAATTGAAAATTGAAAAATGAAAAATGGAAATTGAAAAATTAAAAATTAACAAGTAAGAGTGTTAAATTCGGCTGTGCCGAATCTTTGATACCCTCCACCTCGCTTTGAGTTTTGATAATAAATGTAAATGAAAAAGTAAACAATTTGTTAAACTTAATACCAAATTATTCCAGCAAATTCTTTGGGTTGGTTTTCGTCTTTTCTATTATTTCGGATTTATTTCGGTGTTTGCTTTTTGGTCATCGTGGTTGCTGATCGGCATACATTTAGATTATATACCTATATACATGCGTTTCCAGTTATATGACATAACTTCTCGTTTAATTTAGTTTTTGCTAATTAAATAGCTCGCCCTAACCTCCATTGCAAAGGTAATGGTTGTGTAGAGTGGCTATATGCATTAAATCGTGATAATTGGAGATGGCTGTATTGTTTCTTTTAACTGGCCAAATATTTCTTCATTGCGGCCATAAAGGTCGGATGGAGTAACAAAATAGTAACCAAAAAAAAGCTCTCTCAACGTTTTTATTAAAATATTGCCATATTTGGAAAACATAGAGAACAAATTTATAATAATAATAAATAATCAAATTAGGGATGCCAAACGCAAAAAACCAAATGTCCCAAACATTTTAAATAAAATAATTTGTTATCTTTATTTTCTGAAAATCTTCAAATTTTCATTCAAAAAAAATTGTGAAAATTTATATATAAAAAATAACATTCTCATCAAATTGCGTATATTTATGTAACAGTTTTTATGTTCGCAATTCTTAAGTATCATTTGAGGTTTTCTTAAATTCATTGAATTTAAATCAATGTTTTCGGTAGTCCGATTCTGTAAATTTCAAAGATCCGGCAATCGCAAAATATATAGACAGCTATTCTTGTTTGCACTAAGGATTAAGTGATTCACTAAGTACAGACATCTTAACGACAGTCGACATCTCTATTTTTCTATTTATTTAAATTGTAAACGAGTGGCATCTCTGTCAAAATAAGCGAAAAACACAAAGAAGAATAGAAAAAACAAATTACTTCGTGTTTGACAGGATTATTTTATGTTTATGTTTAATATCTTTATTTTTTTTACTAATATTTCTGTGTATTTATTTGAAAATGAAATAATAAATTGAATATGCTATTTAATTTTTTTATTTATATAAAAAAGTTTTTTAATAGAAGCAAAATATTTTCACTATTTTATGATTTTTATTTATGTATGACGACATTTCACCTAAAAATTTAAGTTTTTATCGATTGAATAAACAACACAAAAATGGTTGTCATTTAGATAACAACAACAGCTGAGTTTAACAATAGCGAATATCGTTTAAAAATTTTACTGATAATTTTGCAATTTTCTTTTTTTAACGATTCGACTATCGTTAAAAGAAGTTTTTGAATCGCGATACTGAAAAGCTTATAATTTCTCCTGAATGTCAATATTTTTTTAAATGTGAAAATTTTTTAAATGTAAACATAGGTATTTGTTGTTTTTTTTTTTTTTTTTTGGAATTTCAATTTGTGTTTAACGAATAAAATTTATATATTAAAGATGCAATTGATGTCTTCTAAAATTAAAATTATTATTTCCGACGTTTTGATATGATTTTGTGAAATTCAATAATTATTTTCTAATTTATAATTGGAAATTTTTAATTCCAGTTTTTAGAATTGATATTTTCTTAAATTTGAATGGAAAATTTAAAAAATGCAATTTTGTATTTATGTGAATAACAACGCTTTGTAATTATAAACAATTTTTAAAAATTAGATGTAATCGCAATCAGATATTTTGTAGGTAAAGCAGAATAATAGTTCTATATAACTATGTAGAACTGTTTTGAAAGCAAAAAAAAACTCATTGATGAACTCGGTAACTCTATTTTGTAAAGACAACAAAAAGTTAACATGCCAAACTTATGTTCATATTTGTAAAAGAATAATGAAAATACGTACGAAATAATAAAAGACCAGCCCGTGTATACTCTTAACATTGTTCTGTATGATATCTAGCTGAAAATATTGACATTCATGTTAAAATAGAAATAACTATTGCAAAGCTAATTAGAACAAACAAAAATTGTGGCGCCATCTACTGTGGCATAGTCACGCTGAGCAAAATGAAGTGACACTCTGTTAATGCAAAAGAAATGTATTTTCCCCACAACAAAAAATTGCAGATTTTATGTAAATAAAATAATATAGCGACTTATTTCTAACATGCAGTTGTTATGGATATACATATATAGAATATATAGAATATATGTATATTATTTGTATTATTTAATATGTTTATATAAATTTATAAATAAATTTATACATAAAATTTTCTTTGCTATATTTACATTGTTTTTTTTTTAATAACAACTACGTATTTTAGCATTATATGCTTTAGATGCTGGTGAATTTTTACTCCCTTTATATTAACTCGTAGTGTCTGCTTATCGAAAAAATTTTGGTCGATTTTAACCCCTTTCCCGTGACCCAATCGATCTGAAACTTTGGAGGCAGGCTCATGGCAATGACAGAAATGATCTAGTAAATTTTTTTAGTGATGCCAAAACAATGGAAACTTTAAAATTTTTCTACCAGAGTTAATAAAAAATGTACAAAGGGTTAGTTTTTATTATATTATTACCACAACGACCACAAAAACAACAAGTCCAGCTATGACAACAACACAAAATTTAGAATAACAACAAGAGCAATACAGAATCATCATATTTTACATTTTTTTTTTTTTACATTTTCAGAGATTACCCTGGACCTGTTCCACCGATTTTAATGATTTTTGAAATTGAAATCTTCCCATGAATCTAGTGAATCATTCTCACTAAAAATGCTCACTGTAGCTGCACTATTAAGGGCGTGATCGTGACAAGAACAACATAGAAAATTATATTTTTTCCAGACTTTTTTTAATTCTTCATTCAAATCTCGGGCCCTAATCGACCGATTTGGAGGATTTTAAATAGCAAACTTTTCAGGATATCAACGAATCATTTTTTATGTCAACGAGCACCCTAGCTGCCCGATTGATGCCGTCATCGTGATTTCCACAGACGGACAGACGGACAGATGGACATCGGTATATCAACTCCGGTTGTTATAAGGATCACAAATATATATATTTTATGGGGTCCAAAATTTTTTTTCTAATTATTACAAACGGAATGAGAAACTTATATATACCATCTGCACACTGGAGTTGAGGGTTTAATAATAATAATTAATAAAGTACATTTTCTTAAAGATGTATATTCGCTGAAAAAAAGTACGAAAACTTACAGCTCTAATGCTGGTTTGAAAACTTACAAAGTCCAAAAAGTTCCAGATAGGAACGCTGAAAGTAATGTAGAGGCCAAAAACAGAGCACGGAAAGTGAAATCATGTTTCATGACGAAACGTATGTACTGAGAGATTTTTTCAGCTTCTGGGTCAAAATTTGTATGTTGCTAATGCTCGAGAAAATGTTGAAGACAAGTTTAGGACCCAAAGGCAGACGAAATATCCAAAAAGTTTCTGGTATGGCATACAAATATGAGCTCTATAAATTCCGAAATTTATATTAAGGAGTGTATGCAAAAAGACCCCTTCCACATATTTTTGTCCCGATTTGGCATACTGCCGCAACGGTAACAAAGCTCTTGAGTGTTACAAGATTAATAACATGGTTTTAGTACCAAGGGAGGCAAATCCCGCAAACTGCCTGGAGCTTAGACCAGTGGAGAGATATTGGGCTCTTGTGGAAAGGGAGTTGAAGAGCACAAAACGGTGTCCCAAAAAGTGACAGAAACCACCATGACATCCGTAATGGAAAGGCTTCCGGAAAAGGTCTATAAGTTTATAAGTAGTGATTAGAACTATAAAAGTTATCCCTTTTTATAAGATCTAATATAACTTCAATTAAATAAAAAAACTTTATGTTCCATGGTTTCCTTATTTTTACATTTTATATATGTTAAAATTAAGATTTAGATTCAATCTAGGTAATTTTAGGTAATTTAAAAAAATAATTGCAAAGTCTTTTTATCGTAATTGTTTTTTTTTTTTAACATCAAAAATTCTCTAAATATTCAAAATACCAAAAGAAAATCATACTTATTTAACTTAAATTAACTATGTGTTTTTTTTTAATCTTGAACTTTAGAAATATCAAAAGCTTTCTGAAATATTTTAATGGTGCCTCAAACAAAAAATAAAATAAATTCCTTAGTGTCTATCGAAAACCTTCAAATTTCCAAATGTCATTTAAAAACCTTTTTTGTAATTTTTCCAACTTCAAAAAAAAACCCAAATTAAAAGACCTTTTTCTTCTTTTGTATTTATACTGTTTTACCAATCAATTTAACCTACAAAAAACTTAAAACCCCAATGAATATTTTTATAGTTGTGGTCAAGTCTGTTGTAAGTACTTAAAAAACTTAAACAACAGAAGTTAACAAAAACAAAAAAACACATACATACACATACACAACAACATCTATCACAGACAAGGGCCAAACATTAAAACAAATAAAGAACTAGAAATAAATTCAAAATGCTATAAAAATAATAAAAACGAGCCAAACATCACAACAACAGCTACTAAAGTAGTAGTAGTAATAAAAAAAACAAAAAAAAAAGTTTAAAAAATCTAAAAATTTTTCTTTATAGAAAATATTTAAATTTATGTTGACAAAACAATAAAATCTATTCCCCTGACGTTGCCAAAAAAAAAATCAAAAAAAAAAAAATTAAATAAAAAAATAAAAATAGAAACAAGATATACAAATTTTGGTATGTAAATACACAAGCCACCGTAGCCAACCATGATAGAGGCCATGAAGAGAACATTTTTTTTAAGAGTATTGATTTTATTTTATCGACATGAAGATGCCTTGGCCAAATAATTGTAAACGTGTGCATTGTGTAGAACGAATTTTGTTTTCCACCCCTAAACAATACATACATACATACATACGTACATATCTATAAGTTTTATATATGCAGACGTAGTCAAACTTAAATTTTCTTTCTAACGATATGGCACAGAAAATCTACTACCCAATTGTAATAATTTCAAAAGATAAAACAAAAAAAAAAAATTTCAAATAATTTCTTTCGTAGAAATAAGATAAACTTAAGACAGTTTTAGAATTCTTTAAGAATATCTAACAACAAATTTTAAATAGGCGACAGCAGCTAAATATTTGGCATTAAACCCAAGACACAATATATAAAAATATTTGAAATTTAAATATTTCCCAGCAAAGTTAGAACATCCTCAGAAAAGGTATAAGGTATAATTGAGATCCCAATCCTAAACTGTACAATAAAGCCCTAAAATCGTATATCCACACAAATTTTGTATTTTAATTTATTTTGATTTGTCGTAATTAATTTGTTATTTCCAATATTAGTTTTGATAATTTGTTTTTTCTACCATTGCGGACACCTGAAAGTATTGATTTTTTTATTCACCATTTTATATTAACATCTTTGGAAGTTAATTAGACAGCTGTAGACAGGGATGTAGTTTTAATTTGGTTATACAAAAAATGGCAGATCTTAAACAAAATTTTTCCAAGAAATTATTAAGAATAATTTAAACAAATATATTATCTAAATAAATTATTAAATTCGACAAAGAGGTGATTTTTTCAAATAGGACCTTTTTTCAAAAAAGAGCGCCTTCTTAATACAGGATATTTTTTTAAAAGGATACCTTTAAAAAAATCACCTTTTGTTAAAAAAAAATCTTTTCTTTAAAAAGTACCTATTGTTAAAAAAGTAAATCTTCTGAAAAAAGTACCTTGTTTCAAAAAAATAACGTTTTCTTAACATCTTCTTCAAAAGGTGCCTATTAAAAAAAGTACTTTTCTCAAAAAACCCACTGCTTAAAAAAACTTTGTATAAAAAGTACCTTCTTTAAAAAGTACATTTTTTTTAGAAAGTACCTTTTCTTCAAAAACTACATTTTGTTAAGAAATTATCATTTCCTAATAAAATATTTTTTTTTAATTTTTTCCTTTCAAAGCTACCTTTTTTAAAAATAAACCTTTTCTTAAAAAGTACTTTTTCTTACAAAAGTACAATTTCTTACAAAAGTGCTTTGTACTAAAAAATCATATTTTCTAAAAAAAAGTACCTTTATTTAAAATTTTTTTTTTCTTTAAAAAGTACCTTTATTTTAAATTTTTTTTTTCTTTAAAAAGTACCTATTATAAAAAAAGTACAGTTTCTTAAAAAAAATATGTTTTCCCAAAAAAGCACATTTTCATTAAACAATAACCCTGTTCTTAAAAAAGTAAATTTTCTTAAAAATTTAGCTTTTCTTAAAAATTTAACTTTTCTTAAAAAAAAGTACATTCTCTTAAGAAAGGGCATTTTCTGGAAAAAAAAATATATTTTAAAAAAATATCTTTTTTAGAAAGTACCTTTTCTTTCTAAACTACATTTTCTTGAAAAATCACCTTTTGTGTAAAAAGTACCTTTTCTGAAAAAAGAATATTATTAAAAAATGAAAATTTTCTAAAAAAAAAAAAAACCTTTTCATAAAAAATTAAATTTTATTAAAAAAGTAATTTTCCAAAAAAATATGTTTTCTTAAAAAAGTACTTTAAAAAAAAGTTCCTTTTCTTAAAAAGTACCTTTTCTTAAAAAAGTTACCTTTTCTTAAAAAAGTACCTTTTCTTAAAAAGTATTTTTTCTTAAAAAATTATCTTAACTCACAAATATATATTTTCTTCAAAAAGTACCTTTTCTTAAAAAAGTAAGTTTTCTTCAAAAAGTATCTTTTCTTAAATAAGTACTTTTTATCAAGCAAGTGCATTTTCTTAAAAAGAACATTTTTTATAAAGAACCGTATCTTATAGAAATTTATAAATCTTAAAAAATATTGTCATCAATTGTCAGCGAGCGAAAATTTCACTGTGCAAGGTTTTAATAAATAAAAGGCATGCGCAAACTAACCTAACTATTTCAGGTCTTGGTAATCGAGTTATCACGCACGACTGCTCAAAAAAATTGTTTCTTTCTTTGGAATGCTTAATGCTAGAAGTTTTGTGCACATAGAGAACTACAGGTTTTCGGGGGCATTTGGGCCAAAATGTCAAACAGATCGTAATATTATCGATTTTTTTTAAATTTTGCCGAAAATTGGTTTTCATAGTGCACAGACATCAGATGATAAAATTTTTTATTAAATAAATCTCCATTTTTGTTTTTGGAAGCGTTGTGATAAATCTCTTCCTAGGTGCCGAAAGGTGGTGAAACCATTGATTCAGTGCATGTTGTTTCTTCGATTTATACCGTCTAGTTCATAAGAAGTTGTTGATTGCTGATTACTTTAAAAAAACCCAATAAAACAATTTATGCCATACTTATGGCACAAATTCAGGTTAGCAAAAGTTAGGTCGATTCTGAGAGTGAAGGGTGAAAATAAAGGCTAAATTAGAAGACCCGTATCGCGGCGTTTGTTTATGTTAGTTCGACTTTTTTTTATCGACCTTCGAACTTTGCAGTCAAATGCTATTTTCAGCATATTGTTTATATGGTTTTTTTTTGGCTATAACTCGTCGACTAATTGAAAAGCCAAATTATTGCTAGAGACCTGTGCAACAACCAAAAATTTTTTAAAAAATTGATTTAGAAAATTTTTGTGGTGCTTATGAAGCAAAATGTTGGAAAAATTATTTTTTTTTTCATGCTTTTTGAAAATATTTTGCACAAAACTAAGTTTTTTATACCCTATACCACTATGTGGTTTGGGTATGATGACTTTGTGCTGCTGTTTGTAACAACCAAAAATATTTGACCTAGACCCATCTTTAATTATACCGATCGAATCAGAATCACTATCTGAGTTGATTTAACAATGTCCGTCCGTCCGTCCGTCTGTGTGTCCATGTAAACCTTGTAATCAAACTGCAGGTCGCCAATATGAATATATTTTGATGAAATTTTGTATATAAGCTTCTGTCGGCCATGGTATGATCGCTATTGAAATTCGTGTGAATCGGTCCATGTTCAGACCTAGCCCCCATACAAATTACCCATATGAAATCGACATAAATTGCCATAAGATCCAAATTGTCATATAGATCTTACTCAAATTGGGTTTGTATGCATTCATTACATCCATTAATGAGTAGTCCAAAAATGATCCCTTTGACCCCATATAGAGCTGCTTCCCGATCTTCACTCAAATCTATTAAAAAACAAAAATATTGCACTGATTCTTCTCAAATTTTGTTTGTATATATTTTTGCAAAATGCAAGAGACTTTACCAAACATGATCAGGATCGGTCCATTTTTGGACTTACTCCCTATATAGATATAGCATCCGATATGAACTTTTTCATATCTGCAGCCAAAAAAAATTGGTTTTTGCTTATTTTCTATGTCCAGTTAATTGGGCCTAAGAGACAGGGTTTCTAAACGCATGGTATAGGGTATCGTATAGTCGGTCTAGACCGAGTATAATTTTCTTACTTGTTTTTTTTTCTGTTTGATCTATAATATGCTTCTCAGTTTCTTCAATAAATTTCATTTCAAAAGAAAATGGTCTTAGTCGATAATTTGCGTTAAAAATCCCAAAACCATTAAATAAATAGCGATTTAGGTAGAAGTAATTAAAAAGGGAAGTTCCAAGAATTAGGAATTAGTAAAAGAACTTTTTTGTTTTCAACCAACGCACAGGTAGCGATTTTTTTATTTCGTACAAGCGAACTAATTTCAAAAATGAAGATTCACTTAAGACTCGAAACTCAGCCGAAGCTGATGTCTTTTAATTTTCGCTCGGTCGCGATAAAATTCGCTATTAATTTTTTTGGAACTTATTTCATTTTGTGAGTGATTTAAGTTAAGTGCATCGGTTTCATAAAATTAAAAAAAAAAAAACTTTGTATAATATATATTGTATTAAAACTGCCGGAACCAAAATGTAAAATGGACCATTTTTGTAATGTTTGTGGACGTTTCATAGCAAGCGATGAAAAATGTGACAATGCGAGTGATTTTCTTTTTTTTGGAAGCCTATAAACAATATTTCTCGCAAGAGTTTATCACTGACGTAAACTATGCCAATAAAAACGTTTGCTTTAATTGCCATTCAACTCTTATGCAATGAAAAAATGAAAAGAAGAAGGCTATTCCTTTTGGTATACCAATGTTGTGGTTAGACAACAGCCCGCATCAAGAAGAAAATTGCTATGGATGTATCAACTACCATAAAACTTTGAATAGAAGGAAAGCAAAGAATAAAACTTATGTAGCAGTGCCAAGTGTCCCATTACCATTACCGCACTCAGAATTTGTTCCAGTACCAACATACCGAAGTATTGATCTTCAAACAGATATCAGTACTACAACCGCCGCTGCTACATCCATGGATTTCTTTTCAGAATACGACCCTAGTGAAGGTACATCGATTGAAACATCAAAGGACCCAATCCTAGTCACACAAAACCAATTGGATGGAATTGTTGCAAATTTGTGTTCGACTCAGAAAAAATCAGAACTACTGGCTTCATTTTTGAAAGGAAATAATTTGCTGGCGAAAGGTACCAAAGCATACCAACAGCATATCGAAAACGCCAAAAAGAGTTAGAAAAGTGCTTCAATGTGATATTGAAAAGTTAATGGAAACGATAGAGTTAACCTATAAAAAAGATGATTGGCATTTATTCCTCGATGGTTCACTAATCAGCTTAAAAGTTGTGCTTTTGCACAAGACAAATAGAATGCCTTCTGTTCCGATTGCGTATAGCACTGACAATAGTGAAAACTTCGATAATTTGAAACACATTCTGGAAGTAGTCAAATATAATGAACATTAGTGGCGCATTTGCTGCGACCTCAAAATAGTTTCATTGATTGCAGGCTTAACAGCATCTGGCCGTCCAAAATATCCGTGTTTTTTGTGCAATTGGGATTCACGATACAGAGAAGGTATTAAAGGAAGAAACCAGTACAAACAGCATAACTGGAATAGTCGCATTGGACGGAAATGGCCTAGAGACAATAGGCTACACGAAAGTCTTGTTCCTGAAATGAAAATTTTGTTGCCGTTGCTCCACATTAAACATGGCATTGCTAAAAATTTTTTGAAATGTATCGCAAAAAGACCAGCAGTATTCAACCGCTTAAAAGACTTTTTCCCAAGACTAAGTAACGCCAAAATTCAGGAAGGGGTTGTTAATGGTCCCGACATACGGAAACTTATGAGTCGTCAACATTTTGACCAAGTTCTGACAGACCGAGAATTAAATGCATGGCTCGCATCGAAAGCAGTCATTAAAGGACTTTTGGGTAAAGAACGCAAAGACAACTACAGGCAATCTCTTGCAAACATGTTGGCAGCTTTCGATGAAATTGGGGTTAATATGTCGTACAAAATTCATCTCTTGCATCAGCATCTTGATCAACTCGCTCAACAGTTGCCAATTGAATCTGATGAGCAAGGCGAACGTTATCACCAAACTGCACTTCCAATTGAAATAAGGTAACAATAGAGTGTGCATATTTTGAATTCCTAGATTTTTCTAATATCTTTGTCAGAGGGCACAATTTAAACATGTTAACGAATGAAAACTATTTTCGTTTCAGGTACAGAGGAAAGAAATATCCAGATGCAATACTCGCTGAAATTTGTTGGTGGTATAAAAACACCTTTGAAGAAGAGGAAGACGAGGAAAAAGAGGAAGAAGGAGAAGACAAAGATAAAATTCCAGAATATCTGTTGGACGAAATTATCGACCTTTCTGATGATGATGACGATGACCAAGATATTAGAGAGAGCAGTGATGTTGATCCACAGTCGCCTGTTAAACGGTAACTGGCCAAATCATTAATTTAATTTATTTAATTTTTTTACTTAAAACTTTTCATAACTAACATTTCAAAAACATATTTTTTTTCCATATTTTTATAATTTCTTTTTCAATGTTTCTTCAAAACCAACACTGAACAAAATTGGTACATAAAAAATGAGAAGTAAATTAATAATAAGCTGAAAAACGCAAGTTTTGTATTATGACTGTTTTCTTTTCTAATGAAATTTATTGAAGAAGCTGAGAAACATATTATAGATCAAACAGAAAGCAAAAAAGACTTAGTTTTGTGGAAAATATTTTCAAAAAGCATGAAAAAAAAAATAATTTTTCCAACATTTTGCTTCATAAGCACCACAAAAACTTTTTAAATTAATTTTTTTTAAAATTTTGATTGTTGCACAGGTCTCTAGCAATAATTTAGCTTTTACAGATTGAAAAAATATCAATTAGTCGACGAGTTATAGCCAAAAAACCATATAAACAATATGCTGAAAATCGGCATTTGATCGCAAAGTTCAAAGGTCGATTAAAAAAAAATTCGAACTAACATAAACAAACACCGCGATACGGGTCTTTTAATATAGCCTCTATTTTCACCCCTCACTCTCAGAATCGACGTAACTTTTGCTAACCTGATTTTGTTCCACAGTGTAATTAAATCTTGTTTGAATAAACAAGATTTTACAACTTAGAACCTTAGACTTGGATGTGTTAAATCTTTGATACTGCTTCTAGTGTGTAATTTTTTTTTTTGACTTGAAGCGAAGAATATTTTCAGGTACATTTTTCAATTCCTTTTTTTAGAAAAGTTTTTTTTTTACAGAAAAGGTAATTTTTAAGAAAAGGTGCTTCTTGAAAAAAAAGTTTTTAAATTAATATGATTTTACTCATATTAAATTCCAATCTGATAAGAAAAAATTTACTATTTTTGAACTCCTTCTTTTAATTCATACTCTCTGTCTGTCGTGGGGTAACCCCATTCGCCTTATCAAATTGATGTGAAACTTGGCCCATAGTCTTATTGTAACTACAGCTTAATTTTGGGGTAGTCACGCACAGTCACGGAGTGATCTAAATGTCATTTTCCCTCATCCGATCGATCTGAAACTTGGTCCGGTGTGATCTTAAACCGATTTCCCCTTATCTGATCGATCTGAAACTGGGTCGATAGACTTGCTGTGAAAAAAGATTAACTTTGACATAGTCACGCACTGTCACGCATAGTCACGCACAGTCACGGAGAGATTAAAACCTCACTTCCCTCCATCCGATCGATTCAAAACTTTGTCCATAGACTTTTGTGGCCAAAGATTAATTTTAAGATAATTACACAAAGTCACGCACAGTCACAGAGAGATTCAAAGCTCTTATGCATAAGGCAAGAAAGAGTTTTAATAGAAACTTTGTTTTTATGGGTTAGATTATGTAAAACATTTTTTTTTAAATATTTTTTAGAAGAAAGAACTTTTATCAGTTGAAGAAATAATTTTTTAAGTTGTCAAAAGTTTTTGCTAAAAATAATATTTGGAGTAACTCAAAATTAAAAAATTTCAGCCGTCTGCTAACATTCGCGTTGTTATAAAATTTAGCGTTTAAAATAAAAACTTTGGAGGTCCATCTAAATTTTCACTTATAACTTTTTATCTACAAGACTGATTTTACTAATTTTCAATACCAAACTGATTAGGATTACAATTAATAATAAGAACGAAACTACGTAACTGTACAATCCTATTATGGATGTAATTTTCAATTCCAAAGACAACTGACTAATGGACAAAACATTAACGCTAGATTGACTCAATCTATATAAATTTCTTGCCATTGAATGAAAGCAATTCTTCTCTAGATAATCTGATTTCTTCAATTTTAAAAATATTTAATAGTTAATTAAGTACTAAAATAATCTAACTCATAAAACAAAGTTTTTATTAAAACTCTTTCTTTGGTTATGCATATGAGCTTTGAATCTCTCCGCGACTGTGCGTGAGTTTGCGTGACTATTTTAAAATTAATCTTTGGTCACAATAAGTCTATGGACAAAGTTTCAGATCGATCGGATGAGGGGAAATGGGGTTTAATCACTCCATGACTGTGCGTGATTATGCGTGTCTGTGCGTGACTATCTTAGGATTAATCTTTGGCTGCAAAAAGTGTACGGAAAAAGTTTCAGATCGATCGGGTTTTAAATCACTCCGTGACTGTGCGTGACTACATCGAAGTTAATCTTTCTTTCAACAAGTATATCGACCAAGTTTCAGATTGATGGGTTGAGGGCAAATCTGTTTTAAATCTCTCCGTGACTGTGGTGACTAAGCCAAAGTTAATCTTTTTTTCCCAGCAAGTGAATGGACCAAGTTTCAGATGGATCAGATGAGAGGAATGACATTTAAATCACTCCGTGACTGTGCGTGACTATCCGTGACTGTGCGTAACTACTTCAAAATTAATCTGTGGTCACAACAAGACTATGGGCCAAGTTCCAGATCATTTGGTTAAGGGGGAATGGGGTTGCCCCACAACAGACAGACAGACAGACAGAGAGTATGACTTAAAAGCAAGAGTTTAAAAAATATGTATTGGCTTAATTCTTAAACTTTTGCAAAACATTAGCATTCGTAAACAGGTCATAACACGCTACCAATGCTTTTCCGTTGACGTCTGTCTTTACACAATTCCTACTTTCACCTTTATCCTGTAATTTAATAAAATTAAAAACAATAAAAAAAAAAACAATAATCCTTTTGAAATCACTTTTAATGAATAAATCTCTGTCTGATAAACAAGACGTTTTCATTTTCTTATCCGGCTTTCGGAAGACGTATGGGATCGCAAGGGCAACAAAATACCAAAAACCATTGAGACATGAATGGAAATTTCGTTTGTTGTTTCTTTTGTAATTTATTTTTTAAAATATTTTTCAACTGCTGCTTCATTGGATTAAAGAAAAGAAGAAAAAATAATATTTTAGGACTTGGTACAAACAAAATGTTGGCTTCAGGTACGAGAACGGCTACGAGTCTATTGTTGGACAACAACAAAAAGCTCGTCTGCATAGTGAAAATTACGAAATTGTATTTTAGGGTATGGTTACGGTTGTTGGCTGTTTGTTTGCTTTTGTTGTTGCTGTTGCTGTTACTGTTGTCGTTATAACAACAACGTTGTTACGAAAACACAAAATACATCAGCACTGACTAAAGCGACCAACACCCACCCACACATGCTCAAGTGTAACTTTACAACAATAAAATAAATTTTAAATTAAAACCATTCGCAATAAAATCTATGACCCACACCGACAACAATAACAACAAAGTTCTCGAAATTATCTTATTTTTATAAGTGGTAAATATGCGGGCAACAATGATATCAATTCGTTTGCAGATTATTGAGATTGCGGAAACTTTTATAGAGGTAAACAAGTGGGAGCACACGGACATATTTTGGAAGATAAATTAACTTGAATTTAAACACACAAGAAAACGCCTCCAAAAAAGAAAATGTGTGTAAATTTTACTTTTCAGTCATGTCCTACTACCACTTCAAAACGTTGGAATTATTGTGGGAAACGTTCAGCAACTTCTTATTTATTTCCTTTAAGAATATTTGAAATTTTGAAAAAATTTTCGGAATTTTCGAAAATTAAAAATTCGAAAAATCAAAGAATGGTGTAAGATAGTCCCAACATGATATTGTCGGATAAATAAAGTGTAATCTTGTAAAAATAATTTAAAAAATCTTTGGTAGTTTTTTCGACATCTTACGGACAAGCTCGTGTACTCGAACTACTTGTGTAGCATTTATTCGCGCAACTTATAGACCACTTCGTAATTTTTAGAGAGCAAATGTGAGTAAACCATCTGAGCAAGCCATCTAAATGATGCAACAATCTAAAATTGCAAATACTACGAAATTACGTACTTAAAATCTCTAAGCATTCGGAGAATAATTATGACTCGAAAAAGAACAACCTTCTAAAAAAATCACTTTTTTTCTTTTCAAAGTTGCATTATGTGAAAATTTTCTGTGTCCTAAGGAGTTGTCTCAAACAACTTCCCAAAATGTCAACAAAAATCTATCGTGACATGCCATCCTAAGCATCTATTAAACTCAACATAATTTCACTTATAAAAAAGAACATCGAATAATCTTTTTTCACTAACTCACGAGCATTACTTAATTTTCACTATGATCCATAAAAGACAACTTTCATCCTATGAAAACCCTAAACTGATCCGATTTTGCACCAATACTAAGTAAAACGATTCCTTACGCCACCAGGAATGTATTAGGTACAGGAGTTAATAAGTCTTTCAAAATCATATAAGGAGCACTAATAATCTAAATAAACTAGGCAGTTACTTCGGAAATCGTCGATAAAAATCCATAATATAGTTATGAGTGAATGACGACTTTTTGAGTTTGAGTTCTGTGTTTGCTCACGCTAGTTTATAGCTTTTCCGTCGCGATCCTGATACGTTTCTTCGCCGATACACATCTTTAAACTACACAGGTGAATCCGTTTCGAAGAAAACAGAGACAATAACGTCGACTGGCCGCGGTTTTTTTCACATGCATTAAATTATCTACACTGACTACTTCTAAAAAGGAAAAACACTAAATGGAAAATATTACTCAGGGAAATATAGGGTTTTTCAATAACAGCGCTACAAAAGTTTTTTAAATAAAACAAAAACGGGTTTGGATATCAATGAAATTCTTTATTCCTGTGAAAGTACGTTCGATGCCATTATGTATGGAAATCGATCTCCTTTGCATGGCCACCACGGGCACGGTTGCAGAAGACCAGACGGTTTTCAAGCATAAATCGGCCGATACTGCTGCAATTTCACGTTAGATATTCGTACGAAGTTCATCAATCGTCGCTGGCTTGTTGGCATAGGCCATAGACTTGACGTAGCCCCACAGGAAATAGTCCAACGGCGTCAAATCGCACGACCGAGGCGGCCAATCGACTGGACCATTTCGTGAGATAACACGTTCTCCAAACTTGGTTTCCAATTAATTGATTGTGACATTCGCTGTGTGGCTTGTGGCGTCGTCTTGTTGGAACCACATGTCCTCCAAGTCCATATCATTCAATTGGGGCCAAAAATATTCGGTTATCATTGAACGGTAGCCGGTCTTGCTCATCACGGAAGAAGTACGGCCCAATGACGCCGCCGGTCCATAAACCGCACCAAACCGTAATTTTTCGGGATGCAATGATGACTCATGGAGTACGTGTGGATTGCTGTCTGACCAATAACGCATATTTTGTTTATTGACGAAGCCATTCAGCCAGAAATGAGCCTCGTCGCTGAAGATGATTTTTCGATGAAAATCCGAATCATTTTCAAGTTGTTGCTCAGCCCAATTCACGAACATACGACGCTTCTGGTGATCAAGCGGCTTCAGTTCTTGTGGCAATTTGATCTTGTAAGGATGTAGGCCAAGATCTTTTCTCAAAATTCGCCACAACGACGTCACAGAGATGCCCAATGCTTGAGAACGACGTTTGAGAGACACATTTGGGCTTTCTTCAACTGAAGCCTCAGCGGCAGCAATATTCTCGACACTACGGGCACTTCTTTGTCACACTGGCACGGGAACATTTTGTACTGTGCCTGTGGATTCAAATTTTTCCACTAGATGCTCAATTGTTGATCTTCTAGGACGATTATGACGACCATAAATTGGACGTAGCGCTCTTAACGTTGAAGCCACTGACTCAGAATTTCGGTACTAAATTTTAATAATTTCGACTCGTTGTTGGCTCGTATATCTTTCCATCATGAAATGGCAAACCTTACTGAAGAGAAATGTCAAAAGAGCGGCAAGAAATATGGCGTCATTTGCTGTCCCTGTCTTTCTACTTTTGTAGCGTCCCTGTTGAAAAACCTTTTAGCTAAGAGTCGAATAATGAGGTTATCTTTTCAACAGCAGCCTATTTTGGGGATTTTTCGAGGACTTCTTTACAAAGAGCTGAAGAATGTTGGAAAATCGTTGGATAAATTATGTCGAGCAAGGAGGAGACCATAATAAAAATAAAAATAAATAAACCTTAAAATTTGTGTTTTCCTATGTTTTCATAAAGACTTATTGACTCTCCCTCAAATAATAACGGCGCCTCTTTTTTTTAAATATACAAATCTTCATATGACATATGTCTACTTTTCAAGCGTCATTTTATTCATCACTAACAGTGTAAGGAACTTCCGATTATTCCGGTTTGAAAGCTGGGATAATTAAGTTGCCCTGGATCCTCGCAATATCTACACTGATCAATTCTGTTAACTACTATAAGGGATTCCAAAAGATTCCATTAAATTTTGGTTGGGCAGTGAAATTTCTGTACTGAAACATTGAGGATACTACAGAAGAACTTAAATGGCCATTTTATGTAGAAAACTGGTACAACCCTTTTCAAGAAAAGCAGAGAAAATGCTAAAAACAAAGAGTGCCCCGGTCGAGAAAAAACCAAAAAATAATGAACACTACGTCAAGGAAATCAAAGAATTAGGAATCTTGCTGACACTGTTGATATTTCAAGAGGATCAACCAACACCATTTTAAACGATCTTTTGAGTCTAGATAGTGGGAAGTCTCGATTCATTCTAAAATCCCAATTTTTATTTTTTAATAGCATCGCTTCAATATTTCTGAAATGAGAGACATCATTACGTGTGATCAGATTTGGAACTATCCCCACGATCTGTGCAAAATGTAAATAAAGTTCGAAATGATGACGTTCAAAAATCAGGTTCATATCAACAGTTTTCTTCGATTACTGTGGCTTCATGGATCCTGGAACCCTGGCGCCGCACAAACTGTTAACAAGGAATACCATTTTAGTGTTTCGTGCGTGATCATTAACAAAATCTGGCCTGAATTATGGGCAGACAATTCTTAGTTTTTACATCGTCTCACACTGCATTGGTTCCTAGAGACCATTTCATACAAAAAGCGGTTCATATCATTCAACAAAAACCGTATTTGCCTGATGTAGCACTGGGTGACTTCTGGCTATTCAATAAGTTCAAAAGATGAACCCGAGGCCACCATTCTGAATCGATTAAAAATATGAAAGCCGAGTAGCTGCGTATTTGGAAGGACATTCCGTACATCCACTTGGAAACAACATTAGCATAAGTTTAATGTAACGGAGAGGGCTTTCTATGAAGGCAGTGAAATTGATTTGGAAGAAAAAATAAAAAGTTTTCTTTTTATAGAAAAATTTTATTGCACATAGAAGCAAGAGCATAATTTGGTCATCATGGCCACCGTTTTTTTGGGAAGCATGTGTATTTCCTAAGTTGCTTGCCTTACAGAAGGAAAAATTAGTAATAGTGATTATTGGATTATTTTAGCAACCTATTACAGGAAATCCATAACCATTGACCTGACGAAAAAGTCCCCCCTTTTCATTCCCAAGAAAAATTTTCATAAACTCGATAGAAACAAAAAATTCTCAAGTACCGTGTTTATTTCTATCTTTCCCTATTCTTGTTAGAAAATTACAACAAATGGCTGGGCTACTCCAACATTGAAATAGTCCCTGCATCAAATACTTATTTGAACGATGGGACAGATTCCATTTTTCACACGCGATAGAACTGGGGCATCATAACTACTGTCTGAATGCCTCGCACTATTTCCAAGACTACTATTTGTTGTCTGGAAATTACAAGAATCCTACGTTTAGGCCACCGTAATTAAATGGTACTCAGCTCAATTTATCCGATAGTGAAAAGGGTTCGGAAGAAATCTTGACCATCTACTCGTAAGCACGCAATCTAAGCACTCAAGAAAGAGTATGAAAGGCAAATTGTAGTACCAAAGAATGAAACTGGGGAATCAAGTATCAGAATATCAGGTGGTTATTCAATGCAGAGTTTAAACTCATTCTAAAGTATCGAGTATCAGTTAGGTGGCGAGCAACCGAAAAGGACTCCTTAGTAGCAAAGACTTACAATAGAATCCTAAGAACAAGCATGGTCATGATATCAGGCAACGAAAGTTAACTTCAGAAGACCTCGTCACTGGATGCATCCACCTGGATCGCGTCTATGAATGCATAGGCATATAAATCATATGAGCATAAAAGAGTTCTGACGCACCATGGTCCAGTTGTAAAGAGAGATTATTCCATTGCCACAAATTTATTGGGAGTCGTGTTCAGGACAAGGAATTTGAAAAAGTTGGAATGTACAGATAGAATCGACACTATGGTGGAAATTTCTGATTTTCACAGACTAACAAAAATATGATTTGCTATTTTGAAGAGTCAACATGATTGTAGACTCCTCTTGACTGTGAAGAGTTTCGAGTAACTGATTCAGCCTGAAATGATGACCGCCAAACTGATATCTGATGAATCAGATATCATACAGAGATATTTTCACTGACAACAAATCGGTGATCAATGTCATTAGAGGTGTGGCCAACACATCGTAAATTGTTCCAGAACGATATAGCAACATATTCGAGTTTTACACTTATTTCGATGCCGGAATACAGGGATATAACTTAAAATTCTATTTCCTATGAAGTAGCAATGCACGGAGCAAGGCCTCCTTCAGACGAGATGGCACACCTCTTAGCTGGTGTAAGCACCAGTATGAGTTATTGCTTTATAATCTGTAAAATAAAGGGTTATCTATGAACTCATCTAAGATCATGATGATACCCTTCACTAAACGAAGAAAACTCAACCTTGTGAAACCAAGACTGAACGGCTTGACAATAGGGTTCTCGGACGAAGTCAAATATTTTGAGGTTACCCTGGATAAATCCCTCACATGGGACAAGTACTTAAATCAAATTACCAAAAGGCCACCACGGCATTATGCGCCTGTCAAAGGTTTTCTGGTTGACCGCCACATGCTATACTGGTCGTTTAAGACTATTGTGAAACCAATGGTTACTTATTCTGCTCTTGTATGGTGGCCAAAGTTTTAGCAAGCTTGTGCTAAGGCAATCTTGAACAAGATATACCGCACTGCCTGTATTAGTATCACCGGGGCGAACATAACTTGTCCAACCGATGGAATCGGCACCATGCTTAACATCACTACATATTTCGGTCATGAGTGCCGGACGACTTCAGGATTTTGGTAACATGAAGGACGGTAACCTAATGGGTCGCTGAGAGTCCCAAGACCCTTCACCAACGACCCGGTAGCGAGTGTCAAGGACAGAATGCCAAGAAAGATATTTATCAGAGAACTTAAAGCAATGATTTTGGAACGGAGCTTATGGACCATTAGAACCTGGATTTTCATGTGTGGTCCACAGACGGCTCAATACAATCAAATGGGGACACGTTTGTGGGTATATTCTGTTCCAAATTTCAAGGTGCCTTACCCATGGGAAAATACCCATCCATTTTCCAAACGGAGGTCTTCGCTATTTATGTATTCGTGACAAGCTAAAAGATTTATAACTCCATCTAGTGTTCATTCAGAAAGATTATTTTCTATTGATAAGGACTTAAGAATATTGAAGGGATTCTTTACTGGAACTGTAATCTTAGATATCACCTATTTAAAGATGCTATAGAATTTTGTTAAGTTTTCCATCACCATCTTGGCAATAATTTTCCATAAAAATATAAAGAATGACATTATCCTCTATTTTATATTCCTTTAAAGAAATAACCATTTTTTTCACATTGTCTTTAAGTACCTTAGAATCCTTTAGTTTTGTGTTAAAAAAAACATGTGCAAATACAAAAATTGTTCAAAGGACATTTGGTAAATAATGAGTTTTTAAAACAATACAAAACACTCTCCACCCATACTCTACCGTATTTTTTACCTTCTCTTCAGTATACTTTATTTGCCAACAAACCCCCACCATTGAAACTGTCAGCAACTAACAAACATTTTATTTAAAACCTTCATTACAGAAACAAATAATGTACAAAAAACGCCAAAAAAAAAAACAAATGAAGTCCAACTAAAAAAGAGGGCCTTTAGCAAAAATTTTAAAGGGAGTTTTTTCTGTCTTTTTTTAATAAATAAGGTAATAAATTAAAAGCACACCAACAAACCAACAACAACAGACTCATAAATACACATAAAAACCCAACCGAAGAACGGTGAATGCGAAAAAAAAAATAAAAATAATGATGATTGTGTGTGAAATGAAATACAGAAATATAAGAAAAATAGCTGGAGAAAATAAAAAACCTACCACAAGGCTGTATGTATAATTTGCTTTTTGTTAAGACTCAAAAAACAACACCAAAAAGCTTTAAAAAGCTTTTTTTTTACTTCATTTCATTTCGAAGTAAGAAGACAAGAGTGTGTTGTATATTATAGTTAAACTAACATATTAGTTTATAGGTACACATGCCAAAACACACACCAATACACACACACACTCACTCCCTTGTAGACATTAAATTTATAAATACATACACGTATGTATACTCGTACATTTACTCTGACAGAAAAGAAATTTTAAATGATATATAGGTGACCTGCACCTCAACTTTGGTAACCCTGCTATCGGTTTAAAAAAAATAACTAAACTAAAAACATATCTATAAATAAAATTAAAAAAATTAATTTACTAAATTTAAATTTAAATCAAACAAACCATTTTTTTCAGAGAGAAAAGGTTTTTAAGAAGTACCTTTTGATGTGTAAACATCTATACGCGCAGAGGGGTAAATTACAAAAACAGCGTAACATCTAAGCGTAACATGTGAGTCAACATGTGAGGCAAAATGTGATTGTATTGGTGAAAAAATTATGATATTATGATAACCTGTTTGAAAATGAAAAATGAAAAATAAAAAATGAAAAAAAATGAAAGATGAAAAATGAAAAATTAAAAATGAAAAACGAAGAATTAAAAATGTAAAATAAGAAATGAAAAATAAAAAATAAAAAATTAAAAATAAAAAATAAAAAATGAAAAATAAAAAATGAAAGATGAAAAATGAAAAATTAAAAATTAAAAACGAAAAATTAAAAATGTAAAATAAAAAATGAAAAATGAAAACTGAAAATTGAAAAATAAAAAATTAAAAATGAAAAATGAAAAATAAAAAATGAAAAATTAAAAATGAAAAATGAAAAATAAAAAATGAAAAATAAAAAATGAAACATGAAAAATAAAAAATGAAAAACGAAAAGTTAAAAATGAATAATGAAAAATGAAAAATAAAAAATAAAAAATGAAAAATGAAAAATAAAAAATAAAAAATGAAAAATGAAAAATAAAAAATGAAAAATGAAAAATGAAAAATAAAAAATGAAAAATGAAAAATGAAAAATGAAAAATGAAAAATGAAAAACGAAAAATGAAAAATGAAAAAAAAACATTAAAAATTAAAAGTAAAAAATGAAGAATAAAAATGAAAAATAAAAAATTAAAAATTAAAAATTAAAAAAAATAAATAAAAAGGAAAAGGAAAAATAAAAAATAAAAAATGAATAATAAAAAATTAAAACTAAAAAATTAAAAATAAAAAATGAATAATAAAAAATTAAAACTAAAAAATTAAAATTAAAAAATGAAACATGAACAATAAGAAATAAGAAATGAAAAATGAAAAACTAAAATGAAAAATGAGTAATGAAAAATTAAAAATGAAAAATGATAAATGAAAAATAAAAAATGAAAAATAAAAAATTAAATATAAAAAATGAAAAATAAAAAATGAAAAATAATAAATGAAAATTGAAAAATAAAAAATGAATAATAAAACATGAAAAATTAAAAAAGAAAAATAAAAATTGGAAAATGAAAAATGAAGAAAAAAATTAAAAATTAAAAATTAAAAATAAAAAATGAAAAATTAAAAATTAAAAATTAAAAATGGAAAATCAAAAATGAGAAATTAAAATTAAAAAATGAAAAGTAAAAAATGAAAAATGAAAAAAGAAAAATAAAATTTAGAAAATGAAAATGAAGAAAAAAAATTAAAAATTAAAAATTAAATATAAAAAATTAAAAATATAAAATGAAAAATAAAAAATGAAAATTGAAAAATAAAAATGAAAAGTGAAATATGAAAAAAGAAAAATGAAAAATGAAAAACGAAAAATTAAAAATAAAAAATAAAAAACGAAAAATTAAAAATTTAAATAACAAATAATAATAAATATTTTTATATTAACAGTTGATTGCTATAAGTGCTACGCTTTCTGTTTGATTTTAAGAAAGTGCTATAAAAAAATCTTTAATTACTAGATGTTTACACATCTCCGCTGCGATCGGACTCACATGATTTTTTAAGAAAAATTACTTTCTTGAGAAAAATTAAGTTATTTTTTAAGAAAAATAAAGCTTTTTAGAAAAAGCGCTATTTTAAGAAAAAAATAAAAAAATTTTTTTTTTAAGTAAATGTACTTCATTAATAAATGTTACTATTTTAAGAAATTGTACTTTTGCGACAAATCGAACTTTACTAAGAAAAGGTAAGTTTTAAGAAAATTCACTTTTTTAAGAAAAGGTACTTTTGTAATAAGGTGTCATAAGAAAATTTACTGTTTTTAAGAAAAGGTACTTTTTAAGAAAATATACTTTTTTAAGAAAAAGTGATTTTTTAAGAAAAAGCATTTTTAAGGAAAAGTACTTTTTACGAAAAAAAGTTAAGAAGAAAAGTACTTTTTATGAAAAGAAGTACTTTTTAAGAAAAACGTGTGTATTTATTTTTGGAAAAAATATTTTTTAACAAAAGGTACTTTTGTAAGAAAAATCGCTTTTACAAATGCATGATCTTTTTAAACCCTCCACACCACTGTGTATAGGGTATATACTAGTGTGTTATTCCTTTTATAACGCAGTTGCGACCCCATAAAGTATATATATACATGATCCATATAACAACTCGACTTGATACGGCGATGTCCATCTGTCCGTCTGTCTGTTGAAATCACATTCACTCCCAAAATAAACCATTTTCCTTGGATAAAGTTACGATATATTGTTTTTCATTATTTCGAGCAGGTTGCTATTGAAAAGGGAGTAAATCGGGCATTTTGTGTCAGTGTGTTTGTTGTTAATATTCTGTATTAAGTTTATCAAATTGCTTACTTTTCAAAATATTTTGTTTACATTTGTAATAAATAGAGCAATAAGTCCAGACACTAATCGAAATGTAAAACCTAGGTGGAGGGTATCAAATATTTGTAACAGCCGAATTTACACTACTGCTTGTTTTATAGAAGGTACTTTTTTAAGAAAGAGTAATTTTGAAGAAAAAGTACGTTTTTAAAACTCATATGTTTTAAAAAAAATATATTTTTCCAAGTACAAGTAAATTTTTAATAACAGGTACTTTCTAGATGACGGTAACTTTAAAGAAAAATATTGTTTAAAAAAATATAATTTTTTAAGGAAAAGAAAATTTAAAAATAAAAGGTTTTTTTAAGAAAAGGTAAATTTTTAAAAAACTAAACAAGTAAGAATGTTAAATTCGGCTGTGCCGAATCTTTGATACTCTCCACCTCGGTTTGAGTCTTGATAATAAATGTAAATGAAAAAGTAAACAATTTGTTAAACTTAATACCAAATTATTTCAGCAAATTCTTTGGGTTGGTTTTCGTCTTTTCTATTATTTCGGTGTTTGCTTTTTGGTCATTGTGGTTGCTGATCGGCATGCATTTAGGTTATATACCAATATGCATGCGTTTCCGGTTATATGACATAACTTCTCGTTTAATTTAGTTTTTGCTAATTAAATAGCTCGACCTAACCTCCATTGCAAAGGTAATGGTTGTGTAGGGTGGATATATGCATTAAATCGTGCTAATTGGAGATGGCTGTATAGTTTCTTTTAACTGGCCAAATATTTCTCCTTTGCGGCCATATAGGTCGGATGGAGTAACAATATAATAACCAAAAAAAAGCTCTCTCAACTTTTTTATTAAAATATTGCCATAATTGGAAAACATAGAGAATAAATTTATAATAATAAATATTCAAATTAGGGATGCCAAACGCAAAAAACCAAATGTCCCAAACATTTTAAATAAAATAATTTAATGTTATCTTTATTTTCTGAAAAACTTCAAATTTTTATGCAAAAAAAAATTGTGAAAATTTCTATATAAATAACATTCTCATCAAATTGCGTTTATTTATGTAACAGTTTTTATGTTCGCAATTCTTAAATATCATTTGACGTTTTCTAAAATTCATTGAATTTAAATTAATGTTTTCTGTAGTGTGATTCTGTAAATTTTAACGATCCGACAATCGCAAAATATATCGACACATATTGTGATTCACTAAGTAAATACATCTTAACGACATTCGACAAATCTATTTTTCTATTTATTTAAATTGTAAACGAGTGGCATCTCTGTCAAAATAAGCGAAAAATACAAAGAAGAATAGAAAAAACAAATTACTTCGTGTTTGACAGGATGACTTTATGTTTATGTTTATTATCTTTATTTTTTTTTACTAATATTTCTGTGTATTTATTTGAAAATGAAATAATGAATTGAATATGCTATTTAATTTTTTTATTTATATAAAAAAGTTTTTTTAATTAAAGCAAAATATTTTCACTATTTTATTATTTTTATTTATGTATGACGACATTTCAACCTAAAAATTTAAGTTTTTATCGACAACACAAAAATGGTTATCGTTTAGATAACAACAACAGCTGACTTTAACAATAGCGAATATCGTTTAAAAATGTTACTGATAATTTTGCTATTTTCTTTTTTTAACGATTCGACTATCGTTAAAAGAAGTTACTTAATCGAGGTACTGAAAAGTTATTAATTTCTCCTGAATGTCAATATTTTTTTTAAATGTAAAAATTTTTTAAATGTATATCCATAATAACTGCATGTTAGAAATAAATCGGTATATTATTTTATTTACATAAAATTCTGCAATAGTTTGTTGTGGTGAAAATACATTTCTTTTGCATTAACAGAGGTACACTTCATTTTGCTCAGCGTGACTATGCCACAGTAGATGGCGCCACAATTTTTGTTCTAATTAGCTTTGCAATAGCTATTTCTATTTTAACATGAATGTCAATATTTTCAACTAGATATCATAGAGAACAATGTTAAGAGTATACACGGGCTGATCTTTTATTTCATACGTTTTTTCATTATTCTTTTACAAATATGAACATAAGTTTGGCATATTAACTTTTTGTTGTCTTTACAAAATAGAGTTACCGAGTTCATCAATGAGTTGTTTGCTTTCAAAACAGTTCTACATAGTTATATAGAATTATTATTCTGCTTTACCTACAAAATATCTGATTGCGATTACATCTAATTTTTAAAAATTGTTTATAATTACTAAAGCATTATTATTCACATAAATACAAAATTGCACTTTTTAAATTTTCCATTCCATTAAGGAAATATCAATTCTAAAAACTGGAATTAAAATTTCCAATTATAAATTAGAAAATATTAATGAATTTCAGAAAATCATATCAAAACGTCGGAAATAATAATTTTAAATTTAGAAGGCATCAATTGCATCTTTAATATATAAATTTTATTCGTTACACACAAATTGAAATTCCAAAAAAATACCAAATATGTTTACATTTAAAAAATGTTTACATTTAAAAAAAATATTGACATTCAGGAGAAATTAATAGCTTTTCAGTAACTTCTTTTAACGATAGTCGAATCGTTATAAAAAAGAAAAGCAAAATTATCAGTAAAATTTTTAAACGATATTCGCTATTGTTAAAGTCAGCTGTTGTTGTTATCTAAACGACAACCATTTTTGTGTTGTTTATTCAATCGATAAAAACTTAAATTTTTAGGTTGAAATGTCGTCATACATAAATAAAAATCATAAAATAGTGAAAATATTTTGCTTTAATTAAAAAACTTTTTTATATAAATAAAAAAATTAAATAGCATATTCAATTCATTATTTCATTTTCAAATAAATAAAGAGAAATATTAGTAAAAAAAATAGAGATATTAAACAAAAAGATAAAATCATCCTGTCAAACACGAAGTAATTTGTTTTTTCTATTCTTCTTTGTTTTTTTCGCTTATTTTGACAGAGATGCCACTCGTTTACAATTTAAATAAATAGAAAAATAGATTGGTTGACTGTCGTTAAGATGTATGTACTTAGTGAATCACTTAATCCTTAGTGCAAGCAACAATAGCTGTCGATATATTTTGCCATTGTCGTATCGTTGGAATTTACAGAATCGGACTACAGAAAACATTAATTTAAATTCAATGAATTTTAGAAAACCTCAAATGATATTTAAGAATTGCGAACACAAAAATTGTTACATAAATAAACGCAATTTGATGAGAATGTTATTTTTTATATATAAATTTTCACAATTTTTTTTGGATGAAAATTTGAAGTTTTTAGAAAATAAAGATAGCAAATTATTTTATTTAAAATGTTTTGGACTTTTGGTTTTTTGCGTTTGGCATCCCTAATTTAATTATTTATTATTATAAGTTTATTCTCTATGTTTTCCAAATATGGCAATATTTTTTGAAAAAAAAGTTGAGAGAGCTTTTTTCGGTTATTATTTTGTTACTCCATCCGACCTATATTTATTTATTTATTTATTTATTTATTAAATATGGATATCACATACAACAAGATATAAATCTTTTTAATTACAGTATGTGATCTTATAATGATACAATCAAATTGTGGTAGTATTTACAATACTTTTAAGAAACAAGAAAAATATAAAAATAAAAATAATTTTAAATTACAAAAGTATAAAAATATAAGTAAAAAAGGAGTGCATTCGTGACTGTCATGATCGATAGACGTTTAGCGGAGATCAACATATTTCTATTATCGTTTATTTTTTGCATTTTTTTCATTAACGTATATATTGTGTTGATGTTCTTTACATATAATTTTTTGTTTAAAACACACACAAGAGAAAGAGACTCTTTAAAAAAAAAAAACAAATAAGTAAAAAATGAGTGAGCTTGATGCTCTAAACTCAGGTCTAGACAATGACAATTATAACACAAGTAAATTTCCAAATCTAAATAAAAATATACCAGAGAACCTAAGAAAAAGAAAAAGCAATATGCAAAGTGAACAACAAAATAAAATACTAAAAAACAATTATTGGGCAATTCTTGATAATGACAAAAATTGTGACCAAGAATGTTTAAAACAATTCGAAAAACATGTACAAGAAAAACCAACAACAACTGCTCAAGCAGCATCAGCAACAATAAATAGTGCAAATAAAGTCAATATTAATAAAGAAAACACATTAAATAACCCGAGTAAAAATAACTCAAACAAAAATACAAAAGTTCCACCTATTAATATCTTTGATGTGGATCCGAAAAAACTTATTGAATTCATTAAAGATGGACTGAAAATATCTGACTTTAAAATAAAAGAATCAATTAATAAAAAAATCTCTTTATTTTTATCAACCTTAGTCGATTATTTTAGAGTAAAAGCATATTTAGAAAAAACCAATACAAAATTTTTTACTTTTACACCAAAAGACATTAAAACAAAATCTTATTTGCTAAAAGGTCTAAGTGCCAATACTGACACTAATGAAATATTGCAAGAACTATTTAAATTTCAAAATGAAAATTTAAAATTTATAAAAGTAAATCCATTCAAAACCGCAAAATCAATAAACGAAAATTATAATCTTCCAATATATTTGGTACAAATAAGCAACGAAAGCAAAATTAACGAACTGAAATCTATCAAAGGACTTCTTTATCACTGTGTCCGTTGGGAAGCCCTAAGAAAACCTGAAATCCCTCAATGCAGGAATTGTCAACAATTTTTTCACAGTGCATCTAATTGCTATCTACCACATAGATGTGTAAAATGCAACATAAGACATGAGGTTGGTAAATGTACCCTAAAAGAGGTTCCTGCAAATGAACGTGAAAGGCTGTTTTGTGTCCTATGTAACAAATATGGTCATCCAGCATCATATAAAGGTTGCGAAAAATACAAGGAACTACAACAAAAATTACGCGCCAAAAAAGAGCAGTTATCCCAAAGACGAACAAATAATCCAACTATACAAGTCAACGATGGTACTTCTTTTGCTGATATGGTAAAAAACAACAATATACAAAACGGAAACAACTCCATCCAAAATGCATTGGAACTAGTTAATAATTCAATGCAAAACCTGGCAAATCAAATTATAAATTTAAACAAACAATTACAACTACAAACGTCGAGAATAGATACTATTTTTTCGATGCTAGAAGCTTAAATGAACACAATGGCGGAAACAATTGCAAAAAAATTAAATATTATCGAAATTAACGTTAATTCATTAATTAATTTAAGTAGAAGGTACGATTTAAGTAACCTTTTAGATAAATATAATCCAGACGTAGTTCTATTGAATGAAACGAAACTTAATGCTAGGCACAAAGTAAACTTTAAGGATTATTGCCTAATACGTAGAGATAGAAAGGACGCTAAAAGAGGTGGAGGAACCGCAATTATGTTAAAAAATGACATCAAATATATTACTTGTGACAACAAGTCTACAGGTTCATTTAAACATTTGGAAACATGTATAGTAAAAATACCTCTGTTAGCCAATAAGATGTTGTTTATAATATCAGCATATTATCCATCAGGTAACAATGATAGTTATTTTAAAACTGAAATTTTAAAACTCTTTCAATCCTTAAATTTACAAGATACAAATCACTTTTATGTACTAGCAGGAGACCTTAATTGTAAGCATAAGGATTGGGGTAATGATTCGAATAACACAAAGGGAAATAAATTAAAAGAATGGCTTTCTTACAATGAAACTATATTTAGATGTAACTTGTATGCTTCTGTTTCACCTTCATATCCCCGTTGTTGCTCATATCTAGACATATGTATTGCTGACTCTCGTTTAGTTATCCATAAAGAAAACAACTCACTTAATTGTCTTAAAACTCTTGACTATGATAGTGATCATAATGCCTTACAAATTCAAATTTTAAATGTTGAAAATGATCACCCTCTTAGTTTTTTTAAAGAATTGCCTGATTCAAAATACAACTACAAAAACACTAATTGGAAAAAGTTCAGGAATAATATGTTAAATGAATTAAACAGTGTTCAAATTATACCGAATGATAGAAATCTCACAAATTCGGAAATAGATTTTTATTTATGTAGACTAAATAAATTTATAAACAATTCCATAGGAAAATCAGTTCCGAAATTTAAGAATAATAATTCAGTTGAAAAATTTATTAATCCAATTTTAAAAAAACTACAAGCTGAAAAGAGCAAAATTGTAACTATTCTAAAAAAAAATAATAGATTAGAAGTTTTCTTGACACAAACTGAACTAAATTCACTTAAAACAAAATTAAAACTAATCAAAAAACTCATTACCGATAATTTTATTTTATCTGTTAATAAACATTTTCAGGAAAAACTCGCAAATATTGATCAAAAAAATCCGTCAAATATGTTTAGCGAAATCAAAAAACAATTTAAAAAAACACAACCTTGGCATAACGATGTTGTTAAAATTCCCCAAGAAAAACAATTTATGCTCAGAAAGGCAGGAATCAATGCTGATGAACTGGAAATAGAAACCAATAGTAATGACTTTATCATAAAAGATGGGGAGCAAAAATTAAACATAATTGGCTCCTTTTTAGAATCAATTCACTCATTTAAAGAGATTGACCTGAATAATAGCTTACATGTTGAAGTGGATAATTGTTTTTCCAGATTTTTGGAAGCTAAAAATGAATATATACATAATAATTCAACTATTACTACATTTAGTGCAATTAGAAAGTCCAATCAATTAAACGAAGATTTTTTTACCTCAAAAGACACAATCACATACATTTTCAGACACTTAAGAAAAAAATTATCATCAGGTACTGATAACATTCCTAATATCATATTGAGAAACATGCCAGAAGAAATCATTCTTGAATATTGCACCTTATTTAACAATATGCTTAACAATGCATATTTCCCTCATGACTGGAAAACTGCTAAAGTAATAGTTTTGCCAAAAAAAGAGAAAGACACAAGTAATCCAGAAAATTTGCGTGCAATTAGCTTACTTCCAAATATAAGTAAAGCTTTTGAAGTTTGTATCAACAACAACTTAACCGAATTCTGCAAAAAAAGTAACTTAATAAATGATAATCAATTTGGGTTCAAATATAAACACTCAACAGTTCAGGCAATACATTTACTGGTTTCAAACGTCTTTTGGAACCTTAACAAATCATTTTGCACAGGCGCTTGTTTAATAGACTTTGAAAAAGCATTCGATAGTATTTGGATCCCCGGTCTGGTTTACAAACTATTCAAATACAAATTTCCTTTACACCTCATTATTCTTATACACAATATGTTAAATAACAAATCCTTTTTAGTCTGTGATAACAGCAAAGTCAGTACAAAAAAATTCGTTATTGCTAATGGTTTACAACAAGGTACTATAAACTCTCCGATTCTTTTTAATCTATTCATTTATGATCTATTAAAAGAAATTGATAATATTATCGGATTTGCTGATGATATTATTATTTATCATGCGGATAACAAAATTGAAAAAATAAATGAAAAATTACAATACTATTTTAATATAGTAGAAAAATATGCCTCTGATTGGCAAATGAAAATTAACATAAATAAATGTGAAACAATACTTTTTCGCCCGCCTGTTGGAAAATGTAACAGTAACATTAAAAAGAATTGGAAAGCCTTTGGAATCAAATCCAATAACAATATAAATATCCCAAACAAATCAGTTGTCAAATATTTAGGTATTCACATAGATAAATTTCTATATTTCAATGATCACATTAATTTTCAACTCTTAAAAGCGAGAAAGGCATTTTTCATGTATAGAAAATTATTCTATTCAAAATACATCAAGTCAACGGTTAAAGTAATTATGTATCAATCTCTAATACGACCAATTCTAACATATGGTTGTCAAATATGGTTTAATATTTCACCATCTTATATGGAAAAAATTAGAATTTTTGAAAGAAAATGTCTGAGAGGATGTGTGTCTCTTTATAGATCCGCAAACAGTAACTACATAAAATATATATCAAATAAAAGACTATACAATGAAGCAAAAATCAGTAGAATCGATAATTTCATTATTCATGTAATAAGAAATCATATTACAAAAAGCCTTGAATGTTATGAAAATAATTTAATTATGGCACCTTATTATGTTAATCATGAATATATATGTAGAACATTACAAAATGGATACGTACCACCTGAGGCCTTTTTATACCTGGATAGTAATGGTTTTATACAAAACGAAACTGGCATTCCTATATTTTTCCACATTTATAGACGAGCCAATATTAAAGCTATATTTAGCAAGGAACTGACAATAGACAATCGCAGGTTCGACACTAGCGTTTATTCAGGAGATAAAAATATGATCCCAAACAAAAATATTAAAAAATATTGGTGGCTCTCTGATTAATTGTCATTTTCTTTCTTTTATCTCTTGACTATAACTTTTATCTTTTGTAATATAAAAGTAAATTTTTTTAAATTTTTTCTTTACATTAACTTATAAATAAATACATATATTTTGTATAAAACAACCATCAAATATTATCAAAAAAATAATGTAATGCATATTATATAAAACTTACTTGAGAGCCCGTTTAAGGGACTGTGTATGAAAACTAAATTATATTTACCACTATTTGTTTATTTATAGTTTATTATATGAATTTTGTTTAAATAAACGTTAAAAAAAAAAAAAAAAAAAAATATAAGTAAAAAATTAATACATAATGGGAGAGTATAGAATATATAATATAATCACAAATGAAGCAATAATTAAGAAAGTTGAAAATTAGAGACCAAATCATTTTTAAACAATTAATTTTTAAATTGTAAAGCGTTGTCTGTTATTTGTAAATTGTTGGGTAACGAGTTCCACAGACATATGGTATTTATAAAAAATTGCCAACTAGAGACTAATGTTCGATATCGTAATTGATTTTTAAGATTACTTCCTGTATTGGATCGTGCAAATTGAAGGCGTTCGAATAAATAAGATGGTTCTTTGGTGTATATTACTTTGTGAAGTAGAATTAATGATCTTATTTTTATTAAGGCCACGAGGTCAACTCCGTACAGAGACTTAGAATATAGAGAAGTTCCATCATATCTCTTTATACCATACACATAACGTAGGATCGCATTGTAAGCTACTAATAATCTCCTTTTACTTTCTGAATCACAAAAAGCAAATATCTCACAACCATATAGTAACTTCGGCATAATGAAAGTTTTCGAGAGAAGCACCCGAATGTTTAAAGGTGTAAGATGTTGTATAGGGTACAACGTTCTTAGCATTACAAATATTTTTCCAGATGCAGAATTAATTTGATTGTTCCACGTGAGCGATTTATTAAAAATGATTCCCAGATTCCTAGCAGATTCTACAATTTCAATATTCTGATTACCTAATAATACTGGAATATCTATAGGGATGATTTGATTTCTTTGAGTTATAACTAAACATTTTGATTTTTTTGGATTTAACTAAAGTCCATTTAAAGAAGCCCATTCAAATATTATATTGAGATCCTCATTGAGCTTTTCAGTGCATTCACGAATTAATCCTTTTTTCATATATGGCCGCAATGAAGAAATATTTGGCCAGTTAAAAGCCAAAAAAGCACGATTTAATGCATATAGCCACCCTACACAACCATTATCTTTACAATGGAGGTTAGGGCGAGCTATTTAATTAGAAAAAACTAAATTAAACGAGAAGTTATGTCATATAACCGAAACGCATGCATATAGGAAATGCATGCATATTTTTCCAATATTTTGTTTACATTTATCATCAATACTCAAACCGAGGTGGAGGGTATCAAAGATTCGGCACAGCCGAATTTAACACTCTTACTTGTTTTTATTACAATATGTTAAAAATAAGTAATTCGTTAAAAATCAATTATTTTTTAGAAATTTCTCGTATGTTAAAAACTGGTAATTTGTTAATTAAAAATTTAATTAATTACTAATTTTAAACAAATTATTGACCTTGGACAAATGTCTAATTTTGAGATATAATTTATAAGGAAAAAAGTACTAATTTTTAACAAATGTTAGTAAATCAAATAATTGAAATAAAATTACTAACTTTTAACATATTACAAATTTTTAGCAAATTACTAGTATTAACAAATTTTTTTTTTTTTAAATTCTGTATTAATAACAAATTACTATTTTTTGGCAAACAACTCACGTTTAAGAAATTCCTTATTTTTAAAAACAAACTAATGTGTAAAAATTTACTGCTATTTGACAAATTAATAATTTGTAATAAATTATTAGTTTTTCAAAAATTAATTGGTTAAAAACGAGTGTTTTTTTTTTAAATTTGTTAAATTATAAATTTCTAAAAATTAATATTTATTTAAAAATCATAATTTCTTCAAAATAAGCATAAAAATTAATTGTGTTTTAAAAATTACTGGTATAATTAATTTTTTTAACAAATTACTGCATTTGGACTAATTTCAAATTTTTACTACATTACTAATTTTATTAGTCTTGAAGAAATGTTTAAGTTTGAAAAATTAAATTTTCAACACATTAGTAACTTTTTACAAACTACTAATTTTTAATAAAACCAACCAGCAATCACTTTTAACAAATTACTAAGATTAACAGCTTTGAGAAATTCTTTATTGTCAAGCTACTAATATTTGACAAATTCCGTATTTTTAAAAACTTCTAATGTTTGCCAACTTGCTGATTTTTGACATATTATAAATTTAAAATAAATTAATAATTTGTAGCATATTGTTAGATTTTCACAAATTAATTAGTTAAAAACAAGTATTTTTTAAAGAATTAAAAAAATTTTAAATTTTTTAAAATCAAATATTTTTTTTAATAATTATTTGATAAAAAAAAATTTAGAAAATATGGTTAAAAATTAAATTTTTTAAAAAATATTTCGCTAGTAAAAAATTGGCAATTTTTATATATTTGTCAAAAATTATTAATTACTTCAGAATTGTAAATTGTTTAAAACTAGGAATTTATGTAAAATTTGTAATTTGTTAAAAATTCGTAATTTTTTGAAAATTTATGTTGAAATGATAAAAAAAAGATATTTTTCATTCTAGAAATTAGAAGATTTTTATGAAATTAGCTTGAAAATAATTCCAGCATAACATTGTTAAATTGGTTAAAGTGTTACCCATTTATGTTTCTTTATAATTTATGCTGGTTTGCAAAATTTTTGTTTTTTTTTTTATGGTTCTCCTACGTTTTTCGTAATTTCCTTTATGCTTTTTATGCTTGCTATTTATGCTATTTTTTGTTAATGTTTTATATATGTGAAAATGTTTATTTTAAGTTAAGTCTTCTTATTCTATGGCAGTCTGCATAATTTTCTTTTTCCTTCCCAGTCTCTGTAAAATAAAAAATATGCTACTGTTTTCTGCGCTCTGCTCTGATAACAAGTAATAAGCATAAAATTTAGCATTAATATATGGGTTTGTGGTGTTTGCATGAGCGACATAAATTTATGTTCGCTCGTAAATATGCTAATGTGGTAGAGATTTTTTTAGGCCAATTATGCATGCTTTGTCAAGTTTCTTAGGTTAAGTTAACAAGTTTATGTTAAATTTAGGAAATATGTGTTCATCAAAAAACTGCACAAATTTTGTTCATTTTTCTGTTGAAGCAGTAATGAATTGCTCAAATTTAGGGCAATATGAAGAAGCTTTTTAAAAGGCTTAAAGAAAGGCTACTAAATAGTCTATAAAAATTAAGAATTGTACAGAATTTTATAATACAGGAAATTCTGTCAGAAAATTTATTAATTTTGGTAGTGTTTCTCTTAATTAAAAAAAAATAATTGTTTAACAAATAAATTGTTATAAAATATCTAAATTCTTCTTCAAAATTTTGTTGTTCAAAAAATAGTCTCAATTATGCCCAACTTTATTGTTTTTGGGGTCTTTAGAACACTCGTATCCAGTTCTAAAAATTGCTCACGAAATAATAATTTATTTGTCAGGTTAACTTTACCTGGTGTAATATTTCTTAAATAATTTATTCATTGTTCATACATATATACATTTATCTATATGTATATAAAAATAGATATAAATACCATTAAAGATAACACACAAGAATTACGTACCTGAAAGAGAATAATAAGAAAAATACATTAATAAAGGTGTTGTGAATGAAAGAAAAAGGAAAAAATAAATCAAGATATAAAATATAAAATTCGTAAGCAAAAAACCTCACATTGAATATTCACAATCACTGTTAAAATGCTCACTTTCCAACAAATCACTTAAACCCGCACCCTGACAAAAAAATCAATTGCTACTAAATAGATGAATTTGTCCTTTCAATTTAATAAAAATCATTTCAAAATATATATTTATATTGTTGTATCCCAACAACCCGTAAATGTATTCATGTGTCAAACATAAAATCACAATTTAAGCACTCTTCATGCAACAAACAACACCAATCAATATTGAAATACGAAAATTACAGAAAATTCACAACCAAAAAAATAAAAAAGAAACATTTTAAAAACATTAACCAAATAAAACAGCCCCATCACATACACTTCCTTTTAACAATAAAAATCAAAAAAAAAAATGAATAAAAACGTAATACACACAATAAAAACAAGTAGGAGTGTTGTAAACGAATCTTTGCTACGCTTCACATGATTCTTTTTATATTAAAAAAAATAAAGTGGGATAAAAAAATGTTGGATATAACAAATATGGTTGTAAATTTCAAAATTCAAATCTTTAATGAATAAATTCGTAAATTTTGTCACTTATTTGTTCGAAAGTACAATATTTTAACGTATTGTAAGTAATCGTGTCAAATTGACAAGTTGTTTTTACTAATTTTAACTAAGTTTTTAATTTTTTAACAAATTACTAATTTTTAATAAATTACTAATTTTTAACAAATTACTAATTTTTAATAAATTACTAATTTTTAACAAATTACAAATTTTTAATACATTACTGATTTTTAACAAATTAAAAATTTTTAACAAATTACTAATTTTTAATGAAATACTAATATTTAATAAATTACTAATTTTTAACAAATTAATAATTTTTTACAAATTACTAGTTTTATATAAATTACTATATCTTAACAAATTACTAATTTGTAACAAATTACTAATTTTTAACAAATTACCAATTAATTATAAGTTGCCAATTTTTAACAAATTAATATTCATAATTTGTAACAAATTACTAACTTTAATAAATTAATAATTTTTAATAAATTTATAGTTTTAAAAAATTACTAATTACTAACAAATTACTAATTTTTAACAAATTGCTAATTTTTAGCAAATTACTAATTTCTAACAAGTTACTAATTATTAACAAATACAAATTATTAATTTTTAGCAAATTCTTGATTTTTAAAAATTGTTAATTTTTAACAATTTGTTAATTTTTAACAAATTATTAATTTTAAAAATTGCTCATTTTTAATAAATTAATAATTTTTAACAAATCACTAATTTTTAACATATTACTAATTTTTAACAAATTACCAATTTTTTATGAGTTGCTAATTTTTAACGAATTAATATTTATAATTTGTAACAAATTACTAATTTTAATAAATTACTAATTCCTAATGAATTACTAATTTTTAATAAATTACAAATTTTTAATAAATTACTAACTTCTAACAAATTATTAATTTTTAACAAATTACAAATTTTTAATAAATTACCAATTTTTAATAAATTATTAACTTTTAAGAAATTACTAATTTTTAATAAATTTATAATTTTTAAAAAATTACTAATTTTTAACAAATTTATAATTTTTAACAAATTATTAATTTTTAAAAATTGTGAATTTTTAACAAATTACTAATTTTTAATGAATTACTAATGTTTAATAAATTACTAACTTTTAACAAATTTTACAAATTACTAATTTTATATAAATTACTATTTCTTAACAAATTACTAATTTTTAACAAATTACTATTTTTTTAACAAATTACCAACTTTTTATAAGTTGCCAATTTTTAACAAATTAATATTCATAATTTTAATAAATTAATAATTCTTAATAAATTACGAATTTTTAATAAATTTCTTATTTTGAATAAATTACTAATTTTTAATAAATTTATAGTTTTAAAAAATTACTAATTACTAACAAATAACTAATTTTTAACAAATTGCTAATTGTTAACAAATTACTAATTTCTAACAAGTTACTAATTTTTAACAAATTATTAATTTTAAGCAAATTTCAAAATTCAAATCTTTATTGAAAAAATTCGTAAATTTTATCACTTATTTGTTCGAAAGTACAATATTTTAACGTATTGTAAGTAATCGCGTCAAATTGACAAGCTGTTTTTACTAATTTTAACAAAGTTTTTAATGTTTTAACAAATTACTAATTTTTAATAAAGTACTAATTTTTAACAAATTACTAATTTTTAATACATTACTAATTATTAACAAATTAAAAATTTTTAACAAAGTTTCTAATTTTTAACAAATTAATATTTATAATTGGTAACAAATTACTAATTTTAATAAGCTACTAATTCTTAATGAATTACTAATTTTTAATGAATTACAAATTTTTTTAAATTATTAACTTCTAACAAATTATTAATTTTTAACAATTTACAAATTTTTAATAAATTACCAATTTTTAATAAATTACTAATTTTTAAGAAATTACTAATTTTTATTAAATTTATAATTTTTAAAAAATTACTAATTTCTAACAAATTACGAATTTTTAACAAATTACAAATTTTTAAAAAATTACTAATTTTTAACAAATTAATAATTTTTAACAAATTTGTTAAAAATTAGTAATTTATTAAAAATTAGTATTTGTTAAAACATTAAAAACTTAGTTAAAATTAGTAAAAACAGCTTGTCAATTTGACGCGATTACTTACAATTCGTTAAAATATTGTACTTTCGAACAAATAAGTGATAAAATTTACGAATTTTTTCAATAAAGATTTGAATTTTGAAATTTGCTAAAAATTAATAATTTGTTAAAAATTAAAAATTGTGAATTTTTAACAAATTACTAATTTTAATGAAGTACTAATGTATAATAAAATACTAATTTTTAACAAATTACTAATTTTATATAAAATTTGTAAATTACTATTTCTTAACAAATTACTAACTTTTAACAAATTACTAACTTTTAACAAATTACTAATTTTTAACAAATTACCAATTTTTTATAAGTTGCCAATTTTTAACAAATTAATATTCATAATTTGTAACAAATTACTAATTTTAATAAAATAATAATTCTTAATAAATTACTAGTTTTTAATAAATTACTTATTTTGAATAAATTCCTAATTTTTAAAAAATTTATAGTTTTAAAAAATTACTAATTACTAACAAATTACTAATTTTTAACAAATTACAAACTATAATTTTTAACAAATTACTAATTTCTAACAAGTTACTAATTTTTAACAAATTATTAATTTTTAGCAAATTATTAATTTTTAAAAATTGCTCATTTTTAACAATTTATTAATTTTTAACAAATTATTAATTTTAAAAAATGCTCATTTTTAATAAATTACTAATTTTTAACAAATTGTTAATTTTTAACAAATTACCAATTTTTTATAAGTTGCTAATTTTTAACAAATTAATATTTATAATATGTAACAAATTACTAATTTTAATAAATAACTAATTCTTAATGAATTACTAATTTTCAATAAATTACAAATTTTTAATAAATTACTAACTTCTAATAAATTATTAATTTTTAACAAATTACAAATTTTTAATAAATTAACAATTTTTAATAAATTAACAATTTTTAATATATTTATAATTTTTCTAACAAATTACGAATTTTTAACAAATTATAAATTTTTCAAAAATTACTAATTTTTAACATATTACTAATTTTTAACAAATTATTAATTTTTAAAAATTGTGGATTTTTAACAAATTACTAATTTTTAATAAATTACTAATTTTTAACATATTACTAATTTCTAACAAGTTACTAATTTTAAACAAATTATTAATTTTATCAAATTACTGTTTATAAAAAATTACTTATTTTTAACAATTTACTAATTTTTAACAAATTATTAATTTTTAAAAATTTGTAATTTTGAATAAATTAATAATTTTTAACAAATTACTTATTTTTAACAAATTACTAATTTTTAATAAATTACTAAATTTTAACAAAACTAATTTTTAGCAAATTACTAATTCTTAACAAATTCATATTTTTTTACATATTACTATTTATAAAAAATTACTTATTTTTAATTACTAATTTTTAGCAAATTGCTAATTTTAAGAAAATATTTTTTTAACAAATAGCTAATTTTTAACCACTTAAAATTTTTTTAAAAGATTGCTAATATTTTTAACATATAACTTATTAAAGTATTGCTTATTTACAATATTAACAGGCAAGGCAGTTTTTTCGGATTTTGACCAAACGTATCATATTCCTTTTTAGCTGTCCACCAGCTTTACAGATCTTAAAATTTTTTTGGAGTAAAATGCATAATTATACATTGCTATGTGTGTGTTTATTAAATTTCTTAATGTGTTTGCAAAAAAAAAGTGTATTTATTTTCTTCATTCACAATAATAATTGTGTTGTATTGAAAAATAGTCGATTTTTAAAAAGTGTTGAATTCTGAATTGGCTGAAATTGATTAGCATAACTTTAGGGTCTTTATTACATGAAAAACTAAAATTTCCTAGAATTTTCACTCGAATTTCGAGGGCTGGAATCTGCTACTTATTATTATTGCTTATCATTAATTTTTAAAAAAGTTATAATTTTTAGTAAATCGCTGACAACAACTTTCTAACAAATTTCTAATATTATGAATTATCGGTTTTTATGAAATTCCTTATTTTTAACAAAATAGTTCTTTTTTTTTTGACAAAATACTAATTTTTAATAAATACCAGTTTTTCAACAAATTAACTTTTGACATATTGTAAATTTTAACAAATTCCTATTGTGTAACAAAGTAAAACTTTTGACAAATTAAAATTTGTTTAAAAATTACTTTTGTAATTAATTTTGTACATTTTTAAAAATATATTAACAAATTTTTATTTATAATAATTAATAAATTACTAATTTTTAACAAACTAATTTTTTATAACAAATTACTAATTTGAGCAAATTAAAATCTTTTTTTTTTTTTGCAAATTTGCTTATTTTTAGTAAATTATTTGGCACAATATATAATACTTTGAATTTATAAAATAATATACTTCCTTTGTGGCATCTGCTGAAATTATGATATACATATCTGTGGTTTCCTAGAATAACCGAGTATGTCATAAAATCAAAATGTTGAGGGGAGCCAAAAAAAAAGTTATATTTGAAATTATGGGCTCGACATAAAGTTTTTAGAGCTTTTTATTTAACAGTCCTGTAGATATGGGCAATCAATACTTTATATAACATTTTGAGTCAAAAATCTTTAGAGGAATAGATCCTAGAGAAGGACGCAAAAAACAATATGTAAATTACACTTAAAGTGTGTGCAGATAAAACAACTTATGTCGACAAACGTCGTTTTCTTTGAAAAAGAAAACTACCAACGTAACCACCCATGTAGACATAAGTTGTTGTTGCTTGAAAAATGGATTTTTTTGTTCGTCAACAATAAGTTAACGGGACTTAGTATGAGAATATAACAACGTTTCAAGAATAATAGTGACAAACAATAACAGAAATAAACACAAAAGTTTTTATAAGTGGTTATAAACTGAAAAATAATTAAAAATTATTTTGCATTTTTTTTTTATTAATGACAACGTATGTCGCTATGTGTCGTTTTCTGAGAAAATAATTTGTCAGCGATCAAACGTAGGTTGACATACGTCGATAGTGCTGCAAATTAATTTATTTAAGAAAAAACTCAGATATGGTCAATGTTTTTTTAAAAAAATTTAACACATGTAAAGAGCGTTAAAAATTAATATATTTCGCATCGTTAACTCAAAACTGACAAAAATGGATATACGCGGTTATTCCTGAAAACCACAGATATATCTCTATGGTTAATAAAAAAAGAAACCAGGTGAAAAAGGTGATACAAAATTTTTATCAAAAAAATTTTTCTCTAATAACTTTTCCTAAAAAATTGTTGTTGTTTTCTCTAAAAAAAATATTATTTTGGAGTTGAAATTTTTCTTTTTTTCATCTACGGAATATACCAAAATAGAGTAATGAAACTTTTTTAGAACCTGCATATTTGACTTAATGCTTCTTTAAATTATAAATACTTTGAACAAAATTCTGTCCACCACCGAGTTGTGGTTGGGCCTAGAAAGTCAATAGAAATACAGATAGAGGGATATTTAGACTCAATAAGGATGCAAAATATTGAACTACTAATCCAATTTTTCTTTTTTTTTTCTTTACAACTGGACAGACAATCTTCTATTACATCCTTTCAGTATAGGGTGTAAATTCACAAAAACCAACAAAAAATCAAAATAAAATCGGAATTGCTTAATTCAATAGCGTATGTTATTTAAATTTTTCATTACAAAAATATCAACCCACCCAATTTCACTTAGACCTAATTTATTGAATAAAATATTAAAAAAATATGTATGAACACTAAAAGCTTGTGGTGGCAACAGAGGGGGGGATTTGGGAGACAATGAGTCAACATAACCTCATCAATGATGGCTGATGATGTCGTTGTCGATATTCTCAATTCATTTTAAGTAATACGTACATTATATTTAAACAATCCTTTAAAAAAAAATTGTTATAATAAACTACCATATGAATACAATGCAGATAAGTGGCTTTTTTAGAATTTTATATTGTAGTCACAACCAGTATCAACGATTACATCGTATAGTATTCAGTGTACTTAGTGACTGTATGTATGAATATTATTAAGCCTCAGCCTTTTCAGCCTGGTCGAATTTGTTGTTAGAACAATTTATTCTGCCTTTTGTTTAAGCCATGTTCTACGGCTTTTTTCCTTCTTTTTATTTATTTTTTTTTTTTGTTATTGTATTGCCCAATAAAAGGGAGGTTTAAATGCTTGACTGAGTTTGAGTTCATATACCCTTCTTCAAAAAATACTCAAACAAAAAAAGAGTAAAAAGTAAAACGTTGAAGGTTTCAATGAATCATTAGGTGTGTGTTCATGTTTTTTATGTTGAAAACAAGCAGAAAAAACAATTGAATAAAAATTGAAATGGGGTCAAAATTTATGTATGTTCGCTCAAACGACTTTTCAATACTCGCACACTCATGCTAACCACTCATACATATACAACATGTCTAGATAACAAATATCATAAATTATAATGAGAAGTTCACTTGAATACTATAAAATTCATATATATTTATTGAATATTTAGATAAGAATAATTTATATATTTCAAAATGTGAAAAAATAAACAAAATTACTAAAAAATACACTCAGAAAAATGCAGATACTTGTTATTATTTTCGTGCCTTTGAATATGAAAGAGTTCATTTCGGATGCTATATTATATGGGGACTAGATCGAAAAATGGACCGATCCTGACCATATTTGGTAACGTCACTAATTTTTTGCAAAAATATATAAATACCAAATTTGAGAAAAATTTGTGCAAAATTTTTGTGTTTTTATAGATTTAAGTGAAGATCGGAAAGTAGCTTTTTATGGGGGCTATGACTAGGAATTGCTCTATATAGTATTTGGACTACTGATAAATGGAGGTAATAAACATAAACAAACCCAATTTGACCAAGATATATATGATAATTTGCATATTATGGCAATTTAAGTCGATCTCATAGGTGTCATTTTTATGGAGACTAGGTCTGAGCATAAACAGATTTTCACCAATTTCAATATCATGCATCCTATGGCCGATACAAGTTTATGTATTAAACTTCATCAAAATAGTCATATTTGCGACCTGTAGTTTGATTAAAAGGTTACATAGACGCACAGACGGACGGACTGACATCGCTAAATCAACTCAGAAAGTCATATGAGTAGATCGGTATAATAAAAGATGGGTCTAGGTCATTTTTGATAGTTACAAATATCAGCACAAAATTATTATGCCCTGATCATATTCTGTTATAGGGTATAAATACAAAAGGCTAATTAAACTGCATTAAAAACTCTATTGAATTTTGAAAAATTTAAAAAAAAAAAAAAAAAAATTTAGATCAACGAAAATATATAGAAAATACCTACATAGGTTTCTATAACATTAATAGGTAAGACGAATCCTTGTGACCGATGTAAAAACTGTGGTTAATAACCAATTTTGACCAAACATACCTCATTTGAAAGGTATTTCTTTTTAGCTGTCCACCAGATTTACAGATTTGCACTGTCCGGAACATTTTTTTTTTGGAGTAATGCTCATTTAAAATTGCTACTTAGACGTACTGTGTGTGTGTTCATTATAAATATCAAAAGCCCTGTGTTGAATTGTGAATTGGCTAAAATTTATTAGCATACCTTCAGGCTACTTTAAAATAAGTTCTTAACAAACCCATTTACATATCTTCTGTGTGTTCAGTAAATATTTATAATGAAATTTTACTAATTTTATTTAAAAAGTGTTGAATTGAATCTTATAAAATAATTTATTAAATGAAAAAATAAAATTTGCACTCAAATTTGGAGTGCTGGGCTCTGCTAGTATAGATTTATTATTTTATTTTGATTTTATTTTAACAATTTTAAAGAAAATTTGATTGAGGAACTTTTTGAAAATAAGTAAATTTTCGTGTATTATTTAAACAAGTGGTCAGGGAATCACATTAACCTCTAACACTTTTCTGAGTATACTACATATGACCTAACCTCAGTACACATATGTTTCACATGCCAATAATTTAAGCTTACTGATATTTACTATAACACAAAATTTACACATATGTATATGGATATAGTTATAACATTCTGCTTGATATCATAAATAATTCAGTATCTTTTTTTAAAACGCCAAAATTATCCCGAGGCAAATGCAGTAAACTGCAATCCAATACTTTTTTTATTTAATTTAAATAATTTTAAGAAAAACTAAGATTATGTGCTAATAAGTTATTTAAATTATTTTGACTCGCACTAAAGAAATCCTTATAAATATAATAGAAATTACATGTTACCCAACAAACTATCTACTGATTTTGGTTACTGATGAGGTTTGGTGACTCTTCCCGAAACAGCTGTATAACCTGTCAGGCAGAATGTAGATAAATTTTTTGAAACAAATATGCCAATGTTTTTGCTTTATTTAAAGTAAAAACATTTGATCTTGAGCCTGAATAATTTCAAACTCAATCATTACATGTTTTTTTTGTTTGTCATCACATCAAAACTACTGAAGCGATTCACATGAAATTTCACACACAGATAGTGCTTTCTCTGGAAGGAACTATAGGCTATACTAGATTTTAATTGGATCCTACGCTTCCTTTACGCCCATTTTGTGTAACATTATAAAACTTATTTTTTACGCGATCACGCCTAAACTACAGAACTACTGTCCATTTCGCACACAGGAAGTGCTGCCTCTGAAATAAATACTGTGCCATACAAGGTCTTGTTTGGATGTCACAGCCCACTTAAAATCCATTTTTGCAATCCATTCTTTGCAAAGGTATTAATTAGCTATCACTACTAATATTATAAAGTCTATTGCTTGCACACAGTCATTTCACAATTTAAGTCGTTGGCAACCAGAGTTTACTTGATGTACATGATGGCTTATGTAAATACATTAAATAACATTTTTATACCCTCCACTCCAGTGTGCAGAGGGTATATATAAGTTTGTCATTCCGTTTGTAATAATTAGAAAAAAAAAATCTGGACCCCATAAAATATATATATTTGTGATCCCTATAACAAGCGGAGTTAATATAGCGATGTCCGTCTGTCCGTCTGTGGAAATCACGATGACGGCTTCAATCGGGTAGCTAGGGCGCTCGTTTTTAGTGAGAATGATTCACTAACATCATGAGAAGGTTTCTGTTTTTTTAAATTATGACAATAGGTTTCATAGGTGCCGATAAATCACTGAAAAGGTTTTTGTGGTCGTTGCATTAATAATATAAAAATTCATCAACATCAATATTTTTTGGTGTAACATTTAATTTAATTAATTAATAAAAGAAACTATATAAAATCAATATCCATATTATCACAAAATGTTACAAATTGATACATACTATTGTTGCCAATATCAAAATACTATAAATAATATTCATATATTCTGTATATGTATATCCATAATAAGCGCATATTAAAAAATATTATTTTATTTATTTTTATTTTATTTTATTTTATTTATACAAATTTCTGAAATTTTTAGAGTTGCAAAAATAGTATGGTTTTAAGGGTTGTATTTTTAGTACATGTATAAACTCTGCATACTTGCATTCAAAAGTAGTAGGTAAACCATATTTACCCTATAAAAAAATTGGCGTTTAAAAAAAAACTATTTTTAGTCAGATGTTAAATAAATTTTTAAAATTTGTTATTTAATGTCGGTACGGAGCAAACGCCCTTCCCAAAAATTTTTTGCATGAGTTATTCACATTAAGAATAACCGCGGAGCTCAGCTCAATCAATGTGCAATGATCGAGCCTTGCCCTGGGAAACATGCATTTATGCTTTTCTTAACACAAACGCCATTCCCAACCACCAAAAATTTTAGGCACGAGCTATTCACATTAGGAATAGTCGCGGAGCTCAGCTTAGTCAAGGTGCAATGATCAAGCCTCGCCCTGGGAAACATGTATTCATTCTTTACTTAGCACAAACCGAACTTCTTATGGCACATTAAAAATAAACTAATTGAGAAGTACAATTCATCATTACGCTGTATTATAATACGATTTTCTTATTTTACTACTAGCTAGTAAACAAAGTGATCGTATCATTGTTAACGAAATAGAATTGAAATTGTGTGCAGATTTGTTTAACTTAAAAAACCTGTTTCTTCAGATAGTGAATAAAATCCCAGTAAGCATTTTATGCAATAAATGATCATGTAGAGTCCTTTTTGACTCATATGTGCTAATAAAACAGTCATAAATGCGCTCTTTTGCTGATCACAAAATATTCTTTTGTTGGGAGGAAATATTACCTTACCCGCGAATCTTCTTGAGAGTCCTTTTTATCCGCTTTTCTGATCAGTTTCGACGAATTTTTGAGTCATATTTGAGTCATATAATTTTTCTATAAATCACTTTTTAAGAGTAAGCAAAAATCATTTTCTAGTCTTTTTCTAATAGCGCATGTGAGTAATCAGTTTTTAATCAGAAAAAGTGCTCGAAGAAGACACAGTAAGGTAATTTTTGTTAAAACAATCGTCGAAATGATGACTGGGATATCTTTTTTTTTTTTTTGTTAACACACACACATATGCATAGCAGCACCAGTAAACCGAACTCTAATCGGCTTCTTATATGTATACAGGCGCACAAAAACGAAAATACTCACCAAGGAGTAAAGTAAGCAACAATTTCATTCAGTCTTATGGAAGCTTTTGAACAAAGCAAGTCTATGTCGTCTTGTTGTCTTGTGAAATGTTTACATTGTTTTTTTTAAATAGGTACTAGTGATGCCAGGAGATTTTTTCAGAAATCTCTACGCTTATGAAAAAAATTCCCTTCTTTCCCTACACCCACTTTTTTCCCTTACACTACTTTTTTCAAAATTTATTTTTAATTTGTACATTTTCAATTTCAATTATGTAAAAATAACATAAAAACGAAGAAAAAATATAAAAAATAAGATAAAAATATCATGAGAATTACATAAGAATAATATAAACAAGTAAGAATGTTAAATTCTGCTGTGCCGAATCTTTGATACCCTCCACCTGGGTTTGAGTATTGATAATAAATGTAAACAAAATATTGGAAAAATATGCATGCGTTTCCGGTTATATGACATAACTTCTAGTTAAATTTAGTTTTTGCTAATTAAATAGCTCGCCCTAACCTCCATTGCAAAGGTAATGGTTGTGTAGGGTGGCTATATGCATTAAATCGTGCTAATTGGAGATGGCTGTATAGTTTCTTTTAATTGGCGAAATATTTTTTCATTGCGGCCATATAGGTCGGATGGAGTAACAAAATAATAACCAAAAAGAAAGATCTCTCAACTTTTTTATTAAAATATTGCCATATTTGGAAAACATAGAGAATAAATTTATAATAATAAATATTCAAATTAGGGATGCCAAACGCAAAAAACCAAATGTCCCAAACATTTTAAATAAAATAATTTGTTATCTTTATTTTCTGAAAACTTCAAATTTTCATCCAAAAAAAATTGTGAAAATTTATATATAAAAATAACATTCTCATCAAATTGCGTTTATTTATGTAACAGTTTTTATGTTCGCAATTCTTAAATATCATTTGACGTTTTCTAAAATTCATTGAATTTAAATTAATGTTTTCTGTAGTGTGATTCTGTAAATTTCAACGATCCGACAATCGCAAAATATATCGACAGCTATTGTTGTTTGCACTAAGGATTAAGTAATTCACTAAGTACATACATCTTAACGACAGTCGACAAATCTATTTTTCTATTTATTTAAATTGTGAACGAGTGGCATCTCTGTCAAAATAAGCGAAAAACACAAGGAAGAATAGAAAAAACAAATTACTTCGTGTTTGACAGGATGATTTTATGTTTATGTTTAATATCTTTATTTTTTTTTTACTAATATTTCTGTTTATTTATTTGAAAATGAAATAATGAATTGAATATGCTATTTAATTTTTGAATTATATAAAAAAGTTTTTGAATAAAAGCAAAATATTTTCACTAATTTATGATTTTTATTTATGTATGACGACATTTCAACCTAAAAATTTAAGTTTTTATCGTTTGAATAAACAACACAAAAATGGTTGTCGTTTAGCCGATTTTAACAATAGCGAATATCGTTTAAAAATTTTACTGATAATTTTGCTTTTCTTTTTTTAACGATTCGATTATCGTTAAAAGAAGTTATTTCTACTGAATGCCAATATTTTTTTTATATGTAAACATTTTTATTTGTTAGATTTATCGTCATTTTTCAGACATATTGCAATTACTACTGTAATTAATATGCAATTTTTAATTTTGTTTAAATGGTGCGTGGTAAAGAAGAAGAAAGCATATATTTCAAAAATTCATAACTGCACTGTATTCTTAATCGGACCGGTTTCTGGCATTTCAGCCTTCATCAGCGATTTATTGAACATTGTGATAATTGTTATGTTTTAATTGAATAGGTTGTTTCTATATGAAAATTTTTTCTACTTAGGGCGGCCGTGAGGTTTTGAACCGTGAACCTTCACATACACTCGTACTTGCACTTTTTGGTCAGCGCTTTAACACACTCACCTAAAGTCAGGCCTACGAGCAGTGTGGTTAGTTTCAGTTTTCGTACTATACAGCTTTACTTTGTATTAATTTCAGAAGATACAACTCTGTCCAAACAAACAATCGTTATTTTTGAATTTTGAATATTTTTTGCATTTATACTTCTAATTTCCACTATTTTTAATTGTAAACATTTTTGGTGTTTTTTTTTTGGAATTTGATGCAATTGATGTCTTCTAAATTTAAAATTATTATTTCCAACGTTTTGATATGATTTTCTGAAATTCAATTAATATTTTCTAATTTACAATTGGCAATTTTAGTTCCAGTTTTTAGAATTGATATTTTCTAAAATTTGAATGGAAAATTTAAAAAGTGCAATTTTGTATTTATGTGAATAATAATGCTTTAGTAATTATAAACAATTTTTAAAAATTAGATGTAATCGCAATCAGATATTTTGTAGGTAAAGCAGAATAATAATTCTATATAACTATGCAGAACTTTTTTGAAAGCAAAAAACTCATTGATGAACTCGGTAACTCTATTTTGTGAAGACAACAAAAAGTTAATATGCGAAACTTATGTTCATATTTGTAAAAGAATAATGAAAAAACGTATGAAATAAAAGACCAGCCGGTGTATACTCTTAACGTTGTTCTGTATGATATCTATTTGAAAATATTGACATTCATGTTAAAATAGAAATAACTATTGCAAAGCTAATTAGAACAAAAATTGTGGCGCCATCTACTGTGGCATAGTCATTCTGAGCAAAATGAAGTGACACTCTGTTAATGCAAAAGAAATGTATTTTCCCCACAACAAAATATTGCAGAAATGTATGTAAATAAAATAATATACCGATTTATTTCTAACATGCAGTTATTATGGATATACATATATAGAATATATATATATTATTTGAATTATTTAATATGTGTATGTATGTATATGTAAATATTACACACACAAAATACAACATCAAACGTTATTTTTGTGTTTTTCTCTTTAAATAAATTAATACATAAAAATTTTTCTTGCTAAATTTACAATGTTTTCTTTTTATTAACAACTAGGTATTTCAGCACTATTTGCTTTAGATGCTGGTGAATTTTTACTCCCTTTATATTAACTCGTAGTGTGTGCTTGTCGAAAAAATTTTGGATCGATTTTAACCCCTTTCCCGTGACCCAATCGATCTGAAACTTTGCAGGCAGGCTCGTGGCAATGACAGAAATAATCTAGTAAATTTTTTAGTGATGCCAAAACAATGGAAACTTATAAATTTTTCTACCAGAGTTGATAAAAAAAATGTACAAAGGGTTAGTTTTTATTATATTATTACCACAACGACCACAAAAAAAAAGTCCAGCTACATATAGAAACATATAGAAACATTATATTTTTCATTTTTTTTTTTACTATTTCAGAGATTTCCCTGGACCTGTTCCACCGATTTTAATTATTTTGGAAATAGAAATCTTCCCATGGATTCGGTGAATTATTTTCACAAAAAATGATCACCTTAGCTATCCTATTGAGGGCGTGATCGTGACAAGAACAACATAGAAAATTATATTTTTTCAAGATTTTTTTTTAATTCTTCATTCAAATCTCGGGCCCTAATCAACCGATTTCGACGATTTTAAAAAACGAACTTTTCAGGATGTTAATGAATTATTTTTTATGCCAACGAGCACCCTAGCTGCCCGATTGATGCCGTCATCGTGATTTACACAGACGGACAGACGGACATCGCTATATCAACTCCGGTTGTTATAAGGATCACAAATATATATATATATTATGGGGTCCAAAATTTGTTTTCTAATTATTACAAACGCAATGACAAACTTATATATACCATCTGCACACTGGAGTGAAGGGTATAAAAACTGTGAACATAGTTCACAGGAGTGTTCTTTCATCTATGTGAATTTTTTCACATTTAATTAAAAGCAGTAGACATTCAAACAATACTCCATTTAAGTTATTTCTGAATTTTTTCCAAATAAAATGTTTACTTTAAATGACTCCAATGCGTTTATTTTTGGTCGAAACAGCTAGTAAATCTAATACTTTTGCAAGACCTTTCATTTTTATACACATTTATTTAAGTTTATTTAACTAAAACCTCTATTTACCTAAAATCATAGTTAAAGAATACATTTTATAGTTAATAACCTGAAATTTGTGTTTAACTTTTTTGTAACCATTTTTATATGGATATTTATTTTTCAACCCCTTGTTTTTATTATAGCCCTGCTATAAATTAAATAAAAAAGCATAATAATGTGAACGACGAGCACGATTTTGTATATTTGCGTTGTTATTTTCCGTTTTTATGGCGTCACACGACATTTTATGACCCAGGCTTCTTGACAAAAAAAAAACGGAAAAAAAATAAAGTAAATGAAATAAATGTGCATTAAATTTATGTGTGTTTTTTATAATATTTATGTTTTTATGTGTGTGCATGTGTCTATGTAAATTAAAAATGTTAACTGTAATTTTTATTTGTATACAAGCCATAACATTTTGTAATAAATTTTGAGCCAGAATAAAAAGAAGGTCCAACATTAAGTCACAAACTTTGGATGAAAAAGGAAATTATTTGCAATTACAAAAACGACATAAATATTTTATTTTGAAGCCTCAAATGATGATGTTTTATTTATTATTTACATAAAAATTTTATTTTCTTTATTTTTTTATTATAATCGAGAGGGGCAAAAACCCACTTTGAAAAATTTTATATGATACTCGAAATTCGAGTGCAAATTCTAATTTTTAATTTTTCTTTTTCATTTAATAAAGACCCTAAAGGTATGCTTCACAATTCAACTCATTTTAAATGAAGAAAACAAACTCAACACATTAACAAATTTAATAAACACACACATAGCATTGTATAATTTTATGTATAACTCCAAAAAAATATTCCAGACGATGAAAATCTGTAAATCTGGGTAATGTCTAAAGAGAAATAACTTTCGAGAAATAACTTTCAAATAATAAATTTTTTGTCAAAATCGGGGTAAAACTATGAAACTTACATCGGTCACAAGAAATCGCCTTGCCTATTAATATTATAAATGAGTACAGAGGTGGTATTGTTACTCTTTTCAACCCCTAAGAAATTGTGTCGGATAACTTAGATGTTTCAGCTTGTATGGATTTAATAATATCAGAGTGAAACAGTTTTCAGGTCATCGAGTGCAAACTCATTCTCGTGTTGGTTCTGCTAGTTTTACAGCTGTTCGGATTTTATGGTCTCATGTATATTTTGCCTAAAACTTGATTGTTCCGAAGAACATGCAATTTTTCTCGGTAACCAATTGGAATTTTGTTTTCAGACAAGGCACTCAAGATATTTTCACTTATACGAGGGTTGCCTTTTATACTTCGGGATTAGAGAAAACATATAAATATTTATCATCGAAAATGGCTCTATTGCTTTTTTGCAGACGCGTGAACAATTTTCAAAGCACTTTTTCCAGTTCGATTGCTGCATTTTGATAACATCATGTGTTGAGGAACGTTAACCTCCTTATTTTTAATGTTCGGGAATAAAAATAAGTTATTGGGTGCCAAGTCAGAACTATGCGGCGGAAGATTCATCAAATCGATGTTTTGATGTTTGTCTGTGCGAGCTCGCATTGTCCTGATGGATAATGATCCGTCTTCGGCGGTTGGTTTTTCTTATTTCTCCGAAAACTTCCAGCAAAGAAATGGTTGTGTACCATGCAAAACTGGCCGTTCTATGTTGTGTCAATGATACGATTGAGACAGATCAATTTCTTCCGGAAAAACAGGCAACCGTTTACTACGAAATGCTTCGAGCCCAAACGACATTTGTTGGTTTTTGCTCGCTTTGGAAGACCCATACAGTGAACTCGCACGCGTAGATCTATCTGTTACAATGTCATAAAACATGTTTTCAAGCACAGCGATCGTATTTTTGGAAAATTTCTTGCAACCAATTGACAAGAGCTTTTTTTTGTTTTGAGCGATTATCAAATTATATCGAATCCAATGCGAATAAATCTTTTTTAAAGCCAAATCGTCATGAAAAATCGAATGTCTGCTGATCCCACTAATTTTCAATGTTGCCTCAATACCACGATAAGTTACACGACGATCTTGGAGTATTAGTTGTTTTAGGAACAACAACCGATATTGGATGACCTTCACAAAACTCGTCGTTGAGCGAACTAAGACCATGATTGAATTCAGTAAAACATCGATAAACACTGATCCTTGATTAACTGTGGCTGAGTTAATCCACGTCGAAAGTTGTAAAAGAAAAATCAAAACGTTCTGAGTACGTTTATTGTCGATAACATGGCAAACATTACTAAAGAAACGTCATTTGCCAGATAGCAACACTGGGATTACCTAATCACGAAATAAATCCAAAATTCGTAATGGCCAAATGCTTTATTTATTTGAGTCTGAAATATTTGAGCATAATTGAGCATATTCGATATATAAATCTCAAAATAATTCAAGTTACAGCTACATAGCTTTCGATAAAAGTTCTTTAAGTCTTTATATGCAATTTAAAATATTTATATTTTAAAGCCTTCAATTAATTTAATTTCTATTGTGACAAATTCCTATATCTCTAGAAGCTTATAAAATTATATTTAACAGAAAGAAAAAAAACAATGATATTTGTCAATTTATATATGTAAATATATATTTTTTTAATTCACGTCCTTTTATGACATGTGAGGTCGTTATTATTTGCTTTCCTTTCATTTATTTTCTTTTTTATTTCATTTATTTCCTTAGAGTATTTCAGTATATATTTTTTTGTTTTTTCTTTTCAGTCGTAATAGAACCCCAGAGACTACTCGTACTCATATGTTTGGATATTTGTCAAAAATTATTTTTACTTACACATAAGCAAACACTTCATACATAAAACCACACACACATACACACACACAGACACAAGTAAGGCTAAACTTAAATACGAATTCCAAGTCCCGAAGGTACTTTCAAATGTTGTAAGATTTTGGGGTGTGAAGTGCAAATGTAAGATAGCGAGAGCGATATTAAAAGGATGAGATTACAGTTAAACAAACACACAAACACAAAGAACATAACCAAGTGACAATGTTGTTAACACTGCGGTTTCTATATGCATACTCACTCGTACATAGTTGTCTGCATGCAGTGTTCGTACGTACCACATAATAATGTTTCCACCTTATAACCACATGCAAAGACAGCATAATTTCATTAAATCCCTCAAATAATAAAAAAGATAAAAACAGTAAAAAGGAAAAACCCAACCAACCTTGTAAATTCATATGATGCACCCGTTTACAAAATACTACTCTAAAAAAAAAAAATAATAATAATAATAATAGTATCTACTATTGTACAATTGAGGTCAAAATTATAGCATTAATTGCAGCTTTTTAAAATAAATATATGCTAATATCTCATGCAGATCTCTAAAATAAATAAATTTTGTAATATATTTTTGATGGGAAATTTTATTTGTTTCCATTTAAGAGAATCAAAACTTGAAATTCACAGTAGACAAAACAAAAGTTGAAATATTTTTTAAGTATTTAATAAAATCATACTCTGGCTCATTTTATGTGCAGAGTATGTTAGTTTATGATTTCGCATTAAAAATGTCATGTTTTACCACTTTCGACTTTTTATGAATTTTTAATTATAAAAATTGCAGCGAAAACATTCTATAGTGGCCAGCTACGGTCGCCCGAGGGAAGGTCCAATAAAAAATTTTAATATATTTTTATCTTTCAATGATTTTTATAAGCTAATAAGGCCTAACGTTTTAGTGTAATTAAAACCAATCAATTACATCGATCATTTGTTGACTTTTTCAAGGTTTTTTCTTCTTGTAATAATAAATAAATATTATTTTTCATATTAGAAAATCACATTAAAAAATCATATAATTTTATAAAAACATTTAATAAACAATATTATCAACAATACAACTTAAGTAGTTTTTTTTTTTCAGTTTTTTCAAAAAACAAAAAGAGGTCATTCCAATTTCATAAATAAAAATAAATTAAAGGAGTATTTTTAATTTATTTTATTTTTGATAATGTTTTGTAATTTCTAATTTGTATTCGTTTTAAAGAAATAGTTTATATTTTTCTATTTTAAATTCGCTTCTTTTTGGGCATTAGTATGATTCTGCATACAGCTTTCCAATTGTTTTAGATAGTTGTATGCCCTAAAATAAGTCATCTATATATTAATACGTGAAGGAAACTTTTTGATGTGTAAACATCTATACGCGCAGGGGTGTAAATTTCAATTTCACAATATAATCACAAAAATAGCATAACATCTAAGCCGTAAGACAAAATCGGTGTGCCCTATGATTGTATTGGTGAAAAAATTATGATATGTTTGAAATTGAAAAATGAAAAATAAAAAATTGAAAATGAAAAAAAAATTAAAAATTAAAAAATAAAAATGAAAAATAAAAAATGAAGAGTGAAATTTTTAATTTTTAATTTTTAATTTTTAATTTTTAATTTTTAATTTTTAATTTTTAATTTTTAATTTTTAATTTTTAATTTTTAATTTTTAATTTTTAATTTTTAATTTTTAATTTTTAATTTTTAATTTTTAATTTTTAATTTTTAATTTTTAATTTTTAATTTTTAATTTTTAATTTTTAATTTTTAATTTTTAATTTTTAATTTTTAATTTTTAATTTTTAATTTTTAATTTTTAATTTTTAATTTTTAATTTTTAATTTTTAATTTTTAATTTTTAATTTTTAATTTTTAATTTTTAATTTTTAATTTTTAATTTTTAATTTTTAATTTTTAATTTTTAATTTTTAATTTTTAATTTTTAATTTTTAATTTTTAATTTTTAATTTTTAATTTTTAATTTTTAATTTTTAATTTTTAATTTTTAATTTTTAATTTTTAATTTTTAATTTTTAATTTTTAATTTTTAATTTTTAATTTTTAATTTTTAATTTTTAATTTTTAATTTTTAATTTTTAATTTTTAATTTTTAATTTTTAATTTTTAATTTTTAATTTTTAATTTTTAATTTTTAATTTTTAATTTTTAATTTTTAATTTTTAATTTTTAATTTTTAATTTTTAATTTTTAATTTTTAATTTTTAATTTTTAATTTTTAATTTTTAATTTTTAATTTTTAATTTTTAATTTTTAATTTTTAATTTTTAATTTTTAATTTTTAATTTTTAATTTTTAATTTTTAATTTTTAATTTTTAATTTTTAATTTTTAATTTTTAATTTTTAATTTTTAATTTTTAATTTTTAATTTTTAATTATTAATTTTTAATTTTTAATTTTTAATTTTTAATTTTTAATTTTTAATTTTTAATTTTTAATTCTTAATTTTTAATTTTTAATTTTTAATTTTTAAATTTTAATTTTTAATTTTTAATTTAAATTCTTAATTTTTAAGCTTTAATTATTAATTTTTAATTTTTCGCTATTGATTGTTCATTTTTCATCTTTCATTACTCATTTTTCAATCTTAATTTTTCATGTTCCATTTTTCAATTTTCATTTTACACTTTCCATATTCCATTTTTTAATTTTTCATCTTTCATTTTTTAATTTTCGTTATTCATTTTCCACTTTCCATTTTTAATTTTTTAATTTCCATTTGCCATTTTTCATTTTTAAATTTTCATTTTCCATTTTTAACTTTACATATTTCAATTTACATTTTCCATTTTTCATTTTTCAATTTTCATTTACCGTTTTTAATTTTTCAGTTTTCGTTTTCCATTTTCCACTTTCCATTTTTCATTTTCCATTTTTCATTTTCCATTTTTCATTTTTCAATTTTCATTGTCCATTTTCCATTTTTCATTTTTCTATTTTCATTTTTCATTTTTCATTTTCCATTTTTCAATTTTCATTTTCAATTTCCCATTTTTCATTTTTCCATTTCCATTTTGCGTTTTCCATTTTCCATTTTTATTTTTTAATATTCATTTTTCAATCTTCATTTTCCATTTTTCATTTTCATTTTCCATTTTTCATTTTTCATTTTTCATTTTTCATTTTTCATTTTTCATTTTTCATTTTTAATTTTTCAATTTTCAATTTCCATTTTATAGTAGTCATTTTTCATTCTTCAATTTTCATTTTCCATTTTTCAATTTTCATTTTCAATTTTTCATTTTCCATTTCCATTTTCCCTTTTTCAATTTTCATTTTCCATTTTCCATTTTTCATATTTCAGTGTTCGTTTCCATTTTGCACTTTCCATTTTTCATTTTTCAATTTTCATTTTCCATTTTTCAATTTTCATTTTTCATTTTTCATTTTCCATTTTTCAATTTTATTTTCCATTTTTCTTTTTTCATTTTCCATTTTTCATTTTCCATTCTCCATTTTTCATATTCTATTTTACATTTTTCAATTTTCATTGTACATTTTCCATTTTTCATTTTTCAATTTTCATTTTTCATTTTTCATTTTTCATTTTCCATTTGACGTGTGGAGGGTATAAAAATAAAAAATTAAAAATGAAAAATAAATAATAAAAATGCAAAATAAAAAATGAAATGTGAAATATGAAAAATAAAAAATGAAAAATGAAAAATAAAAAATAAAAATGATAAATAAAAAATTAAAAATGAAACATGAGAAATGAAAAATGAAAAATGAAAAATTAAAACTGAAAAATGAAAAACGAAAAACGAAAAATGAAAAATGAAAAATTAAAAATGAAAAATGAAAAATGATAAATAAAAAATGAAAAATGAAATATGAAAAATAAAAAATGAAAAATGAAAAATGAAAAATGAAAAATGAAAAATAAAAAATGAAAATTTAAAAATAAAAAATGAAAAATAAAATATGAAAAATTAAAAATAAAAATGAAAAAAGGAAAATAAAAAATGAAAAATAAAAAATGGAAAACTATAAATGAAAAATGAAGAATAAATCATGAAAAATTAGAAATTAACCAGTTGAAATAATAAATAATAATAAATATTTTTATATTGGAAGAGCCCCTGCAGTTTATTGCTATAAGTGATACACAGATGATGCTTTCTGCTTGATTTGAAACAACTTCCAGAAGAAATCTTTAATTACTAGAAGTTTACACATCTGCCCTGTGATCGGACTTACATGATTTTTTTTTTCATCCGTTTTTAAGCATAATACTGGCACGGAAGGGTATGAAAATTGAAATAGTTATAGATTTTATAATGGAGAAGTGCAGAATTTTAAAATTTATATATAATATGTTTTAAAAATATATTAAATGAAATAAAATAAAATATTATGCTGATCAATGTTAGCCAATTCACAATTCATCGAATATTAATCTGATTGTATATCAAACGCCCTATGTTGAATTGTGAAATGCATAAAATTGATTACCTTTATGCTCATATAAAATTGAAAGAAAAAAATTGAAAAAAACAATTAAGAAAATTGTAGTCGGTCTAGACCGACTATACGATACCCTATACCATGCGTTTAGAGACCCTATCTCTTATGCCCAATTAATTGGATATAGAAAATAAGCATAAACCAAATTTGAGTGGCATTTTTATTAATTTTTTGCCTGCAGATATGAAAATTTCATATCGGATGCTATGTCTATATGGGGACTAGGTCCAAAAATGGACCGATCCTGACCATGGTTGGTAAAGTCTCTTGTATTTTGCAAAAATATATGCACACAAAATTTGAGAAGAATCAGTGCAATATTTTTGTTTTTTGATAGATTTAAGTGAAGATAGGGAAGCAGCTCTATATGGGGCCTATGACCAAGAGTTGTCCCATAGGGACCGTTTTTGGACTATTCATTAATGGATGTAGTAAACACATACAAACCCAATTTGACTAAGATCAATACGACAATTTGGATCTTATGTTGCACAGGTCTCTAGCAATGATTTGGCTTTTACAGGTTGAAAAAATATCAATTAGTCGACGAGTTATAGCCAAAAAACCATATGCTGAAAATCGGCATTTGACTGCACAGTTCGAAGGTCGATTAAAAAAAAAATTCGAACTAACATAAACAAACGCCGAGATACGGGTCTTCTAATATAGCCTCTATTTTCACCCCTCACTCTCAGAATCGACCTAATTTTTGCTAACCTGAATTTGTTCCACAGTGTTGTTTGAGTATGATTGTGTTTATGTACGAGTATGTTTGTACAACAACCAGAAATTGTAAAAGTATTTGTCACTTTATTTGTATTTGTTTCATTCGCATACATATTTACACATACACTTTCTCAAACATCACATACATTAAAAAAAAAACCAGAGACATTTAATTTTGACTTCAATGTCTCTTTGTTTGTTTGTTTGTAGTTATAATGGTCATTCAAGTGTATTAAGGTTAAAATAAAAAAAATAAAATGAAAATTTTATCATGAGCAATAAATGATATAAGTAAGAAGAGCATAAAGTCTAAAGTTATTTTTATTTTATTTATTTTTCTTTGATTAAACAAAAACTCAAGTCTATCAGGAAATATTTGTATTAAGTTTATATTTAAAGTCTTTAACCATACGTGTTTTTAACTGTCATTGTTGTTGACATTTTTTCATTTATTATTTGGTTTTTTCCTTCAGTTCAGTATTTGTTTTATTCTTAAGAGGATATTTCATTGGGATAAAAAATAAAATTTGTTTTGTTGTTACAATCCCCTTTGGAGACTTTCATCATTGGGGTGTTTTTTTTTATGATAGACAAAATATAAAGGCAGATAATCCCTGAAATTTTATTTCTTATTTTTTTTGTTGGACGGAAATTAAATACATAAATATAAAAAATCAAATTTTTAAATATTTTTTTTTATAACTTGAAAATGTGCTTTTGTTAAGAAGAAAGTTTATTTTTTTTTAACATTTCAGAGCCGACAAAGATTTTAATTTAATTTTATTTTATATTTTAAAACATTTTATTTCGTTTTCTGTATTCCCAGATAAAAATGTGATTACCAACATGTGAAATGACATTACCACTGGGGAAATTAACAATGTGGTGCGTTCACTACATTGGAAGTAGTGGTAATAAAAGTTGACTTCATGCATAGTATGTACAGTAGTAGGGAGGGGCAAAAAAAGAAAAAAAAACAAATAAGAAAATTATAGTCAGTCTAGACCGACTATACGATACCCTATACCATGGTTTAGAGTCCCCTATCTCTTCGGTCCAAATAATTCGATATAGAAAATGACCATAGACCAAATTTAAGTGGCATTGTTATTAATTTTTTTGGCTGCAGATATGAAAAAGTTCGAAGCTCGAAAAATCGACCGATCCTGACCGTATTTGGTAGTCACTTATATTTTGAAAAAATATGTACAAACCAAATTTTGGCAAAATCTGTGCAATATTTTTGTTTTTCAATAGATTTAAGTGAAGATCGGGAAGCAGCTCTATATGGGGCCTATGACTAAGAACTGTCCTATAGGGTTTATTTTTGGACTACTGATTAATGGATACAATAAGCACATACAAACCCAATTTGACTGAGATCTATATGATAATTTGGATCTTATAGCAATTTAAGTCGATTTCATAGGGGTCATTTGTATGGGAACTAGGCTTGAACATGAACCGAATTTCACCAATTTCAATAGCGTTCATCCTATGGCCGGTAAAAACTTACAACCAAATTTCATCAAAAAATATTCATATTTGCGACCTGTGGTTACAAGGTGTACATGGACATACAGACGGACGGACGGACAGACGGACAGATGGACGGACGGACATCGCTAAATCGACTCAGAATATTTAGTTACAAACAGCAGCACAAAGTCATTATACCCAAACCACATGGTGGTATAGGGTATAATAGATTGGCTCAGTCAACTTAAATTTAATTGATGATGATGATGCCATTTACTTCATAGTTAGAAACTTTTATTGCCAACCGAATTGCCATTAAGTTAATTTTGAGTTAAGTATTTTATCGAAATAGAAAATAAAATTTCATTAATAAAATCGAATTTTCAGTTGTTAAACTCTAAAACAATTCGATGGGTGATTTTTTTTTCCTGTGTATAGTTTCCCAAAAAATTACGTTTACATTTTAAGAAAAAGGTTCCTTTTAAGAAAAGTTGCTTTATTTGAGAAAAGTTGAACTTTTAAGAAACCTTTTTGGGAAAAGGTAATTTTTTTCAGAAAAGGTATTATATACTTTTTTTAACAAGAAAAATTACTATTTTAAGAATTTTTAAGAATTTTGTAAGAAAAATGTAAATACATTTTAAGAAATTAAATTTATTTTCATATTAAAAATAATATAATTTTTCCAGAAGAGGTTATTTTTAATAAAAAGTACTTTTTTAAGAAAATTTAATTTTTCAACTTTCGTCTTCTACTATTGACGAAATTATAGATCAAAATGTTAGATTTAGCTAGTTAAATTAGTTTGATTGGTTTAACACCTTGCAGTTTAAATTGGATAAAATAATATCTGACGGATAAAAGTAAAGTGTACGATATAAAAATAAAAGACTTATTAAATTATAGTTGTTTTCTATTCGACCCAGGCCTCGAGCTCGAATATTTTATTTTTATAATTAAAAGACTTATTTTATTTATTTTATTTAATTTGTTTTATTTTATTTTATTTTATTTTATTTTATTTTATTTTATTTTATTTTATTTTATTTTACTAGTTGTTTTTACCCGGTCTTGCCCGGGATCCAAAGGCTTTTTACTTGAAAAATGGTTCACCATGCTTATCAGGTGCTGACTTCTTAGTCCCCAATAAACAAATTCCTCAAAAAAATTAACTTTCTCCCCAAAAATTTGTATAGGATTGGGGAATTTGTTCATGATGAAAAAATTCCCCTTCGTTTAAGTTTTTTGGGGAGTAAATTCATTTTTTATTTCAATTTAAAATTTTCTGATTTTTTAATTTAGAAGTTTTTTATAAGACGCTACAGCAAAAATACTTCAAAAAAAAGCTGCGAAACCGCTTTAAGTTTTTTTTTCCAGTTTATTTATTTTTTTATAAATATCAAATATAACGGAATCTTTTACAAATTCAAGGAATCAGAACTTTTATTAATTGAACCACTTCATTCAATAAGTGATCATCATTGAGCAGAGAGGTCAAATTTATAGAATTTTGAAAAATGGAAAATGAATGTGACGTTTAAAATTGTGCCGCAAGGTTGTTTTAAGCAACTGCTTATTTATGTATAGTAATTATTGTACATAAGTAGATAAAATTTATCATAACACTTTTAGTTGAGCTTTGTTCTGCCAGCGAGTCACGTCAACTTATTTTAATCGCCGAAATATATTTTTCACATCTCTGCGATATTTTAGCTGAGCTGTACTCGCGAGCGCGTTGCGTCGCGTCCGTGTACGCGTAAGCGCGCCTCTTCCGCGCACCGAATTGATGCTATTGAAAAGGATACAGATTCTAAATATGTTTATAGGACAGATATTGAGAGTAGTATGGGAAATTTGTTAATTTCTTTTTTTTTTAATTTGGGCAGTTTGTTCATCGTAAAGTTATTCCGCAAGTTTTTGGGGAATAAGTTCATTTTTTGGGGAAGTTGTTCATTGGGGACTAAGTACTCAGCGCCTGCTTACCATTACAACTAACTATGTTTATGCATGGATTACTTTAAAAAAATAAATTTTATCCTTTTTTATATTAATAATACATGCTGAGAATGATCCTCGAAGAGGATCGAAATATTCATGTTAACATAAAAATATAAAAATATAGAAATATAAAAATATAAAAATATAAAAATATAAAAATATAAAAATATAAAAATATAAAAATATAAAAATATAAAAATATAAAAATATAAAAAGAAATAAAAACTGACCTTAGGCTCGGAAAAATCAAAATAACTAACGATATATTACAAAGGTCGAACAAAGTCTAAAATCTATATTATTATAATTATTTTATTTTAATTTCATTAATTTTGCTTAATTTAATTTTATTTGTTTTATATATTTTATTTTTCTTAATTATTTTATTTTATTTTAATTTATTTTATTTTACTTTTTTTTTATTTGACTAATTTTATTAATAACATTTAAGATATTTATTTTATTTATATTATTTTTTTTTATTTATTTTATTTATTTTGTTTATTTTATTTATTTTATTTAATTTATTTATTTTATTAATTTTATATATTTTATTTATTTTATTTATTTTATTTATTTAATTTATTTTATTTATTTTATTTATTTTATTTATTTTGTTTATTTTATTTATTTAATTTATTTTATTTGTTTTATTTATTTTATTTATTTTATTTATTTTATTTATTTTATTTATTTTATTTATTTTATTTATTTAATTTATTTTATTTATTTTATTTATTTTATTTATTTTATTTATTTTATTTATTTTATTTATTTTATTTATTTAATTTATTTTAATTATTTTATTTATTTTATTTATTTCATTTATTTTATTTATTTTATTTATTTTATTTATTTTATTTATTTTGTTTATTTTATTTATTTTATTTATTTTATTTATTTTATTTATTTTATTTATTTTACTTATTTTATTTATTTTATTTATTTTACTTATTTTATTTATTTTATTTATTTTATTTATTTCATTTATTTCATTTATTTTATTTATTTTATTTATTTTATTTATTTTATTTAATTAATTTATTTAATTTATTTAATTCATTTTATTTATTTTATTTATTTTATTTATTTAATTTATTTAATTTATTTAATTTATTTTATTTATTTTATTTATTTTATTTATTTTATTTATTTTATTTATTTTATTTATTTCATTTATTTTATTTATTTTTTTTATTTTATTTATTTTATTTATTTTATTTATTTTATTTATTTAATTTATTTAATTTATTTTATTTATTTTATTTATTTATTTTATTTATTTTATTTATTTTATTTATTTTATTTATTTTATTCATTTTATTTATTTTATTTATTTTATTTATTTTATTTATTTTATTTATTTTATTATTTTATTTATTTTATTTATTTTATTTATTTTATTTATTTTATTTATTTTATTTATTTTATTCATTTTATTTATTTTATTTATTTTATTTATTTTATTTATTTTATTTATTTTATTTATTTTATTTATTTTATTTATTTTATTTTTTTTATTTATTTTATTTATTTTATTTATTTTATTTATTTTATTTATTTTATTTATTTTATTTATTTTATTTATTTTATTTATTTTATTTATTTTATTTAT